>OX352774.1:240082182-241340391 GCA_947095535.1 Poecilobothrus nobilitatus | reverse complement strand
CGTTTATAAGATCAAATTGAATGTTGTGAAGATGTAATGGATGTTAAGACAAATTATTAGTGCCAAAGATCGAATGATTAATAGCGAAAAAAAATTTTAAGTCATAAACAATTTTAGTTCAAAAGTAATCAAAAAAAAATCCTACAGATTTTTTAGCTTAAATTTTAATTGGTCTCTGAAATTTTCTAAATATTTTATTCTATCTAGTTATGCTTAAATTTTTAAAAAAGATATACCTAATGCGAAAATTTTTCGTTTTGAATCAACTTATTTAATTCCCATCTCAAAGAATAATTTTTGATGAATCAAGGAAACTGCTCAGTTTTGAGTCACTTATTTTAAAACTGTTTTATTGGTTAAGCCTTTTTCAAAATATATAAAATGAGTTCAAGGAATTAATAAAATATCGAGTTAAAATATTTTATCTAACATACTGGAGTATAACTTTAATTCTATAATCGAATTTATTTATAATCTGCACCTCCTGCGTTGTTATAACCTCTAAGTTGAATGTGATTATATAAACAAAAGTTGATTTATAATAAATGATATGACGAAAGTTGATAAATATCTTAATTTTGGTCGCGTTCCCATCATAATAAACAGTTATATTTAGATACTTTAATATATGTTCTTTGCTAACAATACTCAGGTAAGCGTAAGAGGACCTCAAACTATCCAATCTGTCTGAAGAGTAATCGAAATATTTTCTTAAAATAATGAAATTTGAGGATCATATGATTTAAGATTATATTTATTTCATAAAGATTATAATATTAAAATAATTCAATCGTTTTCATTTAGAATTTACTCCACTACTAATATCCTAACATTGTTCCGACTAACTATTTTAGTTTGTTTTTTTATATTTTATTTTGTGGTACTTTATTAGAACGATTATCAGACGTAAATACGTAATCCGTAAGAGTCTCTTTTATAAGCTCGAAAAGAAAAATAAAAACAATTAAAATCTAAACTCATATGTTTCTACACTATTATTATTTTCCAACAAACAAAAAAAAAACACTAAATAAAAAACCGTTAATCTAGTAATTGTGCAGTTTTTATTATCATGTTTAGTAAATGTTATTATTGTAGTGTGCATTGAACTTTTTGTTTTTGTTTTTGAAAAAGAACTTTATAGTTTCTCAGCATTTTTATTTTTCTCAAACTTTAAAAATAAAAATAAAATTTAAAAAAAAAAAAAAACAAAATAATAAAAATAAAAAAACAATTTAAAAAACGAGTATCGAACTTGAAAATTTTCACAAAAAGAGAGAAAGAGAACAAAGTATAAGGAGATAAAATAATTTTCAATTATACGCAAGGGGAAAAGAGAAAAAAGTCAATTCATATTTATTTCATTCACACAACACAATTAAGTTTTTCGTAAATCGTAAATGTTTTGAATTGAGTTTAGTTTTATCGTGTCGGTTGTTGTGTTAACAACGATAATTGAATTTAAGAAAAAAAGAAAAACAATTTAAATAAAAAATTAGAAAAAACAAAACAATCGGCTTTGAAGATCGTTTATTACCGTTTTTTTTTTTTTTTTTGCTTAATACATAATTGATCGTCGTGCATTATCGTAATTTTGTTTTGCTTAACTTTTTATTTTAAAATTTTTGTATGTATTTTGTAGATTCAGGACTTTGCACTTAAATTTGTAAATCGAGTCAAATTGTCTGATGCCGTTATAAAATTCGTCCTTGACGATTTAACGTAAACAAATCGTAAAATAAAAATTATTCAATATTCTAAATAAATAGTTGTTATTTTTTTCTTTCTGTTATAAATACATATGTACATAATATGTTTGTGTTAGAATAAATAAAAAAATATGTAAAAGAATTAAATAGTACAGCGCAAACATTAGTACGCATTATACAAAGCAAAAATAAAGGAATACGAGTTCAAATACATATTATAGTTATAAAATAATTTACTGTTACGAGTAAAGAAAACAAAATAGCGGGAAAATTGAGTGAATTAAAAAAAGAAGAAAAATTAAATGAAGAAGGCATTTTGTAAATTACTAAATAACATTTAAAAATGAATTGTGTACATTCACCTAAACTCAGTACGTTTAAGACATGCGTTTAGTTTTCTTTATATTTAATGTATGTACTATGTATGTGCATAATTTGTTTTTAATATTCACATGAAAACATACAGAAATTAATTAAAAAATTAAATAAAGAATTACAAAATATAAATTTATTTACATAATATTACATATAACAAAGTATATTATATACATTAATATTGTCAAATCAAAAGGTGATAATTTTTATTGCAAGTTTATTTTATGGTTTTTGTTTAAATTTGGTTTTAAATTTTACAATAAATTTTTTATTGTGATTTAATTTGATAAAAAGTCGTATTGCTCAAATTTCCATTTTTTTTTTTGGAGAGCACGCTTTAAAGGTGATATATTTTAAAAATTAAAATAACAAACTAACTGTAATAATATTGCGTAAGATTAGTATGTAAAATAAAAAAAATTATATTTGAAACTTAAAAAATAAAAAAAAACGGGTTATCAAAGTAACACTATTATATTGGTGTAGTACTAAAAAAAAATATCAACAAGTTTGCTTACTTTTTTTAATATATGTACATACCTGAATTTTTAAAACAACAGGTAAAATGTGATATTAGTAAAAAAGATAATTCAAAAAATAAAAATACCTGTATTAAAAAGACCTTGAGAAATAGAAAAAAAACTAAAAAAAAAAACAACTAAATGAAATTTAGATAACGCATTATCTTAAAAATTCTCTGTTTTTTTTATCAGTTCTTAAGTTGTAATTTTGTTTGTTTGTTTATTTATTTGTATATGTAATTAGTTTATAAGAACATTTATTAAATAATTATTTTTATGAATAAGTAATATATCAATTAATATCTTTACGATAATTTAATTTGACTTTGATATTATATTGATATTAACGTTTAAAGCCATTTGGGATTTTTAAAATCCTCCATATTAGGCAAGAAAACTACTGCATTATGTCTATGTAAAATTCCATTTCTTAATTGATTAAATTAGTTTAAAATGTATGTATGTATGTACATTATATCGTTTCTATATGTATAAAATGCTGTCACGTTAAATTTATTTATTTATCGTGATGATATTTAACCATGTAATTAATTTATCTATATTTGGTTATTTAAAATTGCACCTCAATGACTGTGAAATTTTTCTTTTATTTTTAATAGTATATAATTTTATAAATTGCCTTGTAATATACTATGATATATGATATAATAATATTTACAAAATTTACTAAAAATGTTAATACCTACATAAGTAAATGTAAATTTTATTTTCCCTTGAAAAGTCAATCAATTTAAATAAATTTTATATCACACCTAATAGTATAAAATTTATTTATATATTAAATATGTAATACCTTTTAATAACTAATGTAATATTTATATACATATATGTAGGTATATAATAATGATTATAAAAGTACAATTTAGTTTTAACCGTAATAATCTTCTAATTAATCACCTTTATTTTTACAATCAATATATAATATATTGTTAAATCTTCTTTTTTAGTACTTTCCCAAATTTTAAAATCCTACCTAATATTCTTTTTAAAATTTATATTTAGAATTTTATTATATAGAAAATACAAAAAAACAAAAGAAACAAAATCAATTAATATTATTAAGTTAATAGTTCTTAAGTTCATTTTCTTAAGTGATGCTCTAAATTTTTCATTATTGTATAAACTTTTAAATAATACCTACTTATCTTTGAAAGTCATTTTTTTTTCGTTTTTTCCAATTTTGTAAAGTTATCAGAGATAAGTACTTAAGAGTACTTTTACTCTAAATACGATTAGTTATGATTAGTTATGTTATATAGTAAAGTTAAAAGTATATGTACATAACGAATTATATGTATTTTAGAAATTAATCTTGACCAAAAAATAATTAAGACTTTTAAAATAGATTAAAATTAATGTCGTTTTTTTTTAAATTATTTAATATAAAATAATAGAAAGCCAATGTGATAAGATAATTTTTTGTTTTTTTTGTTTTCATAAATTAAACTTCAAGATAGTATAGATTTTTTAATACTTGTGTAAGTTTTTTAATACTTGTGTAAGTTTACAATTAGTAAAAGTTAAAAATTAAATAAATTTTTTATTGTTGATCAGTATATTACTATTATATAAATATGATAACGTGTGATAAGATAGTACCTATGAAAATTTATAATAAATTACCTATGAAAATTTATAATTAATTAAAAATCGATTCTTAAATTACTTAATTTATTGAAACTGTTTAATTATACTTTTAACTTTTAACAAAACAAAATTTCAAATATATTTTAATGGATAGTTTTTTATTTTATATCAATTTAGCCGATATAAAACTACAAAATAAATCAAAATTTTGTAGATATTTTATACTCTTATTTTAGAGCAAAATTTGGCAAAACCATTATATATATATAAACATATATATATACATGTATCATAAAGTTCAATTTTTTATTTATAATAGAAACAAATATTCATAATGGAACAGATGTTGTACTATATCTCGAAAATCATAAAATTTTATTTTATTTTTAAATATTTCAAAGTAAATGCCTACAGTTCTATAATAAAAACTTTTAATAACAAAAAAAAAAAATAAAAATCAAAAATATTTGTTTTAAATACCGGCATAGTTTTGTTTCTTAAATAAAAAAATAACTTAACAAAAATAAAACTCAAAACAAAATTAACTAACCCACGATAATAATTGCCTGATGGCGCCATCTAATCAACACTTGCAATTTATCAAAGTGACCAAAAAATGAATTTGTTTTTTGAATTAGTTCAATATATGTATATATAATCCTAATACCTAATCCTACCATATAATTAAATAAGTTGCCAGAGACTGTGAAAAATTTTTTACAAATCAAATAAAAATTAACCAAAAAAAAAATAAATAGAAGAAAAAAAAAATAAACTTTCGACAAGAATTTTTTATTTTGTCGTTTCATTTCCACCTTCATACATATTTATATTCAATATATACTCCCAGAATATTTTTTTTTTTTTTTGTTATAGCAATTTACAAATTTTGTAAAATTTAATAAAAATTAAAATTATTATTAAAATCTCAATTAAGTCCCTGAAAACTTTAATTACGAAATAATAATTTATTATATGTAGGTACATAGTTGATCGTTGAAACTTACTTTTATTTTGCGAAATTTTTTAAAAGAATTTACAAATTGTTTTTCGATAAAGATTTGAATACGCAATCAATTGTTTTCAAAAATAAATTAGGGTACTATTCCGAAAACTAAAGTTAAAAAAGTTTTATTAAAACTATAGAAAATTTAAAAAAACATTTTAATACATATTAGTTGCGACAACAATTTAAGGATAAAATATTAATATAAGTACATTGTTAAAAATTTGCACAGTGCTGCTTTCAAGAAATTATGAATTATATAATTTAAAAACAGTTTCCGGTTTACGAATAATACAATACTTTTCATATTAAGCGGTCTTAAGTTAGTTTATGTCTAAAATATCAATGAATTTCTCAGTTTTAGGATTATTTGATCAACCTTATATAAAACTTCACTTTGGCACTTCACTTCACAAATACATATAATATTATATATTTAGTTTATATAAAACTAAATAGGTACATATTATATAAAAAACTGAATAAATTACACAACATTCGCCAAAATTTAATACACCTACTCGTACACGTCATTTAATAAACGTATGGTATGTAACCTCCCTCCCTCTTAAAACCTATGGTATCAAACTAACTTCAAAAATACACAATTCTTACTTTTTCAGTTTCAAAATATAATAGAATAAAAGAACTAACCGACTGCGATTAAATAAAATTCAAAATTTAACTGTCTCTAAAAATACGAATTTGAAAAAAATATTGCAGAAAATATTTCGTTAATCAAACAAGGTTCTATCAAAACAAATTAAAATATTTTTTTTCTTAAAAGGTTTTATATGCAAAATGTAGAACCATAGAACGTTGTTCAGTTTATATAATGAAATTTATCGTTTCATACCACCTTGTACTTTTAAAAATATTGTCTAAAACAGCTCAGTATCATAGTTATTCTCGATAAAATTTATTTTTCTGAGTGATACTGTCCATACAACTTAAATCTTCAAATTTTGTTAGTTAGAACTTTATCATTTTAACGTTGCGATATAATAAATTTATTTGTATAGATGGTTTTTTCGGCAAAAGGTACTCAAGAAAAAAATTCTAAATAATTGCACAAAATACAAATTAATAGTCACGTGTTTCTTATATTTTATTTACATAATTTTCATAAGATTAAATTTTGCTCCAAATACTCCAAATAAAATTACTTAAAAAAACTGTAAAATAAAAATTTCAGGAGCCAAAAAATCGTTATCTACTTTTTTTTTTGATACAATATTCGCTTATACAATTTTTTTATACATAAACTTTACATATATATGTAACTAATATATATATACATCATGTTTGTACATATATATTTGTATGTAAATACGAATTAATAATAAAAGTTTTTATGAATATATTATTAATATGTATGTATACTTATAATAAGTAGATTTATATCTACATATATATATATATCTGAACATAAAAAAAAGAAAAAAAAAATTAAATTAATGATGTCCAATAAATATTATTTACATTTTAAGTGCAAAATGCACTTTTTTTTTGTAAATAAAAAAAAAATAGAAAATGATTAAAAAAAAAAAATCAAAAATATATAGAACAGACAATAAAATTTATCTTATTGTAATAATCTGTAGGGGGCAATCTTATAGTTAAAATTTTTATTTTAATATACTAAAGTAATTTAAAAAGTACTTAGTTCATTTAATTTTTGACGAATCTACCATTTTAAGCAAGTTAACTTCTTTCTGGTGGGCCTAATCGATAAGAGCGTATGAAATACGCTGTAAACACCGAAGGAGTGTAGGTTCAAATCCCACACACATCATAAGAATATTTCCCCCTTACGACATTGACAGTCGCAACAGAAAAGGAAAGATTGTGTAATTTCCTTATCACATATGTGGCAGGGGAATGAACGAGAAAAAAAAAACTTCTCTCCAAAAATTATAAAATATTTATTTAAATATTCTACTTTTTAAATTTAAAGTGCCACCATATCGATCTACGATCTTTTGTTATAAGTTCGAATTTGCACTCATTTGTTAGTTTGCAATGTTTTTCTTTTTTTTTACTTATTTTCAATACTTTCACTATTAAAATCAATTTCTTTAATAATTGAAATAATATTAATTAAGGATCTTCAAACTTTCTTAGATTAGATTACATTTTTATTTAAGGGGTATAAGTGATATTACGATCTTTTTATGCAGGTTTATTTCGCTACTGCTATTGCTATGCTACGTCTTATAAATTTTGTCTTCACTTATAACACTTAGGTTATCCCTACTGCTTTTAAGAAACTGAAAACCACTTGAAATCTTTATATTAGATTCTCTAATTTGCATATTGTATTAAATTTGTGTTAGAAAATAATACAAAAATAAAAATTGTTTGATCCAAACAAAATTAGGAAGACCAGAATTGATTTTAATTAAATAACAGCTGAATTTTAAAAATTCTTATATTTTAAAGTAAAGTTTTTTCTAGTTTTAGTTCAACAAATTTTTGAAATCGATATTTAAAGCTGCAAAAAAAAACTAATTAAAAAATTAATATAAAAAATATTAAAATTGAAAAAGCAAAAGGTAAAAGGTAAAATTTGATTCTTTTAACCATATCCATTTGTAATACAGATGAACTATTAACATTTTTACAGTGTCAATTTATCAAAGTCATCCTTTTCTTTTCCGCTGTTAACTTATATATATATACATACATATTTAATGGAAACTGTCAAAAGTTTCACTAAATTTGCAATCATCCAAAACTTTAGTTTTCTCCCAATAAACAACAAAAAAAAAAAAAAAAAACGTATTGTTTTTTAAATAGAATTGCGATGGTGCATAAAATAACCATTCACTAGTGCAATTTTATGTATTTTTTCGTTTTTTTTTTTTTTTGTTATTTCTTTACTTTATATACAATAAACTTCATTTATTATGATTCAAAACAATGAAAAGTGCAATGAAAATTTAACAATATAAAAACAAAAAAAGAGAAAATGTAACAAAAAAAATTTTTTTTTAGTAAAGATACAATTTTTAAATAGAAAATTCTATAATTTTAAATACAGAATCTGCAGATAAATTATTTTATGCTGTTTGTTTTTTTTTTTTTGAAATTTAAAAATTTTTTTTTATTACTTTTCTGTGATTGTTTTTTTTTTTTTGTTTTTATTGTTTTAAGAAATAAATATAAATTAATCAAGCAAAACATGAAAGGGTTGAATGCCCTACTCTTTACATTATTTATTTTTGTTCAAATGGAAACTTCTATAAATTGTAGTTAAATTTTATACATATGCATTGTATGCACACAATGTTAGTATTATTTTCTTTTTTTTTTTTTTTTGTATAAAATACAGTACAGTAACCATCAGATAACAAGAATATATTTTGTAGTATGGTAACATATATTAGTTATAAAAGAAGTTTTTCAGAATTTAGTAGATAAATTATTAATATTCTAAAAGAGTATAGCTGAGTTAATAAATTAAACATCAAATGTTTGTAATGTTTGATATATATTAATTTTTAAATTTTTAATTTTTAAAAATCTAAAAAAAAATACTAAAGACTTATAATAGTCGAAAAGGCGAAATACTTATATAAAATTATTTTCAACTATTATTCAACTTCAACAACCTTTGCCCACTTAAGGACAACATAATCGAAAAGAATAGTCTAAAAAATAAACTGCCAATGTCAAATAACTAAATCCAATATTCTTACATATTATGTACTTGAATTAGTTTGTTAGTAAATAAAGCCTAAAACACTTATTAAACGACCTAATTACCATTAGTAAAGTTAAATGATGGTTGACACTAAAAATATAATAGAAAAAAAAATCTCTGACTGGTTAAGCAATGAAAAGACCACATACGGCTAAATTGAAATACGATATTAATCATGATACCGTAAAGACTGGCTTTTAATATTGCTTTGTTAATCCTGCAATCAAAGAGTTGGTCTCTCTTAACATTCGCCAGATAAACTTAAATTTACGGTAGTCTGTAAAGTGGTTTGAAATATTAAAAATCTCAAGCAATTTCAAATTTTTTGGATTTTTCCTATACCTCATTTTATTTGCGAATAAAAGAGAAAATAATATCATCGCGAATAACTTGCTAAACAAAATTATAATCAGCCACTAAATGGCGTGACCGGATGGAATTAAAGTTTATGAAAGAAAGTCTAGCCTCATACGGCGAACAGAAGATGTATCGAATCATCTTAACCAAGATTAGATAAAATTAAACGGAGAATATTTTTTGGAAGTGATTTAATAAGTGAAATGCCTATATTACGATAGGGAAACCATTCTTGACTTGAATATTCAATAATAGGTCTTTTATAAATAATGAACAGATATTTCTTGATATATATAGCGACTTTAGAACTATTTTGATCAACTTATAACAAAATCTATTAAATTTCACTTTTTATTTTCAATTTAGAGTAACAATTTATTTCGTTGATTTAACCACCCATACTTAAAAATAATTAACTTTTTAGTTTTAATACTTACAAAGAATTAACTGTACTGTAAAATGTGTCGAATGCATAAAACTAAGCTTGACCTATAAATTCAAAAGTAATTTTTGTTTGAAAAAATTAAATTTTATTTCAAGCTCAGTTTTATTCGTTTCAATATTTAAAATAGATCTAATTTTGAGTAATTATAAATTGTATAGCTAAGATAAATCTAATATAATACATGAAAAATTTATTCTTTATAAAAAAAACAGCTGGTCACTTCATTTTAAAATTTTAAAAATATTCACTTATGGATATACATAGTTCTATATAAATTAACCTATTATTTAATTTAAATCAAAACTAATCTTATATTTTTTTTTTCAATTTATTTAAAATAATTATAGTAATTAAAAATGAAAAAATAATACATATATTATAAATTAAACAGTTAAATTGTTAAAATATTTTTTTTGTTTTTTTAAATTGTCCAAAATGGCAATAATTTTCTCTTTTTTTTTTTTCATTGTTTAATGGGATAATGCAGATACAATTAAAGTGACCTCTTTTTTTGTAATTATATGTACTAACTCACATTTATTTAAATAAACAAACAAACAAACAAATATAACTATATATGTAGTAAAAAAAATAAATTTATTTGTTAAAAAAAAACAAAAAAAAAACACTTAAATTATTACAATTATTAAATATTTATTTTTTATACTATTTATTGACCCATATTAAGTTTCAATTAAATTAATATGTAAAAATAAAAAAACACATATAAAAATTAAATTAAGGATACAAAATTAATAAAAACATACAATTGTTTAAAAAATAAATATAAATTTAATAAAAAAAAAAATAATATTAATAGTTTTTGATTTAAACCAAAAAGAAAAAAAAAAGTATAAAAATTTAAAATAAATAAAAAAAAAAAAAAAATAAGGAAATTAAATGGCAAAAATAAATTGAATCAACAAAATTTTATTTATAATGAAATTATGTGTATTAAAATTTAGTGAAATTGATATATAATTTAATTACTATAAAATTTAAATAAAATAAATAAAATAAAAAAAAAGCAATTTGGTATAACAAAAAAAAAAATGATATTTTAATTAACCTGTAAAATTTTAAAATCAAATTATCTACTTACTGTGAAAATGGATTTATCTAATGGATTTAATAAACTTAAACAAAAAAATTTTATTTAGATATTATATTATTTATAAAATTACATAATATATAATTTGAATATTTATTTATTTTGTATATTTATTTATTTTACATACTAATTTATTTTATTGATATAAATAATAAATAAAATTAATTATATTATGATATCATCATATATTATAATTAAATAAATTTCTCATTTTAGTTGCCAAAATTTTTAAAATTATATTTCAAGTATTTTAAAATTTTTTTTTTTTTGTAGTGTACTTACTTCTTTTTTAGCAGAAGTATTTAAAAAAAAAATTTTGATAAATTTGCTTTTAGTTTTTGACTCATATGTTTTATACCGTTTAAATACTTTTCTCTGTTCTATACCGTTTAAGATAGAACAATTAAATAATTATAACCATGGATAGGTTTCTTTAAGAAATTAATAGGACAAAATTTTTATGTACATCTTCTCCTCTAACGGAACTATAGTCTCTCATCGTTTGGAAAAGTCCTATTTTCAGATATGTACTTATATGTTTCCGATGCTGCTTAACTTTTTTTTTCATTATAAAAACACCAAAGCCACATTTTTTTAACTTTATAAATTAATATCAAAATTATATAAGTTTTTGAAATTTAGTATTTAAATTTACCGTTATTTACCGTAAAGATAGTATTTTTAAAATGTTTGGTTCCTTCATAACTTTGAACCGTTTTAAGTTTTTTTTTCTTGCCACTCCTAAAAGAAGCGTATGGTATTCACTAATATTCATTTATTAAGTACTCATATTTGGGTAAACTTTATTTTCGAGAACCATTAATTTTACTAAGCTGTTAATTACTTAACTGTAGTTGCTATTTTACAAAATTATGAAACGTAAATATTTCTTTTATTTCTACGCCATCTGTTATCTTATACAAGAACAATTTTTTTTTTTATTATAATTTTATTATAATTAGTATTACAATATTATATTAATTATAATTTTTTTCATTTAATTATATTTCATTAATTATATACTATAAAAAATCTATATTATTTTTAATTAACCTAAGTATATGGCCCAGTCGGGGTTTGAACTCGAAACCTTTCGAATGAAAGTCCAGTGTCTTAACTAATGCACCATTGGCTGGATAGTAGATACGCTTTTAGTTAGAACTTTGAAATTTTGAGGAAAGAAAAATTTTTCAGAAGTACTTAGCATAACTTATCTTAGAAATTTTTTTTTGTACTTTGTTCTGCTTAAGACAATTAGGGTTCAAAAACTGAAAGAGTTTTATTTTTAAACACCGGGCCAAATTATTTCGAAGTGAAACGCAATGAAATGAAATTATTATGTTAAATGTTGTCTATTATTTCAACTAATTAGTAATAACTTTACATAATACCTACTTGTCGCATTGTGTTACTTTTGTTACTTTTGCTTCGAATTATATATTCTTTTTATCCTTAAATTGTATACTGCGATGGGGATCCTTAAATTGTATACTGGGATGAATTTTATACATCTATCTCTATACCTGTGTTTTATTGGTAAATCTGAGTAAAACAAAATATAATTTACATCTCATTTATTTTATAATGTCTGTATTTAAATCAAGATTCGACAAACAATTAAATGTATTCGAATTAAAAATGAAAACCATATATGTAAGTAAGTATTTAGTTGTTATATTCGAAAAGTAAATTTTGGTAGATATTTACTACAGATCATAAGTAATACTTATATCATAAAAATATATTAAAGTCCTTTTATAGCAATAAATTTAAGTACATAAAAATTCTTCAACAATAAGATTTTCTTTATAATACATATTTTAAAATTTTATAATCTTTGAAGAATTTTTTCTCAAAACTATGCTGATCTACACAAATAAATTATTACTCTTCATTCTTTTAAAATTAATTCTACTTCTTAAGTTGATTATGGAACAAGAAATTTTTAGTTTTTGAGATTGTAAAATATTAAAAATCCCATAATTTTGATAACACTATAATTTTTCATAAGTTATATTAAATTGATTGAATTTTTCAAAATTCTTTGAAATTCTTAAAAAGAAAATCAACAATTCATAAGTACATTTTTAAATTGAATTTCGCTGACATTTATTTTATTTTTTTTTTTTTTAACACATCTTCTTTTACTTTATTTTCTTTTCTTGTTCCTTACAAAACTCTGTGAATCCTATATACATCCAGAATTCAATTTGAAGAAAATTATGACAGTTCATTACTCTTACTTAGGAGAAAAAAAATTTTTTTTTTATTTCAAATCATATTTTATCAGATTTTTTTTTTTTTTTTTGTCTTGTAGAAAATATTGAAAAAAAAAAATCAACTTCCTGTAATTTTTATATAAGTATGTATTTTTTTTTGTTTTTTTTTTTTTTTAATTTAAATTCAAACCAGAATCTGCATCTGTTCACTCAATAAATATAACCACATTAATATGGTATTTAATCCTGCAATTTTACGAGGAAAACATAAGACAATAAAAAAAAAATAATCTTTTGTAAGTCTTTAGTCATATAACATATAAGAAAATGTTTGTATGAAAATTATGAAGCATTAAGTTCATTCTAATATTATTGTAATGCATATATAAGGAGTTATTTTCTTTTTAATTTGAATTTTTATTATTATAAGTCAGATTTTTATTTTTATTCGGTCTCGCACGTTATGTTTTATTTTGTAAACAATTGTTTTTTTTTTTATATATGTACCTAATACCTATATTTGTTTTACAATAATATTGTCATTATTTTCTTTACTGAAAATTTTACAAGTATATATGCCAATTTTAATTATACTAATTCATATTTTTAGAAACCACTGCATCTTGTATACTAATAATAACCACTAATATAATAATGTGGTATATAATAAAGGCCCGTTATTAGTTTGAAAAAATTTATTTGAAATTGCATACTTTCAGGAAAAATTATTATTAATTTTTGTTCTTAAATTAACTCTAATCTATTTGTACTTTTTTTTTTGTTGCTGTTTTATATTAGATTATTTCACATATAACTGAATTGATATTATTGGTAATACATAGTTATTATATGCTTTTATATTAACTCGTCGCTGTCGGTTTATTTATTTATTTATTTATTTATTTTTTCATAACGAAAAGTTATGGCAGAATATTTTGCAATGAAAACACTGTAGTCTGTAGAGTAAAAATAAATTCGACTACTTATTCGCAATTTTCATAAAATGAAAAAGATGTAGATACCATTCTATAGTGATCCTTCTATAGTTATCCAATTAAAATCTGATCAGACCAAAATAGATACTGGTTCAAATACTGGTACTGGTACTGGATCAACTATTTTATAACTATATATGTATATATGTATGTAATATAAAAATACCTACTTAAATGCTACCTTTATCAATAAATAATAAATACAAAGTAGATGTTTCTTATATAAGCTACTGTTATCAGAATAACGATCAAAACTTTATTTTCTTTTTTTTTTATTTTATGATACTTATTGTAAAAAAAATCAAATTTATGTTCATTTTCAAATTTTATTGTTTTTAAACGCTTATTTTTTAAAATATATTAATAAAGTGAAAAATAAAAAAATTAATAACATAATAAATTATTTTATTAAATAGCAATTTATTTATTTTATTTATTTATTTATTTACTTATTTATTTATTCCGAATCTTTATTATTTTTAAAAAAAGAAGAAAAAAACATGCATTCAAATTTATACCTCATAATTTTTATATTGTTGGAAGTTTTAATATTCATTTTAAAAAAATATATATATAAAACCAAAGATTTAAACAAATCGAAATTTTTCTCTTCGACACTAAGGGAATGAATAATAAAAAAAAAAGAATGAACAATTTGAAGTAAATCGCGAAAAAGGCTATTACTTATTACAGATACTTTTTTAAAAACTATAAAATCTATTTTTCCTATTTTTTGTTTTTTTTTTTATGGTCGTTACTTGTTTTACGTTATTTTTAATCGCTTCAGTTGTTAATTATATGATTATGTTATTTAAAGCAGAATTTTGTATAAAAATTAACTATTAACAATTCAGATTTTCTGTATTTTATGATAAAAGTTTATTTTAATAACTTTTTTTTTTTTTTTGTTTTTCGTTTTTATTGAATTTTGAATTAATATTTGACAAAAAAAAAAAAAAAATAGTAAAAGTCATTAAATTGGACTCCACTACCCTATTAAATTTATGAATATTGAGCTTAAACAAAAATTTATATATTTTTTTATTTTTTTTTCTTTAATAATTACAAAAGAAGAAAAATATTTCAAATTTTAAACATATGTTTAGTTGTTGAAATTTTTGTTTGTTTTTGTTTGGAATAACATACATACATATATCATAAAAACACTGTCGCCTAATTTATTACAAATGATGCATTTAAAATTTGAATGATTTTTTGAACAAAAAAAATATTTTATGTCTTAAAATTTATGGGTTTTGAAAATAAAAAATCCATAACAAAAAAAAAAAATAATAACTAATAATTAAAAGATAGGGCTAAAAAAATATAAAAAAAAAATATCAATTAAAATTGGATTTTTAAAAACACACAATTTATGTTTTATTTGGTGCACTAAGTAATAAATTTAAGTACAGTATTTATTTTGTATTAAATTAAGTTTTCAGTGCTTTAAGCAAAAAAAAAAATAAATCGGCCGATTGGTGATCTTTTACTAAAATTTCTTTTTTTTTAAATTATATTGAAGATAAATATTAAAATTAAAATTTTAAATTGAAAGAAAAAATTGATCTGCAAATTTGAATAGAGAAATGTGATTCATGGAAAGTTTGCTTAACTGAGGATTGCAAAAATATTATAGAACAATAAGTATAGAAACGGACTTTGTTCTTGTACTAAAAAATTACTTAAACTTATTATAGAAATTGTACTAAAAAAAATTAACTAAGTTAATCCACTGATAGTCCGACTCTCTAGTAAAATAATAATATTAATAATAAGTAATACTATTTCTAATACCAATAATAATAGCTGTGACAGTGACAGTAGTGGTACAAATTTTGAGGTTGCCGTCAAAAGATAAGTAGTCACTGTTAGCAAAATAATAATAATAATAGGCGGATTCATTGTTTCTTTGCAGTCCCACTCCCAATTCAATGTTTCCGTATCCTATTTCCTATCCTTTTCTATCCCTACTCCCTAATCAATATATTGCGTTAGCTGGTAAGGGTTTCATATTGGCTAAAGCGGAGGTGGGTTTAGTCCGTAACAATCTGACACTACCAAGCGGAAATTTTTGGTGTTTTTGAAAGATTCTCATTTCTCTTAGAACAAAACAGAAAAACTAAAAATTTTAAATGCAGATTATTTGCCTAAGGTCAGAAAGGATATGACTAAAAATTCACACAATACAAAATTCATAATGACTTTTGCCGCAAAAAAAAAAAACCACAAAAAAATCCATGAAAAGAAAATTCACAAAAAAAAAATACACAATTATTTTAAATAACTATTTCTTGTTCAAATATCTACGTATAAAAATGAATTTTTTTTGTGGATTTTGGTTCTTCGATTTTTATGGATTTTTACTTGTGGTTTTTTGTTTCGTCATCAACCCGTCTGAAGACTAGATGTAATTTTGTATCAGATACGAACTACTTATAATCTATTATAATAGTTAGAAAAGTAAAATGATTTAAAATCCTATTTTTATTCTTGTCAATGATCTTGTTTTATAGTACAGATCAAATATTAAAGAGCTTTCCAAAATATCGCACTTCGTACTAAATACCAGCAAATTCAACTTAATTAATTTGGAAAAACTCCGAACATTTTTTAATGGATTCAAAAATGTCTCACTAAATTAATTAATTATCACTTGATTATCTGTCAAATTTTTAATGTACTCTCGACTGCACTAAAGAGTAATAAACATGTAAGAAAAGAAGTGTCAAAGTGTTCAGTGTTAAATGCTAGTGCGATAAGTTTAGAAACGCCCTAAAAGTAAGTTTTGAATTCCAACTACAGAATTTCTTAAGTTAAGCGTTAAACTTCCCTTATATAATTATTTAATTGGATAATATAGGAACTGATCTTAGATATTTAGCTTTTATCTATCATTTAATGTAATTCATTATGTAATGTAATTTCATTATTACGCCAAATTATGTATTTAACTTTAATTTGTCAATTTTTAATAAAATATGTATTTATTTTTTTAAAATGTAAATTAAAATTGCAAAAAAAAAGACAGCATTTAAATTTATATGCACAACCAAATAAATTTAAATTTAATTGAAACCTTTAAAAATGTAATTACAACATTTTTGTTTTTTTTTTAAATCTACAAATTTAAAGTTATGCATAGTGATAACATGTAATTTAAAAAAAAAACAAAATTAAAATAAAAACAATAACATAAATAATACACAAGGTGATTTTTAGAGGTTTTTTTAAACAAATCAGTTATTTTTTTTTTTTGTTTTGCTTTTTAATTTTGTAATTTAATCCACAGTTTATTTTATTAAAATTAAGTACTTTAAAATAATTAGTAGTCATTTAAAATGTAATTTTTATTACTTACCATTAGACTTGAAAATCAAAAGTTTAAGTTTTTTTCTTTTTTTCTTAAAATAGCAGAAAAACCAAGTGGTTTAAATATAAAATGACTATAAAAAATGTTTTAAAACTTTTATTTGGTTTTTAATTTCGAAAAAGTATAATAATTACTATTTAATTAATTATATGTTAATTGTTTATAAATTAAAGATCTATTAAAAAAAATGGTTAATAAATTCTCTTTTAAAATAGGTATCTATAAAAGTATACAAATTTTTAGTAGTATAGATAATATGCGGAATTATAGATTTTAAATTAGAGATTGTAGGTGAAATGTTAAGTAATAAGGAAAAGGAAATACTTAGTTATACTGAATTATAATAGTTAGTTAAATTATATAATTTTAATAAGGTAGAGACACCTATTATTGGCACAATTTTTTAAATGTTCAAAGGTTCAAAACTAAAAAATGTGAAAATGTGACGCGGGTCTTTTTATTTAGATTTTTTTATTATTAAAGTACATTATATAAAATATAATATTACAAAATTACAAAAGTGATGAAATGAGTGAAAAATTCAAAGAAAATGTATTTAATGTAGGATCTTAAAATTAGAAAAAATTATAGTTTTTTCTGAAAATTTTATTTACAGGTTTTTATACTTAGTAAAATTTTAAATTTTTTTTTAAATTATAAAATATTTTTAGCACTTTTCTATTCAAAAACATACTTTTGTTTAGATAAAAGTATAAGTATGTAATTGAAAACCTTTTAAAAAATGTGCCGGTAATAAGATTATTATAAGTTATAACAATGCCTATTACCGGCATATATTGTCGGTAATAGAATTGATTTTTAGCAATGAATGAAAAATTAGCAATTCTTATTACTGGCATACAACTACAATTGAAGTATCTGTTTTATTATTAATTGTCAAAGGAATATTGCTAAAAATGTATTTAATAAATATAGAAAATTAAATAAATACTAATTACTCATATGAATGCAATTATTTTTGCTTTCTATATGCTAAACCACTTTTATTACTTTTGTCGTTTATAAATACAAAAAAGTAAATAAATAACAAGTTATGCATAATGCTATAACATAAAACGAAAACTTTATTTCGTGAATTGCACTTGGAAATGATTTTATAATTTCCAAACTAAGCCACCCATAATCAAATCAACGAACGTTTTACAATACTTTGGTTAAAACAAAATTAAAAGTCTAATTAAGGACGTCTAAGGGATATCTAAAAAAAAACATAAACAATTAGCAATTTTTATAAGTAATGCTTTCCAATTTTTAATAAATCATATGTATATGCCGTAATTAAAAATGATAGTGCCGGTAATAGAACCATTCGACCAATTTGCTCAAATATGCAAAATATCCAAAAGTATTTTATTTATTTTGTCTTACAAATTTGATTGTAAATTACAAATGTGGTTGTATTTACATATAGAGAAAATTCAGGAAAAAAAACTTTTAATATGCCGATAATAGGCCACTGTACCTTAGTTTCAATTTTAGGCTTGTATGTTTTTAAATAAAATTTTAATGTAAAATTTAAAATTTTTATGTTTTTTTTTTTTAACCATAGCATTTCCTTGCTAGTTAATTTAAGTATCAGATATATCTATTTCAAATTGTCTCATAATCAGTCAAATGGCACGAAACGTTCTTCTAGCCATCTCAATATTATAAAGTGCTTTGAATTGAATAAAAAATAATGATACTAAAATATAATAAAACAACCAATAATTAAATATTTGATGCCTATAAATAAATGACAATTTAAATTTTAATTTAATATTATAAATTTTGAAAGTAAGTACATAAGTAAGTATGTTATATTTTTTTTATGTACAATGTGTTTGTTGTCTACAATTTTCTTATGTACAACATCTCTTCTAAAGACAAAACTTGCATTTCTTTTAGTTTTTGAATGCATATATATCTCAATTTAGTGTCACAAGATGCAATTGAAATATATTTTAATTACGAGCTAAATTGTGCCAATTGTGCCACTTATTAATTCAATCCATACATATACATATATACAAGTACATTAAATTTCAAACAATATATTGCTATCAAAAATATAATCAAAGTCTAAATTAATGAATTATTGAATTTTTACAGAATTTTATTCAAAAAGAAGGGGAAAAAAACCCTCAAATAGAAATAATATGATTAATTAAAACATATTATTCTTGCATAGAGAAGAATAGCATTATAAGTACGAATTTATTTTATATACGCATGCCCTATAAGTATAGTCAATACAAACAAACATAAACATTATATATATTCCATTATTAATTGCAAAAATAAATTAAAGATAATTATTATTAATTTCCTTCCATTATTTGTATATATATACACTTAATTTTATTTTATTTTTGTTTTCCTGAAATTGTAACCCACTTCCTTTTTTTTTTTTTGCTTTTAATTTTTTACTTTATTTTAAATTTGTTTCATTTTTTTTTTGTTTGTTTTTAAAATTTTTGTACAATTAATTTAAATCAATTGCTATCTCTTATCTATCTTTTTATTTTTTTTTAAATCTATTTTTTTTTTATTTTGTATTAAAAAATTAGTTAAAACAAATTTTATTTACCAATTACCATCTATTCTCAACCTATTTATTTTACTTTATTATTATTGAAATTTCCCTCCTAACCGCCTCAATTTCCTATTCAGAGATTTTCAAGTTGCAATTATTTCAAAACATTGTCAACATAGGGAAAATATATAAAAAAAAAAAACTTAACTTAATTACAAAAAACAAAAATAAAAAACTAAAAAAACAAAAAAAATCCTACTCGAAATTTTAAAATTTTCAATCTGGATCAGACTCAAACGAAATAACATAATACACAAAACAGAAATAACAATAATAGAGATATGTGAAACTTGAATAGATTATATTATGTACAATAGAATATAATCAAGTAAAAAAAAATGAATATAAAAAAGGAACGCAACCCACCCCTGCCATGGATTATTTAAAAAACAAATTTTTATACTATTCCACATTTGAGATCTAATAGTTAGTTGAACAAAAAAAAAAATTTTTGTGGATCTAGATTAAAATATATGCAACATTTTCAAATGAAGTTTTCGCACAATCAGACATTGAAATAAAGTAGGGAGGCACTTATTAATATCTTTAACTATTTTGTTTTTTTGTTTTTTGTTTTTGTTCTTGTAATCTCTTGTCTTTCTTCACAATAGTTGTTCATAATAGGAACACTACCTAAAAGCATATTTTTCTTTTTATTTGCCACTCAAAACAAAAAAACAAAAACGAATTTTTTTTTTTTAAACTTTAGTTTTAAATATATAAAAAGGTGCATGCATGAAACAAAAAAAAACAAAAAAAAAGAAAAATTAAATAACATACACTGAACATACACTGAACATACTGTCAATAAACCCAAAAACGCAACAAAAAAAAAAACAACAAACAAAATAAAAGAAATGCAATACAGACAACAAAATCTACTAAAAATTATATTGTATACAAAAACAATAAATGCAATTTTAATAAGTTGCAATAACAAAAGGCCGCACATAAAATGATAATTGAACAAAAAAAAAACACAAAACAAAATAATTGCAAAAAAAATTGCAAGAAAACGAATATATTATTACTACTGATACTGCATTCGACCCGACCTGACTAAAATTGCAATAATTCTCTATTCCTTCTTACTATACAATTGCCATCTGTGATTGTTTTTGTTTTTAATTTTTTATTTTTTTTTTTTATTTTTTGTGTTACATTGCATTCATAAAACGCAAGTTTTTTTTTTCTTTATGTCTTGAGCTGTTTTTGCCTCTAGCAATTCAGAAGAAAATATACATATAAATTGGATTATTGTCGGCCCGCCATTTGAATCAGTTGTTTTTGCGTGATTGTTGTGCCGGTGGTGGTTAACGAACCGCACTACAATAAAATCAAAACCAACAATAAAAAAGAAAAACACCAAAACCATGCTGTTAAAAAAGAAACCAACCAGCAAGACAAAAACAATTGAAAAACA
Source organism: Poecilobothrus nobilitatus (assembly GCA_947095535.1). Lineage (NCBI taxonomy): Eukaryota > Metazoa > Arthropoda > Insecta > Diptera > Dolichopodidae > Poecilobothrus > Poecilobothrus nobilitatus. The sequence goes on along the minus strand of OX352774.1, from coordinate 241,318,947 downwards.
AAAAAAAAATGAAAAACTTAACTTTACTGATTTGAAAAATTGGCATTAAGATCCAATTTGTATCTATCAGATTTTTATTTTGTATCTTTTATATTATTTTTATTTAATTTACTCAGTTTGTTATCTTATACAATGAAATGAAAAAAAATACACTTTAGTTTGGTTTATTGGTTCATTAAACTGGAGTATTTTTTTTTTTTTTTTCGTATTTAAGTTTAATTTTTTGTTTGTTTTTTTTTTATTTCCTTGATGAATTAATAACTTATAATCTGTTTGCGTTCAATTCTGATGTATTTTAAATGTACTGATTATGGTGAAAAATCAAAACCTTAATAGTCTTACTTAACAGAAGAGGATTGAAATATTTCAATCAAAGCTTAAACATCTTACTTAACAGAACATTTTAGAAAAATCAATGGCCAAATTTTTGGATTTTCAAGTAAAGAAAAAATATAACTGTCGCATGACATAAAAGTATTCTTCAATTTAAAAAAATCTTTTTAAAATAATATTACAATTTCTGCGTCAGCCAAGCCCAGGCGCAGGAATTAAATGTTATATTCTTCAAGAAATCTGCAATAAAATTAATTTTTAAATTACATTTAAAGATTTAATTTTTCATAAAAGTTTGACAAAATCAAATTCAGCACCACGTTTTCAATTAATTAATTTAAAAATCTGAGATTGAGATTGAAATTGTAGTGTTTTAGCCTATAGTATATCAAAAGGATTGTTTCATTTTATTTTTTTAATTTAAAAAAAATATTTCACTGTAAGGTCATAAGGGTCATTTCCCCATATCATTTAATCCATAATGTTCATTTGAACTACAAAAATAAAAAAATTCAAACTCTTCCCACTCGTAATAAACGTGGTTATTAATTATTACAGCACTGGTTTATTTTTTTTTTTTGTTGTCATAAGATTAATATCAACAATTTTTTTTAAAACACTGTAAATACACAAAATGTATCGAAAAATGAAACAAAATGTTTACAGAAATCTGAAATCCTAGTAAAAACAAACTGAAGAACAATAAGAGATCTTAATTGATTCGAAGAAAGATAACAAATGAACACCACAAAAACAAATAAAAAAAAAGCCAAAACAACTTAAGATATTAAAAAAAATAAAATAAAAATAAAAAATTAAAATGGAAGTACACTACTTACAAAATTTGTTTTAATAATATTTTTTCTGCGTTTTTTTTTTTAAGTTTATTGTAAATGGAATGGCTACTGTTTTTTTTTGATTTTTCACGGAATTAAATTTATTTGTTGTTGTTGGTTTTTTTTTTAAAGTCGAGATCATCTACAAAATATGGTCTTAATGGAATTATTTTCTTTTTTTTTTTTTTAAATGGATGGAAATTAAAATTTGTAAATACAAAATTTAAAAAAAAAAAATGATATGGAATATAATAGTGTTTAGGGTGTGAATTTTTTTTTATTTTTACTTTAGTAGAAAAAGCTGGACATATTATTAATTAAGAAAATTTTCTTGTTACCCCACATAAGGAAATGTTAATTAAATATTTACAAAATGTTGAAATTGAAAATGTATTACTTGCAAAATGCATTGTTATTTATTATATTTTCATGTTACGCAATATACCTTTTTAAGTTGTAAATTCTTTTTTTTTTTGTTATATTAATACTAAATCCAGTTTTATACTTAAATTAAATTAGATGAAATTTGTTATGATTGAAAAATTCTCAGTTACATCGGAAATTTACATGTATCTTATATTTTAAATAAACTTGTAGTTTAACTACCATTAATTATCTTTTGTTTAATTCTTTTTGCTAAAAACATTTCCAAAAAAAAATTTGAAAAAATGTGCCTGTTAGTTTCACTCTGTCCATCCGTCTGTCCGTTCGCCCATCTGTTTTCAAAACTTCTTTTACACCGTTAAAGATAGAGTAAAAAAAATTTAACCATGGGTAGTTATCACATAAAAAAATTAATGTTATAGAACAACTTTTTCATGTAGTCAAAAAGCATGAAATTTATGACGTAGTATTTTTAATATTAGGAAGTAAAGATATTTATATCTCATCACTGTTCTAAGACAGTTCAGTGGAAATATCTCTTTACTGTTCTGAGGCAGTTCAGTGTGTAACGATAAAATACTGCCATATCCTTTCTTTTATTCTATTTTATTGAATGCCGGTTTTCAAAATAAATCCTTTTTGGCTATTTTATTTTGAAAATTACTAGTTTCTGAAATAGTTGTAAAATCGATTCGAGACACAAACCATATTTTGTCATTTACAAATTACACTTTACTGTTGTGATTTTCACGACTAAGTCTGTGTCTATCGACTGTGTCTATTTTTACAAAATTTACAGATGTTTTGACTCAATTATGTAAGTACCGAAATATATTTATGTTATATGACAGCTGCTGGAATCTGTTACCCCGGACAAACCAAATGCAGGCGGACGGACGAACGAACGGATGAGCAGACATACATGGCTTAATCGATTCAGAATTCGATTCTGAGCAAAAATATATACTTACTTTGTCATATTTAGCTCGACTTCTTTAAATTGTCACAAACGTAATGGCAAATTTTGTTTAACCCTTGAACTAATGTTTAAAAAATGTTGTAGAATAATGGAATAAAATGTTTAAAACTTGAATAAGCCTAATGAAAGAATTAGGGAATACTGGACTAGTACAACCTATAAGATTACGATAAGATATCTCATTCATTTACTATAAAATAAACACTGCAGGTATATAAAAAACACGATCATCATTAATTAAATTGAAATATAAATTAAAAATTAAAAAAAAAAGAGGATATCAATCTAAAATGATAATAAATCTTTTTTTATACCTATACACCAAAACAAAAAAAAAAGAAACATCTTTTACGATAAAAATTTTTCAATTTAACCAATGAAAATCTTCCAACACAAATCACAGAAGCCAAATATTTAAATATGTAAACGTAATACAATGTTTGATTTAAATCTTTAAAATGTCAACTGTGTTACTTTCGATAATTTAAAGAATAAAACATTTAACTAATATACAAAAACAAACTTTCTCTCAATTCTTATACTTTTTGAATTAAATGAATAAAATAGTTTTTAAAATTGATAATATATTAGTTATGGGTTCTTCTAATAATTTACGTCATTTTTTCATTCATAAAAAAAACCCAAATTATCTAATAAATTCTTTTTTTTTATTTCATAAATTTTCAAAAAAAAAATTTTCTGATTTTCCTTTTATATAAGGGATTTTACATCTTGTGAATCATATAATATGACATGACTATTCTTTAACAATAACATTATTAAATAATGAAATAAATTAAGTTTTGTATTTCTTATTTTTTTTTTTAATTTTTAATTTTTTATCTTAAAATTTTCGAAGAAAACATTAAAAATGAGAGAAAAAACCCATTTAATCAACCATACAATTGTTTTTCTTATTTTTTTTTTTTTTTTCTTAAAAAACTTAATATTATCTGATAAATTTCTCAAACACATGTTGAGATATTATATGAAACATTTAGATTCATATGTAGTTTAAAAATGATTCATACATTGTGTTAACTAATTTTTTATTCATTCTCTGATATTAAAAGTTTCAAAAAGTAATAATAAATATATTTTATATTGATTCGATTTTTTTTGAAAAAAAAAAAAAAAAAAACAAACCTTAAATCGATTATAAGATATTTATTGTCCAAAATTTTGAATATATTATCAATTTTTTCTTTTTATAAAATAATGTATAACTAATACTTATGTATATATTAATTTTTGTTTAACCTCTTCTTCCAAATTTCATATAGTACATACATTTCATTCTATATGTACATACAAATATTTTTTTTTAATTTTGATTTTTGGCCTTAAATTTTTGTTTTTAATTCTAAGTCTCGGAAAGTGTCTATGAGTTTTCTGCGTATCTTTCCTATTTCAAATCATCTACATAATAAGTCTACACAATTTTAAACTGACATGAGTCATACAATAAGCTTGCTTACCGAAAAATTCCTATTTAAGTATTTATTAATAATAATAATGAAAATTGAAATTCTCTCTTTTTTTTAATTTTCTCCAGAAGTTTTTTTTTCTCTGGGAAAAAAATTGATTTAACTTTAACTTTTTCTTCGGAACTCTTTTTTGTACTGTCATTTTGTGTCATGTTAAATTTGAGTTGAATAAACACATTTATTTTGTTTTCTTCTACAGAAAAATTCTTCTGAAGCGATGAATCGTCGCTGAGAGAATTCTCTTCTTTTTTTTTTTTAAATACTTAGTTTAGAACAAATTTGCCGAAGGGGTGAACTAAGCATAATTTAACAACCGAAAATCTTCAAATGTTTATTAATTTCACTTTCAATTAAAAGTTCATTGTCGTCCTTAGACTTATGCCCAACTTTGTAGCCGTTACTTCTTACATTTTTGATTTGGTTAATGATTACCTTTTTTCCAAGCTATAATTCTGTTTTTTTCAAAGTGTTTGTTGCGTCTTCAAGTTGGTGTTCTCTTTTAATTTATATCAATGGAACATCTTCAACATTCAATTAAAATTTCCGCAAGTAAACTGAAGGGTTAAATTTAAGAAAAAAAAAAAAATTCTATTTTAAGAAAAGAAGTTTTAAATATTGGGTAGGGCTATGTTTATTGATACTTTTTTGTTCAAAAGAGAATACAAAATTTATACAAAAAAAAAAATGACTTTTGTTATATAATTTGACTTGATTATTAAAAATTATATTATCTTGTTACCACATACAAAATGTTAATATATACAAATATTACTGATTCAATTATTTAAATCGATTATTGGAATATTATTATTATTTGATAATTTTTTTTAGAACACAAATATTATATAATAAAAGAAAATAAGAAAATAAAGTGATTCTATATTTTAATCTTTATTATGTTTTCTAAAGATCTTTTTTTTTTCTTAAATTTAAAATATATAGTTTTTTTATTTAATTTTCTATTAACTTATCAATTTCTCATAGTAGTTCTCATAGTTCTCATTATATTTCTCATAGTATACAAAAGAAACCAAAAAAAAAAAAACTGAAACTGATACCGATAACTAATCGATTTTATTTAATTGGAATTGAAAATTTATAATCACCGATTAGTTATAAATTTAAAAAAAAAATATTTTTTTTTTCGTTTTACTTTGATAAATTTATTTTTAGTTTTCAGTTTTGTGGATTTTATTGTGACATTATTCTAGTTTTAATCAAAGAAAAGTTGAATTGAATTGAATTGATTTGAGTCAGTAAGTATTTTCTTAAAAAAAAAAAAAATTTCAAAAAGTATTTGGGTCAATAAATTATCTCTTCATACTTGTAACAAACATTTTTTTTTACTGACCGCATTACAGGAATGTATAAGATAGGTATTGTTTTCACACCAAAAATTGGCACCCGAAATTTTTGATTTTCAAATATGCACTACTCCGGTGCATAGAAAGCTGTAAATATTTTTTTTATGTGCGTGATGTCTGTATGTGTGTGTCTGTGTATGTAAATTACCGAATAGAATTTTCTGAAATATCATATTTAAGAGTTTGACGCAAATATCTCAGATTGATAAACTTTTCGAACAAATCGGATAACCGCAAGTGGTAGTTTACTAGTGTCATTTTTAAGTTTTTTGCGAATATGTTATATGTTGTAGCATTTCGTAACAGCAAAATATTATGAAAAAAATTATTAAGAAAAAGTTGTTACACTAAGTAAAGACCAATAACTTTGCAATAGTTCGAACATTTTTTGATCCGACTAACTTTAAGCTTTATTTAATTAAATAACATATTTTTTTCTAAACCCAAATTTGATACACATTGCAACACGTATACGCTATATGCATTATATGAACCATTTTTTTTTTTTGTTTTTTTATCTTTCTTATATCTGTTAAAATTTATATACCCTTATGCATATATTCTCTTGTTGATTATGATTTTGGTGTAATAGCGTCGGTTCTCTGGTGCTAGCTAGCTGATTTTTTTTTTATATTATACTTAAGATTTTATATTAAAAAAAAAAAGTAAATGACATTTTAATCACTATTTAATTATACATACTTATGTATATAGAGTACAGTGATTGATTTTTTATAATAGAAGAAATTATTTATTTCATTGTTTCTTTCTTGTTTAATTTTTTTTTTTTTTGTAATTCCAGAGTTTTATTTTTAGAGACAATTTAAGTACATATATGTAATATATTAATATAATTCGCAGATAAATGCATAAATCATTTATTATCTTGTGAATAAAACTCAGCAGTTGGCAAAACTTATTAAATTATTAAATACTACTTCTTATATCATATGTAAAATTAAGTCCTATGTACTTATAGTCTTATACTAATACAAGATAAAACTCTTTCAAAATAAAATTTTTCAAAATTAAAATTTGGAAACAGAAAAATAATAACACTTGTAAAATGTTATATTATGTGAAATGATAAAATAAGTGGATGAAAAATTTTAAAAATTAATCTTAAAAACAAAAAAATATTTTAATAATTTCATTATGCCATAAAAAAAGGAATAGGTACTTACATAATAATGATTTTCTCATAATCAATGCTTTCATAACATAAATTACAAAATTATACATCATTCAAAATTAAGTCCTTCTAATAGTCTTACAAGATTATAAAAACAATTTTAAAAATATCTTTAAAACCAAAGAAAGAGTATTTTTCACAACAAATGAAAATGTAACATGATCAGATCGCTGTCAATGTTTTAAATTCATCCAAAAACTTATATCTAAACTGTATGTATATAAATATAATTTACCTTTGAAAATCATTGAATTTTAATTTTTTTTTTTGTTTTCGCATTTCAACTGTTTACATTAAAAACTACTTAAAAAATTTTTATTACAAAAATTTATCATTAATACAAAAACGAAAAAAAAAAAAAAACTACTAGTAGTAGTACTCTGTATATGATCAACCATATTATTATTATGTCCATACTTAGCGCCCATACCCATACAGTAAATACAAAAAAAAATGAATTCAATCAATAAGAAATACAAAAACTATAACAAAAACATCTTTAAATTTAATCTGATCTCAATGAAATAATAAATAAATATAAATAAAGTACACACTCTACTTTGTATTTTTATATATATACAGGGTGTTTATAAAATATACAGCATAATTGCAAGAAGTGATAGGGGAGGTTAAAACAAACAAAAAAACACCTTAAATTGGGGGTGGGGTCTATTTCCAAACATTACTTAGATAATGGGGCCTAAAAATGTTCTTTTGTAAAATACGTTGCTTAGTTTTTTATTTATAATTATGCAACTATGTATTATTATACATAGAAGATTAAAAATGATACGGATACACTTTACTTAATTTGATAGTTCTCCATAGTCTGCTATAGTTAGTATTTCTAAAATAGCAGAAGCTCTACGTATACTTATACTAATTTCTCGATTATTTTGAAACAAATTTTATTATAATATTTATATATTTAATATTTTGAAAAAAAAAATATATCTCTGTCCCATCTGTATAGGTTTTAGCACATTTCAAAACAAATTTTGAAAAAATATGCTTATTAGTTTCACTCTGTCCGTCCATCCGTCCGTCCGTCTGTTTACAAAACTTCTACACCGTTAAAGATAAAGAAAAAAATTTTAACCATGGGTAGGTCTAATAAAAAAATTAATTTTGTGGAACAACTTTTCCATGTAGACACATCCATCAGGGAACTACAGCCCCTCAAACTTTGAAAAAGCCCTATTTTTAAACGCGTATATTTCATGTTTCGCTTAACATATTTTCAATCTGAAAAGGTCACTCGACAGAAATATTTTTTACCTTTATATAACAATATCAAAATTATATATATTTTTTAAATTCAGTATTCAAATTTACCGTTATGTGAAAACCAAATTTGGCATTATTTTTCTACCTTCATAACTCCGATACGCTTTTAGATAGGGGCTTGAAATTTTGAGGCAAGAAAGAACTTGTAGAATTAGTATAAGTTTGATCATGAAATTTTTTTGTACCATCCCGTATTTATAAGCTATTAGGGCTCAAAATTTGAAAATTTGCTATTTTTAAACATCTGTAACTTAGGCACCTGTACATTTTTCTTCGGTAAGACAAAAAAATAAAAGCTACAATAATATATTTTTTAATGTGTATTAATTGTTTCTATTAATTGTATAGGGCTCCTAAATTACAGCCCCCCAAATTTGCAAAAAAGCCCCTTTTTTCAGATGTATATATCTCAGACTCTGCGTAGTAGTTTTACAATCTAAAAACACTAGAAGACCGGAAAATTTCTTATTCTTATAAAACAAAATCAAAATTATGCAGTATTATTATATTTAATTTAAGTACTAAGTATTTAAATTTACCGTTATGTGAAAACCAAATTTTGCATGATATTTCTTTTTTCATAACTCCGGCACGCTTTGAGATCTTAAATTTTGAGACAAGAGAGAACTTTTGGATTTAATATAAGCTTCCTTAGAAATTTTTTTCGTACCAGCCCCTGCTTAAGAGCTATTAGGCCTCAAAAATTGAAAATTTGTTATTTTTAGACACCTGTAACTTAAGCACCTGTACAAATTATTTTTCGGCAACACATAAAAATTAAAGCACCAGTAATATATTTTTACGTGTGTTAACGGTTTTTTTTAGTTATATAGGGTTCCGGACTTACAGCCCCTCAAAATTCCAGAAAAGTCCTATTCTCACGTTTTTTCTTATTAGTTACATGAAATTTTCAAATTTTTGTGCAACTCACAATTCTAAACAGTTTATATTCCCTTTTGGAAATGTGCGCTTTTAAAAACGGTTGGTTTACATTCTACCTTGTTTATTCATAAATTCTGTAATTGTTCAGCTACAAAGCTGCTTTTCAGCTAACGGTTGCTGTCGTTAAGTTAGTGGCTGTATTTTTTGAGTAAAAGGGTTTAAATGACAATTTTTGAGTAATACATGCAATAATATTTGAACTTAAAGTTTTATAACTTTTTATTAAAAAGTCACAGATACATGAGAAAGATAATTTATTAAGCTTCAAAAATGGTATTAAATTTTCCAAAATTCTAATAAATGTATAAGTTCCAAAATTATAAATGAAAAACTAAACAACGTATGTATTTTAAAAAAGAGAAAATATTTAAGTCCCATTATCTCAATAACGGTTGTAAATAGACTCCCAATTATAAGGTATTTTTGCTTGCTTCGACCTCCCCCATCATTTCTTAAAGTTATGCTGTCTATTTCTCAAACACCCTGTATATAATACAGATAAGTATATTTTTTTATTACTAAAAGTGGTAGGTACCCACTTACTTAAGTTGCATATCTGGTAGGTAACACAAGAAAATCAAAATTACTTCATAAACTATCATCCGAAAGATACCACATTATTATGTGCTTATAAAAAGGTTATTTTGTATGATGAAAAATAATATAAAATTAATAAATTAATTAATCATAAAAGAAAAAAAAAAAATGAAACATCAACAATATAAAGTGTAAAAAAAAAACAAAACACAAAACAAAAAATGCAACACCATTCACTTAAAGATCAATTTTAATAAAAAAATATTTATGTTATTTTCAATAATTTATTAATAAATCAAATTTTTAACAGAGAAATGTAAAAAAATACAATAATTTCTTCTTTTAATAAATTATTATGTATATATACAAAATATTTGCAACAAAATAACAATACCTTGCTTAAATTAAATAAATTTTCTAAATAAATTCATTATATATATATATATACACACACACACACACACAAGCAGAGACATACAGCATTAACTGATGCAGAATGGAGAAACTGATTTACAAACAATATTATAATTACATTTTTAAAACAAGAAAAAATAGATAAAAATTATAAAATCATATATGTATGTATATAATATGATAATAAGTTAAGGCCATCTGGTATCTCTGGTAATTTATTCTAATAAATTATGTATTTTCTGTTTTACTACATATACTTTAGTTGTTGTGTTGTGTTTTGGGTCCTCTATTTTCAGATGCTGTTTTGAAGTTTAAAAAAAAAAAATTTTAAATTCAGTTTTTGCCCCCTTAGATGCTCTTTTGTTGACTAATGAGTATAGCTAAATCGATTCAACTAACTAGATATATATATGTATATATATACACATTCACTTGTTATTTTGAACGATGATAAATTTAATATTTATACAAGTTTGAGTATGCAACTCATTCATCATAAGTCAAAACTAAATTAAACATAATGCATTTATTATGATGTTGCATAAATTCGTGCAAAGATAAAGTTTTTTTTTTTTTGATTTATTTTTGGTACGTAATTGAAAATTTTTCATTAGTAAATTCAAAAAAAAAAATCTATAATTCTCAAATATTATTTAGAGTTTTAAATTATACCGTAATAACATCTACATACTTGCATTTCGACAGTAATGAGAAAAGATTTTTGTTTTTGATTCCAAGAAAGACCTGAAAAAAATATTGATAATTTTTTAAATAATGTTTGGGGAATGAAAAAAATTGTAAAGAAGAATAAAACTTAAAATTTAAGAATCACTTTAAAATGTCCTTGATCGTCAAAAATTTTGTGAAATCAATACATTTATTTATTTAATTACTTAAGTAGCAACTTAAGTAATTCTATTACTTTTTTGGTTGTTTTATGAGAGAAAAATTAAAATGACATTTCGAATACAATATGGTTTTATATATAAGATAATATGTAATCAGTTATACTTAATCGTATGTAAAAGTATTCAATTACTTTAGGAAATTAACAGATTTTTTTTGTTTTTAAAGTGAATATTATTATAAGTATAATGCCCCATTTAAAAGCATTTAATTTATTTATGTCTAATTGTTTTCATTCCTTGGGTAAACTACTGTTTTCTACTTTCAACTACATCATCCTTTAAGAAAGAGCAGATAAGAGTAAATATGGTTATGTTAAATTAGTATTCTATTTACCAATTACTTCTAACTACTCTCAATTACTCTTTTAAGAAAAAGGAACGCAAACATTAATTAATTTATTTTAATTTGTACTGCTTAAAAAAAAAAAGATTTTATCAAAATTGTGATATTCTTATGAGTACTTATGATGACTAATAAAATAAATAATTTAATTGTTGTCTAAGAGTGAATCTATTTTAAAATCATTTAATTGATTATTACTTAATCAAGATTTAGTATTTTTCAAATAAAGTCAAATGTCATCACTTTTAAAAATTATTTGAAACTTTTTGTATAAGTAGTATCTACTTAATAACTAGTTACTAAGATTTTTTTTTACATCTCTAATATACAGTCCATTTAATGATTTTTCATAGTATTTCTCAATTCCTTAACTATATTTATTTTCCTTGCCTTTCTATATCAATATCTTATATAAAATATCTTATATATATAAAATAATTTTTTGAATTATTCATCTTATTAATGACAGGTTCAACTTCATTTACTTTAATATTTTTATATTTAAAAAAAAAAACATAAAAGCTACTTTAATCATAAAGAGCTCAGAATTCTCAAATGAATTATATCTGACTAAATAAATAAAAGGATTCATTCGTTTATTACCCAGATTATATTTACATGCATATACTTACATTCACATACATAAATAAAATATTGTTCTATTTTACTTCACTAGATATAATATACTTAAGTATATGCAATTCAGATAATATATATGCAATTACTTCTATCAAAAAAAAAAATTATTATTTTTTATTCACATGGGATGCATTGAGGGAGTATTTGTTTTTTTGTTTTTTTGTTTTTTCTTTTTTAATTCATCAATAAAAAAATTATTACAAAGTTTTAAATGGAAAAAGAAAACAAAAGAAAAAACAAAAAAAACCAAACCAATTGGGACCCCTTTTTTTTTGTTATTACTTATTTAAAATTATGTATTTTAACTATGTGCTTGCTATATGGTATATGCAATTCATATCTATGCAATTTAAAAAAATTTAACAGTATACATATAGGTTTTTTATTGTACAGATAGGCAGACAGTTATATTAAAGACTTTTTAAATAAAATTTTTAAAAAAAAAACAAAAAATATGCATGATACATAGTTTTAATTTTGAAAAAAATGATTGATCCATAGATAGATGATGGATAGATAAATTTTTTTTTTTAATAAACAACTTGCATACAATTTGTATACATATATGGGATATTGAAATTTATTAAAATAAATAACAGAAAAATAACAAATGAATGATAATAAATGTCATGAATGTCAAATAATGAATTAATCAACAGAAAATTACAATTCAAAATATAGTATTAATCAAATGTGGAATAAAAAATTTAAACGATTGTAATTTATTGTTATTGGGATGGTTTTTATAATGGCACGATTTAAAGTATAGAAAAAAGAAAAAAGCATGGCCATATAATGACATTAACATAAATTGTTATATGTTAATATTTTGTATTTGAAGAATGTAACTGTCATGATAATTTTAATTTTCACTGTTCATATTTCACTATAAAATCTTATCTAGAAAATATATCTTTAAAAATTTTTTTTTTTTTCTTTAGTGGTTCATTGATAAAATGTATGGTATTAAAGCATTTTTAATTCATATTTTAATTAAAATCCTATACGGAACCTATATCCTGTTTACAAACTATATACTTATTTATTTTTTAATAGGAATTTATCCAATTTCAATATTTCGATCAAAATACATACATATATTAACTGTGCTTTTTTTTTTGGTTTAATGTTTTTGTTTTTACACACAATTAAACTTAATTTTTATTAATAAATGCTTTTTATTGCTGTATTGGAATAATAAATCCTTCTTTTAAAATTTATCAGTCTCTCATTTAATAAAATCATTTCATTTATGAAACTGTAACAGAGTCTCTAACATTGAATTGTATGATAAGGTAGCTCCATATCCAAGATTTATCCATTCTAAAGAAAATTATTAAAATTGAAGTAAAAAGAAAAATGTATTCTTTGGTTTAAGGGAGGTGGGAATTAATTTTATTTTATTCATACAACTTTATATCTTTTCACTACGGTGAAACCATGCAGCTGTAATACTTGATTTCATTTATGTTCGTTCATTACATATAAATTAAAAAAAGTTGATAACTTCTGGTTTTATAGAGAAATTTTTAAATCACCAAAACTTATGCGAAACAAAATTTCATACATTTACACGCAAACTTTTATTTAATATCTTTTTTATTTTAATAATTTGTTTTACTCATATTTTACATGTTGATTGTCATTAATTCATAATAATTTCATATAACTTTAAGTCCAAAATAAAAAATAAACACATCTTTTTTTTAAAACATTGTAAAATATTTAAGCACTTTTATCTTTTATTATTTGTATTTATATTTTTCATAAATATATTCGATTATTTAATTTATTTTTATTTTATTTTTTTTTTTTTCGACAGTCTTATTATTTTTGACATTTGACACAAAAAACCAAAATATGTATATGATATGTTTCTTGCATAAAGATAATTTTATTTACATATGTTTTAAGGTTTTAACATACATGTTGTTTAACATATGCTTAAACATTATTCTACTGACATTGATGCATAACTCATATAAGGAAAAAAAAAAAAAAAAAGTTTCTCAATTTTAATTGATGACAAGAAAAAAAATGAGGTTAAAATTGATTATAATTTCAAAAAATTGTCATCCTATTATTCATTTTCTTACAATAACCAATCTTTATCAATTTCTAGGATTAGATACTTTAAAATATTTTGTAAACTTGTAATAATGTTTCTAAAAATCTGTCAAATCATTCATTGATGATGGCAGTATCCAAATATAAAAAAGCAGAATATAGTTACATAAAATAAATCAAAAAACAACGAATCAGTGAATTTTTTTTTTATTTTGAAATCACAAGCAACGAAACAAAAAAAAAATGTCAAATTTAGCTTAGATTTGTCATATACGTCGATCATTCAACACTAAATTAACTGTTTTTTTTTTTTTAATATACTTTATAATTTTTTAATGACTTTTAAACCTTGATAATGTGAATATAATTCAAAAAAATTATTAGTTTCGCCCTTCAATAACTTACAAAAAAAAAACACAAATTTATTTTTTCTTTATCTTAAATACTTCTAATGCCACCTACCACATAACATCAACAACAAGGTATTAAGAACTACTTATGCTACAGAAAAATAAAAAACAAAGAAACCTATAAAAAATTACTTTTTATAATTTTTTTTTCTGTTTTTTAAAGTTCTTTATAAAAATAAAATTTCAAAGAAGATTGAAATTAAAATAAAAAACCAAAACAAAAACAACTTATAACAATCATTAATCATTTTTGACATTTTATGATGTCAAGAAAAAAAACAGATTTTTTTTTATTCTAAAAACAAAAAACTTATTTTTTTGTCAAAATTTCGCCTTTTCTTCATCTTCTAATCTCCTCTTTTTCTTCCTGTTTCAAATATACATTCATTTTACAACTTCATAATTCTTACAATATTTATTACACAAATTCTCGCAATTCGTTCATAATTTTTCAAAAATAAAAAAATGAAAACTTCAAAAATTCAAAAAAAAAAAAAAAGAACTAAAAACTAATTAAGAAGAGCACGTCTTTCCTGTTTTCCCAATTTATTTTTTAATTTAGTTTTTTTTCTGTTTTTTTTTTTTTTTTGTAATGTTATTTCGGATGCAATTTATATTTTTTCAAAGTGCAATGCAGAAAAACAAAAAACTAAAGTTCAAAAATTAAAAACTCCCAAACATCACGATCACACCAGAAAGCAACAAAAATTAAATGAAACGACGAAATACAACGGGCTGAAGTTAAATTTTGATCACGAATTTACCTTTATATTTTATTAATAACTCTTTAACGGGATATTTTTTTGCTTTTTTTTTTTTGTTCTATTGCTTGGTTCCTGCTTATTAATTTTCTGTCAGCCCTTTAAGATGATTTCACTTAAAAAAAAGACAAAATATCAAAAACAACAACAACAAAATAGAGAAAAGTAAAATTGAAATTATTTCTTCGCTACTGTCGCTTAATTTCACAAATGTCATAAACTATTCAAAAAAAAAAAAAAAAAAACCAGCGACATCACGTCACGCAAGACCTCATTACCACGAAAAATTACATTTTAAAAGATTTGTAAAATGAACCGCATGTAATTCATTACTTTAAAAATGATTTTTTTATTTTTTTTTCCTAAATAAATGTAACAATCAAAGAAAAAGAAAAAAAAAATTCTTGAAATTATTTATCAAGTAACAAATGATGAAATCTAATATGAAGTGTCAATCAAAAGTCAAATTGACTTTTTGTTGCTAAACGAAATTCATCCTTTTTAAAATTAAAATGCATTTTTTGTTTTTTTTTTCTGAAAGGGCATTCTATTTCTTTCAAGTATTTTATTTATAAAAGAATTTTTAATTTTAAAACTACTACACTTTAAATTTAAAGAAAAACAAAGAAAATATTAAATTTTTATAAAAATGTCACATATTTAAAGTATCAACTGTTTGTACTTATGTATATGTATATTATATACATATAATAGATATATTTTAATACATATACGTAAATACATATTTATATATTATACAATATGTGTTTTATTTTTCTATGATATTGGTTTGTAAAAGTTTTCTTAATTATGTATGTTAAAAATTTATTGTGTATATTTCTAAAAATAATTAAAATTGAATGATTCTATTTAAAAATGATATTAATAAACGAATCTGTCTGTCTATCCTGATTTTATAAACAATTGAAATTTTTGGGAACACAACACTTGACAAATTTCATTTGAGAAACATCTATTTCTCCTAAGTCCACTTATTTATCTGCAATCGCAAATATATATTTTCCAAAAGTTAAAAAAAATGGTAGCAAAGGAAAGACATTGTATTTAGAGTAAAATTAATGTTTTAATACTTTTGAAAATTTGTCCCTCTTTTACAGAATATTTTTATACATATATATGTAAGTATGCATATGGAAGATTCTGAATTAGGAAAGATTTTAGGGTTGGTTACAAAATTAGAGTTTTACGCCTTACGTTCAGAATATGTACACACATATATTTAATGTCCACCATATAGATATGTATCTTATTTGAAGTTATTTGAAAATTTGTCAAACGGAATTTTGAAAAATAAAAATTTGACATCTACCCTTTTTGACAAATGGGTTTTTGCGAAAAGAGTTTTTTTCCACGTGATTTTTTGCAATGTGATATTTGCAATATGCGTTTTCAATGTGGGACAACTGTCCTATACACTCGTATATAATTATTTTTTAAGTTATATTGCCAGAAGAGATTTTTTTCTTTATTTCGTCTTAATTTTGGTGCATTATAAATTAAAATTATATTTAGATGTAAAGTGAAAGCAGACCTTTGAAAAAAAGGTCTGAAAAAAAATTTTGAAAAAAAATTCGTTCTTTAAAAATAAATAATATACTTATTTAAAAAAAATATAAAGTGTTCGAACGTTTTTACCTTTAATTTAAAAAGCAATTATTCTTCAGCATAATAAAAGAAAATAAGCTTTTAAACAAGACTTTAGAATTAGTTTCCGTGGAGCATGTGAGTTAAAATTTATGCGGCAATTAATAATTTATAGCTAAAAACGATAGTAGTTCTAACATTTCGAAAAAAAACTAAGAATAGAAGCTCGTCCACGCTTCCATATGATTTTTTTTTCTTAGTTTAAGCCTCAGGATTCATCCACTAAAATATTTATACTCTTATGCGAAACACCCTTTATATCATCACTTTTTTTTAATTTCTTAATTTGAATGAAATAATCTTGAAAATTCTCAAAATTTTTGTATGTAGTTCCTATTCCTAATTTATCAGTTTTTTGAGCAATTTTACCATATCACATTTAATAAAAGTGTTAATTAAATATTCGGAGTTTTATGTTTTAGATTCTAGTTTTAATTATTTTCATTTTCTCGTCTCGTCAGAAAACATGTGATTTTTCTTCTGTTAAATGTAATTAATAACTGTAACTTATATTATATTATGCACCATAAACCATAAAATCTTTCGTATAATGTTCTCTGTCTATCTAAGGACCGCTTTTTTAACTACTTGTATACGCAATATGAAATTTTACTTTTTTATCCACCATTATTAAAAAATTTTATACTAATTCAGATTCCAACCATTTTTTTTTTAATATAACTATTTTGTTAATGAAAATTTTAAATTAGATACCTATAATAGGCACAATATTTTCTATACCAATATCATAATAGTTAACAATTATAGATACTCTCGATTATACACGAAAAATTCATGTTAGCGCCATTTAGTTGATTTTTTTTTTGGTTTTGTTTTTATTACTTGGACCACATATTTTTTTTTGTTTTTACAAAAATGAACAAAGCGAACCCAGTCAACAAAATGATTGACTGTCAGTCTTCTCTATAAATAATGTTTAGAATAATTAAAGTGGGAAACTGAATGAAATAACTGTAAAGATAGATGGATACATATATAGAATACAGTAAAACAAATACTCAAATAAAAACTTCGTATTTACAGTTAATGCTTATTTGTTCTTTATTTATTTTTTGGTTAGTATTTTCTAATAATATTGTAATTTGGAACACTTTTCCAAATATATAACAGTTTTCAGTTCATTTTGATTTTTAAATTGTACATGAAAAAGTTGTCGGTTGTTTTTAGTTTGAGAAAAAAATTGTTTTGGTTTTTAATTTGGTATTGAAATAACCTGGTTAAAGCTATATTTTCTTCTTTTTTTTTTTTTTGTTGTTTTTGAAATTATTTGGAAAATTTAACAACAAAAAATTACATCTAATTTATACAATGTTTATTACAATTACCGTTATAATAGTGTTCAGTGCTAGTTAAAGATAAGTACCTTAATACTTGTAGTTATGCTTGTTACAATATGTAAATTTTTTTGATTATTTTTTTTTTTTGTTTGTTTATTAGCATAACAGTGATAATCTACCACTGGTTGTAATCAAAATAAATTAGAATTGTTTGATTGTCGCAATCGTGAGAATTTATAATTTTTTTAGCGGTTTTTTTTTTTTATAAATTTTATATTTTCTTTTTGTTTTTCAAAAAAACAACAAAACAACAAAAGTAAAATTTTTAATTTAATTGTTATTTATTTGAAATTTTTTTTTTAAATAATTTTTATTTAAATGCAAAAATTACCTTAAGGCTTTCCTCATTCATAATTTATATATTGTTGAAATTTATAGTAATTATAATTACAATAATTACAGTTAACGTGATTTTATTTAATTTTATACTTATAAAAAAAAATAAAAAAAAAACAATTTGAAAATAGAAACAAACTTTAATATAATATTTTGATAAGTCAATCTTTTCTAAAAATATGGTTTAAGGCAATCAAAATGTATACTTATGTACCTATACTTTAAATATTTGAAATAATATAAAAATCAAATGTTAAATATGTAGACAAATAATTTATATAGGGTGATTCGCAAGTAAGTGCCTTGACATATACCACCCTGTAGAAAATACCGTGAGGATAAAATTTTTATATGGGGGCTAAGTTATGGGTCCAATAATAATAGAACTACATATAGGGCGATTAAAGACATTTTGGGGCTGTTTTCTTTGTTTTGATTAAAATACCCATAACTTCTGTTCCGAACAAGATTTTGGCTTTCTGAAGAAATATTCTGATAGAATGTGAAATTAGCTTCCTTAAATGTGTTCGTCTTAAATCTTTTCTTTTTTAGGTTTTGCCCTAAAATATTTTAAAATTAAAATGTCATTTTGATGTCACTTAATTCAAAAAAAAATTTGAGGTGTTAAAATACTCTAATAGCCTTCTTCTAAAGCTTTAATTTGATAAACGATACGTTGAATTATTTTTTACCGTTCAGGAGATAAGACGAGAAATAAACTACTTATAACTCAACTTCTCATAAGGCTTTATTGGTTTTTATTTTTTTTTTATTTTCAACATATTATGTACTTAGCTATTGTTTTATCATAATTATAATATTATTATAGTAATAATTTATATTTTAAAATTTTGTTCTCTAAATTTATTTATTTACTTGAGGCATTCATTTAATTTAACAAATATTTTGATTTAATTTTTTTTTAAAAACTTTAAAAATGTGAAATTAATTACGACACGAATTAAAAATGTTAAGAGAAAAAAAAATTATGCAATTAAAGTGAAACTGCAGGCTAAATTTGTAAGCATATTATATTAAAGATACTTAAAATATTATTATGTATATGTACATATATATGTATATGTATTATTTATATATATTTAAAATTTTTTTATGTTATTAAACCAAATTTATGATGTATGAACGATTTTAATCCTGTAAAATTATTATTTATTACTTTAAATTTATGAATTATGGATATAAATATTTGTTCTATCATTAAACCGGATTATATAAAATTGATTTAAAGAATAATGTAGTCAGAATAATAAAATTTCCCGGTTTTTATATATTTTTTAAGTATTTCTTAAAACTAAAAATTTTGAATAAAATTTAAAATATAACCTTAATAAATTTTAGAGTCTTCCTAAAGATATATTTAGGGAATTACATGTAGTCATTTCGACATTTAAAAAAATTTAGAAATTTTCTTTTATTATATTTAGCCTATAGGTATCATTAACCTCTTTTCTTTAAACATTTACATATTTAAAACAGTTTTATAGAGGAATATTTCACAAATATTTCAATTTTCCAACAACAAATACTTAAAAGAGAAATGTAACTTATATTTCCACAAAATTGTGTTAGTCATCGGGATTGTACACTGTTTTTGATTTTATTATTTTCATTATTATACGATATTCTACGAATTCCTTTATAGTGGAAAAAATAGCAAATTTCATATTTATACTGCATTTCTGGCATCTGCCTATTGATAAAACATGGACTACAATCTTATTACAGATTTTTTATTACAAGTTGTTAAAATTACAAGAAAGTTGAATGCGTTAATCATTGGGACAATCAACGTATTTCAAAAAAAAAATATCTTGCCTCAAAAAAGGATTTTAATCAATTATAAAAACACCATTTAAAAAGAAAAGCAGATGAAGAACTCACGTTATTTTATATTAGAAAGTTAGAAAACCGTATTTTAACTTTTCGGGTTTTAACTCATTTTTTATGGAATTCTCCATTTATATCATTAGTTTAATATTCCGCAGTTATAAATATTAGGACCAATTTTTAAGAGATATTGCACTAGGGTGTTGTCATAATATACTAAGTATCTATATGATATTAGAAAATTGTTTTATGTGTTTATTAAAGCCGATCGAGATTTGAATCCGACACCTTTCTACTAAAGGTTGGCTTATATATTTTTATTATCTGTTTTATTAAATATTAAAAAAATTGTAATTTTATTTATTTTATTTATTTTAATGTAAATAAATAAACTTACCGGGTTCACCGCGTATATATAAAAAACACCGCAATTGATTCGACGATGTAGTGACGTTTCGAAGAAGATTCGAATCGATTACAATGAACAATTCCCACGAAAATAACTAAAAATCTCATATTAAAAAAATTATTTTTTTAATCAACATCAATTTTAATTTTTAATTAATACCCTGTGATATTTAAAAAAACTAAAGAATAAGCAAAGGTAGAATATTTCATTGACTGGAATTAAAAAGACAGACAGTAGTTCGCAAAAAAACGAAAAAAATTAATTAAGTACCTATTCACATATATATATGAAAATATGTTATATATTAATTAAACGCTTATTAAACCAAACTAATATTTCTCATATATAACTATAATATTTTAACCTTTATCAATATTGTATAATATAGCATTTTCCGATTAAATGAAACCTTTTTTCAATTAAATGAAACTATTTTTCAATTGAATAAAACTATTATTCAATAAAATTAAACTGTTAAAAAGGTTTTATTTAATCGGAAAATGCTATATGTCATAACAAAAATTTTTTTAACGTTACTCTAAAAGTTCGATTGACGCATGATTCTCGGTTTTGTTAATTAATTTTTAGATAAAAAAAAATGTTTTTTTTTTAGTAATTTAATCTAATAATATTATCTTCATTCTCTTAAATCAAATAAAATAATCAAAACTTATTTAAAAAAAAAAAAACAAAAAATGATTATGTTTACAAAACAATGAACAAAAATCTTAAAAAAAGTATCAATTTTTTTTTTTTTTTTAATCTGTTCTTAATGAACCTTATTTCTGGTTTTTTTAAATTATTTTTCAGTATCTAACAACAAATTTATTATTGCTAAAACTTAATTACAATATTTTCCACTTTGTCTGTCATCCAATCATAACAACATAATATATAGAGTACTCTGTTACTCTCAAATATAATTATTATGAAATAAATGTTAAATTGAAATGTTATATTAAATAAAATAAAAAAAAAAATTAAATTGTACCATATGTGTTTATTATTAAAATATATATATATACATTTATTTTATTCATATTTACGGAAATGAAAAAAAAAACAAAAAAAATTGAAGAAAATACGAATTCAAGTTTAAGTCAAATTTTACAAACTGTTGCAAAATTTTTCTGGTAATTTTGTTTTTTATTTTTTTTCTTTTTATATTTATTTATATTTATATTTAAATTTTATATTTTTCTGCTTTTTACTCAAAACAAAAAAAAGCAAAAAAATTTAAATGTAATTTGATCTGATAATCGTGAATTGGTAGTTAAATTCATATTCCCTGTCATATTATATTTACATAATGGTACAAATTTAAATTTATCTTCAAATTTATTTTAGGGTTACCAGACTAATCAAAATATTAAAAATATTAGATAATATAATATTGGGGCAATTTTTTTTTTTGACAAAAATAAGAGTAATGAAGGTTTTGAAATCTTTTTAATTAGTTTTTCATTTACATAATACATCCAGTTTTTTTTTTTTTGTTGAAATTTAGCAAACACCATCTGGTGTATACTCAAAACTCGAATGTGCTTTAATGTCATATAGTTACTCGAAACATAATAATTGTATAAAAGTATGCACTAACTATTATATTAATGGAGAAATGATTAAAAATAGTTCAATAGTTCAATAATGGAGAAATTAATAGTTCAACCTAACCTTGATTATGCTAGTCCTGTTTGGCCACTAATATATAATTTACATATAAATAGAATTGAAGCTATTCAAAAACAGACTTTCTTAGATTGGCTTTTTGAAATTTTCAGTGGTCTAATCCAAAATTTACCACCATATTTGGATAGACTTAACTTAAATTCTAGTTCATTAGTTCTAGAAAGGTAGTAGCTGATTGTTATATTATGTGTTTATTACACAAATTATTAAAGATGAAATTGATTACTCTTTTATAAAAAGCCTGGTTATAAATCGCACTAATATTAGTAATACTTTTTGATCTGAAAACTTCTTCTATGTCCCCTTTCATCGTCCTAACTAAAGTAAAAATCAAACCATTACTAGAACGTTTATGTTAATTAGTCGCTTTAAAGATGTTATTAATCTGGATATGAATAAAACTCAACTAAAAGAATCCTTATTTAAGAATCTTCTGTACCTAAATTCCGTATTAACTTATTGTTACTATACCAGTTCTTAGAACGTCTATAAATATAATTTATACCGTAACCAATAAGTTAATGGAAACAGCTTTTATTAAATTTTATGACACTTTACGATTTCAAGCTTATTAACAAATTCATGTTCAAGAAATTAAAGTTTAAACAAAAATTATAACAGTTTTCTAGTGAAATTTTTTTTTTTTAATTTATTCAATATGGTAACTCTTGCTTTTAAATAAGTACAAGTTGTAAATGAAACCAAAAATGATAATATCAAAATATAATCATAATAATAAAATATTTAAAATCATGCTGAAATGACATTTTGTATATCTTTTCATTGTCAACATAAAAAATGTTGAATACGTTTTTAATAATGAAATGATAGTTTGGTTAAGTTCAAAAAAAAAAAAAAAAACACGAAAGAAAAAATTAAAAATTATTTTTTAATTTTTATATTGTGTTTAAGTTATTGTCAAAATGTATTCATTGTTTCATTCATTTTTGATAGAATTTTTTCCGCAATGGAATCACTTTCTGTAGATTTAAAATAAATGTATTTAAAATTTAAATAACTTTTTTTTTTTTTTGTATTAAAATACAACATTATGAGGCGCCATTTATCATGAAGCATGCCATAATTGCATATTATATAAAATTAAAATGTCATGAATGAAAAAAAAAACACTGCTTCTCTGTCAATATTTAATCGAATCAAATGAATGATTATTCATTAATACTTAATGTCAATGCCAATTAAAATTTGTTTCTTTTTTAATTTTTTTTATTGGCTATTTTTAATTATGGTCTGTATTATGACTGATACGATTTTAAAAATTATATAGGGAGTACATATATGAATAATTTAAATTATTGATAATTGATTTATTGATAGCATGTTTTAACAATTTAATATACATAATTATTATGGTTATAAACTTAAATGCTTTGCTTTGTATTTTAATGTTTCACCTTAAATTTCGTTATCGTTTATTTATTAATATGTTTTAAGTTAGTCATACATTTTTACAATGAACAAATGAATATGACAATATTACTAACTATTAGTATATATATAGTTATTTATAAAATAAAGATTTATTTTTAATCAAGTAAAAGAACAGATATTATTATAGCTTTTTCTAACAATTTTCTTGCTTATTTCTTTTGATATTCTTCGGTGTATAATATTAGTTTTCCCGATAATTTTTTTGATTTTACCTTAATAGTTTAAGGGTTGAAATGGCTTAAAATGTTGTGATTTTTTAAGGGAAGATAATGCTCTTTAGTATGGCAATTCGTTTAATCATATATTTTTACTTTTCAAATATCCGAGAACGCTTTTAATAGAAATTTAAAAGTATTAGTACTTTTAGTACTAAATTTTTAAATACCTGTATCCTATTCAAATAGATTTTTTTTTGCGCAACATGTACAAATCTTGTACACCATAAAACAAGATTTCATTTTTATTGTCTGACATTTTATTTGATTAACTCGTTTGTTGTAATTTGGTTTATTTTCTCGTTGAAGTATTTTTATCGTTTCATGTTCAACAATAACGTCCCTTTGAAAGAAATTGAAAAAAACATTTACAGTTTTAAAGTAATATGAAGCTATGCAATTGGTCAATAATTTCTTTTCCATAAGACTAAGGATTTTCATTATAAATCGACCTACTCTTTACCGTTTTTTTTGTAGTATTCAGACTTTTTATTGTATTTCTTTTTTTTCCCTAAAATTTCAGTTTAAATATTAGAAATGAATGGTTTAGATATTAGAATAATTAGAATAAGAATATAGCACACAGTGTTGTCAGCAATATGAAAAAAATTATGTCACATACATTGATAATAAAAAGATAATACTAGACGTTAATAATAAAAAACCAAGAGTTAAATAATAATGTTTAAAAGAAAAGAATTTAAAATGAATTTATTTATAATAAAATTTTAAAGAAAGATTTTAATATTAAAACATTATCAATTAAAAGTTTCTCGTCTAAGTTTTTGGTATTAATATTAATCAAAATCTTTTCTTTTATAGTGCAATTATAATGGCAATTACTTACCTCATAAAAAAATGTTAACTTTTTATTTTATATTTTTAAATTAATATTCTGTATTAAAAAATTTATTAAAATTAACATTTTTATTTTAAAATTTAACCGTTAAAAAATCATGTTTTTTATTTTTATTTTTTTCTACTTATTAAAATGTGACACAATTTTTTTAATTATTTTAATTATATTTCACCTGATTGTCATAAATTAAAATACAAAGACCATAATTTTTTATAACAACAATTAAGCAAAGATAAAATATATAAAATTTTGTTTTTATTTGTAAATTTTTTCTGTTAAAAATTTTTAAATCTGGTAAAATTCCATAATTAAAATTATTTTTTGCATTAATTTTCTTTTTTATAACTATTTACAGAAATTATGATTTATTTTGCATTTTTAACACTTCCCAACTCTGAAATATTTAATGTAATTTATTTTTTTTCTCATTTTCTCTTCTCTTTATCTCTATTAAGGATAGAAAGTAAAAAAAATGCAGATGATGATACCGTTAAATTATCACATCATAACTTTTATACAATTTATTTATATAAGTATATAGTTTATACGTTTTTTTTTATCAAATATTTCATTTTTGTTTAACAAAAAAGTTTTCAACTACAAATTTTTTTTTTTTTTTTGTTTTAAATTAACCATCTTTTGGTATTAACAAGAAAATTAATATCTTTTTACTGGTCCAGCAGCTATTTTATAAAATTTTTAACGCGCCAAAATATGCACTATGTATAAATAGTCACCACACTATAAGTATTATACTATTATACAAGTAGATATATTCTTTTTAGTAGATATGAAGTGTGCAAGCGCCACACTATGAAATAAATAAATGAAACTGTCAACTTCGATATAATCTTGCAACAGCAGCAGCTAGTAAAGGGTATTTTATTGTAAGTTTGCTTAAAGAAAAAACAAAAACCAAAAACTAAAAATTAATTATGAGAATAGTTGAATGCACCACCAGATCACCAACATTTACGTTGACAGACAACTGTTTATCATTTTTAACGATGATGCACATTTACTTAACCAATTTACAACTTTTATTTTTTCAATGTTTCTTTTTTGTTTTTTTTTTTTTTTCAATGAGAAAAAAGGAGACAAAACTATACAAGGAATTTATTTTAAGATATTTTTATTTTTATATGACCTAGATAATTTAATGGATTGTTTGGTCTTGGTACAGCAACACAGTTAAGTGGTTACTCATTAATTTTACATAATGTAAATTTTCAATCAAATTTGCATATTCACTATTAATAAATAAAAAGCTCAATAGTTTTGAATTTGCTATCAACTGAGCGATAATTATTGAAGTTGATTTACTTTTTATTTGTTAAGTTAAATTAAAAGTGACAAAAATAAAACATAACAAAATAGCACGTGTATTTATTAAAACAGGAATTTTATTAATTTTGTATCTTTATTTTTATTTTCATTTAATAAACTTTTAGATATCATATCTAAATATAAGTAGTACATTAAAAAATCAGTGTGGTATATAGACTTCTAAATAACGACTGTGTTCATTTTTGTTCCCTGTGAACTCTTTGAATTTAAAAATATCTGTTAATCTAATGATAAATTATTTGTTAAACTCAGTTAAAGCCCATATCGCTTATCTTTTTACCTATATTTCATCATCTCAATCATTTGCTATACATATGCATTTCATTCAAATTTCATTCATTCATTTGAATTTTTCTAGCACACCTATCTAAAAAATTCATATAGCTGAAATCTAATTTTCTTGCACTCTTTCTGTGTGTATAGGGCTGTGTGAATTGTTCTTTAATGCTAATATTTGAAATTACCTCTTAAATATTTCACCAACATCGAACCATTATTAACAACAATTTCCATATTTGGTTTTGAATTATTTTTTTTTTATTAAGTATTTACTTTTTCTTGAATATGATTTTACTTCAATGCTACCCTATTGTGAATAGTTTTTTATTCATTTTTTTTTTATTTGAATTTTTGTTTTCAAAATAAAGATATCGTGACTTGTGATCGATACTAGATTTGACATTTGATTTTTAAAAACTTTATTTTGATATTTTTATTTTGCTAGTTAGTTTTTGTTTTATAGATTGATATCTAAAAAAAAAATTTTTTTTTTTTTAATGATTTTCACTCAATAGTGATTTACTGATTTATATATTATATGAAAATGAAGGAAATGATTTTTATTCAAAGTAAATTCACAATATTTTTTTTTTAATTGCTGATTGAATCACTTTGATTCAAAAAAAAAAATAAAATAAAAAAATTAACGCAGTCGGAAACTGTGTATGTTTTGTATGAAATTATTTTGAAATTATTTTTGACAGGAAATTGTCAAGACATTATTTGTTTGTAATTTGTTCAATTTTATTTTTTTTTTTATTTTATTTATAATTTAAATATTTTTAGGAAATTTATTTAATAAAAATTTCCTATACACATAATGTTTTTTTGTCGGTTAAATTTCATTAAAAATTTTTTTAACAAAACCAAAAAAAAAAACAACAATAAAAATAATAGTTTTTAATAAATTTTGACATTTAATTTGAATGGTTTTGACATTTAAAATTTATATTAAAATATTAATTTTGACATTAAATTAACGAATGTTTTTTTTTTTTTTGTAAATAATTATGATTTTCCGGCAGATGTTAAGTGAAAGAAAGTTCAATTTGAATGTTTTGAATATCATTTAATGGAGGTTTATAAACAGTTAAATTGTAGTATTACGAAACATTATGTACAATATTAAAGCAATAACGTCATTCAAATGACAATTAATGTTTAGTACTAGACTTTATTGTTTTGTTAGAAGTAGGGATTAAAGAACTGAAAATTTAAGAAAAAAAAAACTGAACTGAAAATTTAAGAAAAAAAAAATCATACTACACTTTGTGCTGAGTATTCTTTCTAAGGCTTTGTTTTGGGTTTTTTAGTTAACTATGTTGTGAAAAGAATTTCTAAGAAATCAAAAACTCCGATTTTACATTTTTAGAAAATTCATTCAAATCAAAAGTAGAAATTCGCTTGATAAATAAACGGATTTTGATTATATTTGTTTTTGCTTGAATGCGCACCCTTCTGATGTCAGATAAATATATATATATATACATATATATATATATATAGATATCTTAAATTTAATCTAATGTTAGATAATAATTATTAATATTAACTGTTATTTATGTGAAATATTATTGTTTAAAACAATTATGTTGTAATTTAAAGTAATTCAGTATAATTATATTCTGTTTTATCTATAATAACATTTTAATACTTATATTAAAAATAAATAACTATATATTAAATTTGTAAATTCGTTTAAATTACATTCAATTATAATAATTAAGTTAACACTCCTTATTTTATTTTTTATTTTTTTTACATACCTACATACATATGGATATAATGCACATTATACATAATAAGTATGTATGGAATTCATGTGTTTTGATTTTTTGATCAAATAAAATTCTCATGGACCAACCCATATAATAAATGTTAAAACAGAGATTTTTCGGATACTCACTAAATGACGTTTTGTTTTTTCAAGATAAAATTAATTTCAATTTTATTCAAAATTACCAAAAAAAAAAAAGAAAAGAAAAACATGAAAAAAAAAAACAATTCCCCACAATTTAAATTAAAATGAAATATATATTATTTTTTTTTAAATTTAAAAAAACAAAAAAAACATTTAAAAGTGGTTAAAAACTTCAATTTAAATTTTTAAATATTTATATTTGTATTTTCATTTTTTTTTTTTTTTTGAAAGTTTTAAATAAAAAATTTACGTTTTTTTTTTTGTTTTCAATTCACTGAATTCTTAAAAAAAAAAAAAAAAAAAACAAAAAGTATGCATATCTTAAATTAAAATATACATACCTTTTAATATTTATGTTATTTTTATGTTGGCGTTATTTTATTATTATTTTTTTTTTTGTACCCCATATTGTTAAAGTTACAAGCTTACAAGTTGATTGGCACACCATCAGAGATCATATTTATAATGTCCGTCATATGATACTTTTTTTTCTTTTTTTTTGATTTTTGTTTTTTTTTTTTTTTGTTGATCATTTTACATACGATGATTTTTATGCAGATTTGAAAT
Organism: Poecilobothrus nobilitatus; assembly: GCA_947095535.1. NCBI lineage: Eukaryota > Metazoa > Arthropoda > Insecta > Diptera > Dolichopodidae > Poecilobothrus > Poecilobothrus nobilitatus. The sequence continues at coordinate 241,290,119 of OX352774.1, read as the reverse complement.
ATTGAATTGAAACAGTGAAACATATGTTTGATTTGTTTGAAAAGCTTAATAATTCACCAGATGGTATAAATATTATGAATGATTGTATTGTAAGATATTAAATGCTCTTATTATTATGCGGAGGAATAAATTTTTATGCATTACTATGCATAAAATTTATCTTATAACTTTTGTTTATTCTTTTCTTTATGTTTTTCTTTTGCTTTTTTTTTTTTGTTTTTTTTAAATAAATAATGATTAGTTTGTTTTCCTTTTGAATTACTTGTCGTATATATGTATATACGTTTGTTGTATGAAGAGAGCGATAATTGAAATGATACCGAATCAAATTACATTTTGTATATTGTGTAAAATTTTTTTATTGAAATTTGTGGGTGCTTTGTTATTTAATACTTATAGTTAATATAAAAAAAAAAACAAATTACCGCGCTGTTAATCCATTAAAATATTTCCTATAATAATTTGTTAAGAGTTTTTAATTCACATTTAATAAAGTTTTACTATCTCAACTGATTAAGATAGTGATGGTTTTTCTTACCAATTTTCGGGCTTTATTTTTATAATAATCAATTTTACCATTAACTATTGGTCCTAGCCCTACAATTATTATACGAGAAATGTACCCAAGGCTTCAAAAACAATTTTATGGAAATTTTTGCCTTTGTAGTTTATGCTGTTCTGAAGAAGGCTAGAAGACGACATTTTCTTTAAACATTTTTTCGGTAATAATTTACATGTCGACACGGATAGATTGTTAAGATAGTTTTGTTCAAATTTTTAATTTGTAGCACTTTCGTCATATTAAAGTAATTTAAAAAGCTATTTAAGACATCCTAAGTAAAGCAAAATTTAAATTTTGATATTTGTAACTTTTCTAAAATTGTACACACGAATTAAAAAAATTTTGTTTTCTTTCTTAAACTTTGAATTAAAATTCCTTTGAATTAAAAAATTTGATATGTAATTTTTATGTACCAAAATCTTAAAAACAAAAATATTGGATAATTTGCAAACTATTCATGATAGCTGATATATAACAGATAACCTCGAATTAACCACAGATGTCAATGTCAATATCAAAATTTTGTTATGTTCCTTAATGTTATAATTATATATTAATTTTTTTTAATATTTTTTCTCTTGGCTCTTAATTCAATTAGAAAAAAGGTAGAATGTAAAAATGAAGGTTTTTTTTAAAGCGTATATTTTCCAAACGAGAATCAAAACAGTTTAAAATATTGTGGGTTACACCAAAATTTGAAAATATTTTTAGAATTTCATATGCAAGAAAAATTTGTGAAAACTTAAGAGGCATCTTTCTTCGGTTTTATGGAAACCCAATATAAATGAGAAAAGCTGTTAACATATGAAAAATTAATATGTCTTATGTCTATTTTTGCGTTTTGCATTTCTTTGAAAAAATTTGTACAGCTGTGCCTAGTTACAGATGTCTAGAAATAGAAAATTTTCTATGTTTACACCCTAATAGCTTTTAAAAATGGGGTAGTACAAAAGAAATTCCTGAAGTAAATGAAACAAAAAAAATTGATACAAGAAAATTTACTGAAGTGCATAACCTATAAGTATGGTAAATCTACAAGATTTTTCTTTTTTAAAAATTTCTGCCTAGACCTCAGATTTGCACAATAGGGTTTTGTAAAACTTTAAGGAGCTGTAGATTCGTAATAACGGGTGACATAAATAAGTTGTTCTACAAAACTAACTTGTTCTAATTTTTTTTTCTTAATTTTTAACTTATCCATGATTAAAGTTTCATTGTTTTATTTTAAACGGACGTACGGACGGACAGAGTGATACTATTAAGCAAATTTTTCAAATTGTTTTTTTATTTTTAATGTGCTAAAGAGATTTTATCCACAAAAGATAAAAAAAAAAATCTTTTTCTGATGATCAGTCAGCTATAAAAATGGTAATAATCCTTAATTTTAGAGAAAAGATACGAATTCAAATAAAGTGACTGACTTTTAAATGTAGATTAACAAGAAGCAAATAAATTTTACTTTAAACTTCTAAAACTTAAAAAATTAATATTTAAATAGTTAATAGAACGTATCTAATAGGGCATTAAATAAAATGGTTCTTTAAATAATGCCTTTTAATAGGGTCTTGAGGTAATTATTTATAGAACCTTTTTTTATTCAATAATTTAATTTTTAAAAATTATTTAAAAAGAAAAACGATAAAACGTAATCATTTCAGTAATAAAGTAATAATTTAATAGAAAAAAACTGAATTAAAAAACGAATAAGGAAAAGAAATAAACAGTTTAAAATAATTAAGTATATGGTAATATGGGGTAAAAAAAAATTTACATATCTCTTTCACAAGTAAAGATATTATCGATTTTTACATAAAACAAAGGTCAAATAAATTTTTGTTTCTAGAATTTTAAATTTATTTTCATTAAGTTTTCATTTTAAATATTTTACTAGAATAACGATTATATTTATAAACTTCTTCTTCTTACATTGTCTATCCGATTTTGAATATTACTGATCATAAATCTACTTGATACTACCTACATAAATTGTTGATCATCTCTCTACATTTCATTCTATATTTGTTTTTGTTAAATATTTCATCCACATAATGTACGTTAATTCAATCTCTAATATTTTTGAGCCATAATTTTTGCTTTTTGCCTATACCGCTTCAACCATTGATTTTTCTCTAAATTATGGGTTGAAATAATTGGTATTTATGGTTTCTCATAATGTAACCGAAATATGCCGCCTTCTTTTTATAATTTATAAACTTGGTAAAAAAAAAATGCATTAGTCTAGTTTAATGTTGATTAAAATATAATTTTTCATCTAGGTTCATTCTAGGTTCTAGTTCATCCCTAACGAATAAAATTCTACTTTTAAAAAGTTTCCCTTGGTCGATTCCACCTTTTTTTAAATTAATAATTATAATTAACGTAACAAATCTTTTTTAAGGACCTCTCCATGGATTTTCCTTGCACAATAATGCTTTTATTTTCATTAATTTCATTTTAGTAAACTAATTTATGGACATACATATATTCCTTTTTTTAAATCTTCATTAATTTGAACTGAACTTATAGTTCATCAGTTATTTGTATCTGATAATATCTATTTTTACAGATATCCATTTAAACTCAGTTTCATTTTCCATTTTTTGTTTCTATTTGTCTACGCATCATTATTAAAAGTTAAAATATTCTTCTAATCATGATATGTTAATATTGCTATTAATAATCTGTCCATTTAAATAATTCCGCTGTTAATTATTATACTATAATATATGATTTTGAATTTTAATTAATAAACATAATATTATAACAGTAAAAAGGTTTTATTTTGTATTTTATTTTATTTTCCGTTTTTTGTTTTATACGGATTAGGGTTTTTTTTCCTCAAATCAATAGTAAACCGGCTTCCAGGTATTTGATTTCACTTTTTATTTTAGTCGACAACCAAAAACAATCAAAAACAACCAAAAATAACCAAAAATAAACATTTAATAAACTATTTATAGATAAATTAAGATTTCGTTTATTTTAAATGACAAAAGTTCAGTTGAATTTAGTTAATGAAAGTGAAAAGAAGTTTAAACAGTTAAAATTTGACAACTGAACAAAAAGAAAATGGCGACTAAGAACTTTAACGAAAATTTGAAATTAGTAAGTATAGACGTAAAAATTAAGGAAATAATATTTTTTTTTTGAGTAGAATTTTTCCTTCAAATTTCTATAAATTTCTATATAATAACATTCAACAATTTTATGAAACAATTTTTGGTATAAAAGAAATCAACAGTTACAATTCCAAAATTATGCGCTTGCTACCATTAACTAAGTACTTTGGTATTTTTTATATATTTTCTGCGAAAATCGTTTTTACATCATTTTATTCATCTTATTATTCAGGTATCCCTTAAATCGAACTTATTTATGTATTTATAAAGTTCTAAGATAGTTTTATTTACTTTGGCAACTAAAATGAGAAAATAGGTTTAAATTAATCAAAAATTTGTACATTTTTTTTTTTGAAATGTAAATTATGTAATTTATTAAAGAAAAATAAAAAACACTTAAAATAAACAAACAATCAAAATGTGTTAAAAAAAAACAACCATTACATAGTGAAATTATAAAAAAAAAAAAATTACGAAATCACAATGAAAATATCTTCCAAATGACAACAAAACGTGTTTCAATAATGCGACCACATACACAAGTGCATGATGGTTTCGCGACAATAAGAAAAGGTGGTCTTACACGATCCAGAAGTCGTGTTGAACAACTGGAACGTTTTCGTCCCACCTCTTTAAAATCAAATTCAGCTGATTTTGATGAATATTCATCAACATTATATGATATGGATTCAAATCCTTCGATTCCAACTACAGATCATGGTATTTCATTTTTAAAAGGACATTATCAATCATCAAATGGTTTAATTGATCCAACAACATCTGAACCATTATATTCAAGTCCCAATTCATTACCATGTTCAACATTTCGTCCAATTGGTGAACAAATGCCACCATTACCACCATCACCACCAATAATTAATTATACAACACAAAATGTTAAAAAAAATTCTCAATTTTCTTTAGAATCATTACAAAGTAGTACAACACCTAAAACACCCGATAATCCATCTGAAGATGGTATATTTTTATATTCAGCACCAGAATCACCACAATATACAAATATATTACCTGGTATGAATACTTCATCTCATCGTCGTTCATTCGATGAAATTGAAGGATTTATAACATCAACAAAAAATACAACAACCACAACAATACAAAATCCAACAACGATTATATTTGAATCATCAATTCCAGTTATTGAATCAATTCAATTACAAGAATTACCATCATTAAAACAACATCAACAGGCACAGCAACAGCAACAACAACAACATCAACATCACCATCAACAATCGTTCCAACAAACAAGTTTATTGAATAATAATAATAGTAATAATAATGAAACAAACATCACAAGAAAATCTTCAATACGATCGGCAACTTTACAACCGAAAAAAACTTCTTTTTCTTTATTTACAACAACTATTAATACTGCAACAAGTCCTCCTGCGGCTAATAATAGTAATGATATAAAAAATGATTCGTTTCATTCCAATAATAAATATATTTCAAATAACAGCAGTAACAGCAGCGGTAACACTATTAATAACACCTGCAATAACTCTAATGGTATATACACTAATACTATTAACTATTATCAGCAACATAATAGAAGCGCTAGTATACCATCATCACCAAAACCAATTAGTTGTAGTACACCTTTAAGTACAACATTAAATAATGCTGAACCAAAGATAAAATCTTCTTTAGATTTTTATAATCCACAAACAAATTATTATAGTCCAAGTGAAATATCATCAGTATCATCTGTAAATTCAATAACAACAAGTACATCACAACAACAACAACAACAACAAAATAATGATATCTTACAGCCAAAGGCAATGTCATTTATTACAGAAACAACTAATAATTCTACTAATAATGCTTCTGCAACTGCTTCTATATATTCTAGAACATCATCTTTATCATCAACATCAGCAGAAGCACCAACACTACCACCAGCATTAAATTTTAAAAGAAGTTCAAGTGCTGATATTGAAGATTATCCTTGTTATATAACACCACCGCCACCATGTTTGATCTTGCCGCAACATAATATTAAATCAGATGAAAGTTTAACGAATCTAACTGGTGATGCGAATAGAACAAATATAAATCGCAATAATGATCAAGTCAACAGTAATTATTTTGGATTTGATAATAAATCATTTACACATAGACGTTATCATACTTTAGGCCACCCAAGATTAAATACAACAAGTACAAATAATATTTTTTCAAGTAATTATGGTGGTGGTATTGGTGGTAATAACTATTCAAATGATAATAGTTGTAATGGTCAACGTCAAAGAACCATGACTATGTTTACAACAAATAATTCAACTGGACATTTATCTTCAATAGATTTTGATTGTGGAGAAAATTCTCTTAGTAATAGAAAAAGTAATCAATTACCTTGGAATGAATCATCTTCTCCAGAAGATGATATAAATATTACCGATTATATTGATCCTATTGTATTTAAAGTTGGATGCCAAACAACATTACGTAGTAAACCTATAATACCATGGTATGAATTAGCAATTAAAAGAGATATTAGAAGAAAAAGTTGTCCACCAATTAGTCAACAAAATCAGGTATAATTTCTTTTTAGATTTTTTTATTTTTAATTTTTTTTAATTAAAATAATTTTTATGATTTTATGACATTAATTATCATTATTGCATTATTTATCATTATGGAACCTATATTTTTGTTTTTTATTTCCAAAAGGAGGTGGGACATAGTATATAATACAAATATAAGTAGGAATGTATAAAGATAGCGATAGGAAATGATATGTTATATGAAATATTTGTTGAACCTTAATGGCTTTGTGTGTTTCTAAATTAAAAGCTTCCTAAAAAAAAATTATTACATTAGAAGTCAATTCATTTTCTCAATATGTCTTTGCTTACATATTATATAAAATATGAAGTATAAAAAAAAATCTTTTGTATTTTCATTTATTATAAATGTAAAAAAGAAAAGACAATTTTCTGTTCATTACAAAATATGTTATTATGAAAAAGAAATTTTACGATTATCCATGAATTTAAATCCTTAGTTATAGAAATGATTATTACTTTTCCTTGAAACAGTTTCATTATAAGTAAATGTCATAATATGTATATAATCGGTTTATTTTAGTTTTAATAGAAAAATTGAATGAATTCTTTCATTATATACAATATATATATATATATATATATACAATGCAATACATACATTCATATGTTTATATTTCTGTTTATTAAATGAAAGGATTCAAATGCAAGTTATTAGCAATTTTTTTCTCAGATTTTCTTTTAGAATTATTTTATTATGTTATCAACACAGAATTTCAATATTTTAATTAAAAAAGTCAAACTATATATATATACAATAAGAAGATTATAGTGAGTCATCATAAATACTCTGATGGTCTATAGAATTTTTAAGAAATAATCTTATTATTAGTTACTACATAAACAATTTTAGGATATTATACAATTTTATTTCTGTTTTTTATCCTTCTTTGTATATATGTACACATTTTATAATAAGGATATAACTATAGCTAATAAAAGAGTATAGGTATAATAAGAGATTTTTATATAAAACTTAAATCGAAACTGTTAGTGATAATCAAGCAGTATTTATTTTATTTTAAAGAACATTATTAACAGAGTCCCAGATTCTTTTTTTGGTTTTTTACAGTATGTTTATATCAACTCTTACAATATATTTGTAACTAAGGAAGCGCCACGAAATCCCAAAATATTAAAATTCGAAATTGCAAAATATCAAAATCCTAAAATTCAAAATACCAAAATTCCAAAATTCAAAATTGCAAGATTCAAAAATCCCAAAATACCAAAATTCAGAAATCCTAAATTCCAAAATTCCAAAATTCCAAAATACCAAAGCAGTTTTCTTATCGTAATGATACTGAAATTTCGTGAACTATGGGATTTCTGACCAACACGTAAATAGTTGTTTCAGTTTGTTTTTGATTTAACTTATATTTTATGTTATATTTAGTCTTTACTAAAAGAACTGTTTAATTTTTGTCGATTTTCAAACCATCTTTAATCATTTTAATCCTGTAAGTTATTTATCTTATTCAAAAAATTAGTTTTTTATAACAAAAATGTCAATATTTTAAATATTTTCTAAAATGGGCCCTCGATGGCCTAGTGTGTAAGAGCGTATAAAATACGCGGTAAACACCGAGTAAGTGTTGGTTCGAATTCCACACACGTCGTAAGAGTTATTCCCCCTTATGAGATTAACAATTACCAGGAAAAGTTGTGTAATTGGCTGTTCACATTTATGTGGCAGAGAAATGCACTAAAAAAAAAAAATTTTTTTCTAAAATGAATGACTTTTTTTTTCTCTCAACTTCCAATTACTTATGTGATAAGAAAAAAATCATTTTTAAAAATTTTATTCAACACAAACTGTTGGTACATAATCATAAATGATTTTTAATCATAATAGAACTTAGTTCATAAAAGAGTAAATAAAGAAAAAAAATATATAATAATAATTTCTAACTTTATATCCTTAATAATACTTAAAATAATTCTATTCTTTGGAGATCCTTTTTAATGTATTTAAAACACCCACATACGTACTATGTAAATATACTCAAACAAACGTATATACTTACTTACTTATATAAAAAATGCCAGCTGATGAGAAACGAAGAGAATTTTCAACTAAATTACTTTTATCCTGTATTTTGTTATGTTGTATATTTATTAATGCAAACATTAATGAATCCTTTATAGTTTTTAGTACATATATCATTAGTAAATTCTTCCTTTTTTCTCTTCTGTCATAAAAATAATTTAATATTTTTCTTTTTATTTTTTTTTTTTTTTTTGTGTACAGAAAACATTTTTTGAATTTTTTTTTAAAATCCTTATACTTGAAATGCATGCTATTGCACTTCTCACCTTTAGGTTTTAATTTTAACAGACCCTATTTATAACACATATATTATATAAAGAATGCACCCTCATTTTTACTTTATAATTAAGTATGGGTTGTATATTCAATTGGTAACAGTACAGATATTTTGAAAATAAAGATAATATTTTTGTGTATATATATACAATTTGTACATTATAGAACGAATTTTTTTATGCATTGCATATCCTTTAAATGTGTATATTACATGTGTATGTTTGTATGTATATTCAAATTTGTAGATCGACATATATGTAGATTATAGGTTTAAAAACATTCGAAGAACTAATGTATATTATAAAATAAAATGACTAAAAAGACTAAAATTTAAAAAAGAAAATTATGGTAAACATCTGCTTAATTGTTATTAAAAATAGTTAAATGTCCTGTAATCTCATTTGGATGGATCTTTTTATATATTTCGGGAGATATAAATTATTGAACAATTTCTTTAAATGTTTAACTACTGTAAACAGAGGGTGATCAGCCATCGTTTTTGAATTCTTTAGGGAAACATAATATTAAATTTACCATTTCTTTTTGTAGTGTTCATATGAAAGAACTATAATCGACTTTTTACCAGGGCAAATATTGAAGTAATTTTAAATATTGAAAACGCTTATACATATAGGTAATAAAAAAAAAAGGAAATGATAAATAATAAATATTAGAATTAAAATTATTTAAGAGATATTAATAATTATATTTAGGTTGAATACAGAAACAGGATATTTTTGATAGGAATACAGGATATTTTTGATTAATGGTAGTTTGATAGGGAAATGAAAATTTATCACTATTTTTTTTTGCTAATCATGGGAAATCTAAAATATTCAAAAATTTCCATAATAATTTTATTGATTTTATAATTTTTATTATGGGAACTTTATGTGTGACAAGAATAATGTTGAATTATTAGTGTTTAGTTATAATTTCTAATCATTTTAAAGAAAAAAAGCAAAGAAAAAAGTGTTAAGTGAAAATGGTATTTTGAGATATTCATTTGTTATTTACAATAGGCATGAGAATGAATGAAAGATAGGTCGAAAATATTGAATTTGGAGAATATAATTTATACAAAAACAATAAAAATTGAATGACTTAGGAATGACTAATTTAAGAAAACGTTAAGGAGATTGTCAGATTGTGTGAAAAAATTGCAAAGAAAAACTTAAAAAACCATTTAACGGGTTAACATAAATCAAAGATCCAACCCCGTCATAATACTTTGCAAGATTGCTATTAATTTTGTTACTTAAGATCGATTATTAGGTACTACATTAACCTTCTCGAAACAAAATTAAAAGTTGGTTTGACTTTACCTTCATTAATATTCCACGAAATGGATATATATGCAAAACTTGATTACTTTTTTGTAAGATTGAGATTATGTTAAAAATATGTGTATTGAATTATAATTTAGAGTATTCTTTCAATTAGACTAGGTTTGGTAACATTGTTTTAAGCTATAAACATATTAGTTGAAGGAGAGTTTTGGCTAATATATGCCTCTCTTAATAGAATAAGTTTATATTCTTAATACCCCATTGGTAATTTTCACGACCCGAAGACTTAATCTCCATATAAAATATTTTTGACCGTTTTAAATTATTATTTAATTTTTTTTTATTTTTGTAGTATATTCTGATTATTTCCACATCGACAGGCAAAAACTAATAATTATTGCGTTTATGAAACGGCCCTATTGAGCGTAAATTTATTAGATTTTATAAACAGGAATCAATTTATTTGACTTTTATATCCAAAAATAGGTCAAAATAATAAATACCCTATGAATTTACGCATTATTTATTATCTGTCTTTGGAAACCTAAACAAAAAAAACTTTGCAAAAATACAATTATACTTATTTGCAAATTACAAATTATTCAATGAATTTTAATTCAAGTTAAAAAAAAAAAAATTAATTTTAAAATATATGACACAAGTACCTACTTTTTATACTTTTTTTTTATTTATATGACTTTTTTATAACTATATGTAGAATTAAAAATTAATAAAAAAGAAGAAAATATAACAAAAGACATAACTGTTGCACATCATTTAAATTGTAACTACTATACAATAACTACTGTATCAAAAAAAAAACAAAAGTTAAATATTTAGTTAAAGTTTTACGGTGCGGAAAAGCGAAAAAGCAAAAAAAAAAATGAAAATCAACTACTAAAATATATTGTCATATGGCTCATTGCACTTTGCTCTACATTTGTTCTTTTTTTTTTCCTTTTTTCTTCTTTTGCAAAAAAAAAAAATATTTTATTCCTTCTTTTTCCCTTTTAACGTATAAAATTAAATACAAAACTAAAACCAAACAGCAAAAAAATAAAAAAATGCAGTGTTAAAAATGGAATTTGGCATGCCACAAAATTTTTAACAAAAAATACTTCATTCATTATACACTCATATACAATTTTAAGACTAAGTATATAGTAAAAGCATATTATAGAAATCGATATACGTTTAAAATACAGTTGAAGTCTATAACAGATTACAATGTGTTAAGAAAGTTTTATACAAATGACAGAATATTTCTAACCTCTTTCTACATCTAAATCTTTAATTCTTTTCATTAAAAACCATCCAAGTAACATCCAAGTTAAAATTTACCCATTCTTTTTGTTGCAACTTTTTGTTCCATTTCATTAAAAACTTGTCTGATAAAAAATCATTAATTGCTTTCATAAAATTTTCAGAGTTTAACATTCTTAACAATTATTGATTTCACTCGAATTAAAAATTTTTCATATCGTAAAATAACGTTATATTATCGTAATTTATAATCCTTATAGGATTAAGATTGAAATCTTTTCAACTGCAAAATTTTTTAAATACTTTTTTTTCTATTTTCTGTTTTATTGTCTTATACTGAAAAGCGTATCATTTTACAACCACACAAGATACAACAAAAAAAAAAAATAAAAAACAAAGACGCAGTGAAGTAAAAGATCTTTGACCTTCTTTTACATGAACTTAAATGTTTCTGTTTATTAAAATAGTAATGGATATATGAAACACACATACGACAAGACCGAGAAAATATTAAATTTTTTTATATTTCTTATTTGATTAAATTAAAAAAAAAAAAGTAATGAAAAAGTTGTGTAAAAGCGACACTAACTGCAGCAAAAAAAAAAAATAAAAAGAAATATTCGACGAAAATAGGAATCTTTTTATGTAAAAAAAAAAAAAAGAAAACAAAATGTAAATATAGCATAAACATAGATATTGCATACCTATATATATATGAGTTTGTAATACAAAAGTGTTGGAAATAACAATTTTGAAAACACAATTTTCTATGATCCGAATTTTTAATACATATTACATATATATGTACCTACCTACATATACTTCTGACTTAAAGATTTTTTGCAGATACATATATGGGGGTCCACAAGGATTCCTTTTTTTTATTTATTTTTTTTTTTTTTTTCTGTTATTTCTTAACAATTTTTTTTTTTATTTTTGAATTTTCTTTTGTAGAAAAGCAGAAAATTCTGTAATATTTGGAAATTATTTGTTGAGTGGAAGCAAAATAACAAAAAATATCAGAAAATACCTCTATACCAAAACCATTTCTGAATGTGAACTCCTTTTTATTTTGTTGTGTTGTATTGAACATATTTAGAGGCGATGAATGACTCACAGCTTGAAAACTGTAATATAAAAAAGAAAAAAATTTTAAATTTTAAAATATGATAAAAAAAAAACGTTGCCATGATTATTAGACTTTCTCTGGTTTATTTAAAAAAAAATTTTTTTTTTTTTTGGCAAATGAAAAAAAAATAAAATTTTAATTGTTCAAAAAATTTCCATTTTTATTTTCTTTAAAAAAAAAATGCATATTTTATATTTTTTATATACTTATCTATATATTTTTTTGTTTTTTTATGCCTTGCACTTGGTAAAGTGTCAAATACATATTGTTTGTAAATTCATTTTTATTCTTCATGACATACTTTTTAGCTAAATTATTTTTTTGCAAATAACTCCAATTAATGTTTTACTTCATGTCTTAAACTAGAAGGTAATGGTCCAAAAACGTAAAGAATTTTTAACTCTTAATTTTCATATTTTGTGATGTTATATAATTTCTGTTTTTAGTTTTGAACATCTCAAAATAAAATTTCATTGATATGAAATTCATGGAATGCTTTAGTTGAATTGAATCTAATACACGTTTTGCACTCCAAATTCAACCTTTTGCAAATCAAATTAAACTTTTCATAAATCAAATTTAACTTTTTGTAAATCAATTTCAACCTTTTATAAAAACATTTAAAAAATTAAAGATTATAAGTAGGGGCGTTATTAATTTTATATAACATTCGGTTCCATAAAAGTATATCTCAAGATATTCATGATCTTCTTCTGCAGGCAAAACATACTTTTGCATTGCTGCCACCAAATTCATCATTATTGAACCTCATTGAAGAGAGGTTTTTTTCCAAAATCAAATGCTTGAATTTATTAGCTGATTGCGTAAATTCTTCGAATTTAATAGATTTAATTGATCAAGTTATGGCAGCTTCAGCTGTTTTTCCTAGAGATTGTAATAATTATTATACGCATATGTATTATGCAGTTGCCATTAGCCGCTGCTAGAATCACTATTATAGATGATTACTAATAATATGATTTTTTTATATTAATTTATTAATATCTGAATTACTTTTATAATTTGAATCATCTATTTTACTTTTATATTTTTAAATAATTTGATGTTAATTGAAGTGAAGTTATTTATAGTTGTAAAGGTTGAATTTGATTTGTAAAAGGTTTAATTGGATTTGTAAAAGGTTGAATTCAATTTCCAAAAGGTTGAATTTAGAGGGTAAAACCTGTATTTAATGTAATTTAGATCTAATAACAATTATGGTCGTATTAAAAACAATATTCTTAGAATTGTACACGACCTTGGTCATAAATCAATAACTCATATATTTTTTCTAACAAATTTTATAAAATATAAATATAATTGAAAAGGTTATATGTATATTTTTAGGTTTGTATCAGATATTTTAATTTTTGTTTTACATTAATCTGTAACATTAGTAAATTTTATATTCTATATAACAATAAAAAAATTAAAATTAACTTCAAATATTATGTACTTATGATTGCAATAAAATTTAAACAATCGTAAATTTTTTTAACTTTACATTTCCTGATTAACTCTCACGCAATCTAAATTCTTAGTTTTAATTTTCCTCAAACGTTTTTATTACTAGCTCCCTTTTATTATTTCTTCAATTTTTAAATACAATTTCTTCTTTTTTTTTTTTAATATTTTCGATTTCCTGTTCTTTTTTTTTGTAAATTTTTTTTTCTTGACTTTAAAACAGAACTTTAAAAACTTAAACAATTCATAAAATGAAAGAAACAATAAGATATGATATGGTAAGATATACCCTTACTTATTAATGTACATTATTAGTGTATACTTGTATATAACACTGCGGTTTGTTTGTTATAAAAGAAAAAAAAATACAATCTCTCATTCTTTGTCTTAATGTCTTTGATTAAGTGAAAAACCACATCTGTATATCCTTAATTAGGAATACCAAAACCAAAAAAAATAAAAAATAAAAAAATATCTCCTACTAAATTAAGAAAATTGGTTTCGTGCTAGAAAACCCTATATCAACTTCTTAAATCACTGACCTGGACAAAATAAAACTTACTTTTGATGCTGTATAAATAGAGAAGACGAAAAAAGAAAAAGTAAAAACTCCAAATAATTTCAATACATCCGCCTGTTTTTTATATCGTATTTTTTTTATTTTTTTTTTTGGTTGTTGTCTCTTTCTTTTTAAATTTTCTTTTTTTTTGTTTTTTTTTTACTTAAATTTAATATGCAATTTTTAGTAATTTCTTAGTTTGTTTTTTTTTTTTTATTTATAAGATATTATTTCCCCCATTTCTTTATGTATCTCTGTTTAGTTTGTTTTTTTTTTTACACAAATAAATCATATTTATAAATAAAAAAATAGAGAATAAAAGAATCGTTTGCATGATGAGTTACACATGTGCAATTGTACACTTAAATGGTGATTACACGAATAGTAAAAAAAATGCATTAACATTCAATCAAAAAATTGTGGTCTTGAAAAAGTATAATCGTACCGTAACTGAAAATCACCTTTTTATTTTTACAATCTAAGAGTGTAACTAATTAGATCCTGTTTTATTAGTTTGCATTTGGTTATATACGCAAAAATAAAAAAAGAATATGAAGGGTCATTTCAAATTATATATACGTACATAGAATTCTTATACATTATATACTGTGAACTTTAAAATGCTCATGTTCATACAATGTGGAACCTTTATAATTATTTAGAACTAGTTTGTATTTTTGAAAATACGTTTATCATAAGAACTTCTAAATTAAAATTTATAGTATAGCCCGGTTTTTTTTTCTTTCTTTTACCTCTTACCTTAGGGAGCATAGGGTTTCCACATAATCTTTTCATCTTATTTATTGTTATTGGTAAGCTGTTTGAATTGTAACCAATTATTTCTTTTCTACTTTTCTGCGCCATGTTGTACGAAATCTTTCGACACTTTGTTTTACTTGCGAGTTCTATTGTAGCGTTTACCGAACATTTGTTTTGGTAGGTCTTCGTAATGTGAGGCCTATCCATCGCTATTTTCGTCTTCCAATCTTTATATTATTACAGATTGTTCTTTCGTGATTGGCCATAATTACTCATTACTTATGCTTCTTGACAAGAAGATTCTGCAAATAGACCTTAAGCATTTATTTAAAAATACTTGGGTTTTATTAAAATTTTCATGACTTGCGTTCTAGGTTTCACTACCATATAATAATCTTGATTTAATGCACGTATTGAATATTTTTAACTTTGTGCTCCTTGCCAAGGAAGGAAATCTCAATGTTGCCCAAATTCTTGCATATGCCAATTTAGCTTTTTTTATTCTGTTTATTATGTCTTCGTTATAGCCTCCTTTAGTAGAGTTTACACTACCTATAGATAATGGAATTTTTATACATCATCAATTGTTGTATATATTGGCTATTACGTGGTTGCTGTTGGTTGTATTAATGCTAAGTGATTTTGTTTATTTCTTACGTTGATTAGTAAGCCAACAGTTTTCGCCTTATGCCTCTAAATAAATTGAATTAATTGTTTCTTTTATTTTAACATTTCTTTAGATCTAACTGTTCTAGAGATTAGCAAATCACTTCTAGATTAATAAAAAAAAAATTTCTATATTAATTTTACGACTGAGATCTATACCTGAGAGTTATATGTACCTGAGATCTTAGTGATATTCTAATATCCTGTTAGAGAAAAATTCTCATTAAAGGTGTACTAACATATTCCATCATGATCAAAACAAGTAGATAATCGTGAAGAAGAAAGTCACGATTCACAGTATATATCATGTCTAAAAGTTACCGAATATGTCACTAAAATTTAAAAAAGTTTGAAACAAATGATAAAGAGAACTTGTAACGAAAGTAAAAAAAACACCTTGACTTAGAATTTTAGATAAATACTAATATGGTTAATAAATACTAAATAATTTGTTAACTTATGAACAATTTCCTTAGATCTAATTGTCTTCGAGGTAAACACAATTTTTGTTTCTATATTTTACTTTAAAACAAAAAAAAAATATCTTCAAAGATGGATGACACATTAACATAATGACTCAGAGTTTCTCATTGCTTCTTAATGTTTCAAATTTTATCATAGGCATTCTACAAAAATATATTTTTACTATTTAATATTTATATAGATACATAATATGAATCATATTTTGAAATCTTATTGTAAAACATTTCTATTTTTTTTTAAATTACCTGTTAAATATAAAATATTTTATTATAAAACAGATATGCCAAGAGCAAATTTAATATGAGTTGTACATTACATACATATGTGTAGGAAAATGTTAAAAATACATGTAATTTTTGGTTATCACTATATTTAGAATACAATTACACTGCATTTTAAATTTATCAAAAAATTATTATTTACCATGAGTGAATCACAGTTCCGTAAGTAAATAATGTTTAGGTTTTTAGCATATTTTTCAAAAAAAAAAAAAAATTGCTTATTAGTTTCATTCTGCATTCGTCCATCTCTTTACAAAACTTTTATACCGTTTACAATAGAACGATAAATTGTTAACCGTGATTATTTCTATTAAAAAAATTTATTTTGTAGAGCAACAACTGTCCTATCCATTACGGAGCTACATCCAATCTAAAAACCACCTAACGACAGAACTATTTTTAGCTTTATAATTCAATATCAAAATTGTACAATCTTTTGCATTTTAGTATTTAAATTTACTGTTTTTTGTATCTCCTCCCTATTAAAGAGCTATTAGGCGTTAAAAATTGAAAATTTGCTTTTTTTAGACATTGGTAACTTAAGCCTATGTATATTCATTAAAAGTAAAATGAAAAAGTTAAAGCTTTAACATTATATTTTTATATGTGTACAGATTTGCTCAATTATATGATGGGGGTTTCTTAAAATTACAGAACGAGTCTCTTGATTTTTCACAATTTAAACTCTAGTATCAAAATTTTTAAACTGTTTCTCATGTGTTTTGAAAAATGTGCGCCTTTAAAAACCATACATTACATTCTGCTTTGTTTTTTTTTTTTATTATTTCCACATTATCTTGGATTTGCAACTTGTTTTCATTCATTTTGTTGCTACATTTTGTTGCATTTTTTTTTATCTTATTTTTTCATTTTTTTTTTTTGGTGGTTTTTAGGGGGTATCTCTATTAAATGGCATTATAGTTTTGTAAAATGTAAATTAAAAGGGCATTGAAATTAAAAATTTTGAAAATAAATTAAAATAAAAAAAAAAATACAGTGTAAATGATAAAATAAATTGCTTGAATGCAAAATGCAACCATGAATATTTTATGGAATTATTGCTGATGTATTTTTGCTTACAAACACATTATGTTTTATTATTTTTTCTTGATCTTGCACTTTAAAATATTGAACTTCCATAAGAGGACATTAACTTTTGTTTTAAAGTAAATAACAAAAATAATAAAAATTTATTTAAAATAGAATTGATGAAATTAATTTATCGTGATTTTGTTTTAAATTACTTAAGTTAAAATTAACTGGATTAATGTGGATTATATTTGTTATTATTTGGGAGAGAAATAGTAAATAGTTCTGAAATTTATAGTATAAGGATGACGTTTAAGTTTAAGGCCATTGGCAATATTTGATGCAATTATAATGTGTTGTTGTAAGAATATTGCAAAAGATTTTGAAATTATACGAGTTTTAAGTCGAATAACTAGGGCAGAACTAGGGCATAACTAACAGTCTAGTCGAATAACTAGACTGAATAATCCAGGGCTAAAAAAATGTTAATATTTATTCCATTTTTGAAATAAAAGCGCAAAATTCATATTTTCTTTATATTTTCATCAGAACTATGTTTTTTTTAGCTAACCCTTTGAGAGCATATACATTTTATGATCACAAAAGAACTGAGTGATCATAGTTCTAGTTTAAAAGCAATTACATTCGTGACTGTAAATGCTCGACATTCATAATTTTTTAATGAATTGAGTATTTAATAAATGTATTGGAACGTCGTCGCAATTCCGATCGAAATTAAATCCTGTGAATATCCATTCTTATACCTTAAACTGTACAATTTTTCTTATTCCAATTCTTATTCTTTAAACTATACATAGTAAAACTATAAATATATTTTTTCTTTCTACTCATATAAGAAGTTCTGGGCATCCACTTAGTTATTTACTTATTATTTATAATTTATTAAGCTTCAGTTTATGTAATCACTAGTTTCATTAACCCACTAATTTGTCAGCTGTAGCTATTGTGAATAACTATGCAACACAAACAAATTTTATTTGTGCGCCATCTATTATTTTATACAGGAATTATTTTCTTTTTATTTTATTATATATTATGATATGATATTAATTCTTATAGGATATAATATATATTTATTTTTTATTCTTATTATATTTATATTATTACACAAATTATAAGAAAAATCTATTTACATTGTTTTTTATGAATCTATATAATCCAGCCGAGTTTTTAACCCGGGGGGTTTTCTAAAACAAAGCTGGTATTTTAACCACTGCACCATTGGCTGTATTAATAAAAGCAAAAACAGTTTAAATAAATTTTTCTTGTATAATCTTATTTAATTTTTGAACTGTTGATTTCCTGTTTTTTTAGTTTAAAAATCCTATTAAATTAAATTTGACAATTCTTTTAATTCACTTTAAGGCACTTTTTAATTCAATTTGAAAAATTTATTTATTAATCTGTAAACTATCTAAAACATAAAATGTTGAAGGGTTGTATTTATAATATATTATATAAATTTAAAATATATATTTTTTTTTGGTTTTTTTTTTTGAATGTGCATAGTAGATTTTAATAAAATTGGAAATTTATTTAAATTATTATATTTTTGACCCAATTGTTTAAATGGATTTTTTTAGAATGCATATAATTTTTTTACAACGCAAATCATTGTACATTTGAAAATTTATGGGTATGGCGCATATTGAATTTCAATTTTCATTTCTGTTTTCTTTTGTAAATAAAATGACCACAACAAGATATACCTTAGGAATGTGAGTAACAAAAGCAATAAAACAACGGATTTAGAATTTGAAAAACAAAGCTAGAAAACACAAAATTTTTTTATATGTTTTCAAATGTATTAATAAATCATTCCAGAAAATTTACAAAAAATGTAAAATATACTGTTTTAAAATATGGATCCCATTAATTTTTTTGTTCATAAAGACTAATAATCTTCAGATTTTTCAAGGTTTTTGTTATTAAATTATTTTTGGGAATTTTAAAATTTTTAACTATATACTTGCATCTGATTATTTATTTATTTTTTTTCTTAATTTATTCAATTGAATTTTCACTATAAATATTTTATTTAACATATGATAAGTAAACTATGAACCGTAACTCCACTAAGAAAGTTCACAAACCAGTCTCATCTTAATATTGGAACTAATTTCTTAAATGGCATTGTTTAAATCATTTGCAATCTAAGCCTTTTATTAAACCAATTTTTTTTTTAATTTCTAATTATTTTTAAGTCTATTGAGCCAGTTTGATATATTTTATTATGCCTCTGCATGCTGATCTAGTAAACATCATTCTGGGAAAAAAACTTATAAAAAAATTTTTTTTGAACTAAATTTTAGTTATAATTTTCCAGAAGTTCCTTAAATTGTCTTCATTAGATTATTAGGTTATTGTTATTTAAGGGGTGTAAATTATATTGCGAACATTTGATGTACTTAGACCTTTTGATGCATTATGGTTCCCCTGACACTACGTGTTATATATTTGCCTCCACTTGTAATATACTTCTGTCTGCCCTTTTGGTTCTAAGAAAGGAAAGATTTTTATAAGATTTATCGCTGATAGTTCATTTTCGGAAAAGCAATATGCTTCTAAATGTACATATCTTGTTCGAAGTAACGTTCCGCAGTTTTTGAGTATGTACCCAGGAGTCTCTTCTCCTTCTTGAAAAGAATCTGAAAATCTGCATGTATCGTCATTTTCTACTCCAATTTTCATTAAGTCGACAATATCCCGACAATTTTGTGCCCCAACTGGAATCCTGTTAGAATTCTCAGTTTATTTTTTCAAATCTTTTTTAATTATAGTTTTCCAGAAGTTCCTTTAATTGTCTGAAGCCGGATATTTTACTCTATAGATTGCTGCTACAATTTTCCTTTTCGATCTTTGTTGCTTCTCTTAATTTTGTGTTTATACTAATGCTACAAAAAGGTTCGGCACCGGTAGAGTAAGGTACCCAGTAGAAGATTATTTTATTGTTTCTTTCTAAGTGGTCCATAGTCCACACGTTTTTCTATATGATTTATCCCTAGATAATGTTAATCTTCACTTTTAATACAATATATCTATATTTAGTTTTACAAACTTATCTTTTAGAATCGTCAGACCCATCTATAAATTTTAATGTACAGGAAAGTACATGCATTTTTCAAAGGGGGAAAATTTATTTCATTTTCAATAAAATTTCTTTTATCTTAAAATTTTATTAATATCTATTTTATATCTACAAAATCCATCTATATAAATTTTTAAACCAATTTATTTCACATATCAAACAGTGAAATTTCTTTTCTAATTGGATTGCAATTACAATTTTTTAACAGATATACGTAAAGTAATTACAAACAAACAAAAAAAAAAATTATTGTAATCAGACACAAAAAGAAAATGTGACTTCACAGTGAATATTTAATGAAGAAAAACCATAATTGGATTTCGGATATGTTGACTGACTTTCTGATTACTGATTGACTATTTGAGAATGCAGAAAAGTAAAAAATAAATACAGAATCCGTGTAAAAAGTACCAATAAAAATTTCCGAATAAACTACTCTCGTATTTTTCATTTTCTCTGGTATTTTTCCTTTTCCTTTGTTTTTTTTTTTCAATTTTAATTGCTTTGCATTGACATTTTTTAAATTCACTTATTATCATTCCATTATAATTTCATTTTTTCATTAAGAAATAAAAATCCAGATATCATGAAACAATTTAAATTATATCGGGAATAAATGAAAAAATCTTATATATTTCATATTTCTTCAAAACTAAAAATAATTTTTATTAAATTTAAGTGTTTTTTTTTTTTTTGCAACTATACTTAATATTGATTTTAATATCATTTAACTTCTTGAGTCTTATTAACAATAATCCCACTTTTAAATATCAATAATAAATTAATATAGTAAGTAGCACGTTACTATTGATTACGCAAGTTATTTTTGAAATATAATATTCAATTTGTATTTTTTATATGCTTAGGTATTATCTTAAAGATTCCATACAATTTGATATATGTTTTCATAAAAATGTCCTACTTTTTTGATTCTAGATCAAAATTTATGGTTCAATTCGAAATCATTTTCTTTATTCTTTAAATTCTAATAAAAATTTCCAGACAATTTTTCATAAAATTTCTCATCAAAATGTTTTTTTTCTGTGATATGTGATCATCTTCTGTATTTATTATATATTTATGGATTGTATCTTATATATATTATGCAAAAACAAAAAAAAAAAAACAAAGCAAAAAAAATTTGAAAACCACAAAACAAGAACTCCATTTTTCAAGTTTTACATTGTATCGAATTGCATTTTAAAAATGCAAAATCAAAATTGTTTCAATCATTAATTTTCTTAAACCAAAATCAGAGCAATGGCAAAAATAAATAAATTTCAATAAACCAGCAGCATCCATATAAAATGATTTCAGACATAGTACATTATATACGTATATATAAAAATGATATTGATACAGTAACATATATTGTATGCATGTTGTATAAAGTACCAATATTCAACACCATCATTTTCATCTTGTCTTACCATAATCCAAAGTAAAACTTCATCAATACTCAGATTACCTCTAGCTTTAGTTATTTTCTTATAACTATATAGTCGACAAAAAAATAAAATTCTCATTTCCATTTATTGCGATTTTAAATAACAAAAACATAAAAAATAAATAACAGAGACAAAGATGATAAAGTATTGCTTTACCTTTTCAAGGTTTTCTGATCAACTATATATTTCATCTTTGTTCATCTCTTCACCGATTGCCTTACCGTATCTACTTTTTTTTTTTTTTTTAAATTAATTTTTCTTCCTATATTGCGGTAATTTAATACCAAATTTAACTGTTTCTGATGGTATGTATTCCTTAAAAGTTCAAATATTATAATTCTAATACCCAGGAAAACAACAAAAAAAAACAATTAATTTTCTTTAGAGTTGTCAACCTACAAAAATATGTGACACGAAACAAATTGACAACCAATAATATTATGGTTATGGGTTTTTTTTTTTTACATATTTACTTTTTTAAAAATGGAAATGAAACTCAATTATGATCCAGTAGGTATGGTAGTATTAATTATGGTGGTGGCAGTGGTATAGTAGTTTTAGTGGTAGTGAATGGTTATAGTGAAATGCTAAAAAAAATATACATATATACAGTATACTTATACATATATGTAATTCTAATTATGGGCTTTTTATTATTATTAAAAGAAAGAAAAGTTGAGTTTTAGAAAAATGCAGCAAATTTTTATGTAAATTAATATTTATAATGATTCCCTTTTTTTTTGTTTTTTTTTTGTTTGAAAAAGAAAAACAAAACTTATATAGAAACAATGCGGAAATTGTTAAAATCATATGGTGGGTGAATTTTAAATTTTATGACATTTTTTGATTGACATATAACAATTAATAATTGACAATTAATTATGAAAAAATATATACTTATATATCGAAAACTTAAAACAAAGATGGAAAATCTTAAAAGAATAAAATAGATAATACTTACACATATACTTATGTATAGTATGTACATATAATATATATACTTATTTAGTCAATTGTTAATAATTACTACTTTGATATTTACAATTATTTACATTTTAAAAATTTTTTTAAATCTGAAATAATAGATTGATTTTGTATTGTGTCATTACCAAATGACTTGGTTTATGAATGAATATTTTAATGAAATGTTGCAGTATTCTAATGTATTTTTTGACATTATTAATAAAACTACTAAAGATTTAAAATCGATTATAGATGCTTTTAATAAGAAATATTCTGTTCATAATTTTTCTCTTTTTTATAACAGTTTTTTACGATAGAAAATGTTGATTTCCTTTTCAATCCCGCAGGTTATAATTATAGCGCTATTTTTAAATTTCAAAAGTTTAATCCTACGATTAATTAGCTCTTATAAGTGGTTAACAAATTTTAATTATCCTTTCGGATTTTCATTTGGTATATTTTGACTTTTAACTGTAAATTACTGACCCTCTTCTATGTATAATCTACTTTCTTCTGTTTTAAGTTGTTTCTTGTTAAACATTTTAGATTTGTAATTCATTTTTGTTCTTAATTAATTTGTAAATTATTTTTTCATAAATTGATTTAGCACATTTTCAAAAAAAAAATTTTAGTATATCTGCCTAATGGGATATATCTATATCCCTCTGTCTGTCTGTCTATCTGTCTGTCTTGGTGTTTACCAAAATTCTTCACGTTTCGTTTAAAATAAAGCAATCAAATTTTAACTACGGATAAGTATCGCAAAAATTATTTAAATTTTAACACAAGTTCTGCTTTTTAAGTTTACTAAATACATATAAAATAAATATATAGTTTTACCATACGATATTTTAATTCACCGTTACGTAAAACTCAATTTTCGCTAAATTTCACCCCATCTACCACATCTATCATACAGCTTAAGTTAGAAACTTGGAATTGAGAGGAGTTAGATCTTTGGAAATAAGTATGAATCATTTCAGAAAATATTTTTGTGTCGTTCTCCGTTTAGCAGGTGTAAGGGGTCAAAAATTGAAAATTCCTTATTTTAAAACATCTGTAACTTGAACACCTTTTTTCAATATATTCTTTATCAAAACTTATGGAATATTTTTTAATTTTGTAAATGTGCTTTTTTGAAAACCTTTGGTTTTTCATTACTTTTTTTTTTTTTTTTATTTTTAAGATTAATATTGTCTTATAGGGAAAAATTACAATAACTAGATACCTACATATGTTGTTTTTAATCTAAATTAAAAATAATAGTTAAAAAATATTCCAGCCAAAAAAACAAAAAAGGCTAATATTTTATTTTTTCTTTTTAAACTAATTCATTATATATGATTTCTTAAATACCATAAATTTTCAATTTAAAACAGTAGATACGTATGTTACCTACTACCTACCCAACCCAATTTATATTGTCTTTTCATTTTATTACCATTAAATTTATTCAGAAAAATTCATATTCAATATATGCGGTATCAAAACAATCAAAAATATTCATCAAAATAAAAAGTTGTTTTTTTATTTTTATTACTTTTTTTTCTCAGACAATTATTGTGGTTTTTTTTTTTTTTTTGATTTTTAAGTAGAATATTTTCTATTTACTTAAAATATTTCGCTACTAGTATTTAAACTAAATAAATTTTCTTAATTTTTAGTTTTATTTCGATTTTAATTTTATCTAAATTGTATTGTCATGACTTTTTTTTTGTTTTTTATCAACAAACAAAACAAAAACAAAAGACCACGATGCACGTGGCCCAGTTCACATTAATAGCGATTTTCAATCATAAATAAGCCAAAAATAAAAAAAAAACAAAAATATTTTGCTTACCACACCCTGGTTTCTTTGTTGATAGAAACCCCAAAAAAAAAAAAACAAAAAATTCACTGTGGTAAATTTTCGGTTTATTTTTTTGTAATTTCTAACTCAAGTGATTAATGATAGTAAAAGTAAACCTTTTTTTTTTTTTGTTGTAATTTTCGATTTTGATTATGTTTTCGGTTACTAATGAATCCGTTTGCTTCCACAACAAGATCTAAACGAATTTAGTGTAGGCAGTATTTATTGTTATTATTACTTATAAAAAAAAAAAAAAAAAATTTTTTTTCACGGTAACATCAAAAATTGTTAATAACTACGCAATTTTAAAGCTCCTCAATCTCATACATGTTTATTTGTCGATCTCTTCTACATATGTGTGTGTCGGTATGTGTCTCATTAAAATTGTTTAAAAACTTTCATTGACAATTTTTAAATGTTGACAAAACAATAAAGACAACAACACAACATTGTTCTTTTTAGTAAATAATAATGATGCGAAAAAGAAAATTAATTTTCCATTTCAATTGAATGATTATTGAATATATGAATGAAGATAAGAAAAAATGAAACAAAAAGAAAAAGACAAATGAATTGTTTTGGTGCCAATTTAAGAGTATTTAATTAAATATTTAAAAATAAAAAGGAAAAAAAAAAACAATGATGATGATGATGAATTTCAATGAAAATTTTTTACTTGCTAAAAGATAAATTAAAAAAAAAAAAAAGAGCAAAAATTTGGAAATTTTCAAGGAAATATCGTATTTTCATGACAGTTAAAAAAAAAAAAAAACCAGCTGTCTCCACCACAGGACCGACCGCCACTACACAAAAAGTACAATATCAAAATTTATAGAATTTTGACATAATAATTTATATCAAAGCAAAATAACTTCTAATAATTTAACAACATTTTGTTTTCTTCAATAACCAATAATTTATTCAATATTCGTAAAAATATACATTCATTCATACATCCATTGGTTCCGTTTACACGGTGTTAACAGTTATTGTTAACACATCTTGTTGTTATACTGCTTCAAAACTTTATATGTATGCGTTTGAAACTTTATATGTATGCGTTTGAAAACTTTATATGTATTGTTGCAACTTTATATGTATGCGTTAATATTATAACTTATTTTTTTGACGTGATAAAATTTTTTATTGTTGCTTTACATGTATTTGTGACATGCAACACGTAAATCAGCTAAATTTTGATTAACAAAAATGTTAACAACGTTTTTGGGTTCTAACCGCGTTTTCGTCGTTTTTAAGCTTTAGGAGAAGTGAGGAAGTGGGAAAGAAAAAGAAGGAATGACAACTGACGATTGCAACAACGTGTGA
Organism: Poecilobothrus nobilitatus; assembly: GCA_947095535.1. NCBI lineage: Eukaryota > Metazoa > Arthropoda > Insecta > Diptera > Dolichopodidae > Poecilobothrus > Poecilobothrus nobilitatus. The sequence continues at coordinate 241,263,901 of OX352774.1, read as the reverse complement.
ACGCAGGGATTTACAGAGAAAAAAAATTTTACAGCCTTCTACGCACCGGAGCAGTGCATTTTTGCTATAATCTCGGGTACAAATTTTTGGACGAAAACAATACCTACCTTATACAGAATTGTATGCGGTTGGTAAAAACTTGATAAATGAAAAGTATAATAAGTAGTAATCTTTGGTTGATTATTTTTAAATTTTCTTTATTTTCGTTAATCTGAATAGAGTATCTGACAATATAGTATTATGAACTTCATTTATCATTTCAACTAAAACTTTATACATATTACCTATTGAACATATGTACATATATATAATATATATACACTATATATCTAGGTAATTTTAAGGCATATTTAAATAAAAAATTTTCAATTGTAAATCCATGGGATTTAAAGTATCCCCCATCAATCCCCATCCCAATAATCAATTTAAATGAAATGCGCAAAAGAAAACTATTCTACTAATATAATCTACTACAATACAAGCTCCAACAATTTTGGGAAAAAAAATTAATTAGTATATCCAGCCATTGGTGCAGTGGTTGACGCACCGCTTCTCATTCATAAGGGAATGAGAGGTCTCGGGTTCGATTCCCGGCTGGGTACAATAATTATAATATAAAAAAAAAATATATTCATATATCGCAATATATAAATACTTAAATATATCACATATTATCTCGTACACCCCACATTCCTACCAGGAAACAGGGGTTATAGCTACCTGGCACATTTATGTACCACGGTAACTGTATATAAATAAATAAATAAATAAAATTAATTACCTGGCGTTAAACCAAGAGCTAACTTTAATTTAGACTTAATTATGCATTGTTATATCAGAGTTATATCACTTATATCACAAAGCACCGTTTTACTACTTATGTCAGATCAATCGTTGAATCGTTGAATACTCATGACAGGTTTGATATTCGTATTGTGATATAGATATTTCGAGCAATGAATCAGTGCAAAAATGTTTCATAATTCCAATTATAAAATCTAAATTTACCAAAAATATAAATGAAAAATTAAATAAATCTAATGATTATTATCCATACTATGATTTAGATTCTTTATAGCAATCATATCTTTATTTATATTTCCATTTCTTGGTTATAATAGTATCAAAATTATACCATTTACAATAATTATTTTAAAATTAACAAAATTATTTGTAAACATATATATATATACATATACATATACATACTCTCCATTTTTTAATTCTCAATTAATTTTTCAAAATATTCTGTTTCATATTAAAATTCGATATTGACAAAGAAAATTTGACCTTGACAATTAATATAGGATCTATAAATTCTCATTAATTCTGACATTTTAATAAATATTTCAGTATTTCAGTTGTATTTTTTTTCTAATTTTTCAAAGTTAATTTTGAATTGTTTTTCATTTTTTTTTTTTTTGTACATTTAACAAAGAAAATTATTTTAAACCTATTTTTGGAAAATTCATTGATTCGAGAAAAAAAACTTAAAAAGGAAAAATGTAATAACATATTTTATAAAATTATAGCATGAAAATGAAAAAAAGAAAAAAAAAATGTTTTTTCTGCTTATTATGACTAAAAATTACATCAATATTCAGGGCTAGCTGAAAACATTTTTTTTATGAGAATTACGTATATAAATATTTTTTCTTTAGAATATCTTTTCTTTTTTTTTGAATTTTGGATTTTTTTTTTTCAAAATAGCCAACGGCTAATATGGAAATTAGTTCAAAAGAAATGAAGTATAAATTGATTTGTTATTGAAAATTAAAAATAGATGTATAAAAAGTACACATTTATGCTAGAAGCTGAGTTATATGCAAAAAAAAAAAAATTGTTTTATATATTGTATCAAATATTGTGCGCACACGTGTATCAATATTGTTTTATAGATATCTAGTTATACCCATATTAACATAGTTTAGGGTATAATAAATATACCATTATGTTTGTGACACCTTAAAGGAGTCTAGCTAAAGATGGTAAAGTACATATATAATATATTCTTGCTTAGAATCAAATTCTGAATCGATTTAGCCATGTTCGTGTGGACGATAACTTAAAAAAATGAAGGGGTTACGATTCTGGCATTTTACCATTTCTCCTTTGTAAAATTATTAGTTTCGACTTTGGTTATTCAAATTGAGCAACTTCTATTGGCGTCTTTTAGTAGCCGTCCTGCAACTTCGTTTTTTTATATGAAATTAACTGAGTGTCTGTTAGATCTAGATATCTGAATTTTTGTGAAAAGAAATTAAGTTTTATGTCAACATTTTTTATAAAATTTTGTTGGTCTGGATTAGGTTGAAAACAACAGGTCGAGTAGCTGCTAGATAACTTTTTTTTTTCTGCAATAATTATTTATAACATTATATTTTGGTACTGAATTATGTCAGATATCTGAAAGATGATCAAGTTTTATTATAATAACTTCCATCAAGTTTGGTTTCTCTAACGCGACAGACTTTTTTAACTGTCTAATCTTATCGCTTAATGAAGCTAGAAATTTGAAATTTTGTAAAAGATTACCATATTTTATGGTAATAACTTTCGTATAATTTGTTTGGTTTGGAACAACTTGTTCGAGTAGCTGTTATCCAACTACAAACTTCACATAAATATATCTGGATATACTTGTTTAAGTCAGATATCTTAAGTTTTCTAAAAAATAATTAAATTATGTATAAAGAAACAGAATATATTTGGTCGAATACATAAAACTAAGCCTATAAGCTTTAACTCAAATCTCACTTTTTCAAATAAAACCCAAACTGGTAGTTTTTGTTGGAAAAGGTGAGATTTGAGTTAAAGCTCAGTTTTATGCATACAGTCCATTATGTTAGTGCAAGTATCCTAGAGTTGTGTTGCAAAATTGTTCCGGCTAATAATTTTTAAGTTTTACTACAGCTGTCTTTCAACTCTTTTCTTTCTATGTAATTTCTTACTAGTTTATTTTATTCTTTTCGTTATATTTTGAGAGAATTATGTAAAAGAATGGAATCTATTTAAATAGTCTATATTTTAAGTATTAAATAAGTCAAGAAACAAAAATTTATGGCATGTTTTGCAAAATAAGATAATGTAAGATTAGGTTTAGGTAAGCTTTATTCGGTTAAGTTCATTATTATTATCTTTTTTTTTTTAATGTATTTCTCTGCCACATAAATGTGGACAGGAAATTACACAGCCTTTCTTGTTCAGGCGTGGTTGTACATGTCATAAGGGGGAATAGCTCTTACGACGTGTGTGGGATTCGCACCCACACTCTCTCGGTGTTTACAACGTATTTTATACGGTCTTACCCACTAGGCAACCGAGGCCCCCTCATTATTATTTTAATTAATAATTTTAATTTCTGCAAGTTTTAAAAGAAGATTTTTAAAGGATTATTTTCTAACATTTATCGGCTAAAGTTTGTTTTCTAAAATATAAATTAACAATCAAAAGTTAAGAAAGTTTAATGGTATTCCAGATTTCTAAACCTTTTAATTTATGAATGAATAATTTTATATCATAATAATGAATGAACGAAGTATCCCAAAAATGTCTGTCCAAATATAAATTATACAAATCAATAAACTTGTTAAAACTATTATAGAAATTTATTAAAATTTTAAATATGTATAATCTTACATATTTATTGAACATATAGTAAATAAAATTTTTAACAATTTTTTTTTCTTTCTTTTTCTTTCAGGTAAGTTTCCAAATTACTCTAACTATTGAATTTAAAAAAAAAGTTGCTAATATTTTTTTAAACTAAGGTAATACGTAAGTAGAGTTAACATAAACATTTTATGATCAATAACTTTAATTTAATTTTTCATTTAACTGGAATTGAATGAATGAATTAAAACTGGAAATTGAATTTTAAAATAAAGGAGCGTTTATTGATTCATATAGTATTAGTATTTGATCTGGTTAATTTTTAAAATATGTACATACATAAGTAATTAAAAAATTTTCATTTTTGATCACTTAAATTTCCTTATAGTGAAACTCTATTTCATTTATTGCAATTAAACTTTTATAGATCAAAGTTAATAAATTACTTTAAATAGTAATTGATCTAAATTTTTTCCGATCTCACACTCTAATTTTTTTTTTTCAAAAAATATCTTGATAAGGTTTTAAAAATATACAGTTTTTTTTTTTTAAAAGAAACAATTCTTTATATGGTCATTACACATTACATATCAAAAATTTAATTTACTTCTTAATAATACACTTTTCTTATTATTTGTGTTATTGATCCAATCAAATGTTATTTAATTAAGTGCTGAATAACACCATAACACCATAAATTTTTCTCACTCTTATTTTCATTTTTCATACTTTTTTTTTTGTTTTTTTTTTCCGTTTAATCTTTATATACTCCCCCAACTCTGAAATCAACAAAAAATATCTAATTCACAACATAATAAACATAGCAAACAAAATGTTGACATTGTTATAAGCATTTTCTGATTTTTGTATTCGTGTTTTCATATAAAAATTTCAAAAAAAAAAAATTTAAAAAGAAAAAATCATCAACATTTAAGACATCTGTCATTTTACATTAATCATTATTTGTATTTGGTACGTGATTTTTTTTTTCAATTTTTATTTACAATTTTTTTTTCTAATAAAAGGCCACAAACAATAAAAATAACAAATCAAAAAAAAAATAAAAAAAAAATCCCTAATAAAGTAACCGCGATTTTATATATATATACAAAAAAAAAAACAAAAAACGGCTTAAAAAATTGCAAAAAAAAAAAAAAAGAAAACAGGAAAAATAACGAAAATATTGAAAACTCGCCACATTTTAAAAAATTTATAACAAAAAACAAGTATTGACTTAAATTTGAAATAAAATAAAATTGCATGAATTTACAATTCAACTCGAGTTCGAATTTCAATGTACCGTAGAGAGAACATAAACCATTTTACGAAAAATCTTGAATTTGTACTCTCATGAAATTTTAAATAGCATAAATTTAAAAAATTTAAATTTATTTTATTTTTTTTTTTTTTTTTTCAAAATAATATCATGCTATAATTGTATTTTATCTGAAATAAGATCAACATTTTTAACTAGTTAAAAATCCCAATTTTGGAAAAAAAAAATAACTAAATTAAATCAAAAGTCTATATAAATTAAAATGAATATAAATTTTGGTTTGAATCTTTGATAAGCTAATCAGTTTTTTTTTTTATGTTTTTCATTTAAGTGTAAATTTGATATTTTTATTTAATATTTATAAAGAACTAAAATTGATTAAATTATTTGAAATTTAAAATAAAATCAATCAATTTCAAAATCAATACCCAATATTTAATAGATTTAATGATCCCATTGCAAGAGAATTTGTAATAATGATATAATAAGTATTGAAATGAAGATATAAGAAGATATATGAAGATTTTGTAATGAAGATATAATAAGTATTGAATTAAAATTGAATTATTATACTGTGTAATTGATTAGTTATTGGTGATTGATTACATGCAAAAGAAAAAATATAAAATTCTAACTGTATATATAGGATAATTAAATAATTAGAGGCTTAATTCATGATTTATTTTTTTGATAAATACGAATTGAAAAAGACTGACCCTGGCGAATCAGTAAGAGTCTAGTAGACACCGTTGTATATCTTTAAACGTTAGAAAACTTGTATAAAAGAGTTATTGTTGAGTTTCTATAGAGTTTTTTTAGTATGTATGGCACGATGATGGCAGTAGAAATTTTGAGAACTTTGTTCGTCGTTAATGCTCATGTTCGAGAGTTCAATTAAATCTTTTAAGAAAGAAAATGTTGAGATTTTTTGTCTTTTTCTAGTCGACAGTACTCTTTTTGAATACTTTCAGCATCTAAATCTTATGTCATTGACTTTTTAAAATTTTTTACACTAATGCTCAGCAAAAGGATCAACAATCACAACTTTATGATAGCTGTAAAACAAAACTCTTTTTATTCTCTTTATTCTAAATTGTAAGTTAATTATCTCTCTGTTGTATTTTTAATATTAAAACCAAAATATCTTTGAAATCCTTACATAAATTAAAAATTTTTTTTTTTTTGATAAAAACTAAGGATTTTTTTTTTTTTGTCGTTAAAAGATTATTAATATGAAATTTAAAAATATGAGATCAAAAACATTTAAAAACCGAATATATGTGACCATAAAAAGAATCGTATAACATTACAATTTAATAACTGAAATTAACTTAATACATAAAAAAAATATATATATATACATGTTCAAAACTCTTATCATATACTAATAACCAACCATTATGAAAAAAAATACATAATAAAATAATATTCCAAAAAAAAAACATAAATGTAACCCTATTATTATCTAACTCTAATTTCGGTTCTTTTGACACATAAATTCACTTTTGTATACGTGATAAGAAATCCAAATTTTCCACCAAAATGAAAATCTATAAAAGAAAAACTGAAACAAATAATAACAAAGAACCAAGAGTACATTATTCACGCAATATAACACTCAATTGCCCCTTGATTACCCAAAAAAAAAAAAAAAACTGAACAAAATGGCATAAAAATACAATAAAAAAAACGTTTTTTAAATAAAAGTAAAACTCAACTTACGAAATTACCGCCATCATAAAAAATAAAACCAAATCAATATCCACTAAATATATCCATATTAAAAATTTTGAAAATATTTGAAATTTACTCCTCTATAAAGCAGAAGTATTATTAAAATAAAATTAAAATGTTTTTTTTTTTTTCAGGGTTAAATGTAAAGGGAATCAGTCTTAAAACAAACAAAATATAAATAAATATGAAAGAAAAGGACAAAAAATGTTCAAGAAAAAAAAAAATATTCATGATAAAACCTAACAGACTATAATATATAGATACGGTACTCAACAAATTTTATGTTGATCGAATTTTGAGCAAGAATATAATATTTACTATCTATATACAAGTATCTATACATCTAATTGACTATGATAATATATTAAAAATAAACTGAGTTATATAAGTTTTTTTTGTACATAATATTTCAATACATTTATTATGCGTTTAAAATTTCTGTTCTCTTTTATTCTTTATTGGTTTTTCCCTACGAGTTAACTTTATTCACTGAATTGAATCAGAATTAAAAAAGATACATCAAAATTTTCAATTAAAATTAAAAAAATAATTACAATAAATAGCTATATATATAGATAATACACTATGTCATACTTCAAAATTTCCAAACTTAACAGTTCAAATGCATTGAACTATGCATACACAACATACACATTTTTATTGTTTTCATATTGATTTAATTTTTTTTATTGAAATGAAAAATAAAATTAAACAACTTTATGAATCTATTACGTCGAATGCATCTCGAATTAAATTTTTGATAAAATTGAATATCAAAAGCAACCATTACATATCATAATCTATATATATACTAATGAATTACTTACCTCATAAACCAGTAAACCACCAATAAACCAGTCTATATTCAACGAATTACTTAGAAATTCTAAGTTAGTGACATTTCACTCTTCACTTCACTAATTGACAGTTTCGTAAATCTTGTATATCTTCAACTTATTTTGTTATGCCACATTGCTTACCTCATAGATTCGTAATAAACCAATCTACATTCAACGAATGACTTAAAAATTCTAACCACTCTGAAATTCTAATCACGTGACATTTCCCTCTTCACTTCACTCACTGACAGTTTTGTAAATCTTTTATATCTTCAACTTATTTTGTTATGCCACATTACTTACCTCTTAGATTCGTAATAAACCAATCAACATTCAACGAATGACTTAAAACTTCTAACTAAATGACATTTTACTCTTCACTTCACCCATTTTTCACTTCAATTTCGCAAATCTTGTAGTACATCATGTAGTTTTGTTACGCCACTGCTCCATTTTTAAATTTCTATTTACTTCAGTTGAAAACAAAATTTTAGTTCTTTCTGAAATTCTTTAGTTGTTTCAGTTTGTAGATTACTGATGTGTGGATTATTCTTTTTAGATCTCAATTCTTAGATCATCTAAAAGTATTACAAACCCAAAATCATAAACCTGCTATTCTTTAAAAAAACATTTTTTAAGGCAATTACAAGAAAAAAAAAAAGGGAAATGTTTCATTTTATTTAATTTTTTTCTCTTGGTTTTTTTTTTTTTTATTTTATAATGCGGGAAACCCATACGCATTTAGAATTTTTAATTTTTCAAAGAAAATATATAAGGAACAAATAACATTGAAAAATATTGTAAACGCATGAATTGTAAACAAAGAGACAAGAAAAAAAACAAAAAAAAGAAAAACAAAATATTCAATTCTCAATTTTAAAATTACGAACCTTAAAGCAATTGTTTTCCCTCCTTCTATCTACCAGTTCATTTTATTGGTATATTTTTGGGGTATAGTTAATATAATATTGCTATTGAAATGATTTTCACAATTTGTTATCAACAATCAAATATCAGACATCACACATCATCATTTTAATGTGATTATAATTGATGGGAAGTGATTATTTATACTTTCAGAAAATCTAAAGATTTCTAAAAAAAAAAACAAAAAGACATGTTTTATTTTTTAAATTGTTGTGAGTAATATGTAGAAGAAGCTATTAATATTAATAATTTAAATAAATTTTAAAGAAAAGAAAAAAAAAAAAAATTAAAACGCCTAAAGGAATACTTTAATTGGGCCTCCTATTGATTTTCTAAGTTTTTATAAGAAATACTCAAAAAACAATAACACTTGTAAAATTTTTTATATTGTGAATGTAATGAGTGTGGATTATTAATAATTTTTTTTTTGTTTTTATTATTTTTATATGAAAAATTAAGTCAAATAAATCCACTTGTTGAATGTCATAATATTTGATTTTTTTTAGGACATTAATGAAAGATGTCTTATTTCATATTTGTTTCTTGAATGCTTTGAATTCTTTCTTAGAAGAATTTTAAAATCACTGAATTTCAAAATTATTTTGTAATCATATTTGAGTAAGATTAGATTTAAAATGAGTAAAATTAGATTTAAAATGCTTAGTTTCTTAATAAAGGAACTACTTAGTTTAATACCAGTGCTTTAGATTTTCCTTTTTAAAATGAGGTATAAATTGATGGTATAAATATTTGCTCGATGTATAAAGTAATTTAATCAAAACTAATCAAACTGCTTATACAAACCACCAGCATAATACAAATAAAATATTGTCTCAATATAGAAATTATTTGATTCATATCACAAAAAAAAAAAAAAAAACTCCTTAATTTATATATTCAGGGTTTTATTTTTTAGTTTGCTCGTACATTTAGAGTTCTAATTGAGTGTTCACATTTCCAAATCTTTTATTCTAAAATCCTTTGATTTATACTATAAAATATATTGTACCTATACTGTGTAAAACAATTATATTTAATAAATTGCTGCATTATATTTTATAAGAGAGTTCAATATGACATCCTTATAACACTAAATAAAATGATTAGATTATTTTAAAGGGCCGTAAGTAACGGTGTGACTTTTTTATGTAAATCTTTTGTGCTCCTCGTAATAATGGATTTTACCTCCACTTATAATACTTCTGTCAGCCATACTGTTTCTAAAATACTAAAGATCTGAGAGAATTTATTACAGGCAGTTCATTTTCTGTAAAGCGGTATGCTCCTATAGGTGCATATATCTTTCTCGATGTAAAGCTCCGAAGTTTTTGTGTATGTGTTCTGGAAAATCTTCTTTTCCTGACAGAATCTGCATATACAGTCAATTTTCCATAAGCTCTTTTGATATTCTAAGCCTAGATTTTTTACTCCATAGTTTGCTCCTACAGTTTTCCTTTAGATTATTTTCATTAGATTATTAGATTATTTTCAATTTATGGTGTTTCTTTTATTTTGTGTTTATGTCGTATATATACGACATAAAATGGTTCCTGGAAAGGCAATTATATCTCCTTCTTTTAAAAGTCAAGTCGATTCACTTTCTTATTTCCCTTTATTTTTAGGTGTTCATATTTCCAGTAGATGGTTGCTTTATTATCTGTTCCAAAGTGTTTTATTTTCATTAAGAAATTCCAAACTAGTTGCGATTTAATTGCTTTCGAATAAAAATGATACATATACATAACTAAAAAAACATTTCAAACAAGTTAAATTTATAGCATATATTAAAAAAAAAATTATTTTTATAAATTAACTATTGTTAAGTGTTTATTTCAAGATATAAAAATTCAATTTCTATTACAACTAAATATAAATTAAAATGTTTTCCGGATTTCAACTTTTTTTCAAGTCTTTGCATCTAAAGCTTAAATTAACTTCAACAACTATTAATATTATACATATGTACTACTACATATGTACAACTTACGAGTATATGAATGATTTAATCAAATTACCACTTAATTTTTTATATTCTCAACCAGTTCTCGATTCTAAAACACTTCATCATATTAATAATCGTTTTGATTTAATGTTACAATCACAACATCCTAAATAACAAAATTTATTAATAATTTAAAATAATTATTTTTAAATTGTTATTTACGCAAATGATTTACATAAAAAAACAAAATCTTTTTAAAATCAATTATATATTGTTTATATTTTTACTACTAAAGTAAAATTGACTCATTGAATTTTGATTGCATTCATTTTAATTTCAAAAGATTTTCCAAACCTTTTCTGGTCAGTTCACGAATCAATTCTTTTTATATAACAATATACTATTAAATAGTTTTTTTTTTGTTCTTTACAACTTTTTTATTTTTTTTATCATTTCATCATAATCATCAACAGGTGTTTACAATGCAACTATTTGAGAACAAAGAAACTTTAAGGCTAAAAATAAAAAGAGAACAGATCAAAATTCTATAATGGGTCATGTTGTTTAGAAGATTGAAACTTTTTATTTTTTTTTTTTTTTTAAATTACACTGAATTAAAGATCATGTTACATAATATACATAAGATGAGGCCATGACTAAAAAATTTAATTATGTAACTTTAAACCTACACAGAAAAATCACTGTTTTTATTATGCAAAAACAACAAATAATCGATTTATATTTTCGATTTTCTTGATTTTTCGCTATTATTGCATTCAGTTTTTTTTTTTTTTTTAACTAAATCAATTATTTAAATTTGAATAGTTAAAAAATTTGTTTTAAATTAAAAAAAAAAAACAAAAAAACATAAATAAATACTTTGGGTACTACCACCAATTGATTTATGTATTAAAAAAAAAAAAAAAAACTAATCGAAACCTATCATTTCATAAAATTCCAATACAATGAGTGCCTTTAGGGTGAATTATAACGAAAAATCCAAAAAAAAAAAAATTACCTTATCTGTTTAATCGTATGCGCGGCATATTATGCAATTATTTACAAAATTAAAGGTGACTAACTACTAACGATATTATAAATAAAATATTTAAATATTATCTTTGCTTGTGTTTAAAAAATCATATAACTTCTCCCCATTCGTTTAATTTAAATAGTTTATGCAATACTGCAGTATACTTTGTGGCTAACGTTTATCTTGATTATAGAATTTTACAATATTTTAATGGAAAATAAAAAAATCATGTCCAACAATATATTTTTTAAATAATATTTAAAATAATTATAAATATTTGATAATTCAATTAGCTTTTTTTTCTAATACGCTGATTTTACAAGTCACACGAGAATAAGCTTTTAATCTTATTGAAAGACCACATGGAATGAGTATTTTTTTTGAATGAGTAAATGATGATTTTTCGTGCAAAATAAAAATTTCCTCTTAAACAATTATTAAACCACCCACAAGATCAATAAAGGTGGTGAATTAATTTAATAAAAATGATATTTAACAAAATTTTAAAAATGAAAGTTTGTTGATATTTTACGAATATTTATTTAAGCCTATATATGAAAAATGTATTTATTTTTAATCTTTTGTTTTTTTTTCTTAAACTTAAAATAATATTTGGTGTCTTAAAACAAAGTTTTTTACTGTACAATTTTTTATTTATCAATATTTATTTCAAAATAGGAAAAAAACAATATAATAACCAGAGTTTTAGGTACTTTAAGTATGTACTACGGTACTACTAAGTACCTAATGTAAGTTAATACTACGGTACTACTAATATTAATAATAATTTTATTATTAAAGGGGGATAATTGATGATCAAATATACGAATCTTCGTACATGAATCTAGGTTTTTTACTTCATTTTTTTCTTTTTTTATTTTTTTTTTTGTTTTTGCAAAAATATTTCAATAATCGGGATTTATTTCCTAAATTAAAAATTATTTCCGAAACTAAATCTTTCATATTGAACTCGTTGAATTTTCGGTCAAAAAATTATATTTCTGATCCTTTCCGGAAGTTTAAGATATCACCACTCGATAGTAGACCCCCCAATAACAACTGCTTACCTTCTTAAAAAGCTGACACACATGGTCTGGACCACCTTGTATACATATTCTGGGAAAAATAACTCATATTTCCTACAACAAAGCATTTAAAATATTTTCAGAAAACTCGTTATTAAACCCTGATTTAGAAAGCAACAATACCGAATACTCTCAACTTTTTACTTTTATTTAATTTTCTGAAAAAAAAAAGATCTGGCGAGAAATATAAAAGAAAAAAATTAAATTTTAAGAAACCAGATTTTAAAAAAACAAGATTTTAAAAAACTAAATTTAGAAATACTTTTATGAATTATGTTCTAAATAATGTTTTGTTATAATTTATTTTCGAAGAATGAAATATTTATTAATATATGAATGAATATAAAATGAAAATGTTTTTTCCTCTATAAAAAATTACATACGATAAGGTTTTTGAAAGAGAAATATTTTTAATCTTTAGATTTTTGGTATGATATTTATCAGATATTTAATTCAAAACATTCTCTTTTACGATTTCAATTTTCCGTAATATTTCTTATTATTTATATAAAATCTTATTCTAAATCTAAAATAATAATAACTACTTTTTCACCCATTTTTTTTTTTAACACGCACTCAATAAAATATCTCAATAGGATATGAAAACTTTTCATTAATTTACTTTAATTTATTCTTATTTTAATTAAAACTAATAATAAAACTAATACCCAAACAATAATGAAACTATTTTTTTTTTTTTTAATTAATTTTAAAATTCTTTCATCACATGATAATTCTTTTACATAAACACACACATGTCAAATTATAATGACTAGACATAATTAATAATTTCCTATACCACAATAACGGCATTTTATAAATTTATCATACATTTAATTGAACTATTACCACATAATTACTTATACTGTCATATGCAACAAACGCAGTGTTACCTTCTTATTGTTATAAATCCGTTATAAAAATTTAACAAAAAAAAAAAATTCAATTAAAAACAAAAAAAAAAAAGAAACAATATGGCTACTGCCTGATTTCCTTTTAATCTGTTTATTCAATTTGGTATATAACGGATCTTTTATTTGTATTTTATTTTTCTTTTATCCAAAACCAAAACCAAAATTTACAATAAGCTTCAAAGGTATAGTAATTAAAGGATGGTGATTGAAAATCTTATTATTTAACGGTTGATAGATTATTTTTATAATTAATTTTGTTTTTTTTTTTTTGGTTTTATATAATAGTATAAAAAAGTAACCACAAAACCAAAAACTTAACTGTAATTAATTAATTTAGAAAATCAATCAATATTCGTAATTTTGTTTTTATGATTACCTATGTATTCATTTGTTAACATTGAAAACATGAATTTTTAAGCTTTTTCCACAATTTTTCATTTAAAAATTGTACGATTATAGGTATATAATTATTTTAAGAAAGTATCACAAATCGATTTTTTTAAATCAAATTCTTATTATTAACAAACAATTAAGTTTGAAGAAGTTTTCATTTAAGAACCACCACTTTGATAATTAATTAAAGTAACAATTATTCAATTATTTAAAGTAACTACATATATATGTATGTATGTATATACGTATATTTAAGAAATATTTTCAGTTAATAGTTTCACCGTATAAAAATTCATTGTAATAACTGTTAATTTCAATTTCTATAACAGTTTTTAATAACTGTTACTTTAATTTCGAAATAAGTAATTGCGAATGTTATACAACTCCCTTTCAACTTTTTCAACTATTTTTTTTTTAACATGGTAAGTTCATAAAATGTATAAAAGCGTCACATATTTTAAATAACATTATACTGTACATTATATATTTGTACTCTTTTTGAAAATTTAAAAATGCATTAACTATAATAAAGAGTGAGTAAATAACAGAATTACAAAATAAAAAATTATTTTCTAGTTTTTGGTAGATACCGTTGTATGTATATATATTCAATTTTTTTTTATCTATATATACATATATCTATTGACAAATATTTGAAATGAAACAATTTAACGGTAAAATGATTTTTTATCATTCATTTAATGTATAAAAAAAGGCGCAGTATGTAAAACGAAATCTCTTTAAAAGTGCACATTATTTTTTAAAAAAAAGCATATAAGAGAAGTTTGGACGAACGAACTAAATTTTCGAACCAAAATATTTTAATTTTTTTTTTAGAAATGTTTTTTTTTTTCAGTGCATTTCCTTTTCAGGTGTGGCTGTACATATCGTAAAAGGAAATTACTCTTACGACGTGTGTGGGATTCGAATCCACACTCCCTTGGTGTTTACAGAGCATTTTATACGTTTTTAACCACTAGGTCACAGAGACCACTTTTTTAGAATATTTTATGAAAGAAAAATTTGGGATAAATGAAGAGACACTTATTTTAATTTTAAGAATTCAAAAATAATTAAGAAGAGCCATTAACATCATGATAAAATATAATGATTAAGCTTTAATTTTTATATTTTTATAATTTTTATTTTGATTTATAAAGCTTAAAAAATGTTCTGTCGTTTGACGTTTAGAAAACAGAGTCTATTCAAATTTCAGGGGCTGTAGCTCCATTCCGTGATGAATGGAACATTAATTTTTTTTTATGAGACCTATCAATAGTTAAATAGTTAAAATTTCATAGTTCTATGCTAAACCTTTTGGAAGTTTTGTAAACAGACGGTTGGACGGACATATAAAGTAAACCTATAATAAGTAAATTTTTTTAAAAACTATTTTGGAAAATGTAGTAAAAAATGTATAAATACTTGATTTATGTGGTTTTAAAGTTTTTGAAATTAAAGGGCTTTTCAATTTTAAACTCATGGTCATATTAAAGTTTTTTATTTTCTTATTTTTTTTTTTTTTTTGTGGTTTTTCAATAATTTTTTTTTTTTTTTTTGTCATTCCAGTTGTGTAGGTTTTTTTTGGTTAAATTTTTCATTAATCTTAGAAATGTAATTTCGGGGATTTAATAAAAAAAAAAACCAAAGAATTGAATAGAAGATTACACTTAATTGATACTTCAACAGTTTTTATTTTATTTTTATATTACACTTACAAAAAAAAATAAATAAATAAATAAAACCCTATACAATTTTTATTAATTTATTGATAAATCACAATTGTATGTTTTAACATTTGTTAAATTATTTATAATATCTTAATTTTGATAAATTAGTTGCTTAAGATTTTTAATAAAATTTAGAGTGGTAAATTCTTTAAAAGAATAATGATAAACCTAAATTAAATTATGTAATAAAATTCTTTGCAATATAGTTATAAATTATATAGTTTGGTATATTGCGCTATACTTTTGATTCTAAATAATCTAATTCTATCTAAAAAAAATTTGTTACTAAATTGAGACGAAATAAATTATAGCGGTATTAGTTAGGTGTAAGCAAGTTCTTCTTCTTCTTTAATATTATCTTGTACACGGATTTTATCATACATATTTGTGTTATTTGACAACACATGGCTTAAACCATAAAGAAAAATTTTGATTATGTCGTTAATAGTTTTGTATGACTTGATTTAAACAGTTATTTTTTTTATTCATAATGAAAGCTGTACTCACATTTTGATGTTTTATAATAATTGCCACACACATGAATATTTTGTGGTTGTCAGTGATTTCGCAAATACCACTTATATCAATATTTTTAATAACAGTTTTTAGACTGAATGCATAAAACTGATCTTTACTTTTTCAAATAAAATCTACACCTGAACTCGTCGTTTTTACTTGAAAATGTGAAATTTGTGTTTAAGTTGAGTATTATGCATTCGACCCTTTATTTTCAACAAATTTAGTTTTCCTGTTGTTCCAGAAAACTTCGGACATTACATGTTGCTTTTTATATTTTATTTTTGTCTTACTGTTTACCCCTCTTGATATTGAATATCCTCTAGAATGGGAAGTTGTGTACTAGCCGCCATACATATTACCTATATATGTTTAATAAACGAAAATATTTTCTTGATTGAATTTTTCCATATTTTCAACTAAGCTCATAAAATTTTAAAGAATTTTAATTCTAATTCTACAAAATACCAAAAATTTCAGTTGAATGACATTTGATTCAATTTATTAAAAACAATAGATAATTTCCGACCGGTATTCAAAAATTAACAAAAAAAAAAAATAAGAGAATTAAATCATGGATGATCGTCCTTCAACTATTCCGAAACTCATAAATTTTTTTAGTATTTATTTTTATTTTTTCAACTTTTATTCACAATCAATTTTTAATTCATTTGAAAATTATATTCAAAATATATAGAAATATTAATTACCCTTTATTTATTTGTACATATTTACATATTTACATCATTCGCACACATATAAATTTGCATGAAGCTTTGTAATTTATATATTTGGTGCAAAACCATATTTTTCACCCACAAATCAAATTAATGTAATTTGATTTTTTGTTTTTTTTTTTTTTCTATGCCTATTTTAAGAAAATCAATGGTGTCAAAAAAATTAAATACCTTACATAAATAAGTTATTATTTAGTTTGGTGTTTTTGTTTTTTTTTTGTAAATTATAGGTTATAAAACAGGCATATAAAACATCAAAACTATAATTACATTTAAATCATTTTTTTCTCTGATAACTTAAACCTCATGTAATACAAAAACAGAGACAGACACTGAGACATTCATATGAAAGAAGTTTTTTTTTTTTTTTTGTTTAATAAAAAATATTTTGACATTTTCAAGCACATTTTAAATAAATAAACAAACTGTTTATGAATATAAGATACCTACTAGATAAATCCTACACAAATATTTTTAAAATTCGTGAAAAAAGTGAAAATTTCAAATTTTTATTTTTATAGTTGTTATTGGTTTTTTTTTCTTTTCAATTTTCATAACAATCATAAAATATAATCTAATAAATAAATGTTATAAAGAAACAGCATGATAATCCATTTTCATATTATATTTACAGTTATAGTTACTATAAATAAAAAGAAAAACAAAATACTTTCAATTATTATACTATACTTATAATATTATGTTGATTGTCGGCGGTAGTTATTGCTCTATCTTTAAGATATAAATGTTACATTTTACTAGACAACCAAATATAGATATTATATATGTATATAGTTTTAATAAAAATAACTGTTAATTTTTTATTCTATTTTTATGATCTGCTAGAAATTTGAGATCCAATAAAAAATTATTTAAAAACTATGCGTACATATTTATTTATTTATTTTTTTTTTTTGTTAGCGCATTTCCCTGCCACATAAATGTAAAAAGGAAATTTTACTGCCTTTGCTTTTCAGGCGTGGCTGTACATGTCGTAAGGGGGAATTACTCTTACGACGTGTGTGGAATTCGATCCCACACTCCATCGGTGTCTTACTCACTAGGCCACCGAAGTTTCGTACATATTTATATTTCATTACAATTAGGTAATATTATTATCTTAAAAAGTTGAAATTTCATATCGAAATTTAATTTATTTTGCAAAATTAAAAACTGAAAACTGGAATTTTATTTTACTTTTTAATCCTATAAGTATGCAATTTTATTAAATATTGTAGTAGTATCTTTACTGCCTTAAAAACCGGGACTTCGGTAGCCTAGTGAGTAGGCGTGTGGCGTATTAATCGAAGGAGTGTGGGTTCGATCCCTGCACAGGCCGTAAGTGTTTTTTTCTTTAATACCCCCCTTACAACCAAATACAATGTAAATATATAGAATACAATCTAAACAAAATACATAATATTAGTATATAATTTAATAATAGTATAAAAACATATAATGGCCTTTAGTAGCCGATGGTTCAATAATATTGCATTACATTTATGTATATAATATTAATATAAATAAATAAAATAAAATAAAAAATCCTGCTTTAATTTCAAATAGCTTTGAAGGCTAAATATGACGTATTAATTGAAGAAGAAGATGAAGGAATTTACGTTACGCAATATGCGTATTAAGTGCAAGAATGATGATGAAGGAATTTACGTTACGTGCAGAAGATGA
This sequence comes from Poecilobothrus nobilitatus, assembly GCA_947095535.1. Classification (NCBI taxonomy): domain Eukaryota; kingdom Metazoa; phylum Arthropoda; class Insecta; order Diptera; family Dolichopodidae; genus Poecilobothrus; species Poecilobothrus nobilitatus. Next base: position 241,245,477 of record OX352774.1, on the reverse strand, counting down.
AGGAATTTACGTTACGCAATATGCGTATTAAGTGCAAGAATTCGGGTTGATATCCTTATCCTTCACAGATCATATATATTTTTAAGTGGAAGGAATATTACTGAAAAGTAGTTTTTCTTAAGAAATCCCTCTTGAGCTCAATTATATAATATAATATAAATTTATATTAAATGAGAGCCAAAGACAAAGATATTAGTGCTCATAAAAATAAACATATATACTTAGATTAATTTAAGTAGTGTAATAAATAAATAAATATATTAAGTGAAGAATAGTAATAAATCTATAATATGTATTAAGGTAGCCAATGATTCTAATAATATAATGCATTAATTATTTTGTTTTAGGTGGAAAGTCTTTCTTTGTCCTAGATCTTTCAACGGGTTCAATTTTCAACTTACTTGTATATATTAGTATTAACTGTAACTCACTTATATATATTAATAATAAATTTTTTTTTTAATGCATTTCTCTGCCACATAAATGTGGACAGGAAATTACAAGGCCTTTCCTGTTCAGGCGTGGCGTGGCACACTCCCTCGGTGTTTGCAGCGTATTATATACGCTCTTTCCCACTAGGCCATGGAAACCCCAAGGCCTGAATTAAGTTTAGTATAAATAAAATAATTTAAATTATAAAGTTTTGTGTAGCTACACGGTTTAGTTATACAAATTAAAACGAAACTAAAACTTTTAAATATTTTACAAAACAGATAAATTACTTTAATATAGCCATAAAATTACATTCAAAAAGAATCCAAAAAAATTTTAAAATGTTTCCAAGACAATTTTAAGAAACTTTGATAATTTCCAAGATGCAACATTTTATTTCTTTGTTAAAAACTTATCACCAACTGTGATTTACTTAAAATTAAATTTATACTTAAATTACTCATATTCCAAAATTAAATTAACACTTTACTTAAAGTCACGGTTGTAAACTTCATATATATGTGATGTTCAAATGATGTTCACATATATATTTTATAGTATTTAATATTTGTTTAACACCTGTTGTGCAATATCTTTTTGCAAACAATTAAACAAATAAACAAACAAACAAAAAAATAAATAAAAATTATCTTAAATTTTAGTAAATGAAAAAGTTCGAGAATTCTAGGTGAGGCATTAAATGTCGTTGATTAAATATCATAACATTATAAAAAATGTTAATATTTGGTTTTGGTGGTCTTTTTAAAATTTCTGTGAAAAAAAAATAAATAAATAAAAATACCACAAAAGTATAGAATTGCTCTTTAGATTTTTCATATAAAAATTTAGAAAATAACCTGAATAATAAAAACTTTAAGTAGGTTATGAACATTTTATAACATTTTTTACTTGAATAATTATAACGTATTATTTTTTGTGATACTGATATTTTTTAATGGTTTTGAATGTTGATATCAATTATTGTGGGTAGAACATTAAACTTTAATATTCAGGTCTCTATCATAGAAAGTTATTTTTATCTTAAAAATATCATTAATAAAAAAACAGCTTAAGTGTAAGTTCTTTTTTTTTTATTTTAAAATTTTAATTTTAATTCTATCCAGTTGCAAGAAAAGAATAAATTTGTAGTCTTAAATTAATTTGGCACTTTATTTGATTGAATCTTTTTAACTTCGCTTTAATTTTGTAGAGGTGATTTATTTTTAGGTCTATCACTTTAAAAAATTAACAAAATTTATTCTTTTACACATGTTAGATCCAAACTTTTTAACAAAGGACAAACAAAGGAAACCAATAATCAAAGGAAAAAGGAAGGAAAACATAATACATAAAGTGATAAAACATTATATACTTTTACTATATTTCTTATACTATACTTATACTATATACATACTTATATCTTATATATATATTTATATCTTATATATATATACTTATATCTTATATACATACTTATACTATATATATATAAAAAGATAACATTCTTTTTAAAGATATGTTAAAGATAACATCCCTGTAAAGTTCGATTACTTTGCTTTGAGCATTTAATATCTTGCTAATAAGTAAAATATGTTTATGCATTTTTAAAAATGCATAGCCAGGGTCATCAAAAAAAAACAAATCAATTTTCAATTTATACTTATACTAGTTAATATTATGAAATGACTATGATAAATTGTTATTCTGCAACAAAATCAAAATATTATTATTTCTATTACTAATGGTTAATTTGTAAACAGCTGATTCCCCACCGTCTATGTACAACTTATAAACTTATAATCTTGTTTTTTTTCAAAATATATTAAAAGACTAGGTATATATAGTCAAACAAAAAAGGGATGAGTCTATTTGAATCAAATAACAATTGAAACAAATCTTCTACTTCCTAAAAAACAATTCGTTTCCAAATTTTCAGAAATGCTTTAAAAAATAAATTTTTTCTACCATCTACCATCTATACTAATTTTGCATTCATTGAAAACAGAATTTCAATTATATACCAATTTTTGCAATATTATCACATCTTAAGCATTAAAAATTAAAACCTCTTATTTTTTTCCTACTTTTTTAAAGAAAAATTCAATTCGCTAATTAGCAAACCAATTTAAAAAAAAAAAAAACCAAAAAATTAATATTTAACTATACTCAATTGAATTTATATCAATTATATTTCAACACAATACATTAATCTCCTATATTAAAAAGTAGATAAAATAATAATTAATTCATTTTTATTTACAATTTTATAAACTAAAGTAAAAAAAAAAAAAAAACAGTCTTAATTAACAAATTTACCTTGAAAAGAATTTCATTTATTTTTTACTTTAATTTTTTGATTTTTTGTTTTTTTTTTTTATTCAATCTTCTCTTTGTACATTAATTAACTAACAAAAATTAAAAGTTATTAATTTCAAAGTCTATTAAAAATAAATTTAGCTCAAATAAATCATTATTAAATCTCCGTAAATGTAAAATAACAAAAAATACAACCAAAAAACAAAAAATACAACCAAAGTAACAAAAGCAAGCAATAAACAAAAAATAAAACCGCGCAATTTAATGTCACATTTTGACAGTTGAAAAAGAAAAAAACCAAAACAAAAAAAAAAAACTATACTTGTCCAGACTTCAAACATCAATGAATTAATACCGCAATTAATAGAATTTATTTCATTTTGTTTGTTTGTTAAAATAAGTTGTCATTTGGAAATTGTAATGAAGCCAAGACGTTTCAGATTTACTGATTTTTAAGTTTTTAACCAGTTTTTTTTTTTTTTTTTATTTTTGTTTTTGCTTTTGAGGTTTTTTTTCTTTTTTTTAAGTTTAAAGCTCAATGTTTTACTTATTTTACGCATTTCATAAAACTGTAACTTGTCATTTTTAAATAGTAAACCACTACATTCACAGTTTATTAAAATTTCATAACGTTCGTTCCCGATTCTAATCCACTGTTACTACTTACTGTACATAAAACCATTGAGAGAGAAGGAGAGCGCAAAAGAGAATAGTGTTACTATTAAGTATTAACCAATATTTATTTTTACCGCAAGGCTGTTGTTTTTTTTTTCTTTTTTTTTTGTTGTTGTTTAGTTTTTAGATTTTAGTTCAATCGTATTTTAATTATTTTAGTTGTTGTTACAATTACAATTGCATATGATTTATTTTGATCAAACAAACAAAAAAAAAAAAAACCAATCAACTAATTATTTTGTTAGCATTTTTTTTTAAGCGTTTTTTATATTTTTCTTGATTTTTTTTGTTTTTTTTTAAAGTATGGAAAGTTAGTTGCGGTTAAGTTTATTAGATTTTATTACTTACGCTTCCAGTTAATTAAAGAACGCAACTTCGTTGATTTAATCTAGATTTAGATCTTGTTTTTTTGAATAGTATTAGAATTGTATTCATTGAACTGTAATAGGATTAAGGATATTAAGTAACCAAGAAAGTAAAGATTAATTTGATTTTGAATGATTAATTCAATCACATTATAAAATTTTTTTTTTTTCCTGAATATTTTAAATAAAATTAAGTAATAAATATTTATTACATTACATACACACATACATTACATATGAGAAGTACTGTGATTAAGTATTTTAATAAAAAAAAATAAATAAATATTAAAAAAAATATCTTATGAAATTAAAATTTGATTGTTATTAAAATAAGATTAAAAAATATATTAATGGTAACTGGCTTTTTTTTTTTGGATCACTTAGATTATTTATTGGAAGAGAATATGTAGGTATACTAAATTCTGTAAAAAATTTTAACAATTTTTTAATAATTATCTTCAAAATTTTTAGTTTGTTTTTATTTATTTCAAAATATTTTAAAAATTTTTACAATGAATTTGTTCTTACAACCATAGAGTGTTAGCCTATACATATATGATTTGAAAATTAAGATAATTTTATATTAATAATTGTATAAATATCGCATTAGAGGTGTTGAATATACTTGGAAAATATACTACTCGATTATATTTTACATTTTAAATGAAATTCTTTTTTTCTAATTCTTTCCTTTTCAGGCGTGGCTGCACATGTCGTAAGGCGGAATTACTCTTATGACGTGTGTGGAATTCGAACCCACACTCGATGTGTGGAATGTACGATGTGTGTGGAATTCGAACCCACATTCGAACCCACCCTCGATGTTTGCAACGTATTTTATACGCTCTTACCCACTAGGCCACCGAGGCCCCTTTTCTAACTAAATTATATTGCTTAATATACGTATATGATAATGAAAAGTCAATTCCATTTTAACTTCAATCTTTGAAAATTAGCTTAAGAAAGTTTTTTTTTACTAAAATAACTTAGGGTTTAATTTTTCAAAAAAAAAATGTATGCGAAGGATTTATAAAAACCAAAACCTGTGGTAGTTGTTTAAAACTAAATTCTGAATTATAATACTTATTGTATAAAAACTAATGTATTTTTTTAACTAATTTACAGGTTTGTATAATATTTCAAATTGTAACATTATTGATTAAATTAAAAGTGGTAAAAGTTCACTTATTAAATAAATTTAAGACCTTGTAAAAAAAGAAAAACATGTTAAAAATTAAATCACCATTAATTTTTTTTATACTTAACTTAACATTAATTACCCTCATAATTTGTAATATAAACAAAAAAAAAAAATAACATTTATTTAAAATTTGCAAAACAAGGTAGCGAAGATGATAACCACACCTGAATTTTTTATTTGCCAAATGACCTTGACAAGATTTAAATATGATTTCATACTAACAAAATTTTAAACAAGAAAAAATTTCAATATACCTATACTAATTGATCTTCATCTCACTCTTATTACTGTTATTTTCAATTATGTATGAAAGTAATTTTTGTTTTTAATTTCTTACACCAAAATTTTTTTTTTTTTTTTTTGCACCATGTTAAATGTCAATTTAACTGTCATGCATTTATAATCAAACGACACAAAATAAATAAGAAATCTCTGAGAGTACTGCTTGCTGTTTATTTTTAAATAATTGGTACTAATTTTCGCATATGTTTAAAACAAAAAAAAATAAATAAATAAATCGTTATATACGTTAAAAATGATTAAAATAACGTTCGTAAATTTTGATTTAGATTATTTTAGATTTGAATTGAATGTGGGTAGTTTTGTTGGTTTACACCTATACATTCATACTTTATTGTGTAGTTATGTTTGTTTATATATATATATATTTAGTATATATGAATCTAGTGAACGTAATTCTGAAAAAGCTTTTTAATACATATATCGTTACGTTTTTTTTTTGCGTGTTAATGGAATGATTATTAAAATAAATGCCGGTCGTTATAAATTGTAAAAAAAAAAATTGATTATTGATGATGTTGATAGTTGTTACATCATTTTTTTTTTTTTTTTCAGTTTAATAAATTAGATACTTTTTTATTTCTAGGTTTGTTTAAATTTTGTTGGTTGTATAATAATTAATTACATTATAAGCTTAGTTCAAGATTATAGAATATAAGTTGATGTTAATGTCGTCACTTATGAGAAAATTCTCATTATATAAATCACATTAATTAGATTGAAAAGAATGATGAAATTCTAAAGAATATTAAATTGTATAAAATATTATAGATAAAATAATCAAGTTATAATATTAAAAGTATATATTTATTATAAGATATTTTTTTATAGTGTCTACCCTATTAGGTTCTCTTTATATTTATATTTTTTTAAACTATCTTTCACTTTTCTTTTGATGCTTTGTCAAATTCAAAAGAATAGTTGAGCTTGGTATTTAACTTTTCATTCATACAGATCACTCCAATTTATTTTGTTTAATTTTAATGGTTAGTAAATTTATTACCCATTTCTTTTAAAAAATACTAAGCAGTTCTAAAATACAATTTTAGAATTTTCCGACTAGAACATTTTTTAACCTATCAACTATCAACTTTTATTATAGTTTTTTGTAGCTGTAAAGCTACAGATGGAATGATAGTCTATCAAAATATTTTTGTTTCAGTCTATAAAGTGTAACATTTTTTGGTTTTACGATAATTTTGGATAAATTTCGCATATAGATTCGCACCAAATGCTTACTAAAACTCATAATATCTATTACATAAATTTTTTCCAATGGATTTACATTAGAACTACATTTAGTTCTATGACTATACCTAAATAAACCTATACCATATATCGGACATATTTTTTTTTTTTTGAAGAATAAAATCTAACTATTTAAGTTAGGTTAGGTTATAGCCATTTGATAAAAATAAAATGATGGTGTTTTCAATAAGTTCTATATATTTATCTGATAGATTTATAGATGTTTTTAAGATTAAAGAGAATGAATAAAATATGATTGTATTATATAATTTGGTATTTTAGAAACTAATTCTTTTTTACTAAAATTTTACATAATTACATACATTATAAACTTAATTTTTATTTTTTAATACCTTACATACTATTTTTTATTTTTTTTTTAAACTAATATAAAATAAAAGTGTTGAACTTCAACATTAAATATATGCATTAATTCATTAAATTAATTTTTTAACAACAACAAAAAAAAACGTATACCTGATATTCTTGAATTGATAAATTCATTCATTAATTAACTGAATTTTTATATATGGCTTGTAACACACACCAATTTACAATTTAAATTTTCAATTTAAAATTTAATGAGATATGAAAGATATTTTGTTATTTTCAGAATGATGATGTCGTCAGAATTAATAAAACATTTACTATTTAACTATATTGAATAATTTGAAAAATAACCAAAAACATTTTTAACTCCCAACATACTTTTTTTTTTTTTTGTATATTTGTATCTTTTTCAACATGTAAATTAATTTCAGATTTAAATCTCAAGGACATCTGATCTTAAACAATGTAAAGAAAACAAAAATAAAAATTTTTTTCTTTAATTTCAGCAAAGAAATACTAAAAAAGAAACAAAAAACTGTATAAAAAAATTAAAAATATATTCATTAGAATAATTAAAAGTTGCAAAGCTATTATAATTCGATAAGGGTTTTTGTTTTAAATTCTAAATTTAGTACGAATTTAGTCATTCTTATTTTATTCTTTTTGTTTTTTTTTTTTTTTTTTTGTTTTTTGGTAAATAAAAACGAATCGATTAATTCTTTAACCATTTTTCATGGGAAGAATTTTTAAATTGAATCAAGTTATTTGACTCAAAAAAAAAAAAAAAAAAAAAAATGAAGTCACTCATGAAAATTTTTTTACCGGATTTAAAATGTCTTCTTCAGAGTTCAGAATATTTTTTATATTTTCAAAATATTGTTTTCTTTTCTATATTATTCCAATCTCTAATAATGATACATAAGCCATTATTCTTGTGAAAATACTTAAAAGTTGTCAAAAATATCTTTCTTTTATTTCTCTAGAGATCCATCAATATTCTTGTAAAAAGTCTATAATAAAGTAACTTCTCTTTTGCTATCACACATCTCTCGTATTTATATTACATCATTAAGAATTAAAGAACTAAAGTTCTGTTTAATTGGGTTGGTTCTGTTTAATTGATTGGGTTGCTTATTTTGATAAACACTTGGAGTTATTTTTCGTGTAGACTGGGAAATCTCATGAATTTCAAGTTCTTTTAGAAAAAAAATTAAATTTTTTGGAATAATAATGAATCTCACAGTTAAAAAAATGAAAATGAGATTTTTCCATTCTATAAATTGAAACTCGAAGGAGTAATGTAATCTAGAAACATCTATATATATGCGTAAAAAAATCTATGAAGGAATAATCTTGTCTAATAAAAAGTTTAACATTCATATTGAATCTATGAATATCTAAATCTATATCTTCAAGATCGTATTACACTTGAGATTAACTATTTAATTTTTTTTTTTTTTTAATGAAAATATTATTATCTACCCTTGATCATTTTTTTTTTTTTTATTTTTATTTTATGTAATGTTTAATTAAAAGCTTCTGAATGTAGGTGGGCATACATGTAGAAATATAAATTTTGTTTTTATATATATATATGTACATATATTATGGATTTATAATAACCTGTCTATCGTCTTCATTAACCTGTCACAGTGCCACTTAATAATCATTTTTATGTAACAATCATTTTATACGATATGAATATAAATTTAAACATTTTGATTTTTTTTTTTTCTTAAAACCAACAAAAAAATGCAAAACCAGATTTTCAGTATTTTATTTTCTTTGTAGCGATTGTAACGATATTTAAATATTAATCTGAAAAAAAAAAATAAATAAATATATAATATTAAAAACGAGATTTTTGGCACGTTTAAGATCGTAATAATATTTCAATATATTATCGTTTTTTATTAAACATTTTTGATTATGTGATGATAATAAATTTAAATTGTTTTATTTTTTTATATTGCAAACAAATAAAAAATGCGATTTAGATAAAACGCGTTTTTTTTTTTTGTTAGCATAATTTATTACTTAAGATACTTCTTTTGTTGTTGTTACTTTTTTAAGTTTGATTCTAAAAACAAAAAAAATTGGTTTACTTAGTACCTATATATGATTTTGAATTAGAGTGTATTTTTACCAAAAATTTTGTGAAAATTTAAGGTTAAAAAATTTCGAATAGTAAATTTTCATAATTGATTTCCGTAGAATTAATTTTTTTCACTAAAGCTGTTTTTTTTTTTGGCGGCTTAAAATCTTTGGTTAAAATAAGTTTTTTTTTTTTTTTTGGTACTTTTTTAATTTTAATTTATTAATTTTAGATTTTGGTTTTTTTTTTTGTTTGTGGGGTGTGACTAAAGTCATCGATCTATACTGATATAATTTATGATTTAAATAAAAACAACCACGTTTTTTAGAATCAGAATTTAAAATATGATAACATTTTAGGCTTAAATTTTATGTTCAATAATTGAGTCTTTTGTTTTTGTTTTCCTTTTATATATATAAAATAATTTCTTTTATTTATATTTAAAAATATGGTAAATCGAACAAAAAAGCTGAAAATAAGGTTTCAATGTTTATTAACTTTGAAGTACATATAAAATATTCTAGTTAGTTTGATAATTTCCATAACTTTGGAAATTATCGAAATGATAGCTATTATAGGTCTGTAGTTTGGTCTTCTTTTTTTGGAATTGGAGAAACGTGGGTAACCTTCCATTGGCTGGTATATATTCCAGTCGAAAATGATAAGTAGAATAGATTACGCAGAGGCTTCGAAATGGAGAAAGCAGTGTATTTCAGAACAGTGGCGAAAATTCCTTCAAGACAAGTAGATATTCTACCATTTAGATTCTTCAAAACTTTCACTACAGCTCTATAGTCCTGAAGCAGATTCTTCCAAATCTACAGGAACGGTCTACCTCGTGAATCGAAAGTGGAGATTGAGATGTAGGACGGAGTGTGGAATTTGCTGCAAATAGCTTTGCAAACAAGCTTACTTTTCCAACCGAATCTGAAATGATAGAATTATTATTATTAACCAATGGTGGAAATGTAGATACGCAAAAGTTCTGTCTAACATTTTTATATGTAAATATATAAATATCTAAAGAATTTTTTGTTTTAGCCTTTGGTTATGCAGAAACTTTATCTGGTTGATAATTTTTTTACATTCGTTTCTAACCACTTTCTAGCTCTTACGTTACTCCTGCGAAGCATTTGCCTTGCACCGCTTCAATAAGTCCTCTTTGTTTTGAATGGTCCTTTTGCAGAGTTCGGTAAACCACGATCTGGCGTTAGGTTTGATTTGAATTAAATAAAATACAGTCAAATGAAATGCAGTCAAATGATAATACAGGCAACTTACAAAAAATACTTGCATATGATAGGTTCCCGCACTTAAGTACTTGTTGTCTTTTGAAAAATGTTAAATATAAAAATATTAGAAACATTTCATAAAAATGTTTGTATATAAAATTATGAATGCAATTACTTAAACTGTATTACATAATACACCTCAAACCCAAATAGTAGTTATTTTTTATTGGAATTATTTATTTTATAAATATTTTTAAGGCAAACTTTTATGACACATATTTATTTTACTAAAAAAAAAATGAAATAATGCTAAAAATTTATTTTTTAATGAAAAATTTATATAATTTTCAAAAGAAATTCTGCGGCATTTATTAAACAAAAAAATTATTTTTTTTATATAACTTTTCAAATTCATTTTAAACAAAAACAAAAATAAGCATTGCATATTTTGGGTCGATTCAATGCTGCTAATTTAATTCATTTTTTTATTTTTTATTTTTTTTATTTTAAATATTTTTAATTTTGTTTCTAAAGTAATTAAATGCTGCCTTCAAGGTCTATAATATACTTAAATACAATTCAATTTTCTTAATATTTTTATTATTTTTTATTGCATTCACCTAGATAATTTTAATGAATATTTATGAAATATAAAAATTACAAAAAAAAAATAAAAATCCTCACCTAATTTTTCAAATTTTTCATTCTTTTAAATTTTTCGTTATTTTCTAAAAATTCTTACACGCAATTTTATTTCATTTTTGCATTCTCTATAGCTACACCAACCTACACTTAAATTTACATAAAAATGACTTTTTCTTTACACAATTTATAAAAAAAAAAAAAACCAAAAACAAATGTTTTTCTAATTTTTATCTCTTTTCATCTTTTAAACTATAAATAACAAAAAAATAACAAAAAGCAAAAACAAAATAAATTGACAGCCGATAATGATGCATAATTAATAAATGGTGTGATATTCGCATTTGCTTTAACACTCCGATTCATGCGCCTGTTATAACTAGTCTACCTTTAAAAAAAAAGAACATAAAATCAAGATAAAATTAGTTTTTCACTTTTTTTTTGCTTTTGTAATAATTCTCAATGTAGTCATTAAATTTTATCATAATTCAATCAAAACAAAAACAAAAATACTATCTATATTTAGAAAAAAAAATTTTGTTAAATTTTTTTATACAAGCAAACATTTGTACAAAAATATATTTTAATACAAATGTCAGTCACAACGCAAACAAAAATCTTAAATCTTTTTGATGTGTAGATAACTAACAAACGTCTCAAATGATTACAACAGTAACACAGTACAACAGCCTCAATAAATTTTGTAAAACAACTCAGTTACTATATAATATTATTATAAAGTTGTTATTTTTGAAAAAGCAAAAAAAAAAAAAAAGATTTGTTGTAAAAATAATTAAGATAAAATTTATTTATTTCAAAGTAAATGATGCTGCTATATTTTTTTTAACTTTATTTTTTATTTTTAAATTTACAAATTTTTTTTTTATTAAGGAAGTTTTTTTTTTACTAACTATTATAAAGATATTTAGGTTAAACCAGGTTATACCTTAGGTTATACTATATACTATAATTTAATATAAAATGTATACATATAACGGTTGTATATACAGGGTGATAAGTAAAAAAGCTGTGCATTGACATAAACCATCATGTATTGGATAATTTATAGATAAAATTTTTTTATGAGAATTAGATTGTGGATCCAATAGTTTTGGACCTGTGGGATCTTGAAGGAAATTTTAATTTGATTTCTACAATTTTCTTTGTTTTGATTAAAATGGCATAATTTCTGTCAGAAACAAGATTAAAGCGGTGCAGTGACAGAACGCCCGAGAAATAAAGCGCGCGGGCTTTAATTCCTTTTGAATTGGAATTAAAGCCCATAATTAAAAAGAATTAAAACTAGCGGACTTTAATTCCTTTTGAATTAGAATTGAGACTCACACTATTTTTTGTTATTAAAAGAAGAAAGCAAACGCATTAGCAATCTTTTTAGAGGTTAGCATAAAAATTAAGGTAATCCCTTTTTCCAGAATATTTAATAACGATACAAGATTCTGAATTGGGAGGGATTTTAGAGTTGGTTATAAAATTAGCATTATATATGTTTTTTCCAAAATATGTATATAAGTAATACTCCTATTGTCAGGGATTTTGGAAGGTATTTTAGAATTGAATTAAAAATCAGGATTATACGCCTTTTACAGAATATTTAAATATATCCATATGCGAATTTTGAATTGGAAGGATTATATACATATTCTGGAAAAAACGTATAATCCTGATTTTGTGACCAAATGTAGAATCTCTCCTAATTCAGAAACTCGCATAAAACCATGAGAATTTATAAGATACAAAAATCAAATGTCCTTTAAGGTTTCTCCGAAATTATTGGACCCACAATCTAACACTTATACAAAAAAAACTTTCTCTAAACATTTTCGCCTACACGATAGTTTATGTCAATGCACTTACTATCGAAACATCCTGTATAATGTTTTGTAATTATTAAACACATGCATATATTAATAGTTTAATAGTAAAAATAGAAATTATCACTTTGCCAGTAATCTGTACTGTACAACTCTATAATAATTTTAATAATTACAAGATTACAATTTTTTTTTTTTTTTCAATTTTTATTTTTAAACATAAATGGTGATTAGATGATTAGCAAAAATATGATTAGATTATCTTTTTGGGCTAAATTTAAATTAATTTTTGTTGCATTAACTGGAGTTTTTTTTTAATACCTAATTAAATTATTTTTTTAATTCATTGTAAGTACTGTATTCGCTAATAAATTTTTAGTTATTTTATTTATCCTTTAACTTTTTTCAAACATCCTGCTTACTGCTAAGTGCTATTTTTCTGTGTCCCAGAAATGTCCAAGAAAAAGTACAAGTTAGTGTTAATCTCTGTTCAACAAGAAATAAAGCCGAAATCTCGATCTCGATTACTATTTTGAAATAATAAAATCGAAATCGAAAATAACGCCAAATTCGAAAATGTAATGTCAGATAACACATAATTTTAATAATCTTTGTCAAAACTCTGGATGATTTTTATTTTTATACCATATATGGTGAGAATCTTTTATAAACATATAAATACATAACACATATATATATACATATACATAAATATTCAGGAAAATATGTATAATCCTGATTTTGTAATCTATCATTAAATCCCTCCTAATTATCTTTCTTATATATACATATTCATATTTAAACAACTTAGAATTTATAATTATTTCTTTTAATTATTTTAAGGATTTCTGGATTAGAAGATATAATCCAGATATCCTTAAAATATCCTTAAATAATTCTTTTTGCAGAGAATTTACAATTAGTTTAAAATTGTTAAAAATCCAATTTCTTTTTTATTCAATTATTTTGTTAATGTCATAGTTGACAATATAGTTTCGGGATTATTTAAATATTTAATTTAAAAAAAAAAAATTTAAAAGAAAATAATCTTAAATAATTATTTTTTAAAGTAAATGAAATGATGGTGTAAAATATATAAATATTAAAGATTTCGGGAAATCATTAATCAAAGTTTTTGTGATTGTGCCTAAATCAATAAATACCATTACTTTATTATCAAATATAAATATGGCTCAATTAGATTATATTGAATCAATAAAAATTATGTTACTAGTGGTACTATAATGGTAATTGGTAATATCGGATGCAAATATCCTTAACCTATAGCTAATTACAATATTCTATATCATTTCTTATTTGTCGTAGAATTTATATTGTTAATTATAATTGGGTTTCACTAGCTTAAGAACATTTTCCAGCTAAAGAATTCCAGAATAATTTACTTATGTATCCCTTTTTTTTTTTTTTTATAGTTCCTTAAGGTGTTAGTAGTATACATATGGGGTACATTTAATAATTCTGTGTTTGTTTATAATCTAATAATCAAATATTGTTTATATATGTTTTAAAAAACTTTCTGTTATAAATATTATATTACTCAATTTATTTAAATATAAATTAAATAAGCAAAATATTAATAATTTTTTTTTATTTTTTATGTGATACAAAGTCATTTATTTTAATTAAAACTAATAAAAAAAAACTTTTGTTTTTTTCTATACACATTTTTATTTATCAAAATGAAAATTTATTGCACGTTTAGTTTTTAGATAAAAATAAATAATCAACCGGATATTAATTTGTCTAGTTACACTATGTAAAGCTTTTACATAATAAAATTTTTTCATAAAAATTTACTAAGAATGTTATTTTAAATATGTAGTTATTTAAATAGTTAAAAATGCAAGGTTTTTTCTATTAAAAATTAATTTCCTATGACAAATTTCTAAAATATTTAAATTGAAACTTAAGTCTTTATTTTTTTAAATTTTAACGAGTATTACATGTTTTTATACCTGTGTAAACTTAGACCTAAGGCTATAATCAATTTACTATTACGTTTATAACACTGTAAAGTAGACAATACATATATTCTTACTCAATGAATAGTTCAAAGTCCGTCTGTCCGCATAATAACTCAAAAAAATAATAATATATACAAAAATTCCAGTTTGGTATTGAAATGGAACAAGTTCAGTTGGCGGATTCAAGTAACTGTTCGAATTAACTGAATTCGGCAAGTTAAGAATAGCTTAAAGAATATTTAAGCTATGTATTTAAGTATATTTTTTCAGTGTGTACTGTTATTTTACAATATCGTATTGAATACAAGGATTGTGTACTCATTCACTCATCCTTGATTTTTTTTATTTAATAATTGTACATAATAAACAATAATGGACATATTAATATTGAAAAATTTTTTTTTCTGCGTTTTTAAGTTATTGGAAGTTTTTTCAATAAAATATATTCAGTTCAACTTTGTTAAATAAGAATTGTTTTTATCGTTACAAAATTTTTTTACTCCAAACTTGATAAAACTTTTTATAATAAACATAACATCATTTTGAAGGAAATGAGATTTTTTTTTATTTAGTAAATGTCAAATTCTTATAAATCGGATATTTATTTCATTGAAATGAGAAGTTTTTTATACTGAATTTGAATTTTTCAGATTTAGAATCATTTTTTCGGAAAAGTACCCCTCTGAACTTAAAGATTTGAGCTTAAAAAAAAAAAAAAACAAAAATAAAATTTCTTATTGAAAAATTTGGACTTGAGTTAGTTGAGTTAATTGCATGTTTATTTAGCTTTGAAGTTATCGCGCTGAGAGATACATAGATAAACAAAAATTAATTTTTCGATTCTGATCCGATCCATACACTTGAGTTTATATTTATCTTGCATATTTCAAGGTGTTAAAAACTGAAGAACAATTTTAATATACCCGAGACTATCACAGAAATTCAGATGATTTCTGTTCCTATGAAAATCTTTTACAGTACGTAAGCTTTAACTACTATTTTTAGTGTAAATTATTGTAGTAATTATGAATAGCGGCTAATATATGCAAAAACATAATTTTTAAGTTAAGTTTTAACATAATCTCTAATCATAAGTTTTAATTTTCGACTTTTACTCTGACAAAAATTGTACAGATGTCTAAAAATAGCAATTTTTTTTATTTTTGAGTCCTAATAGCTCTTACACAGAAGGTAGTACAAAAAAAGTTATAAGGTAACTTATGGTAATTCTGACAGATCTTTATTATCTCACAATTTTTTCTAAAAATATGATAAAAAGGTGTAATCCAGAAGGAAATTAATTTTAACTCATCTCAAATACTGATTTAGTACTTTAATTAAAGAACTTTCTAAGTTTCAATATATTACCAGTTACCAGCTTTATAAACTGAAAGAGGTACATAGAATAACCTTGTTTGTTAAATTATTTTTTATATTTGGATTAATGTTACTTAGCTTATAAAATATATTGAAATAAATAAATAACGCTAGCAGGTTGCTACTTACAGGTTATATTGATGCATCGGATCTACCCTTTATTGTTTAATTACTCCTCCGAATTTCTGCCTACATTAGAACTAAATTTCAATAGAATAGAGAAATTCAGATAAATTATTAAATTTATGTATATACTTAACATTAATTGCGCATTATTATTATTTTATTACAAATTTTATATTTATAAATACTTTAGAATATAATTATTATATAATTAAAATATATAAGCTTTTAGTTGTTATTTCATTTTCTAATTAACACAATTTAATAATGCATTTTAAATCAAAGTTCTCTTTAAGTTTTGCATTTAATTTTTTTTTTTAATTAATAAAAATAATTTAAAAAAAAAAATTTTTTTTCATTTCCTTAAAAGATTATTTTTACATTTACCGTTTCCTTTTTAAATTTCTGTGCATTCAATACTATTTCTTTATTAAAAGATTTAAATTAGCGCACAGTTTTTGAGAAAAAAGAACAAAAACAAAAAAAAAAAAAATTAAATTATACAGAAAAAATTTCATTCAATTTTTTTAAATGAAAATTCATAAGATTGAATTTTTCTTTTATGCACATTTTTTTCCCCGTTCAATACAATAATTTCTGTCATCACATTAACATTTCAACAGCTGGTGAAATAATATAATTATATTTAGTAAATTTAAAAAAAAAAACATTTTTAACAATAATATGTTTATAAATTTCGTTTTGTCCGTCCATTTGTTAGTTAATCTGTTTGAAAAAACTTCTGCGCCGCATTTAAGATAAAGTAACGAAAATTTTAAAAGTTAGATAAATCTTATAGAAAATAGAATTTGTAGAGCATTTTTTTATATAACATCATGTGTTAAAGGTAGCCTACCTACCAAAATATAAAAAAAGTAATAGCTGTTTTAATAATTTATTATAAATCAAATCATATTAAATATTCTTTTAATCTTGAAAAGCTAAAATACAAGAGTTTTCTTAAGTTTTATAAATGATAGCAATAACAATATGATATTTTAAAAGTTATTTAATATGAAACCATATGATATTTTACTTTTATGAATAACGATATGATATATTTGATATTTTACTTTTAATATGAAACCAAATTTTTGCAAAATTTTAGATCATCCATTTCTCCCAAATGCCTAAATTTTGAAAATTACAATTTCATCTGAATTTAAATTAATTAGGTACGACTTTTGTGATTAAACTTAAGTTGCTTAAAAATTTTTTATTTTGATTTTGGTTTAAGATCAATAAAATATCATCTATGAAAGATCAATAATTCAAAAATTTCCTATTTTAAGACCTGTAACCTGTAACTTTTACACTTAAAATAAAATGAAAAAATCAAATTTAAATTTTTTTTATATGTCCCTACTAACAGTTTCTCTTAATTGTACAAAGTTTACTAAAAACTTTATGATATTTGTGCTTTATGATTTTTCACGATTTTCCTTGCAGAAAAAAAATCTTAGAAAAGTTCCACACACTTAATATAAAAACAATTTCTGTTCTAGAGGTTACTTTATGTTAAAACTTCTGGATATCTGTAGGTACTTTTAAAAACTTTTGATTTTCCATTCTACCTTATATTATTTTACAACAATTCATATCTTTGAAACGAACAAAAAACACAAATCAAAAAAAAAAAAAAAAAAACATTAAAAAGAAAAGTGATAATCATTATTGCGAGCTAATTAAATTATACTTAAACTTCCTTTAGCACTCTCTTACAATTTAGTTTTGCTTTTTTCACTTTCTTAGTTATTGTATCTCGTAATTACTAATAAGTAATAAGTAAGGAATTTTTTTTTTTTGTTTTTACATACTTATTCTATTTTAATTTGTAGAATGACTATGAGTAGGTATTGTTTTTATTGAAATATGCATTAACTTGTAAAATAAAAAAGTAATAAAAAAAAAATTAAAAATTAATTAAATTAAGAGGAACAAATTAATTTTCATAATTGATTTGAATTAAAATTATATAAAAATATTAAAACAATGTGAAAAGATTAATAATCACAATTGTATTTTTAATAATAATTTTAATTTTTTTCTGTTGTTTAAAAAAAATTCTTGATGGTAAAAACAAAAAACTGTTTTTAAAAAAAAAAATGTTTTTGTTAATTAAAGAAAAATTATAAAAATTTTTATGCTTTCTCTTCTAAGAGATTCTCTAAAGTAAAAAAAAAAACAAACAAACAATAAATTTTAACAATTAAAATATTTTTAAAGAAACTTTTTCAAATGTAATTAAAACAATTCATTCATGATATCACTTGTTTTTCTATCATTTTTTCAATATTAAATAACAAAATAAATTGTATTTAAAACGAAATTAATCTTCAATAAAATTTTTTATAAAAGTTTTTAAGAAAGCGTAACGTATTTTAAATATACAAATATATATATATATATACAAATGTACAAATGCAATTAATTTGAATGCATAACAATGCATACATGAAATTCACAATTTAATTAACTATTACTATTTATAATTGCTTATTAAAATAATTTGAATTATAATTAACCTTTTTCTCTAAATAATTGAACTGATGTACAAAATAAAATTTCACCAGAGTTCATTTGTCAAATTTTTCTAATAAATTTTTTTAGAAACTATTAACATTATAGTTTTGCATGCGCAACATAAGATATAAATATTAATATGAATGATAATTAAAAATTTACAGTAACTTCAATCACATTTATTTAAATCTAAGTAAAAAATTTTTTTATTTTACATGAGTAGATGTAAATTTTCCACATTTTTTTTTTTTTTTTTGTATCCTTACTTTTTTGAGAACATAAAGTTCTCACTAAAAATTTTCATTGAAGTCAGTTGGTAGGTTTTCACTGATTTGTTAATCTTATTCAGCTCAAGAAGAATTATTCAGTTAGCCGTGTCTTCTGATACCATAAATATTTTATTCTAGGGGCTTGTTAACATATAGCCGCCACTCTAGAGATTTTCATTGAAATCGTTTTGCAGCTGTTGTTGTGCAGCTATTTTTCCTATGATTTGCTAATTTTATTCAGTTCCAGAAGAATTATTCGGTCGACCGTGTTTTCTGGTACCTGGCTGTGATCCTCTATACATCTTATCAAATTGTTTTCTCACTTGTTTTATAAATTTTATAAAATATATTCATTTTTTAATATTTTAAGGTTTTGTAACTTTTTAATTGAAAATTAGGTTAAGAATTGTTAAATTCTTAGAATTTAAAATCAACTTACAAAATTTTTAATTTCTAAAAAAAGAAATTACCAGGGGGCACAATATAATTTTTACAATTACAAAATTTCTTTTTTTTTTGTTTTTTTTTTTTTTGTTATATTCTTTATCTAAATTACAGATATGTAACTGTTAAATACCCTTAAGGGTTACATTTAATAAATCTTTGTCCGTCTAATATAGTGAATGAAATTTTTTTCTTTTTCTATTTTAACGTGTACCAAGAAAACAAAAATAAAAAAAAAAAATTCCATTAATCGAATCACAATAAAATCTCATTATTTTCTGTTTTTATATTTTTTCTTTTTCTTTGGTTTACCAACATTTTTTTATTTCATTTTTGTGATTTTTCCAAAATCAATCTTTAAAGAAACATGAAAATCTCTTCAAAATCTTTTAATCTAAATCCATACAAAAAAAATTAAAATACAAAAAAAAAAAAAAACAATTTAATCTGAAATAAACCTTTAATAACTAATTCACTATTTAACAACATTAAAAAAAAAAGAAAAAGTACGAAGAAAAAATGATAAATCCATTGATCACGCAGTTATCTAACCTTTTGGCTATTAAAATGCAGTGCAATCATAATAAAAAAAAAAAACAAAAAGAAATTGTAAAATGTAGTAAAAATAATATTAAATTTTTCTTTTAACATGTAACATTACATGACGGTTTATATGCACTATGTATTTTGAATTTCATTTGTTTTTCTTTTTTTTTTTTTTTATTAGAAAACATTTTTATTAAAACCAAAAGAACAACATTATAATTTTCAATTTTTTATCTTTAAAATTTCGAAAACATTTAAAATATATAAAAAAAATTTTTTTTTCATTGTACATATATATCCATAGCCTGTAAATGTTTGGCCCCATTATTGAATTTAGTTTTAAGGTATCATTCAATTTTTATTTGATTACTAACAAAATGACTTTGAATTTTAATACAAATGAATTTTATAATTTTCTATTTCTTTTGCTATACCATTTCATCTCTCATTTAATAGTCATCTCTGATAATTATTGCATAAAGCATCTAAAAAAATTTTTAAAACATTTCAATTAAAAAAAAAAAAACAAAACAAAACTCAATTAAAAATTTACACTGGCAATAAGTTACCTAATAAAATTGTCAGAGATTATACAGACAGTGGCAACTTATAGCATAATGTTAACTTAATATTTTATTCTATAAAATACCAAATTCTTTTTTTTTTTACAACTCAACTTACAATTAACCTTTTCTAACCTTACATTCTATTCTTTTTCAACTCGATTTTTATAATATTATACATTTTTATTTTAGTTGTTTTTATTTTGAACCCCAATAAAATTTAACAAACAATTTTTTTTTTTTTTTTTTATTGTTCAATTACAAATTTACTGTTATTTTACAAAAAAAAAAAACAGAAAAAATCAAATTAAAAGAAAAGTACTAAAGATTGAAAGATAGAAAGCAACAAACTATCATCTTTTAAATTAAAGAAAAAAAAATCGAAGAAAAAAAACGACACAATGCGTTTAATAGAAATATTTAAAAAATTAGTAAAGAAAATTAGAAAATTAGCAACGCACACAGTAAATGTACAAACAATAATACAGTACACAGAGAAAAAAAATGGTATAATGATGATAAAAAAAAAAAAAAAAAGCATGACGTCTTTATCAATTTAAGTGAACACGCATATTTTTATATCTTTATTTCTTCACTTGTATATTTAGACTTACAAAATATACATTTTTATCTTCTATCTCATTCTTTGTTTGTAAATCATCATAAAATAAAATTTTGTATTCAATGAAGTTTTAAATTTCCTTTCTTAGAAAGAAATATTTAAATTTTTTTTTTTTATTTTTTTTTTTTTGTGAATTTCAAAACCTTATTTGGGTAATCAAAGATCACAACTATTTAATAACAATACAATAAATTTTATTCTATTGAATGCAATATAATGTAATGTATACATATACGGGACGTACGTATAACGCAATACAACTTATAAACTCAAACTTAAACTTAACACTCTTTTTATTTTTTGTTTTTTTTCATTATTTACACAATTTTTACTATTGCTATCTCTTTTCTATACTGTTACGATCTCATCTATATTTTATATAATGAAAAGGCACACAAATATGAAAGAAGAAATGACTGAAAGGTGTACACATAATATAATTTATATACATATATAAAATATACATAGTCATATAAGTGTATATTCTTAAAATATGCATTGTCATTATTGTTAACTTTAGTGTCAGAATACTGTCAGAGGACGTGACAAACGACTAAAAAAAAAATTACATGAGTTTAAAGAGGGTGCAAGGTATAGGAAGTTTATTTTTTAATACAAAAAAAAAAGGTTTAATATTACTAAGTGTTTCATTTCCGTATAAATTTTATTGTATAATTCTATCGCTTTTTTTTTATTTTTTTTATTATATATATATATATTTTTGTTTTTGTTAATTTATTGATTTATTCAAATAAAGAACGATTTCTTTTTTTATATTATCAAAGTCAATTAAATTAAATTAGAAAATATTTTATTGGAATGAATTGAGAAAAAAAGATATTGAGACAAACAAAAAAATACAAATAAAAAGAGAAAGAGAAAGAAAGATAACATAATTTGTATCAATTACAAATTTGAATTGAAAGAAGAATAAATATAATTTAAAAAGTAGAAAATTACCATTTAAAAATAGAGAAAATTAAATCAAATTATGTATTGAATGAAAAATTGATTACGCAAAAAAAAAAAAAAATTAAAATATTTTTTTTTTAAATTGATTGACACAATAAAAAATTGTGAAATTTATGTCATATCAAAGGAATCGAAAAAAAATAATAGATAGTATGAACTTCAAGAAATTTAAAAATTTCAGATTCATTCTATTTTAGATTCAATCAATCGAATTTAATTAGTAAACAGATTGTTATATACAGAATTTTTTTTTTGTGTTATAAAAATTATGTATGCACACGAATAAAAAATTTTCACAGATGTTTAAAAAAATTATCGTTATTATTATACTATAGTTACTAACAAAAAAGATACAAACCATGCAAAATTAATTTTATTATTTAATTTTTTCTCTTCATTGGCGTGCGTAAATCTTGAAAGATACATATGTAAGTCAAAATAACTGTCTTTCAATTAGAATTAGATTAGATTTAGTTATTCATAACAAATATTTCATTATAGAACAATTTTTGATTTTCCTAAAAATTAAAAGAAAATTCTCTTTTAACAGTAATACGTGCATATGACTTAACTTCGAAGAACATAAGTTCCAGTGTAAGCTTAAATGGAATTTAGTTAATGAAACATTAAGGCCATTTCTAAATGAATTTAATTTCCATTAAAATATAGAAACAAAATCTCAAGTAAAATGACCATAAGTTTTACTTTCAGTTTTTGATTACAAATAAAAGAAAAAAATAAAAAATTAAATGTACATATATGTGTATTTCTTCACACAGTTTTTTAAACAGTTAAAAAAATGATGTACAATTAGAAGGAATTTTATAATTAGTTTCAAAATCAAGGTTATACGCTTTTTCGAGAATATGTATATTGCATGTATATGCGAAATTATGAATTAAGATGAATTTTAGAGTTGAATACAAAATCAAGATTATGTTTTAGCAAAAAATATTTATAAGATTTTAATTTAAAAGAAATCATTGAAATATTTTTTTTTTGTTGTTTCTTCTGCCACATAAATGTGACAAGGAAATTACACAGCCTTTTCTTTTCAGGTGTGGCTGTAAATGTCAGAATTATTCTTACGACGTTTTTTGAATTCGAACCCACATCTCGCTGTTTACAGGGTATTTTATACGCTCTTACCCATTAAGCCAACGAAAGGCCCATAAATATTTTTAAAATTTAATGATTTTTCAAGAAAATCCTTTCAAGATCTAATAAATATCATTATATTAAGAGATTTATTACTAATATAAAATTAAAGTATATTAAGGTACTTATTTTACTTCTTTTGGTTTTAAGTTTTTTAAGAAACTAAGACACTGCTCCTTTATGTTCCAGTTTTTATATTAATCATCAACATTTACTTTTTAAATTTTATAAAACATCAACTTTGTCCAAATCAATTATATATTAGGTTTTTGTAATGACATTAAATAAGATTTTTACGTTAGGATTCTGTTGTTTGAATTAAAAGAAGTTGATAATTTTTATTTAAAATCTCAATTACTTAAAAATCCTGTATAATAATAAAAATCCAATCTGAATCTAAACTTAGTTATATTACAATTTTTTTTTTTTTTATTACAGGAAATACCCAAATCGTTTTACATTTTCTTTACCAGTCCTTAATAAAAAAAAAAAGCAAAAATACAAAAAATTATTACATATATTTTATTATATATATATTTTATAAAGAACTTCTATAATCATAGATTGTCTTTCAATTGTTGGCAAATAATTATAAAATTTACCATTAACTTATATAAAGAAAATGAAATATCTTTAGGAAAACTTAATCTGAATAAGGAAATTCATAATTGTTTTAAGTAGAGCACTGTTTTATATGTTTTCATGTTAAAAAGTCATTCACTCTTAATTAAGTTAATTACTTTAAATAAATGATTAATATTATCGCAATTTATATTTAATAAGCATTTACAGGCTTTTTTATAATATATTATATTATAATTTAACTTATAAAACTACTCTATATTAAATATGTAATTTTGAATTATTCTTAAATTAAATTTACGACTACTATCATTATATTAATCACGCGGATAGTAAAAAAAAAAAAAAACTAAATAAACTTTAGATCATATTTTTATCTCAACTTTAATGATCACTTTTTATACGATTAAATTCGCATCTTAATTTATATCTTAATAATAAAATATTCACTAAATCTGGTTCTTTTTCATTCTTAACTCATTTTATTTTTCTTTTAACTTGGTTTTTTTCATTCATTAAATTTTTCATTTCTAAGTAACATTTTTATCTCTTCAATAAACAAAGACTCTTTTAAAAAAAAAAAAGCATCACATAACAGAACAGTTGTGGTGTTTTTCTTTTTTTTTTTTAATTTTTTAAAACAACTTTAAAACAAAAAAAAAAAAAAACAGCATCTCATTTTTTTTTTTCTTTTCTGTTCGTCTTTATCATCTAATTAAAGGGCTCTTCCTTTTATTCAATCGCATCACATTACAGTCTTCTACGTATTGTACATAACTATTGTTGATGCCTATAGCTTTTCAACTACTTTAATTACAAATTCTGCACCTGTTCTTTATCTCATCATATTCCTGTTTTTATTTTTTTTTATTTTTTCATTCCTTTTTCATTATTGTCTTTTTTTACTCCTTTTCTCTATTTTTTTTTTGTCCTTTTTTTTGTCGCGTTTGGTTTTTGTTTTAACTTTATTCTTGGAGTTTCTGTTGTCTTAATATTTATTTGACTTAACAGAATATTGTCTTCATTTTTTTTTTTTGTTGAATTCTGTTGTTTTCTTCTTCAGCACTTTATGATTTCAATCCCTGCCCGATGATGATTACATTTTATTCAAAGAAAATAAAACTACAAAATAAAAAAAAAAGGTTTGGAAAGAAAAGTGACAAACAACGTTATACAACAAAAATACTTTAGAACAAAAGAAACACCATGGAAAAAGTTAAACATAAAAGTTGACAATATTCATTTATTGTATACGCTTATTCTTTTATTTTAAACAAAGTGTATTTGCCTTATCTAAAATGAAATGCACTAATTATTGTGCTATCATTATATATGAAAAATATTCTTTGTAAATATGAAAAACCATAAAATTATTTATTGGATTTTCTATGAATTATATTTTTAAGCTGGAGTTCTATTGTAAAATTGAAAATTTCTTACTGTCTATTGTTTGAGATTATTATTAGGATCATCTCCCTTTTTTATTCCAAAAATAAATAAATTAAAAATATATGCATATTTAAAGTTAAGTTCATCTTCATACCCGTCCGAAGTTTATTAATGAGTGAATTAAAATCCCTTCTCTATTTGCAATACTGGGCATAATAAATATGTATGAATCGGATCAGTGTTGATAAAATAGTATATGTATAATTTTAATCAATTTCATGTATTTTTACTGTAGATCAGACTACGTATTCGGTTTTTTTTTTTCCTTGCCACTTATACGAGAAATGACTAAGATTCATTTTCGTGATTCATTCATTTCACTAAGCCGTTGATTACTCGGTTGAAGTTATTATACAAGACTAAGACGTTTCTTTTTTATTTCTACGCAATCTATTATCTTATACAAGAATTATGCTTTATTAAATTTGTACTTACTTGATAAACTAAGTTGGTTAATAATACAAATTGGTATCTTAGTAATCTAGAAATAATATTGGTTTTTTGTCACTTAAATTCTAATATAATATGTAGGTTTTATTTCTCTTAAAAATTTTTTTTGAGAACTATGTTCCCTTCATCTGTAAGAATACTTAACTTTTTACAATAAGAATAAGAATAAATTTAAATAAAGGTAAAACGCAGATAATAAGACGAAGAAAATTAAAGAAAAATTTTGTAATGAGGGTTTGTGGGCGAAAGCTAAAATTAATTATTCTTCGTATTGAAATGTGAAAATTTAATTTTTTTTTAAAAAAAGTTGGTATATATGTATGTGTGGGCATACTGTAAGTATTAATAGTTGAATTCAAAATCAGAGTATTCCCCTTTTCCGGAATATTTATACAATATATGTATGTATGTGTATGTATGTCTATTCGAGATTTTGTTATTTCGGGATTTTGATTTTCGGATTTTCGTAATTTCGGTATTTTAATTTTCAGTATTTTGATTTTATGGGATTTTGTTTTCGAGATTTTGAATTTGGGTTTTTTTTTATTAATCTATATGATCCAGCCAGAGTTTGAACCCGAGACATTTCGTATGAAATGCCCGTGTCTTAATCACTACACCATTGGCTGGAACGTCTTCGGGTAATTATCATAAAAATTTTTGGATCCGGTTTGAAAGTAACAGGGCTAAGAGATTTTGGAGAAATTATGTAATAGCGCAAGCACTTTTGAAATATTACAAACTATTAAGATTACATTTTCGGGTACGTATTATCATAAAAATCTCTGAACTCGGTTTATTTACTACTGATTACACTATGAAGTGAAAAATGAAAATAATCAAGTAATATAACAGTTCTGACAAGTGCGTTTAAAATGAGTACTTACAGGTATTTAAGATTTAAGAGGGGTAACTGCATTTTTGCTCATTTTTATTACATTTACTTTTTAAATTAAATATCGGCTGGTAATCTATTAATATCTATTCATGTGTTATTATTTATCCATTGGATGTGATTGGGAATCTTATCATTCCTTTAAAAGTTCAAATATGAACGATTAAAAAAATTACAAATAAAAAATTGAAACAAAATGAACCATAAGGCAATTTGAACAATAAAATAACTGTGGAAAAATCATTGAAATTAAAAAAAAATGTTCAAATGGGATCGAAGCAAAAATAAAATCGACTTAAAAATTAAAAAAGAAATTATAATTTGATTTTTTAATATAACGAAAAAATAAAAAAAACTTAAAGGTGTTTTTGTCGTCAATAAAATTTATAAGAAACCTAATAAACATTGATAATTAATGCGGCAAACTTAAAAAACGACTTAAAAACTGCAAAATATTTTAAATTCTAAAATATTTTATATTAAATTTAAGAGTACACTTTTTTTTTTGTTTTATTTTTTTTTTTGAGGACAAGATAAAAGTCAAAAAATTTTAAAATTCCACATGCTCTATAATTACACAGCATCTGTTAGATAAACTGTAATGGAACTTTAATGAATACATTATAATCAAATACCATCATAATTTAGGTAATTGCCATCATAATTTAGTTTAAAAAGAATCAAGACTTTGGCCATATAGCGAAGTGATCGCTGTTGATATAGAAACTTCTGTTTAATTTATGCCCGGGGAATACCCTCAATCCAAAACAAAACAAAAAATTAATTTAGATGTAAGCATTTGCATTATTTATTAATTGTTACGTTACGTTATATATAACAAAAAATTGAATTTTTTTATAATTAAACAGTTGAAAATATTTAAAGATTTTTTTTTTTAATGTTAAACGGATAATTTAATTAAATTGTTTTTAAAATGATAATTTGTTATCGTGTTGGTTTGACTACCATTAATTTTTATTTTAAATAATAAGAAATTTAAAATTTCATCTGCTCAGCTCAGCTCACAGTTACGTGTAAAATATTATAACATTTATAACACTTATTTAAAAACATTAAATTTCAAACATTTAAAATGTCACTTTAAAAGCTTTAACAGTGTCAGTTTTTTTTATTATGACTTTAATAAAAAAAAATAAATATTTCATTATCAATTAGTGTAAAAAAAACGAAATTAATTAAAGCAATTAGTTAATTATATATGTATATTATAAACATTATCCAATTTAATTAAATAATTCATTTGAAATGAAAATAAAAATCAGGCAGAATGAAAAAGCTCACATTTTTCGAAAGAGAAAGATTTTTCAAAGGTTTTTAAAAGCGCACATTTTTAAAAAGACAATAAAAACAGTTTAGAATATTATGACTTATACCAAAATTTGTAATTTTTCTTAGAATATTATGTGTAACACAAAATTGTGAAGAATCAAGACGCACTTTCTTTAATTTTAGGAAAATTCTAGTTATATAAAGAAAAAATTTGAATACGGCCCTGATTTCAATAGTCAAAAAATCGTATTTAAAATATCACTGTTATTTTTTTTATAAAAAACAACAGTGATATTTTGAGTGATTTTTGATTTCTTTAGACGTAAAAAATGAAAACTAGTCGTTGTCGATACTCAATTTTTATGAATATAGTCGTCCAAACTGTCAATTTTTTTAATTTCAAAATATTGTTAAATGACTGTTTGTGTTGTTTGTCGTGAGCTTTTAAAATGAATTTAGAAAAATAAATCTTAAGTATTTTATTTGAAAGTAATATTTCTATAAATAATTTAGATTTTCATACATGAAAAAAAATAAAATAAAATAAAAATCAAACAATTTTAGCAAAACTAACTTCAAGACCCAAGTTTTGAAATATAAATAAATATAATGGGGCAAAATAAAGAATTAGTAAAAAAATGCCATTTGTAAAAAAAAAAACAAAAAGCACCTGTCAATTTTAAGATGGGATGAACCAACTCTGACCGTATATTCATCTTAACTTTTCCTTTCATTTCATTTAAAATAAATAAAAAAACGTTTTTATTTAAAAGGAAGTTCATTTTAAAACTGGAATAAAAGTTTAATTCAATTGAATAAATGTACTTATATAACGTATATATATGTATGTACTTATAAGTAATAACTAATTACTTAACTTCAATGTATTCGATCTATCTTTTATTAACCAGCCTTTTAATGCCAAATTTCTATTTTCTTCTTCTTCATTCGTATAACTGCAGAATAATTTAATTGAACACATTTTTAAAATTTACATTAACTTTAACTTTATTTAATAATTTACGAGCACTTAATTTTTTACTTTTCTTAACCTTTTTTTTTCTTTATTTATATAGTATAACCAAAAAAAAACGTCAAAATAAAAAAGTATTGCCGGTTTAAACAAAAAATACAAATCATTTTAATTTCAAATTTCAATTCATTTTTTCAGATTAATAAAATCTCAAAAAGTTATTAAAATGATATGATATTTATCATTTTCATTTTTTTGAAATAACTGTCAAAATCACGACCTACTCATCTACATGTAACCTACTAACCTTGTAGTACCTACATATAAAAAACTGTCTTAGGTTTAATTTTTGAGAAATTTTGTACAGATGCCTAAGTTACAGATTTTAAAAATTTTCAATTTTTGATCTCTAATAACCCTTAAACAGGAAGTTATAAAAAAAAAAGTTCTAAGATTACGCTAATTCTCAAAGATCTTTCTTCTCTGAAAATTTCAAGGTTCGACCTTCTCGTTCCGGAGATATAAATGTAGTTAAATCTGGTTAAATTCACTTTTCACATAACGGAAAATTTAAATACTAAATTGTATAATTTTGATATTATAATTAAAGACAAAAAATATTCTACCGTTTGTCTTTTTTAAACTGAAAAAATTTTAAGCTGAATCTGAGATATACATATGTACATATTTGTAAATAAGACTTATTCAAATTTTGAGGGGTTGTAGCTTCGGAATGATTTTGTGTTACATAAAAAGTTGTTCCACAACATTAATTTTTTACAAATATATCCATGGCTAAAATTTCATTCCTCTAGCTTCAACAGTGTTACAGTTTTGTAAACAGACATAGGATCGGGTGGATAATAAGAAAATGTTTCGCATTTTTTTTTTTTAAATGTGCTAATAGTACACCTTTTATATTAATTATAGCTATTATTTTTAATAGTTTAATCGTTTCAAAATGAAATTAAATGTCAATGCAACCTTCAAGTAATAGCTTATTTGTAGTTACCATATTTTTTATTATTTTAATTTCATTACTATTATATACTTTTGTTAGTTTATAATTATTATTGAATTTGAGGTAATAATTATTTAAAGCCATTAATAAATTTCTAAAATTATCTAATTAATTTTTTGCGTGACACTTTTTATATATATATATACACACAAATTTATATTAAATTAATCATATATAACTTCTTTAGTTCTAATCCAATAATATACATGTTGAAACTTTTAACAAATTCAACCTCTCTAACCCTTTCGGTCCACAACAGCTATTAAGAGTTAATATATTAAATAAACTGGTTTTTTTTATTTATTTTTTTTTTTTTGGGATTTTAAGATCATTATAACAAAAAAAAAACATAATATATTATTACCTTTACCTGTTTTTGTTGCATAGAAGTAAAAAAATCAAATACAAAGTATCTCTAAGATAAATTATTTATAAAGTAAAATAGTTTTTATTTTTGATTTGAAAAGATAAAAAAAAAAACAAAAAAAGAAATAGATGACGATCATTAAAGGTAAATACAATCTAATCTAAATAAATTTTATCGTTAAACCAAAAAACAAAGATATAATATTTTATATAAAAAATCATGATGATGATGATGATGATGGTGAAGATGACTGGACCCCTTTTTTCATCATCGTTCTTATTTGTTTTTAGTTTTGTTTTGTTTTTTTTTTTTTTTAGAATACCAGAAGCTGTTATTACACTTTCAGTATAAATACAAGGTAGATATAAAAAAAAAAAAACAAATTTTTTTTAAACCCATTTAGAAAAAGTGTTTTACCTGTTTTGACTCCTTTGAATACAAAATGTTTTCACCTGATTTATATCTTTCTTTAAAATTAGACACTATTTTTTTTTGTTTTTTCTTTTTTTTTTTCACTGTAGAAATGTGGGAAAATTTATGCATATATGTTAGAATCATATGATGGACATGGGTGGTACTAACATGGGTTTCATATATTTCTCTGGAACAAATATATTATCTAGTTTAACATTAAGAAAATTTTCAGTACTAATAAGGTTTAAATCTGTCTAATCATGTATTGCTTCAAATAACTGCTATCTACCTATATAACTGCGATATAATTTTTGAAAATTATTTTAAAGTTCAAAAGATTTTTGGTTTTTTAATACTATCTAAATTTATTTCTATATTCAAATGTGTCTTAAAAATATTAAAATAAAATTAAAAGGAAATGTAACATTTACAGAGTTATGGTTGTTTTTTTTTTTTATTACATTTTCTAAATGTAATATTATAATTTTATTTACCTGGAAATGGTATTAAAATTTTATTTTATACTATAAAATAAAAAAAAAAAAAAAAACTAAACTAAACAGAACATTATTTAAATTAGGGACGATATACTAAAGGGAATTTAAAAAGTAATAAAATTAAGAATAACATGCTTTATATATTTTAAAATGAAGCTATTAAATATGGAAATTAAATAGAAGGATTTGGATGAACATTTCTTTTTTTTTTTTTTTTGTAAGAAAATCCATACCGGAAAATTTTAAAATTTTATTAATAATCATTTTCTGAAATGAAAATTTTATAATTTTAGTTAGTTTAAACTTTATATTGAAAATGATTGTTTTTAGTATATTTTTCAAAAAATTTGCGAAACATTTGCTTATTAGTTTTAGATCCTTCTATCTAATTACAACATTTCGAAACGATTTAAGACAGATGTAATTCGAGCATATTCAGTACAAAATTTTTGAAAGTAAAACAGAGGTATTTGTTACGTATTTGTTTTACGTATGTGTTAAAAAATCGGAGAGAATTGTACAAAATTTAGCTTCAGTGTGCTAACTTTCATCCGATATTATGGCATATCTGCGATATTTTCTGAACGCTTGTGTTTATTCGTCCGATATTTTTGTGTTTTTTCTCTGTCACACAAGTAGTATTTTTGTATATTCTGCCTATGCTCTAACAAATATCGCCGATATTTTTCATCATGAAAATTAGCCTTAAAATTTCATGATAATTTCACGAATGTTTTTGTAACTAAATAATCTTATACTCGTCTATATGTATTTCATTTTTTCTTTCAATTTATTTTAATCATTTCAATTAATTTTTTAATATAAATTTAATTAATTTTAAATATTTCCGAAAATTTTCTAAAAAATCTGAAATGGTTCATTGCATTTTTGTAAAATTTTTTTTTTTTTTTTTTGTTTGTTACATTTAAAGTGAAAATAGATTTTTAATCTAATATTTAATTTCCTTCTACGTGATGCACGATATTTTATCATTCATATAATAAAAAATGAAACCAAAAAATAATATAATATGTATCAATACAATTAATCTACTCATAAAACTGTAATGAATCCTTTCATCAAATTCATTATTAGTAAACTATTATTTTACTTTCTATATTAATCTGATATTTCGTTTTTTTTTTTGTTTTTTAACATTTTTATTAAATTAAATTAAACGATAACCATATGAGTTTTAAGGCACATATTATTACAGAGTAAAAAAAAACAACAAAAAAACTAGTATAAATATTTATGAGCATTACACAAGTTATTGAAAGTTACTATTATCGAAACATATATGGATATTTCGTATATATATATATATAACATAAAAATTAAACAAGGTTGTATGTAAAACAAAAGGTTTCTGAAAGGCACACATTTTCAAAAAGACAATAAAAAGCATTTTTAAATTACTTTTGCTGAAATTTTTTTTTTTTTTTTTCCTTATTGCCCCTTTTGGGAGCATAGGATATCTACTAGGCATCTCCATCTGACTCTATTCGGAGCAGTTATTTTTGCTTCCTCCCATGTTTTTCCATTTGAAGTTAGTTCTTCTAATATCGTTCGCCTCCAGGTGTTATTGGGGCGACCTCGTCCTCGAAGAGTTTTGCTGAAATATTTATAGATTATCTTTCACATCAAAATATTTAATTTCTTATGTAAGAAAAAATTGAAAAACTGAAGAGCCACTTTCTTTAGTTAACTCATATTGAAGCCACTCACGTTAACTAAATATTGAAGGCGTAATTTTTATGTCTTAATTACGATAAATTTTTACAGATGTTCAAGTTACAAAATAGAGAATTTTTAATTTTTCACCCCTAATAGCTTTTAAACAGGGGCAAGTACAAGTTTTTCCTCTCAAAATTTCAAGATTCTATCTAAAAATATTTCAGAGATAGAAAGAACTCAAAATATTGCGAAATATTATTTTAATATAAGGGTAATTTGACAACCTAATTTGCAAAGCATTATATAATTTCAGAACATCCTTTTTTTAATGCGGTAACCTATAATTCATGTTTAAAATTTCATTGATCCATTTTAAACGTTGTAAAAGTTTTCTAAACAGACGAACAAAATTTTTTTTGAAATAAAAAATGACTAAAAAATCAAAGTCATCGATATAAATAATAGACACGTTAATGTAATGCTCATATCATGCAGAGATAATTATTTTTAAAATATTAAAAAATAATAAACAACGCAAAAAATCTTAATAGTTTTCCTTTGTGTCTCATTTGTTTTAAGAGAAAATTTTTGCAAAAACAAAAAAATATTAAAAAACTTTAAAAGGAAATGTATCGTAGAGAAAAAGCCGGAAATATTAAGATTTAAAAAAAAAGAAACTACAAACACTATCTCGAAGTTTTAATTTTTTTTTGTTTTTAAGTAAAAAATCTTTAAAATTATATATTATTATACAATATGATTTTTCATAACCGTACATTAGAAGTTTTCACGAAATAATTTAATAAAATATTTTAAAAGGATTATTACCTATTTAGGACTGGATTTTTAATATCCAATAATCTTTTTAAAAAAAATCTTTTATTAATAAATCTTTGCGTTAATTTAGTAAATCATAATGCAATAAACTTTTCCTTTTTGTCACATTTCCAAAAAAAAAATTTGAAAAAATGTGCCCATTAGTTGCACTCTGTCCGTTCGGTGTTTTTTCAAAACTTTAATAAATAAATAAAAAATAATAAAAATGAAAGCTCCAGTAATATATTTTTACGTGTGTTAACGGTTTCTCTTAGTTGTATAGGGTTATGGAAGTTACAGTCCCTCAAAATTTCAGATGTATATATTTCAAAACCCCTATTTTCAGATGTATATATCTCAGACTCTGTGTTGTAGTTTTACAATCTAAAAATTGGTAATTTTCTTGCCGTTATAAAACAATATCAAAATTATGCAAAGTTTTGAAATTTACTAAGTATTTAAATTTACCGTTATGTGAAAACAAAATTTTCTTCAATCTCTTTCTTCATAACTGCGGCATGCTTTTTGTTAGAACCTTTTAGAAAATTTTAAAAGAAGAAAGATCTTTTAAAATGAGTGTAAGGTTGTCTCAGAAAATTTTTTTGTAATTGAAATTTTTTTTGTAAAGTTTTGAAATTTTGCTATTTTTAAACACCTGCAAACACCTTTTAAACAACCTGTACAAATTTTTTCAAAACAAAAAGGCAAAAATTAAGGTTTCAACTTTATAAATTTACATGTGTTAATGGTTTTTCTTAATTATGTAGAAGTTCCATTAAAATTGATGACAGTATCTCTTTATTTTTCACATTTTTTTCTTATTATATGGAATTTTAAGAAATTTTTCAAATTTTGGTGCAAGTGACAATTCTAAACAGTTTATATTGTCTTTTGGAAATGTGCGCCATTAAAAACCGTTGGTTTACATTCTGTCTTGTTTTTTTTTTATAATCTGTTATAAGTTAATCAGAAAGTTTCTCCATTTTTTTACTAAGCTATAACATATTGTTGTCTTCTAATTGATAATTTCTTTAAGTTTCATCCATGATTTTTGTATCGTGCTCTTAAGAAACCGATGAGAAATTCCTTTCGCTTCTTCATGAGACAGACTAGTTATCAATGTAATGAAAAGTTTTATACTTTGCACTTCATTAAACAAGTTTGTCACTTTCTCAAAAAGGTTAAAAACTGTAATATTTTCTACCAAAATTTGGAATTAGTAATTCTTCTTCTATTTTAACCTATCCATTAATAAACTAAAGTTTTAAGAAAATATGCCAAATTTTCTAACAAAATCAGTATATTATATAACCAATTATTTCTAAAGGCATATCAATCAGTTACCTAACGTAAGTTATTAAAGAATTGCCTTAACAGTTTACAATATGTAAAAATTGCAATAGGTATTTAAAAACTTAAGTTTACAAAACTAACCAAAATATGATGTTGACATAAAAACAAAAAAATGGTATTGTAAAATTTGTATGAAAACTTCAGATATAACATAATATAAATTAAGATGAGACCAGTACAATTAATGCATCATTATAATATTTTATAATTCGGTAAAATTATGAAAATCATTATTTAAATTTTTAAAAATACATTTTTTTTTTCTCTTTTTTTTTATAATCTCCACACCTTAATCTAAAAACAAAAAAAAAACCATCATGGAACGAACTTTAAGTTAAAATAAATAAAAAATATAAAAATAATATTTTTATCGCTTTAAGTCACAATAATTTAAAAAACAAAAACTTTTCCGCTTTAATCTCATTACACAAATAAATAGCAAAAATTAAAAAAAAAAAATTAAAATAAAAAATCATCAATTAATCATTTCATCTTCGATTACACCCATATTTAAAACAAAAAAAAAAAAACAACAGAAAGAAAAACAAGAATAAAATGAAAATGAAAAACTTCTAACTATTAAATTCTCAAATTGTATATATATACGAAATAAAATGTACACAAAAAATTAAATTGGACAGATTTCTTACACATTATTCCCTTAGGATTATGAATTGTTTTTCAACTTTTAAGTTAGTTACTGGTTCCGTCTCGATTTTATTTAATATTTATCTGTTATTGCTCTTCGATCGTTATTCTTAATGCATTATAATTCGTTTGTTTTGTTTTCATTTATATTGTCATCATTGTCCTCACTAAATAATAATTATTCATTATTTTTGTAGTGCTATACAAATCGAAATATCAAAACAATATATACGTATATATGTATATGTATATAGGCATGACCATATAAATGATTAATGGCTAAATCATTGTACATTTTCTTTCAATATAATATAGTTTGATAATTTGTTTGTTTTTGCACAGTATTTGTTTATTTAGCTTTTTATCATTTTTTTTTTTTTTTTTTTTGCTGAAATATGCCTTTAAAATCCCCTTTAACCAATTCTTAAACATCATTATTATTGTCATCAAGTTTTTCCAATACTTATTTTTTATTGAGTTTTTTGTTTTGTTTACTTTTGGATCAATTCATCATTTAAGAATTTAATATATTTTATGTCCGAAACCCCTTTATATTGTTATATTGTGACTTTCGTCCCTCCGGTCTGCATTTCAAGTTTACATTTTTTTGTATTTTTTTTTTTTGTTACTAATTTCAATTGCTTTTAGTAGTTATGCCGCTTATTATTTTTATTCCACATGCTTCAAGCACTTTTTTTTTTTTTTTTATCAATATTTTTTTTTATTTAGGATTTTTTTTTTTTTTTTGTCATTATTCATTTGTGATCAAATTGTATTGCTGTGTGCTATTTGCCAATAATTTAATGTATTGTATTTGTATATAGTATATATAACAATAAATTATAAAGCGCAATGTCCTCATTTGATGTTTATATATATATATATATGTACATATACAATATTTTAATAATGATAATAATGATGACTATGACGATGACGTGGATGATGACGGTTTAAAAAAGAATTTTTTTCAAAATGCAAGTAACTTAAGATTTCGTGAATTGTAATCAGAAACGAGGATTAAAAAAAAAAATAAAAATTAAAAATCCAGAAGCAATACCAGAAGGAAAAAAAAAATAAACTTTAAAAATATAATCAAGAAGTAAAGGAGAGACAAAAAAATATATGGGGGATAAAAAAACAGAAGAAGAAAAGTTCCACAACAAATCATTTTTGTTTTTTTTTTTTTTGTTTATTGATTTCAGGGTTACTTATTGCAAATTTTCCAAATGGTCATTATTATTTTGTTGCAAAAAAAAAACTATATAAATGCAATAGAACAATGCTATTATTTTATATGCATGATATTATTTTATATGCAATAAAACAATAAATTGTTTAGAAGTAACTTATTTTTTTTTTGCTTTTTTTTTATTTTTTTGTTAGCTAATTATGATGACTTACTCTATTGTCTTGTCAATGATAATAATGTAATTTTAAACTTTATTTGTTTTTAGAAAGGAATTTAATTTTATGATAGCCTGTCATAACTAGGAAAACATTTTATATATATATATATATATATATACTTAGGAACATTTAATTCGTGTGTGGTTCAATTAAAATTCTTCGTTTTTTTTTTAATATACATACATATATTTTTTCAGTGATGTTACAACATTTTTTTTCTCCTTTCTGTCTTCAATGGATAAAAACAAAAAAGCAACGAGTTAACATTTGGATTGTTTATAACAAGAAAGCGTTTTTTATAGATAGTTCCGATTTTCTTAATATTTATAAAAGAAAAAGTTTATTTTGAAAAATAAATATGAAGTGTTCTAGATTCATGTACCTTAAAATATATAAAGTAAATAAGAAAACCTTAAAAATTATTTTGTATAGCACTAAGTATAACGTTATATAATGTAAGTGTGCTGAATTTTTTCTTAAAAGTGCTAGATAAGCTTTTTTGTTTTTTTTTTCTTTATTAATTTATATAATAAAATTTACGATTTTCATGACCTAAAAGGGTTGTAAAATAACTTAAAACCATCTTTTTTTCTTTTTAAAATCATAAGTTTTTTTTTTTAATTCAAAAATTGTTAGGATTAAAATAAAATGGATAAAACACCCCTGGTATCATTTAAAATATAAATATATATATGTTTTAAAGTCAAGATTTTTAGAATGTTACAAATCTTTTAAATTTAATTTTGTTTTCTTATTTCTTTCATTATACAACAGAATTCTTAACAAATTCATTATATGTATATTTTCTTGACAATCTCTTGTCAATTTTATCGTAATATATACTATTAAACCTATACTTAAGTTGTCTGGGATATTGGAATACAACATTTTAACTTTAATTGATACTTAATTAATAAATAATCAACTATAAATATCAATTTTTTTTTTCTTTGTGTTTGTTTTATTTATAAAGGAAATTGTAATTTAAAATTTTAATCGAAGTAATTTCAGATAGTGACATGCACTTTTTTGTATGCATTATTATCTAATTATAAGATTTTTATTACATTTTTTTTTAAATATGTAATTATTAAAGTTGTCTTATAAACAATGGAAGTCTAAGTAAAAGATATTAGGCATATATAGATGGAAATATATTGTACCTATCATAAGGAATAGAAAATACTTCGATGCAGCAATTTAAAATGCAATACCTATTGGTATACATTTTCTCCGCCTAAGTTCCACTAGAAATTTTAGAAAATTGAGTTGAATTTTCAATTTATAAATGTAATTGATATTAGATATTAGAAAAATATTATAAAAACGGAACTTCAATCCAACAGCTGAACGAACCAATTATTTAATATTAAACACTATATTCTAAAATTGAAAAACGGATGCAAATAAAATAAATCTCGTTATTTATATCTAATATATAATATCATTAGGGTTCATGATCTTGTATAATACACGATATAGGATATCACTTAAAATATCGGTATCCTAGCGGTATATCATGATTTGTAAAAAGATTCAATCTTGACCAACAATATCAAATAGTCGAATAATTTATAAATTCTGTTTAGCATTTTAGAAACTCTGGAAAACTAAAATGGTAAAAAGTTCCATATAAAAATAAGAAACCAATACATGGCAATAAAAAATATAATGAATCAAATACCGTAACATTCTTAACCAAAAGTTCAAGTTTCCAAAACAACATCAATTAAAAACGAAAATTTAACTTATTATATTGCTTTCAATTTAAATTCACGTTTTATCTTTAATTAAAATTTACTAAATGTATAACTATATGTACTTTACCCTTATAACGATAATAAAATCGGAAATAAACATTAAGTATTGACCCTAAGTCATGGAAATCCCATAAACCACATCAGTTATATACATAAATCCATTCATTAAACTTCAGCTTCAAAACTTTTCAATCATAGTCCATCAAAATTTGTTAATATATCTACAATACCTGCAATTATAATGTATCTTTATAATGTACCTGTGTATACCTACAATTATAATGTACCTATATCTTTTTCATCTCTATCTGAATTAAATTAAAATCAATTAACTTTCCTATGGTGTTCAAAAGCAATCAATCATATTCACTTGTTTCGCTGAATAGTTTTAGAATTACTAAATAAATTCTTTTAAAATTTACTGAGCCAAATCAATACAAAAAAAATTAACGAACAAAAACTTAAAAAACTAAAAACTTTGC
This sequence comes from Poecilobothrus nobilitatus, assembly GCA_947095535.1. Lineage (NCBI taxonomy): Eukaryota > Metazoa > Arthropoda > Insecta > Diptera > Dolichopodidae > Poecilobothrus > Poecilobothrus nobilitatus. The sequence goes on along the minus strand of OX352774.1, from coordinate 241,206,143 downwards.
CACCAAAACAGGTAACAATTATAGGCGCCAAAAAAAATGTTTTTGTTTTTTGGTCTTGAAATATTTTTGAAGATTTTTTTTTCTAAATGATTCACTTTTGACTTTTAAAATATTAAATAGTAGTTATTTTTCAAAAAATAATTTACGTAGAAAAAACTTCTGTTTATCTTTCCACACCTTATTAAAAAATTTCTTAAGATTTACAGCTTTTTTGTTTTTTTTTTTTGAATTTTTTTATTCCAGGTAAATTATAAGACACACAGCCGAAGTTTATCTTAATTACAAGTTTTATGTATAATGGATGATTTGTGATAGATGTTTTTAATTGTTATCAATAACACACTTTTAGAAATTTAGTGTCAATTGAACTTTTGGGTATACTTGAGACCGGTCATCAATTAAATTAAAAAAATACTTCCATTATTATTTTATATTATTTGTAACATATTATTTAACCCATAATATATAGGTCAAAAATACATTAACTGTTAGAAATTTTAGAATAAGTCAATAAGAATAATAAATAATTAAGATATAAAAACATACTTTGAGTAATTTCGAAAGAATGTTTAGAAATATACAGTTTCTATAACACCTGCCTTTTATGAAATGCTTGAGCAATTGTTTCCAGTCTAACATACTAACTATGTATTTCTACATAGTGTAACCCAACTTTTCATTTTTGTTTTCTACTGTCCTCTATAATTTATGTGACAGGATATAAACTTTCTTCTAATTTGAATAAGTACTTCCATCATTACGTCTATTTTGTCATTGTGTAACTTTTCTGCTCCCACTTTTAATAATTATATATGTCTAAAAAAAATTCTAACACCGATTTACCCTAATTAACCATGTACAAAAACGATAACGTTAGCAAAAATAAAATTTTCAAAAATAGTAATAATATATTCTTGAAGGCCACCAAAAGAAAGTATTTATCCACTACCTTAAAAATTTTTTGACTATTTATTAAACTAAAAACAACCTTATATTAAAATATTACACATGTATCTAAGTGATATTAAATATTACACATGTAAGAACTGTTAATACCTGTCAATTTTTTATAAATTTTATATAAAAAGTTTTTTTTTAGTTCATTAGACCTTGAGTAGGCGTAGCGGAGTTTAAAGTAATTAAATGTTCTACAACAAGTACTTTAAACAATGTCAGGCTCTAATAAAATGTTTTTTTTTTTTTGTAAGTACAAATAAAACAAAGAAAAACATTATTCAAAACTACTCAAAACATACAATAAAACAAAAATTTTTATCTTTTCAATCACTTCTTTGTTAAGGGCCCAAAACAAGCCAATCACTCTTTAAGTAATTGCTTAAATCAAAACATTATTTATCGAATGTAAATAATTAAATATAAAAAAAAAGGTATTGTTAAATTAATTCATCAATTCAGAAATTCGTAAAATAAAAAAATTAAAAAACAAAAAATAACACCTTTTTTACCACCTGTCAATTAATAACACGATGACTATGCAAATTTTTTTCCAATTTAACAACTTCTTACTAATTCCTCTAATTAACTTCAATCAATTTTTTTTTAATTATTTTAGGTTTTATACTTGTAAATGTAAATTACAATAATTTATAGTTTTTTTTTGATAGTTTTATTACAGTACAAGAAAAAAATATTTGAACGTTTACTTGAAAACTTTAAAAATTATTTATTTATTTCGTTTTTTTAATTACAGGCTCATGTTGTAGCTGCATTCGAACAAAGTCTTTCAAATATGACACAACGTTTACAGCAATTAACTGCAACAGCTGAACGTAAAGATGGTGAATTAACAGATATGCGTCAAACAATTGAATTATTACGAAAACAATCAATTCAAGCCGGTTTAACAACAGCTCATATGCAAAGTATGGGTGTACAACAATCAACTGTAATATCAACAAATGCACAAATACAATCACATCAGCAACAACATCAATTTGATATTCATAATTCAAATCCATCCATTACAAATGGTAGTCCGAAGCACACAAATGCATTACCTAAAGGTCTTAATGGTAGTGCTATACTGAATTCAAATGGAACAACTAATTCTTCTCCATCAAACTTGCCAAGTATGCAAAGGCATCATAGTTCTGATTCTATGTGTTCCTTAAATTCTCTCAGCTCTGGTGGATGTTCTGTACAAGATAAAAAAAAGAAAAAAGGTTGGCTCCGTAGCTCATTTACAAAAGCTTTTTCACGAAATGCCAAAATATCTAAAACAAGTAGACATGCAAATGAAATGCCAACAAATCAACAGCACAAAAATCATACTCAAAATAACACAGATGCTCAAAATGCTCAAAATGGTTCAATGCAAAATAATAGTCCTAGCAAAGACCAAAAACATCAAAATGGACACCAAACAAAACAACAACAATCACAACAAGATAAATCCAATTTGTCAAGTTTACCACCCCAAAGTCCAACAAAAAATAGTTCACAAAAATCGGTAACAATAATTGACAATGCAAAACCAGTTGATGCTCTTGATTTAGATGGTAATCCAGTTGTTGAAGATCTTAAAAAACAACTTCGAGAAAAAGATTTAGTTTTAACAGATATTCGCTTAGAAGCATTAAGTTCTGCTTCACAATTGGAAAGTCTTAAAGATACTGTGATGAAAATGCGTGCCGAAATGTTAACATTAAAACAAAATAATGAACGTTTACAAAAATTAGTAACTAGTCGATCATTAGCTGGTAGTGAAGTTTCTTTAGGAACAGCAATTAGTCCAAATGGTTCCATTGGTGAATCAAGACGTTACAGCTTAGCTGATAGTTCAGGTCGTCCACCAATGGAATTACCAAAGAGTTTAGATGAAGAAACGGAAGAAGAGAATATTCCACCAGCTCCAGCACCTGAACCACCACCTCCACCATCAATTAGCCCTACAACACATATTGATTTAACACCACCTCCGCCAGCAATTGAAGCGCCCAGTCCAACACAATTAAAGCCAACTGCACTTCCATTAGCCATAGAAGATATTCCAGATATAACTGACGGTAAAAAGCTTTCAATTGCAGTCTATTTAGGTCAACCGGAGTCATTTTCAAAATACTTAGAAGAAATTTACGAAGTAGATAATTTCTATGAACGTAACAATGGGTTGGCAGAAGAATTAGATGAAGCTGGAAATAAAAGTGAAAATGGTTTCGAAGTTCGTAAATATTCAAATGCCAATTTAAATGAATTCATTATCGCTTATACCTACATTTCGGGTAAAACAACATGGCAAAATTTAGATTATATTGTTAGAAAAACATTTAAAGATTATGTAGCCAGAATTGATCCTGGTACTAATTTAGGATTAAATACTGATTCAATAACATCTTATCATTTGGGTGAAGCAAAACGTGGACCAGAAGTTGGATTTCCGGAATTATTACCCTGTGGTTATATTATCGGAAATGTTAAGACGCTTTATATTTGTTTACAAGGTGTTGGTAGTTTATCATTTGATAGTTTAATTCCACGTAGCATTGTACATAGGTATATAACTTTATTAACAGAGCATCGTAGATTAATTTTATGTGGTCCCAGTGGTACTGGTAAATCATATTTAGCTAGAAAATTAGCCGAATTTTTAGTGGCAAGGTCTGGAAGATGTAACATTTCTGAAGCAATCGCTACTTTTAAGTAAGTATTTTTATTTATAATAATTTTTATTTATTATAAATTATAAAAAATAAAAATTCTTTACTTAGTGTTGATCATAAATCGTCAAAAGAGTTACGTCAATACTTAAGCCATATTGCTGAACAAGCTTCAATGCCAAATGGAGCATCAGAATTACCATCTGTGATTATATTAGACAATTTACATCATGCTTCAGCTCTTGGTGATGTTTTCTCATCATTATTAAGTGCTGGACCAGCTGCCAAATTACCATGCATTATTGGAACAATGTCACAAGCTACCTGTAATACAACTAATTTACAATTACATCATAATTTCCGATGGGTAAGATAAAAAATTAAAAATATGTCTTTCAATTTAACTAAGCATGCTGAAAATTTCTTTAAATTAGGTTTTAACAGCAAATCATATGGAACCAGTTAAAGGTTTCTTAGGACGTTTTCTTAGAAGACGTTTATTTACATTAGAACTTCAAACACAATCACATCAAACTGAATTAGCAACTGTTTTAACATGGTTACCAACTGTATGGCAACATATTAATCGTTTTCTTGAAAATCATAGCAGTAGTGATGTAACAATTGGACCAAGATTATTTTTAACATGCCCTTTGGATTTAAAAGATTCTCAAGTTTGGTTCACGGATATATGGAATTATCATTTAGCACCATATTTAATTGAAGCTGTACGTGAAGGTGTACAATTATATGGTAGAAGAGGTGGTGCTTGGAATGATCCATCAACATTTATTCGTGATACATACCCATGGCAATATGGTCCTGATTCAGTACCACCATTACGACAAATTAATGCTGAAGATGTTGGTTTAGAAGGATCTGGTAATGCTAATAGTGACTCACAAGATCCATTGGTAAGTTTTCCTTAAATATAAGTATTTTATTTACGCAGTACTTTTAAATTCTATATTATATGAATTAATTAATACCAAATAAATCAATAAATTTCACAGTTAAATATGTTAATGCGACTTCAAGAAGCAGCCAATTATTCTGAGAATCAAGAACAAGAATCTGATTGTGCCAGTTTAGATTCAAATATAACACCAGATAGTTCAGCTGGAGCTGAATAAATCAACTAAATAAGTAAATGTATATTTTAAAATAAAATTCTACATATAAAAAAAAAAAAAAAAAAAACTTTTTTTAAACTGAAATATTTATACAATCTCTATGCTAATGCTATATTGTGTTCAATTAACAATTTTTAATTCTTTAAAATCGAATTTACATTCTTAAAAATAAATAGACTTAAAACAAAAACACACGTCTTCAGTTTATACAAAAAACGAACAAAAATATTAATAACAAAAGTTATGGAAACTTTATCTTTTTTTTATGAACTTCAATTGTTTTTTTATGTAAAATTAATATATATATTTTTTTTTACATTTGGAGTTTTAAAAAAAACGATACATAAATCACTCAAAAACTGACAAAAAATAATGAAAAGATACAAAAAATTCCCAACTAAAATCTAAAAATAAACAATTTTTCAAAATTAAATTTAATACTAATTGGTAATTATTAAAATTTTTATTTTTTAAATTAATTTTTATATTAATTTTAAATTTAGAAAAAAAATCAAAATTATCTTTTACTACTTTCAAAAATTAATTTATGGTCATGGGAAAGAAGTAAAAGTAAACCCTCTTTTTTTTTTTTTTACGAAAGAAAAATTCTAATTATTTTCTTCTTTTTTTTTTCTAAAAATTCATGCACATATTGAAAAATATATGTTTATGCACGAAATTAATTTTTTTATTAAATATTTATTTTATATTATATATATTTAATATATTCCTCTTACAAATAATAATTACTTTATAATATAAATTTAATTTTATTAACATTTTATTTAAAATAAAAACAATTTTAACATATAAACTTAAGAATAACTGTGAACTCCAAATGTAAAAAAAAAAAAAACAAAAGAAAAATAGAAATTATTCAGAAATAAATTTACATATATAATAAATTATAATTTATAACGAATGTAAAAAGTCTACAATAACAATAGAAAAAGTCTCCAATATTAATTATTTACCTATACATTGTTAAAAATTTATATTCTATATTATTACATTAAAAACAAAATATTCAAATCCAATTTAATGTATGTAAGTAATAAATAACAATGTAATAAAAAAAAAAACTCTCCAAAAGTCTCCAAACTTGTAAAAATAAAACCCCATTTTAAAATTTTTTCAACTTAAAAAAAAATAAACTTTTGTAATAAACTATTTTTTAATTAGTAATATTTGTCAAAAAGAACAATATTCTATGTATGTATATTATATACATGTCCTAAATATGTATATGTAAATTTAACAAATAAAAAAAATAAAAATAAAAAATAATGTCCTTTTAGAAAATATACTTCATATTTTTATAATACACAAAAAAATACATACGTATATAAATAGATATTATGCTTTGTAAATACTAAAAGATATTGGCTCCTTAGTGTACTATATATACAAATCAAGCTTTATTCTATTGTAAAAAAAAAAAATTAAAATTAAAATTTTTACTGCAATTTAAATATTAAAAAAAAATAGAATCAAAAAATTCTAAAATTAAAACAAAAAAATAAAATAAAAAGTTTTTATACAAAAATTAAATATTTAAATACAACACTTTTGTTGAGGAAAAAAAAACCAAACATATTTATTTATTATTACAAACAAACATTTTACATATACATACATACATATTTTGTTGATTTAATTTAAAAAAAAACATTTTTTTTTTTTTGTTTTTCTTTATATGTAGGTTTTAAAAATGTTTACAATACTTTGTTAAAAAATAGATTTTTTAAGTTTTTTTTTTTTTTATTAAATAAAAATTATGTCAATATAGACGACAAAATTAACATTACCATTACCACACATGCAATAAATGAAATAAAAGGTAAAATAGAATGTGCAGCAAAATGTACCGTTTCAATTAAAAATGTATGCGTAGATATTTTTTAAACTGTCAAAAGTTATTAAAAAATTTTTAAAGTCAAAGATCGAAGGAAGAGAAAGTTTATAACCAATTATGATGGTTTATATAGAAATGGTTTTTAAAAAATTTATATTTATAAAGATTAACACCCATTCTAAAATTCCATTGTAGTGCTAAAATTTAATTCTCAATTTCGACGTAGGTAGGGACTAAATATTTTTTTGAAGTTTTGTAATATAACTAACTACTCTCAATTCCTGCGTAATGTGAAAAAAAAAAAACGTCAAAAATCTACATACTTCATGTAATTATTAAATAGTTCTTGTTTTTGGATGCAAGACAAGTTTTATTGTTTATAAATAAAAAATTTCAAAAACACTTAAATTTAATTGTTTTCAAAAAATGTTTAATGTTAAAAATAATAACTAATTAAGCTTAATATGGAAAATTGTTTGAGCTATTAAATGCTAATAAAAACATTGGTCTCAGGTCAGTAACAAAATTTATATTCTTCTAGTTCTATTATTAGATATTCTAGAAATAAAATTTTAAAATACTTATTTTATAATTCAAAATAAAAATATTTATAAATTATTATCTAGATATACTTAACATAAACTTTTTTTTATTATTAAAATTTAAAACTGTCTTCTTCAATAAATCTCAATAAATTTTTTAAGAAAAAAAAAATTTGACAGAACATTTGGTTTTGAATTTTCGAAAAAAAAAAAGAGTTGCCGGTATTCAATCGTCTACGACAGAATTTATAAATGGAATGATTGCGACGTAATTTAACGTAATTTTTATTCGTAACGAAGCTAATTTTTCGGAGAAAATCTACATTCGGAATTCCAGAATAAGAGTGATTATTAATTCTCAATTGCAGTTTAATTTAAAACCTTGAATTAAATCATGATTAAAAGTAAAAATAAAAGTTCAAAATTATTTATTGAAATTTGACCGTTATTTTTCGTTACCCCATCTACTTTTGAGCGAAGTGAAAACTTTAAAAAAAAAAAAAACAACAGTTTAATTAAATTTGTACATGCGGTTACACATTCAGTTTTAACCTTAAATTAAATATATAAAATTAATAGATTTTTTACGGAACTATTATGTCATCATAAGTGTAATAAAATATTGAAAATAAAAAAAAAAAACAAAAAGAAAACAGAACTTTTTTACTTAGGTATAAATTTTTTTTTAATATGAACTCAATATTAAATAGGAAAAACACATTAATAAATATGCAAAAAAAAAAAAACGAAACAAATAATTAATAAAAACATTTTTTTTTTTTAATTCAATAGATATAAAAATTTAAATAATTTTTATTAATTCTCTTGTTTTTTGTTTTATTTAATTCATAACTAACAGAACGTAATATATTAATAAAATAAATATTATTTCCTAAGACTATTAATTAATTAATTAATCTAACTAATTAATTAATAGGGGAATCTTTATAGGTTTTTTTATTTTTTTATTTTGTAAAAAAAAAAATGAAAAAAAAAAACTAAAAAAAAAAAAATATTAAATATATTAAAAAACAAAATAATAAAAATTAGTATATTAGTAATAGAAATTAAACAAAAAAAACAAAAATAACATAAACTTTTTTTATTATTTGTATTAAATGAAAATCAAAGCAACAATTTTACATAAAATTAAAACTATAAAAGAATTAAAATTTAAAATTAACAGAAAAATAAAACAAATATTTATAATATATAAAAATAATTTACATTAAGATTTATTATGACTATTATTATTATTATTATTATTATTCTATTATATAAATATATTAATATATTATTAATATTATATTTAAAAAAAAAATAAAAAAAAAACAAACAAATTGAAAATAAAAAAAATTTAAATTAAAAAATGAACAAATTAAAAAAAAAAAAAATAAAGAAATTATTATAATAAAAGAATATTTGAATATACGACTTTATAAAAAAAAAAATGAATATAAGTTTTTCTTTTTTTATACATTTTCCAATTTAATAGAAGAGTTTATTTTACAGGATTTTTTTTTTTTAGTTTACAAGATTACAAAAACATACTTTCAATATACCGTTTTATTTTCCCGACTCCCGTTATACTTTCAATATATATATAGACTATAGAGCATGTTGAACAGATTTTTGGTCGAATTCTTAAACTCGAATGTCACTTTTTTAAACAAAAACTACGAGTTGAGATGCAGCTTTATGCATTTGACCCTTTATTTTTAATATTATACACTTCTTCTTTTACACTTCTTCTTTTACTTTCAAATACCTTCCAATACCTTATTCAGAGCGTAGTAACATTAATTTACGTTAACTGGTAGCAAATTTTTACGATGGGCAGACTACGTCGAAAGAACTGCTAGGAATTATCCACCTAGAGAGTTATTGTTTGGTGGAGTGACATAAAAAGAAAAATGGGACGTCCCAAATTAAGATAATTTGATGGCATTGAAAGGGACGCCTCTACAATAATAATAATCAACTGGAGAACTTCAGCAAGACACAGGTCTATATGGAGACGAAATTTGCAACAGGTGAAGATCCTACCCTAAAATTCTTTAACACTTTTTAACATTTGTGAGTACAGAACTTACAGTGTATGGTCATCATATTATTAATTACACTATATTAAAACTAAATTGAAGTAAATTTGGATTGAATAGATGTAGCCAAAATTCGATAACGTACGTAAATATGGTACTTAAAGAAGAGGAGAATATATTTTCAACCTTACATCAACTTTTTTTTTTTCGTTTTTTTTCAATTAGTTGAATATTTTTTGCAATAAATAAAAACTTATGCTAAAAAAATTTGTACCGTTCATAAATAATTTTTATTTTCCACAATTTATAGTTCTTTTGCATCCAAATGGGTATTTAGCATGAATTTTCGATTTAATAATATCATCACTAAATGATTTATAATACAGCAATCTTCATTTGTGAATGAAACATATACTTTAAAGGTATATATATATATATATATATATTTTAATATGAGATCTATGTAAAATTTAATAGCAATTGAATTATAAGGATTAGAAGAAGTCGTATAGTATAAGTTCTAATTAATCATATAGCCATCCATCATAATATATGTTAGAATATCAAGAATATTCCCTTGGTTGTGGCAGCGTCTTACTGACTAAACTCATTTTCTACTTTAATGAATATAATGGCATGAAACCATCAAACATTACCGTTGAATATTGGCTAGAGAATATAGGGATAAGAAAGGATAACACAGCGGAAACTTTGAATTAAGGAGTGAGACTGTAGGGAGAATTGATTCCGTCTATATTATTATTATTAATAATAACATTTTTTATTATAAGTTACGATTAATCTTTAGCGGTCTCGGTGGCCTAGTGGGTAAGGGCATATAAAATACACTGTAAACACCGAGGGAGTGTGGGTTCGAATCCCACACACGTCGTAAGAGTTATTCCCCCTTACGACATTTACAGTCTGAACAGGAAAGCCTGTTTTCCTGTCCACGTCTGAACAGGAAAGCCTGTTTAATTTCCTGTCCACATTTATGTGGCAGAGAAATGCAAAAAAATAAATTAATTTTTAAACATTTTCTAGCGAACCTATATACATATAAGTATTTTAAAATAAAAATGAAACGCAAATTTATTCAAATACAATATTTTTAGGTCTTAAATTACGTAAGTATTTTACGATTTTATTATACATTCATTATATAGATATATGTATATTGTAAAACTCTTAAAATTTCCAGATAAATCATGTTAGTTAATTATGTAATAAGATAATATCTTTTTGTGATTCTTCTTATATAGAATTAATAGAGTATTACAAGTTACAACAACTATCTTTTATTACTTTTGCTATTAATTAAATACTTGTAATTTAAAACCCTTTATAGTAACTAAGATAAGATAAACATTAATTTTAGATAAAAAAAAAATTTCCTCATAGTTACAATTTTTCGTTGTCCATTTACAAAAAGCAAAAAAAAAAAATGTCCAATTTATTTTAAATTAATTGAGCACAGTTCAATGTTGTTACTACTTTTTAATTTTAAGCATTAAAAAAAAAAATAAAAATTTAATATAATGTAGAAATACTTAAAAGACCTGACTGTAATTTTCGTGATCTAAAAAAAAAAAAAAAATAGGAAAACTAACAAAATGAGGGTGTTAAATTTATAAATTTAACCTTTCTATTTGCCTCTTATTTTATGAAAAAAAATAAAAAAATAAAAATCAATTTACCAAGAAAATTTTTACACCTTGTTAATTTAACAAGAGGTTAAAAACGAACTGAACTTCTAATTTAATGGTCCATTTAAACGTACAATCCGTAATTGAATCTTAAGTAATCACTGAACTTTAATTTAATTTAATTTTTTTTTTCTTCAGAAAAAAAAATCACAGATCCCTACCTGTGCAACATTGCATTCTACAAAAGGTTCTCGAATGCATTTATACATACATTTATAATAATGCAATAAATGCATTTATACATACTATATAAAAATACAAAAATTGTTAAATAAAATTTAAAGAACATTACATTTAAATCACGAATAATCATGAGCTAAAAAAGAAGGGGACAAATTTTTTTTTTTTTGTTATTTTATTATTAAAAAATAAAAAAATAAAGAACAAAAATCTTTTATTAATACATTATGAATAAAAATTAAATATTTACACTATTGGGTAAAATATTCTATACCTAATAATATGGATGAAAGAATCTAAGAAAATATCCTCCTTCCTATGCCCTTTCCTTCACGCAATGCGATCCCTATAAATCTTATTTTAAGTGTGGGTATTTAGGAAAACGTATAATGGCGGATAATGATGCGAAATATGCAATAGACAGTCCACTCATTGTTTTACTGGCTCAGGCGCTAACTACAATTAAAAATTTCGCCTAAAAGTCTATAATTATTAACCTAAATATTAAAAATGTGACAATTTTAAAATTTCTATGACCATTTTAAAAAAAAAAATTTTAACACGATCAAGAGATTGATAAAAAAGAAAATGTCCGTTATTTCTTGAGGATTCTTTAAAAAATAAGTTAAATGTTAAACAGAATTATAATATGTATATTACATACAAGGTACATATAAATAGAGTATGTTGTTACAAGTATTGAATGAGTATGATGAAATATTTCGTTTTATTCAGTTGAATTCTGAATTTTATAAAAGATATTAGTTTTTCGAAACGCTAATGGAATGATTTTTATTTTGCATCTTTGAAGGAGTTGCATTTAATGCGAGATTAAAAACTTTCAAAATTTACATTCCAAATTAACAGCATTTTTCAATGACATTAATTTAAATGTTAAACCAAAAAATCTTAAATTACGCCTATTGTGAATTATAAAGTTAAAGAAAATTTATGTCGTTCGGCGCTTTCAAATTGAAAAAAAATATTCGGTATAAGAAAATTATCCAATTTTCCTCTAATATTCGCCCATATTCGATTATTCTTTTCCTATTCGCTTCCTCTTTTCCTATTCGCTTCCTTTGGTCTGTCTGCAGATGTTATGAATTTAGCCGAAAAGTCATGAGTTTTCTTTTAGGTAAAAGTTTGCCGCTGATTTTTTATCAAATATCTCTATACGTAATCAATTTTGACGATGACAGAATCGGAATGAAATAAGCTTTAGAGGGTTTCAAAGTTTATTTAAAGACCTTAATTGTTCTTTATTTATTTGGTCCAGACTAAGCGAAACATACCATAATTAAGTAAAAAAATTAATTGAAGTTTAACTTAAATTATAATCACTTTTACTTAAAGAAGATATAACAAACAATAAAGGCATCTAAACCTTCTCTTTTCAAAAATTTTTTATCAAATACTGTGTTAAAAAATGTTTTTAACTTCTTTTATATATACGGAGCTCGTAATCACATGTTTTTTTTTTTGTGAACACCTGTATAGGGAAAAAAAAATTTAAATTCACATTAAAAAAGACTTAAGTCACGTGTCACATTAAACATACATAAATACTTAATTCTTACATTTTTTTTGTGTTTGCCTGTTTTTTTTTTATGAATTTCATTTTCTTGTGAATAATCACAAGTACAACGATTTAGTAATAACATTTCTTTTAACCACATTTTATAATTCTATAAAAATAATTGCAATTTTATACTTAAGATACTCGAATAAATTACAAATTAAAAAAAAAAAAAACTTTAAAATATTCCTTAAGATTTCCTCAACTGAACTGAGAATATGAATGAACATATACCTAACAAAAAAAAAAAAAAAATCTTCAATACAATAAAAATAAAAAATGTAATAATAATAATTTTTTAAAAGAAAATTACTACTATTTCTTCTTGGGTCGGTCAGCCTTTAAAAAAATTTAAAGAATTCAATTAAAAGAAAAGAGTTGTCTACATTTTATAAGAATGAAATTAATTATGGAGTCACAATGAATTAATTTAATTTTTTTTTTTTATTGTTTTTATTGTTTTTAAAATTCTTATTGTTCTTGAAACCTAATATGACTTTTTATGGATATATAAAGAAAATCGAGAATCGAATTTAATTATAATTTGATAAATTGTATATATAATTAGAAATTCTTATATTCTTTTCTGCATAAGATTCGGAATAAGTTCTCCAAGTCTAAAATAGAAATAATATATTTAAAAGTATTTTATGCCAAATTCTTGATATTTGAATTGTTGATATTTTCTGATTTTTCTCTATACAGGTTTTGTGCTTCCTTTGGGGAACCATTTGGAAGATAATCGTAATACCTGTACCTTAGCTTTTACAACAATATGCGCTCTATTAGGATTGGGATATTTTTTTCATTTTGTTATTTGAAGAAAATGCGATTATGTAACACACTATACACAATACAAATATTCAACGTTTAGTTGCCTAACATACACCAGTTCCTCACAACCTCACATCACATTTATTTATTTATTTTGAATTAAAAATAATCGTTTTATTTTATGAAATTATTTTCTGTCAGACTACTATTAATTGGGTCTACTAACTAGACTAAGGTTATAGCTACTATACATATATTAATAACTTTATACAGTTGTATTATTTATTTAGAAATGACTAATTGGACGGATTTATTAAATTTTTTTTGTTTATTTTTTTTTATGTTTACCTTGCCACATAAATGAGACAAAGAAATTACACAGCCTTTCCTTTTCGTAAATGTCGTAAGGTGGAATTATTCTTTCGACGTGTCCAGGATTTGAATCCACACTCCCTCGGCGTTTACATCGCACTGATTTACACTCTATAGACATTTTAAACTAAAAGGTGACTTAAGAACTGCGCGATTGGTCAGATAATTTCCACATATATTAAACAAAAAATTAAAAAATTCTCAAACTATGATATTTACGAAATTTATTGAATTCTCAGAAAAATATCTAAGAGGAACTAGATCAAAAAAATCGATATATGAAGGAACTTTATATATGTAAGTAGGTATACGTCAATACAATACATAGCAACGTAGTTATAAAAATCGAAAACAAATGATAAATGAACTATAGAATAAATAATAAATATACAATTAAAACTTTATAGCAGGTTAGCTACCATGTAGTGCTGCTTTTGCTAACGATTTTCGCATATGAAAATTTCACACTTTAAAAATCTCAAAATCGTAAATAACATATCGTAAAATTACGAATGCGAGAATCGTATCTATGGTCATCATGTAACACTATTTTCAATTATTTTTTATAATTATAAAATATTTAATAATTCATTCGATTCTGTTTAATGTACAAATTTTTGTTTAAAATAATAACACAGTTATTTTAGGTCAAATGCAAAATAAACCGCAAAGCCTTTCCAGTTCCAAATAATGATTGATTTTATGACTGAGCATAAAGAACTAGCAATGATATTATACACCTTTCGTAAAAATCTACGAGTAGCTACCAATTTAATTATTTATTGTGTTGATGTTTAAACACAATACAATAATTATGTTATTTTTAGCAGATTTCCAAAAAAATTTTGAAAAAATGTGCTTATTAGTTTCACTCTGTCCGTCCGTCCGTCCGTCCGTCCGTCCGTCTGTTTACAAAACTTCTACACCGTTAAAGATAGAGAAAAAAAATTTTAACCATAGGTAGGTCTCATAAAAAAAATAATTTTGTGGAACAACTTTTTCATGTAGCCCCCCCCATTACGGAGCTACACCCCCTCAAACTTTGAAAAAGCCCTATTTTTAAATGCATATATCTTATGTTCTGCTTAAGATTTTTTCAATCTGAAAACGTCATTCGACAGGTATTTCTTTTATCTTTGTAAATTAATATCAAAATTATACAATTTTTTTAAATTTAGTATTTAAATTTACCGTTATGTGAAAACCAAATTTTGCATGATTTTTATATTTTCATAACTCCGGCACCCCTTTAGATAGGAACCTGAAATTTTGAGACAAGAAAGAACTTTTAGAATTAGTATAAGTTTCCTCAGAAAATTTTTTGGTAGCACCCCTTCTTTAAGAGTTATTACGGCTCAAAAATTTAAAATTTGCTATTTTTAGACACCTGTAACTTAGGCACCTGTAAAAATTTTTCTTCGGCAAGACATGAAAATTAAAGCTACAATAATATATTTTTACGTGTGTGAAAGGTTTATTTTAGTTGTAAAGGGTTCTAAAGCTGCAGCTCTT
This sequence comes from Poecilobothrus nobilitatus, assembly GCA_947095535.1. Classification (NCBI taxonomy): domain Eukaryota; kingdom Metazoa; phylum Arthropoda; class Insecta; order Diptera; family Dolichopodidae; genus Poecilobothrus; species Poecilobothrus nobilitatus. The sequence continues at coordinate 241,190,834 of OX352774.1, read as the reverse complement.
CAAAATTGTAAAAAAGCCCCATTTTCAGATGTATATATCTCGGGCTTTGCGTAATAGTTTTGCAATCTAAAACCGGCAGAAGATCGAAAATTTTATTATCTATATAAAACAATATCAAAATTATGTAATATTTTGTAATTTACGATTTAAATTTACCGTTATGTGAAAACCACATTTTGCATGAAATTTCTTTTTTCATAACTCCGGCACCCCTTTAGATAGGAACCTGAAATTTTGAGACAAGAAAGAACTTTTAGAATTAGTATAAGTTTCCTCAGAAAATTTTTTGGTAACGCCCCCTCTTTAAGAGTTATTACGCCTTAAAAATTGAAAATTTGCTATTTTTAGACACCTGTAACTTAGGCACCTGTACACATTTTTCTTCGGCAAGACATAAAAATTAAAGCTTCAATAATATATTTTTACGTATGTTAACAGCTTTTCTTAGTTATATAGGATTTCGGACTTACGGCCCCTCAAAATCTCAAAAATGTCCTATTTTCAAGTTTTTTCTTATTACATGAAATTTTCAAATTTTTGTGTAAGTCACACTTCTAAACAGTTTGTATTGAGTTTTGGAAATGTGCGCTTTTAAAAACCGTTGGTTTACATTCTACCTTGTTTTTCTTCACTATCACTACTTATAGCTGAAATAAACTGCTATAGAATTAATTTTTTATTTTTTAAACAATAATTTTGTTTTGTTATTAGTTTAAACTTTACAAATACAAATAATGTGTAAGTAAGCAAACAAAATTTAAAAATAAATTACTATCAAAAACGTCAATTCCAAATTTAATCTAATTTCCTAATGCCATTTTCAAATTATTTTGCGAATGCGAATTTTATATATAGTACCAATACATTTTCGAATCGTATCATCATCATTTTCGCAAAACTATGCGATTCGTAAATGTTACAAAGGGCCCAGGAACAAAAAATTTTTTGCCAGAATCATATATAATTAATTTAATTAAATCTAATTAAATTTTTCTCATATAAAATATTATTTAAAATGTTTTAGTAATAATTTTTCAATAATTTTAATTAAGAAGAGTTTATTTTCTAGGTGTTACCGTTTCATTAAAATTAAATTATAAAAATACCATCAGAGATTCTATCAGAGTAAAGTATATAATATATGAAAAAAAAATATGAAAGTCATCTTTAAAACTATCATTTTCAAAATGGAAATCTTCAATTTTTAAAAATAAATTTTATTCTAAAGTACATATACCTACTAACAATGAATATTCATTTTTATAGGGACATTATAATTTTTATAAACTAAAAAAAAAAAAAAAAACAAGAAAAAAATGGTTTCACTTTAGAATTTTTTTTTTTTTTTGTTTTTCTTTTAATAAAATTTTATTGACAATTTTTTAACTTGAGGCAAACATTTATATTTTACATAAAAAAAAATATATATATAATGCAGCATGATAAAAAAAAAAAAAAACATACCATCAACAAATTCAACATAATATGTATATTTATATTTAATTTAAATTAAATTTATATATAATATTATGCTCTTTTTCTTTCCTATATATACGCACTGATCCGTGGTTCAGTATATGTTCACAGTGAGGGTGAATTTTAAATTTAATTTAAAGTTTTTGAAAATTGTTTTTATAATGTGAAACATAAGTCCAATTTTTCTGATATGTATATTTTCCATATTATATAATATATAAATTTGATTACAGGAAGTTCATTATATCCTATATCATACCAATAACATGCTCGTCATCATCAACTATATAGACAACAATAACAAAACCATAAAATCAAACATGATTTTAAAAATGAAAATTTCTTTTTAAAATTTCTCAGGCATAATTTTATTTAATTTACAATCATCATCACCGTTTCTATTAAAATCATCATCATCATCATCATCATCATCATGGTCATCATCATCGTTTTAATGATTAGTTATAAAAATTGATTATGGTATTATATAGTTGGGTGAAAATTCAACGTGAGAATTAAAACATTCATCATACATAATAATATTATATATGTACATTGCAATTTTAGAATAAAATTCATTTTTTTTTTTTTTTGTATTCTCTTCTATTCTATTTTAGATAAACCAAGTCTATAATTTAAAATAATAAAAAAAAAAAAAAAATCTTTTAGATACAAATTGCAGTAAGAAAATAATTTTAGTTAAGATAAAATTTTCTTTTTACTTTCAAATGAAAATGATATATATAATTTAATAGATTTATAGAACAGGTTATAATATAAGTTATACATTTCTTTTTAAATAAGAATCAAACATTTTAATATAAATCTGATATCCAGTTAAAATCCCTTTATACTGTATCAAAAAAAAAAAAAAGAAAAACCAAAATGCAAATAAATACCTGATTTAATTTCCTGATTCTTAAAAACGAGGAAGATTATAGAATAGACTGTGTCAACTCTAGGATATCCGCACTAAGATAATATATACGTTTCTTGTTGTTGTTTCTAAATATATGTGAATTTTGTAGTTGTATAACAGCTCCTCGAACCTGTTGTCCCAAAACAGCAACCAAATTTCACAAAAATTATAACCATAAAAATTGATCATCTTTTACAAAATTTTAATTGTCTGACTTAATTAACTACCAATATACATTTATGTAAAATGTAGAGTTGCATTTATGTAAAATATACAGTCACTTGTTTCCATTTCCTCCAACCAACCAAATTTTACAGAAATTGTTGCCATAAAACATGATCATCTTTTACAAAATCTAGCTTAATTAAGTACCAAGATGTGCAAGTTACCTGAATGTTGATAATTTTTCAAAAAATTTCCGATACTAATACAGATAAAGAAATCAATTAAAGATCAATTTCAGCTTCAATAGTCACTGATTTATTTTCATATAAATAAGAAGTTATAATATGGCAACAATTCCAACTTGCTCAATTTAAGTATAGCAAAACTAACAAATTTTACAAAGGTGAAATAGTAAAAATTTCAGAATCTTAACTCTTTTATTTTTTGAGTTATCGTGCAAACGAATAGACGTCGTAGCTAAATATACTTCAACATACTACAAATATACTTTATCATATTTAGTTTGTCTCCATTAAGGTGTCACAAACGAAATAACAAATGTATTATATCCTGAGAACTACATACGTTCGGGTATAAAAATGCCAATGAAAAATCATGATTTTGAAAATTTTCTTAGAAATAAATTTACAATTACCAGAATAATGATCAAAGTTCATTTCCGTTTAACAATTTTCCAATGAATCACCTTTTCTACTGATCTGAACAGAAAAAAAAAAAAAAATTAACTAAACTTTAAAAAAATTTGAATTTTATATTTACCGAAAATAAAGTAAAATTCTTGATTCATTGAAGTATTTGATACCATATACTGAACAATAATTATCACCAAATTGTTAATCAAATTTATCAATATCATCATTATTTATTATCATCATTTCTGGCACCAATTCTATACCCAATGGTATTATCCTATACGATATTATACCATTACCAACAACAGCAGCAGCAGTAGCACAGCAGTAGAAAGAATCACCCAAAAGATTTTTTTATTGTTTAATTGTCGTGACTTGCAAAATATCTTATGCAAATTTTGTTTTTGTTTTCTGCTGATTGTTATTCTTTCAATGATTATGATTTTTCTTATGCAGGCTCTGTCTCGACTCTTGTATCATTTCGAATTTTTTCAATTTTTAGTTCAATCAGGTTCAATACCAAAATCAGAATTTTTTTTTTTTTGGAAATATATTTTCAATTGCAATTTTATATTTATACAATAGGTCAATTTAAACCTTAAGGTGTATCTTATATTCTTTCTGCTATATTTTTTTTTCTTTTATTATTTGTTCGAGTTTATCACTTTTCTCTCTTTCAAAATATTCAAATTCGTTTTTTTTTTTGTTTTTTTGATTCGTTATTTTGTCCCTTTTCATTTTATATTTACTTTGAATCATGGTTTATCTTTAATATTAGATACTATTTTTAATGTTTCCAATATATACAAATTTTTGTAGTTTTTTTTTTTTTTTTTAACTTTTTTATTTAATTTTCACCTGGAATCCTTTTTAGTAGTTGTTGTACAATAAAGTAAACATTAGTAATATGGTCTTTTGTTGGATAAATAAAATGTCAAACGAAATCCAACCTTGAACGTTTTAATATTTACTTTTGTTTTTTACATTGTCATTTTTAGTTGGATCAGTTTAATTTTTAAAACTCTACGTTATAGTTGGAGGAGATGTTAAATTAATTTTAATTATAAGGTAACAGATGTATTATAGTAACATTTCTAGAAAATGTGATCTTTTAATGGGTGTAATATTTACATAACCATATTGAATCAACACATAAGGTTAAAACATATAACGGATATAAAATATAGTATAGTTAAAAAATGAATGAATAAATAAAATATTTTCAAAATATCTGTAAAATATGAAACCCGATATAAAAGAAAGCTTTTGAAATAGAACAAGTCTAGGTTAGAGAAAACAAAAGTTATAAGCTGTTAAAAGGTTTAAAAGTATATAACTCTTCAATCAATTTTTCTTTGTGAACAGATTATAACTTTATATCTTTCTATTTCTCTTTAGGTTTTTTGTATTGCATTTTTCTTAGGTACAAATACTTTCGAAAGCTATTGGTATGACATAAATATGACATTTATGTAAATGTATTTCTATTAAAAATGTTTATGCTATTCTATTTAAAAGTATGCACTCCAAGTAACTTAAATCTTCTTTTGTTAAGCTTACAGTTAGGTAACAACGTTTTTTTAATCTTTTATTTTGGATAGAGTCACGTCCAAAATATTGTTTTTTTGCCTGGACAATATTATATGCCAGATAATATCAATATTATTAACTTGCATGTAATCTTTCATTAGCCTTGGCATATATCAATAAATTTTCTACATTAAATGCTAGTGTATGAAGATCTTTACGTTTTTATTAAAATTTAAAATAGTTTTAAACAGTCATTTTTATATGGTTTTGCCTATAATTTGAACTATAAAATTTCACTTCAAACTTTTAAATTCGTTCAAAACATTTTATTCATGGATTTTTTCACGTCTCTGTATTTGTAAATGAATTTTAAAGGTAAAGTTTCTATTTGTTTATATACTTTTATTTGATATGATTGCTATATACATATATATATATATAGTGTTGTTCTTAATTTAAAGCCACGAGTTCTTCTGGTTAGGAGCTGTAAAAAAAAAATAAACAAACTTTGACTTCTTGATTTCGTGGTTTTTCTTTTGTAATTATTATTATTATTTTTTTCGTAATTTTTTTTTTTTTTTATTGTCGTCTAGAACCGGGTATCAATTTTCTGATCAGTGATGATGAATATCGATGTCACGTGCATTTTTATATAAATATTTACTATATATTACGTATATTATGCTTAAAAGTATATATATATATATTGGGTGTGCATTTTAAAATGACAAATATAAATAAATTTGATATCAGAAGAAATTCAATGCATACTCAAATAGGTGAAAATTTGTTTATGGATTCATTAAAAAAAAAAAATTTTATTTTTCTTTATAACATTGTATTAAAATTACATTAAGCTGAAAGTATTTAATTTCACTATCTATCTGTTCTGTCATACTTTTGTATTAATTTTGTGGAACAGCTAACACTTAGATTTTACTAAAGGATATTCTTCCTTGCGCATTAATGTTACAAAATAGAACCATCAGTAGTGATTGACACAAAAATGATTTACTAAAGAACCAATGTATACACGATTGCTATTATTAAAATCTGGTATAATTTTTATCTGGTCTAATTTTTCAATAATCAGACAGTATAGATAGTAGCTACAAATAATAGCTGTATAAACTGATACTAAATAATCAAAATAAATAAAAATAGTGGTTAAAAATAACAAGAACTTCGACTATGCTGATGTTATTTTTGGATCATAGCAGAGGAATAAAAGCCCATTTAATTCAACTTTAACTGATGATAATAAAATTGAAGGCTCAAAAGCAGAATCTTTGTTCACTATTTTGATATCCTATACCCAACTATAAAAATAAATCTACAATAGAAATTAAATTCTATCTCTGTTCCAAAATAGATTATAAAGATTAAAATACTAGAATCAATTATTTAGAGGATATTTTTTAATAGAGACTATAATATTTTTTTTAGAATAAAATTATACCAGTTGCACCTATCAATTTTATTAAACGAATCACAATTTTGATTTTTTAAAAAAATTAATTTACCATTATCCTTACAAAGTAAAAAGAATTTTTATTTACTTCCCTGCTGATTTGAATTTTTCTTTGAATTATCTACAAAAAAAAAAAAAAAAAAGAAAAATAATTTCCAATAGTTGAAAGTGTTGAATTTACTATTGACCTTTCAACAAACGAAAACTAAAAAAAGTTCAAATGCTAATTATTGTCAATGTTGTAAAAATGATGTATTTGATATTATTGATGATTGCGTGATGATTGATGATGTAGGTGATGAATGATGATAAATGTTGACAAGATGTTTTGTAAATTTACATATTACATGATGTATAATAGGTGTATATATATATATATATATATATTTATAGTATATACACATACATATATATATGCTTATGCTTATGATATGCGATATTTATTTACATGGTGTGTTAAAAAAGGTGAAATATTTGTATAGGTGTAAACACTTTTGAACTACAATGACAGTTATTCATAAAAAAAAAATAATAAGAACTCCAAGATTCGTAAATGTTTATAAATAATTTTTCAATGGAATATTAAAGTAATTTTTATTAAACTTTAATGTATAATTATGAAAATTAAAGAATTAGATCTTTTTTTTTCTTTTGTACTTTTTGATCTTTTACTTCTGTCTTGGTTTTCCTCAGAGATTAAGACATAATTTGCTTCCGTATGATAAATTGATGTTAACTTATATGGTGTCAACGAGACGTTTGTTGATATTTATATGTATACAGACGTGTTTATGCAGCCAAAAATTTAAGTAGAAAATGTATGTGTAAGAAAATAATCAAATTAAAGACACTAAAATTTCAATTCACTTTGCAGTCTTTAATCTGCTTGTTTCTTTTTTAGAATATACACTAGTACTGAAGGTTAGAGTACAAAAATTTACCAAATGACAATTAAATGTTAAATATAATGATATATGCAAATATTATGAAGGAACTTAAGGATCAATGAACTTCCTCCCTCCGAATCAAATAATCTCCTTCACGATACTATGAGGTTATATTTAATGCTATACTAAAAGAGGTTATATTTAATGCTAGAAAAATATTTGAAGAAATTAGTAATTCATTTTTAATATCCGTATACAAATGTAGGTGTCAGGGTATAATAAATTTATTACGTTTATGACACATTATTTCATTTCCACACCATATCACCCAAAAGTGAATTAAATGTAAAAGTAAGACGATATATAGATATGGAAAAGCAAAGAAGTTAAGATTCTGAAATTTTTACAATTTCAGCTCTGCAAAATTGTTAGTTTAACTATATTGAAATTTAGAAAGTTCGACCGATGAATTCGACTTTCGAGTAGCTAGCATCATATAACTTCTTTCTAAGTCTCATCCCAACGATTTCTGCAAAATTTGGTCATTCTAGAACAGCAGATTCGAATAGATTTCACCCATCTACAAAATTTACATAAACATATCTTGATACTTATATTTAAGTCAGATATCTGAAATTTTGTAAGAGATGATTATATTTTATAGTAATAGCATGACTTATATTCATTACAAAATTTTCTCTATAGTTATAAAGATTTTTTGATTTAGTTTGCAGCAATCTAGAAAAAAAAAAACTTTGAAGAAATAATTTTTTTTTGAAAAACCGTTATTTTATTTTCTTTCATTTTGTCAGATTTTAATTTAATTTTTAATATTATCCCTCTTCATTAATTTTCTAAATTAAGTAAAGACTGTAATCAATTTTAAAACTCTCAACATTAATTTTTAACTTAATGAAAATTTTATTGAAAAACTATTTATTGGCTTTTTTTTCTAACTTTTAAGCAAATTTTTAAAATTTGCTTATTAATTTCACTTTGTCCGTTCTTCGTCCGTTTGTCCGTCTCTTTACAAAACTTCTACACCGTTTCGGATAAAACACAGAATTACCTGCGGATGGATCTCTTAAAAAAATTAATATTGCAGAACAACTTTTTTATGTATACTACAGCCCTCAAAGTTTGAAAATGCTCAATTTTTTAAATGTGTATATCTCAGATTCTGCTTAACATTTTTGTAATCTAAATATTCCAAATGACAGATTTTTTTTACGTTTATAAATTAATATTAAAATTTTTAAATTTAGAAGATTTTTTTTTAATTTAGTATTTACATTTGCCGTTATGTGAAAACAAATTTTTAAAATTTTTGCTTCCTTCATATCTATGGAATGCTTTTAGTTAGAACCTTAAAATTTTGACAGAAAAAAGAGTTTTTTTCTATCTCCCTCTGTTTAAGACCAATTAGGAGTCGTTTTTGTTATTTTTTAACTTAGTCATCTGCACAATGTTTTTCAAAATAAAATGCAGCTTCAAAAGCTCCAACATTATAATTTTACGTGTTTTTACATGGGTTTTCTTAATAATATGGGGTTTCTTTAAAGTTCAATGAAGCTTCTCTTTATTTTTCACATTTGGACAATGTGCACCTTTCAAAGGAGTTGGTGTTCTTTTTGACTTGTTTTTTTTAATACATTTAAAATGTTTCATTTTAACAATTGCAATATCTAGTTAAGAAAAATTTGTTCGTAATGAAAACTGTTTTGGACTCCACCTTTAAACTGCACAATATATTTAATAGAAAGCAAAGAAAATTATTATTATTTTGTTTATTTTTTTGCTGTTTTTTTTTAATTAAAATAAATCTATATCTCATCCAATTAACATTGTTATTCTTTCAGCAAGCTCAAAGAATACTCAAAGTCTTAAAAACTTTAACTAGACTATAAAGTCAATATTGATAATCTTTTTTTTTTGTTTTTTTTTAAATAACATATTAAATACAAAAGAAAAGAATCAAAAATTTACTAAAAAAAAAAAAAAATTTTTAAAAATGACTTTGAAGACAGAAGAATTACAAACACGCTTCAATTTCTTCATTATTATTTCCTTCTAAAACATAAACTCTTAGTTTTTTTTTTTGTTTTTTTTTTATTGAATTCCCTGTTGATATAAAATCTAAAAATATGATATTGACTGTAAGAAGAAAAATATTTTTCCTTCAACAACCACTTTTAAAAGTGTACTTTAAAAACGGAAAAAAAAATTAAAAAACCAAAGATGAATGATGAGTGAGCTCTTCTTTTTTCTTTTTTTTGTTTTTGCTTTTCTTTTATCGTGATTTTATTTTAATTACCTCATAATATATACATTTAATAATATTTTTTTCTTTCTTTTTCCACCAATTCCACCATCAATATAAAATACATCAAGTTTATAATAGTTCTTAACAATTCTTATTTAATTTTTCCTCTGAACCCTCCCTCACGTATTTATTCATTAATTTTTTTTTTCAAAGATTCGCTACTATTCTTTCAGCTTAAACTTCTTCCTTATGGTAAAAAAAAATTCTCGCTCGAAACGCGGAAAAATGAAAAAATATAAGCTAAACCAGCCAAAATGAAGAAAACCTACTTAAATTACCCAGTAACCTGATGGATGTAGTTAAAATGACCTCAACTTAATGATACCTTAGAAGCTATAATTGAGAACTTAATTTAGATGTATTTCTTTACAATTCCTATACATACTTTTAAAACGTAAGTAAATATAAATCAAGAATGATTGTAAAAAAAATGTTCAAAAACAAGAGTAGAAGCTGGAGGCTGTGTAAAGATTTTGGAAATTTATAATTGCGGCACATGAAACAATCAATGTCTTTCTGGACACGATATAACGTATACATTGTGATGAAAAATGATTCATTTCTTAAAATATAAATTTTTATTTTCTTTAAACTAAAATGTATCTGAATTTATTATGATTATGAATCAGGTTTATCTTAAAGCACTCATACAACATTTTACTTCTTAATGGAAAAATAAAAGGATTATTGTATTTTTTTATTTATTTTTTTTTTTTTGTTAGTTTTTTTTGTTGCAATCTCGGTGATTCGCAGTTGTTATAAATGATGAAAATATAATTATTATTTTTAATTTTTTTTTATTCAATTGGATTTTTACTGTAAATGTTGATAACAGAATTAAGAAAAATTAAAAGGAATTATTAATAAAAAAAAAAGAAGAAAGTACCTATTGAAAAATAAAATTTATATCCGTGTTCATTGCCAGGCAAAAATAATAATAACGGTGAATATTTTTAATAAAAAAAAAATCTTAAGAAAAATTAAAGATAAACAAAATGTATTTATGCATTTTAATTAGCTTTTGCGAAATTATAAACCTTGAAAAGATATGAAAAAATCATCATAAGGATCTAGTAAAAACAAACTTAGAATTTCAATAGGCTTTCTGTGCCTACTAAAAGTGTTCTTAAAGAAAATTGAAATAGAGAATGACAATGCATGCAAATTCTGTTAAGAAGAAGAAGAAGAATCACCAGGTCACGTACTTAAAAACTAAACTGCGAAACTTTACTCCGAACAAAATATGTGCATCTATTGTATATCATATATTATTTTACCGCACTGCCGAACTGGCAATAAACTGTCAGCAATAAAACACCTTCTACAGATTTTTAGTTTCTAAGAGGCAGTAGAGTTGACAGAATAGATCTACATCAAAAGATTGCAGTGTTACTTATATCCCTTAAATAAACTAATCTAATCTAATGCACTGATGCATACAAATTAAAATGTATTGATTTTTAGAAAATATTACTAACAATAATTGCTACGAGCTATTAAGAACACAATTAGTTAAAAATTTCTACTTTTAAAAAAACTGGAATTTCGCTAAGCCTATAATCAGACGATTTCTTATATGATCTTTTCTATTAAGTTCTTTTGTTGTGTCTCTTCACATCTGAATATACATTTTATTAGAGCCTAATAAATTATTATCTAGAATAATACATGACATAATCGAATTATCGAAAGAAGATATTTCTCAATGCAGTGGAGACTGGAAAGTACCGTAAAAAAATAATAATTACCCAAACTCAGCAAATCTATTAATAAAGTGACGGTTTAAGGGCCGATCAGTCTTCTTCCAGTTTTCTTTGAAGTATTTGAAAATTTGTTTTTAAAATTTATTACACAATATCGAATGTGTTTATTAGTCATCAATTCATCATTTAGCGTTTCAGTTCATAAAGGTACTATCTAGGGATTGGATTAGATCGTCGCCTCTCTATTTAAAACTATATTATCGCAAAAAGAAAACAACTGAACTTGAACTTAAGCTGAATAAATGTAAATTGTTAATTGACCGAAAATTAGTATGGTTAATAAATAAGTTATTGTTATATACTCGTTAAAACTTCTGAAATTACAGCTATAATTTCGAAATTCAGTCATTAGGAGAAGACATTAAAAATGTTAACTACAGATACCAAATACAAAAATTTAGACTGAAAAATTAAGTTAAACTAACAATGAAAATAACTCCACTAACCGATTTGCCGGTTAGATTATCAGATTTTTTGAAATTTAACTAAATACTAAAACTGGTATGGTATGGTAATGGTAATGGTATTATAAAACAAAATGTAACTTGTTGTTTTTCTTTAAAAGGGGACTTCTGTTATTTCAAATAATTCCTTCAACTAATCCCATCTTATATGCTGTAGATCTCTTTAAATCCATCATAGATCTTTATTAGACCCGTTTAAATATTTTTTACGACAAAGCTGTTCTGATTACCTATTTTTTTAATAAAATTGTTAAGTTAGTTACTTGCTCTAATTTTTATATTAAAATTTTTGTAAATAACTTTTCTTTTTTTTTTTTTTTGGAAGAAACATTCATGAAAATTGCAATTCATTGAATAGTCGCTATAAATTATATTTTCAATATTCATATGAAATTGAAATTTACAACAATAAAACAATAAAATAAAATCCAACAAAAAAAAGTACAAAATTTAAATAAAACACGACTTTTTAGTTCTTAGTTTTTTTTTTGTTTTTTTTTTTTTTTGGAAAAAAATTAAATTATAAATAAAATATGAATTGATATCTTTATTAAAACGCCTACTATCAAATTTCGCATGTTTCTTGTGATGTTGTTGCGATTTATCTGCATAACATCATAAAATCCTCCTTCTTTTTAATTTCTTGAATGCAACTATAACTATAATATGTATTAAAATATATTGATTTGTTTTTTTCTTTTTTTTTTTTGTATTTTATTTATTATTGTTGTCCTTTTTTTTTTTTGTTCAAATCAACAGGATTCATGGTTTAATCTCATCTTTGATTTTGCTTTCATTCATTTTATACCAAGAAAATTTCCTTTTAAAATTTTTTTTTTTTCAAATCTTTTTTGTCACAAATAAAAATTTGTTTTTCTCAATTTCAGATCCAAAAAAGAGAAATGTTTGATACTTAAATTCAGATGTAAAATTTGAAAACTTTATAATGGGTATAATGTAATAAATATGGAAATTTTAAATTAAGTTTCAACCTTTGATATAATAACAACTAAAATTTATAAGAAAAGCTTTTATAAATACAATACTTTTGAGCAGTACTGACAGGAGGGGCCTCGGTGGCCTAGTGTATAAGAGGGTATAAAATACACTGTAAACACCGAGGGAGGTAGTGTGGGTTCGAATCTCACACACGTCGTAGGAGTTATTCCCCCTTACGACATTTACAGCCACGCCTGTAAAGGAAAGACTGTGTAATTTCCTGTTCACATTTATGTGGCAGAGAAATGCCCTAAAAATGTACCTTCCCTAAAACCAAACTTTGGAAATGTAATCAGGAATACAAAAAAAAAAAATTGAAGAAGAGTGAAGATATATTTAATACCTTTAATCACATGAGAAAAAAAAATGTTGGAAACTTTTGAACGAACAATCGGAAAAACAAAAAAAAATTTATCAAAAAATTCAATGTTACAAAAATATAGATAGTATATAGAAGAAAAAGATCTATACAAAAGTTTATATTTAGTAACTAAAAGAAAAAACTAATTGAAAAAGCAAAAGTTAATTTTTCCTAACAGAATGAAAAAAAAATTTGTAACAAGCCTAAGAAGAGAAAAACTTATTACATATCTATTCAAAAATTGACACACCCACAGTAATCAGCCTATAAAGAGAATCGTAATGGTTAACTTAATCAAGCACAATTTTTCTAAAACAGATAATTTGGTTTTAGGAAACACAGTTGAGTTCAACTCACTGCTAAAACACAATTCTGTGTATGATTTCTTAATAAATTTGATCAATTTCATTTAATTCTATGATTTTATGGCGAAACTGTATAGTGCATACAACGTTTGGAAAATCTTAACAATTTAGGTGTCCAGTTAAATCAAAAAATGCTGTCAAATGAGTATATTTTAATTTAGCTAAGAATACTGTCAAATTTTTGGGATTTTTTTCTCATTATAAAGTTTATTTTGTTAGAAATATATGTTTTTTTTTTTTGTGAGAGTAGGTGGGACTCATCAAAATACACTATTGAGGAGTGAAAACGAGCACGAGTTCTTTATGAGTGTGTGGGACTTTAATTCAATAAACAATACCTCCCTTTTTGACCAAACAATAAGTTATATACGACCTTTAGTATACTCATGTATTACTTAGTCAATTAATTTCTTATTTATTAATTTAGTTTAATTTCTATAAAGTATATAATATTTTATCTAAAAAAGAGTACAATTCTTACATTTGAGTTGACGCTCCACAAATTTCATTGAGTTATCTTGTCAAAGTTGAATTTTACGTCTAATACGCGCTCATGTCATTTTAGAAGTAACTTTTTCTTCTCTTAACATTCGTAGAAATATCTGGCAATTATCTTTTTTTTTTTAGGGATATCTTGCAGGTATAATGACACTTGTTGTAATTAAAATCAGTAATTTTTTTTAATAATATTTTTAATTTATAATTTTTTTTTTATTTTTCCATTAAGAATTGGTATTTCCGTTAGCAAACAACACCAATTCTCATAATAACACCTTTTTTAGTTTAAATTTAATCATTTTTTAATTTACATTTTTGCATGTACATATTTTTAAATTAATAATTATTAAAATATTTTTATTTTCTTTTTACTTTCATATTCATTTTCATTTTTCTTTGATCAGTTTTCCTTTTAAAAAAAAAACTTTATCTTATAAATTCTATATAGAAAATTTAATAGAATTTATTTATGATAAGTCAGATGAAAAAAATGAACTTGAAAATTCAATATTCCATGTGTCATATACATTTAAAATAAAATAAAAAAAAAAAAAATTTAAAAAAGATAAAAAACACAATTATCATTAATAGTAATTTTTCAATCAAGTTCAAATTAACTTCCCAATTCCCATAATTCACCATTATCATCCACATCAATCATCATTTTCCTTTACATTAAATTTCTATTGATACCATATGAAACCCCATATGTATATACAAATGTACAAATTCTTATTTTTTTAACTATATAAACAACTCATCTAAATTGTTTTACAACATTACAAAACATTTTAATACCCAATTACTGTTCTTCATATGAATTTACGTACATATATATATGTACAAGACTCTTAATAGTCTTCAAAAAATACAAGAGAACTTAGAAAAATCTTATAATTTTTTTATAAAAATAATAATAATAATAAAATTCTTGACATCTCTAACAAGCGGCTCATAAATTCATAAAATAAAATTTTATATGATATTTAAAATGCAATCATTTCTTTCATTTATATCATCTACACTACATATATATATGCAATTTCTAATCATTTAACTTTAAGTTAAGTTAAGGTCAATAGAAAACTGAACAGTAATTATTTTTTATGTACTTGCATTTTGATATATGTATATATAAGTATAACTGATTAGTATATGAAATATAAACATATTTTTTTTTTTATAAATCTATATATAATACATTTTGAAGAGCATCCCACCATTAGAAGAAATTATAAGTCCTATATGTTATTTTGTCATATCTTAAAATAATGATTCACAACAATTAATCTTCATGCTATTATTGACTCATTATTATATTTTACTGTAAAGAATGCTAATATTATAACATTTGGCATCTTCTGAAATTGCATGTAAATAAAAAAGAAACGATTTTATTTTAATTTCTTTATTACTATAAGAGTTTAATCCACAATACATTTGGCTTAACTAAATTGAGTCGGAAATTTGAATTTTCGAATTTTTCATTTGGAGATTTTAATAAATCAAATTTTTTGATCTACAATATTGTCCAAATTTAAGATTATTCAAGATGAATTTAAATAGATACATTATTCACTTACCTCCAAATTTTATTTTATTTTATGTTTTTTTCCATTCTTATCCCATCCCATATAGTCGCAACTACTTTTAGTACAAAAAACCTAATAGTCTAAACCTAATATTAATAGAAATTGCTAAAGTTTTCATATCTTCTATTACATAATCTTGGATTCTCCATCCTAATAAATGTTAAAGGAATTTCCCCAGTAAATTTTCAGTTCCTTAAAAAATCTTACATCTGATCTTCAGTTGAAATGTCTCTATTAATATTGAGGAATTTTGAGTCGAGAGCTTAATAGTTCTTCTTAGAATAGAGCTTCTATTCCTTAAAAAAAGAACTGAAGCTAACCTCAACCATTTTTAATATATAATATAATCATGTTTCAGAGTTCAAGAGGCAATGTTCTAAATAAACATGTTTAACATATTTAAGATTTAACAGGCAATGGCCTAATAGGTCTCTCCTATATTTTTTCTTGACCTGATTTTTTCACTTGGTGATAATTGATGATTATTGATTTTTAACTAACCAATTGATCAACTATATAATAATCCTAAAAATGATTTAAATCTAAAAAAAATTTTTTTATATAAAAACTAAAAACAAATTTAAATTCTACTCCGTTGTTATTTTAAACTAGTGCCTTTTCAATTCAGCTGCCACTGACAAAACAAAAAATATAAATTTATGTAGGTATATAAATTCTCATTACAACAAAAAACCTCCCTAATTTAATATTTTATTCTACTTGTACTGTAGTTTATCTCTATTATTGCATCTTCTCATATAACCGCAGAAAACATAACACATTACAGCTGATGACCATCAATATTATTTTATATGTATAGTCATGATCATTTAATGGTCATTTACTTATTGCAATTTCTTTAAATTTCTACTTACAATATAAAATATAAGGCTTCCTGAAATAAGCTCATATGAATTGTGTCCGCTTAAATAATGTTTGCGGTAACAAAATTATTTTATAATAAGAATTAGAAGGTAAATGTTCTTTTAAAGAAAAATGCTGAACTAAAATGTTTTAGTTAAAACTTATGTTTACTAACAGTGTAGTGGAGGCTGCCGTTTCAAAATCCTCTGTTAACAAGTAATTGAAAACCGACGCAATCGAAATTGCGTCTAACCAAATAAATAAAAACATTATTATAAATAAAATAAAAAAAATGATTTTGCTTGCACAAATAAAATTCGAATTTAGGAATAAATCAAGAAATGAAGAATTCAGTCATCATCTGATAATCAAAAATTCTCCTTTTTTTCACCTTTCCTCTTTGTCATCCTATTCCTCAGTCACTATACTGTTTTGCAGGTAGGTAAAAATCCCACATCATACCAAAGCTGCTTAGTTGTTCTTGATGTCTTTTAAAGATCTACACCTCCCACCTTCCGCCAAAAATTCAATTTGCAGTTGAGTTTTAATTTAGTTTTCCCATTAATTCTCTCGAAACGTGCGGAAATAATTCAGACGGATTTTATTCGATGCCCCTATAAACTATACATACAATTTAATTTTAAATCTATATATACATATGTATATCTATATCTACTATACAATCAATTGCATCGTGTATACTATATATATAGCATTAAGTCAAATGTTTACTACTTATATGTTTACTTTTTTTATATCATTTAATCATCATCTTGTTTATCAAGTAATAACCGGCCAGATGCATACCAACGGACCACTACTACTTTAATTAGAATATGATATTATATGGAAAAGATTAAATATGAAAAAAAAATTTAAAAAATATTAAACAAAAGTCATTTGGTCAATTTTTATAAGTATTTTCCTTCGTTTAACAGATGATAAGATTTGTTATCGTGTCAATTCAGAGTTTCATCTATAGTCAAAGTTTCACAAAATAAATTTTAAAAGAAAACAAGAATAAGACAATGTTGTGAAAATTAAATGCATACGTTACGGTATCTTTTAAAATTATATTATTTTTAATATGAAATTTAATATTGATTTTTAATAATGATGATATTGATTGTAATTGTTATTGTGATTGTATACAAATGATTATCATTAAAAATCAGATGTTCTTTAAATTGAAAGCATTCTATGTATTTATTAAGTTTTTAAATAAAAGAACTTAAGTCCAATGTTTATTTATATTAAATCTTTCTTTTTTTTTTTTTTTTGCTGATAAGATACATTTGCAATATTTTGACAAGCGATCAAAAGAAAAGTGAAATCATCAAGTTTTATTATGAGATCTATTACAATATAAAGGTAACCGATGTCTGTATACATACAATCATACATAAATATACATATCCATATGTAGTCTGAAGTAATGCTGAATTTTCAAGAAAATAAACAGAGTTCTTATTTGTTTGGTTAAAGATAAGTCATGCTACACATGATGCTACTAGATGTACTTTTACTAAATACGCTTAAATTATATGTATGTTTATTGATTTTTTCAAAATAAACCAAATAATTTAAGTATAAAACTGGGTAAAGTGATAATGAATTAATAAAAAAAAAAAATTATAAAAGAGAATATTATTAAATGGAATATTCGAAGGAATTGTTGATTTAATCATTGCTGATTTCATTTGGTAATTATTTATTCTTTAAAAAACAAGGAAAAGTGCAGTAGAGTAGACTGTGTCAACTCTGGGATACCCGTATGAATGTAATATATTCTGTTTCTATAAAACTTGATCATCTTTTAAAAACATTCAGATGTTTTAGTACCGAACTGCAGAGAATATATTTATGTAAATTGTGGAGTTGTATGACAGCTACCCGAATCTATTGCTCCTAGCTTCATTAAGTTCCAACAAATGCAAGAAGCCTGAATCGGCTGCTTTAGACCAATCAAATTTTACAAAAGTTTTTGGCATGCAACTCGACACTTTTTCGACTAAATTTCAGATAGCTAGCTTCAATATACACTGAGTTATTTTTATTTAAAAAGAGAAGTTGTAAGGCAACTACCCGAACCTGTCATATCATCACAACCAAATTTTACAGAAGTTATTGCCATAAAACTGGATCATCATTTGCAAAATTTCAGATACCTAGATTGAATAGACACTGGGTTAATTCCATTTAATGAAAGAAGTTGTATGGAAGCTACTCAAATCCGGCGGTCGAAAATGCTGGAGTTAAATAGCAAAACTAACTATTTTGTAAAAGTGACCTATACGAAATGTCAGCCTTTTAGCTCCTTTATTTTTTGAGTTATCGTGCGGACGGACACTGAGTTATTTTCATTTAAAAAAAGAAGTTGTATGGCAGCTACCCGAACTCGTCGCACCACCACAACTAAATTTTGCAGAAGTTGTTTCCATAAAACTTGATCATCATTCGCAAAATTTCAGATACCTAGATTGAATAGACACTGGGTTATTTCCATTTAAAGAAAGAAGTTGTATGGCAGCTACTCGAACCCGGCGGCCGAAAATGCTGGAGTTAAATAGCAAAACTAACAATTTTGCAAAAGTGACGTATACAAAATGTCAGCCTTCTAGCTTCTTTATTTTTTGAGTTATCGTGCGGACGGACACTGAGTTATTTTCATTTAAAAAGATAAGTTGTATGGCAGCTCCCCGAACCCGTTGCACCACCACAACCAAATTTTACAGAAGTTGTTGCCATAAAACTTGATCATCATTCGCAAAATTTCAGATACCTAGATTAGATAGACACTGTGTTATTTCCATTTAAAGAAAGAAGTTGTTGGCAGCTACTCGAACCCGGCGGCCGAAAATGCTGGAGTTAAATAGCAGAACTAACAATTTTGCAAAAGTGACGTAAAAAAAATGCCAGCCTCCTAGCTTCTTTATTTTTTGAGTTATCGTGCGGACGAACACTGAGTTATTTTCATTTAAAAAGAGAAGTTGTATGGCAGCTATCCGAACCCGTCGTACCATCACAACCAAATTTTGCAGAAGTTGTTGCTATAAAACTTGATCATCATTCGCAAAATTTCAGATACCTAGATTGGATAGACACTGGGTTATTGCCATTAAAAGAAAGAAGTTGTTGGCAGCTACTCGAACCCGCCGGGTGAAAATGCTGGAGTAAAATAGCAGAACTAACAATTTTGACGTAACTGACTAACAAAAGTGACGTAAAAAAAATGCCAGCCTTCTAGCTCCTTTATTTTTTGAGTTATCGTGCGGACGGACGTACATGGCTTAATCGACACAGAATTTGATTCTGAGCCGATCCATACCTTTGACACTATATCTAGCTCGACTCCTTTAAGGTGTCACAAACGTAATGGCAAAAAAAAAAAAATTATCCTTTTTATTTTACGTAATCAATAAACCTAACTTAGATAATTTAGACATGTAGATTAGATTAGATTGTTGAGATGTAAGTGACACACTGCGACCTTTTAATGACAATCTATTGTTGTAGCCCTCCTCCCTTATTACGTGTTGAGGATTTTGTCACCATTTATAAAACTTTTGTCAGCCCTACTGCCTCTGAAAAAGTGAAGATCTCTGTAGAGTTTTTTGCTGACAGTTTAATTTTCGCTTAAGCAATATGCTTCTAGCTATGATGCACATATCTTGCTCGGAATAAAACTCCGCAGTTTTGAAGTATGTGTCCTGAAGTTTGGACATGTAATAAAGGCAATTTATCTACTAATGCATTTTAAAGAATTTACAGTAAAATTTTAAGTTGCTTATTCAAGACAGCTAAAATAATGTAACAATATAAGTATATTTAAATAACAAAAAAAAAAAAACAAAAATTTTTTAAAAAATGCATATTTAAAATATACTACCAGAATGCTACATAAAAAGATTCCAGCTATTTTAAATCTTTTCTCTTGATAATTTCAATTTTTAGGAACCTAATTTTAAACCAAAACCTTATACACAAACCATTATTATTAATTTAAAATAGGTTGTAATTGTTTTTATCATTAGACCCTAAACTGTTAAAAATGATACCTCTGACGGTACTATTTGGTACTACATTATTGTGTCTATCTCTAGCCAATGCTTTAGCACAAGTTTTAGTATATCAAAAACACAAACCAATGGTTGAGTTAAAAAATTGTAAATTGCGGTTGAGTTTAATATCAGGTTGAGCGGAATTAGAGAAGTAAAATAAATATATAATGCCTCTAGTATATATAATTAAAACTATTAATATAATTTATGTAATTCTAATTAAATTTAAAAAAAAATAAAAAAGAATAAAACAAAAAATTAAATAACGGTTATCATCAGCTTAGTTAAAAAATACATAATTTAATAAATTATTAGTTATGTATATTATATAAAAATGTTTATACTCAAATTGAGGGTTATTAAAAATACCTAAAATAAAATGTGTAAAAAAGAAAATCACGCTACTTCTTTTAAAAGTTAAAAAAAAAATTTAAAAAAAAATATATATATATTTATTACAGACATATAAAATTATAATGTACCTATTACAATTTACAATATAAAGAACTCTGGCATATTTAACGGTAGACTGAGAAATTTGTTCAAAATTTAAAAAAAGAAAATTAAATTCCTGTTGGTTAATTATTAGAGTTGTTTTTTCGGATTGATCGTATATAAAATGAATATCTAATTAATACGTAGTTCAATTTTGAAATTTTAGAATTTAATTTAACAATTATTGTTTTTTTTTGTACTAAACAAATTATCAAAAGTAAAATAAGAAAATTTTGACTTTATACAGTACATATTTCATTGAAAACTTTTTAACTTATATTCTTTTGTTCTATTAAAATAATTAGCAAGATTAAGGCTGATTGATCCATTATAAACATTTTTTTTATTTTTTTTTTTGTTTTAGTGTATTTCCCTGCCACATAAATGTAACAAGGAAATTACACAGCGTTTCCCTTTCAAGTGTGGCTGTACATGTCGTAAGGGGGTATTACTCTGACGACATGTGTTTTATAGCGTATTTTATACGCTCTTATACCCTCTAGTCCACCGAGATCCCATTATAAAAATTAATGAACCTAACAAATCTATCAAAAATTCTCCAATCAATTTATGATAGAATCTGCGATCCTTTTATATATATGTATTTAGGTAAACAATAAATAACTCCAGAATGATTAGAATATGTCAAAAGAAATTCGAATTATATCAATGTGCATACTCTCTTTATTTTATACATATGTACAGACATATTACATATATTCTAAAATTAAAATTTTTTAATAAATTTACTAAAAATTAAATATTATTTCACAAACTCTTATCATACACGTGATTTTACATCAGACACCACGTTTGAAAATAAATGGCATGTATTTAAGGTATAGATATATACATATGTATGAATATGTATACATATATGTATGTATATTCAATAAATATTTACTAAAAGGTAAGTAAACCATTTTTTATTATTTGTATAATAATTGAACTATGTACTTAAAAAAAAAAACACATTTTACTTATTTAAATTTAATTAAAACCGTTCTCACTCCTTCTATAAAATAAAATTTTGACGGAAGTCTATCACTGAATTTCCCTCTCCTAAAAGTCAAAAAACCCCTCAAAACAATAAATAACATAAATAAATTATGAAATGTTGATTTTTGGTTAACCACTTCTTTATTTCAATCCAATCCGTCGTAAATCATCTAATTTAATAAAAAAAAAAACGAAATATTTCAAATCAAAAGTAAAACAAAAAAATCAGAACAAAGAAACATACAAAAAATCAGTGAAATAAAATAAACTCTACAAAATTATAATGATAAAAAAAAAAAAAAACAACAATAAAAAACTTATTTAGTTTCAAACAGTAACAGACGCCGGTTTCCCACGGTCAATACATTCACACTATAAATTGATTTTATTGATAATGATAATAGAATGGGGGAGAATCCAGAGAATTTTTTCAACAATCTGAAAAGAAAAAAAAAATGTATAAAATAAATAAAAAGATAAAGACAAAATTTTTTAAAAGAAAGAAAAGCATGAAAACATAAAATGATAAAAAAAAAAAAAAAACACTATAAGTTTATTGCTCTTCTGTTTTATTAAAATAAAAGAATCTTTATTTTTTTATTTTACTAGTGAGTAAAAAATGAGTAGCGATTGCGATAGCTAGTATTGACTGAGTAATGAGTTAAAATTCTGATATAAGTATTGCTTGAGAGTAATTGAGTGAAATTATAGATATTTTATCATAATTAACTGCACTCAACAAAGACACAATTCCATTTATTTTTTTTAACTTTTTTAAAAAGAAAAATAGAAACAATTTTGTCTTTAGCAGTTTTTTCTCTTTAGAGATCAATTTCCTTACAACATTTAACAATTTATTAAAAATTTAAGTTTATAAATGATTAAAATATTAAAATTACAATTTATACATTAAATTCAAAAATTTAAATAACGAAATAATTTAAAGAAAATTTGTAAATGTTTGTGTTGAAATTTAAAAATATTTGTTAGAGACATCTATTAGGAAAAAAAAATATAATGAGTGAATAATAATGGATCACCAAATATTTAATAAAATAATATGAGAAAAACCAGGAAATACTCAAAATAAATTGATGAGAAAACAGCTAAAAAAAAAAAAAAAACAACACCATTTGTTTCAACTTCAGTTAGTTAAGTACGTTATCTGAATTAAGTTGTAGAATAAAAATTAACTAATCTAAAAAAAATTGAGATGTAAATAATAATATAAAAAACAAATTTAATATAAAATTTTTTATGTTAATAATTATCATAATTGAGAAAATTAATTGTTAAAAACTTTTTATGTTTTTATTAATTAATAAATAATAATTTTCTTAATATTGTAAACTCTATTTTATAAATTATAAAATTAACATATCAAAAATATTAATTTTATACCGTGGGAAAAATCCAATTCAAACAGGTGTTAGAATAAAAAATTTTCTTTTAATTTTTTTCATTTATTTGTATTTGTGTTGTTGTGTGTATTTTTGAATAAATATATTCTCTTTGAAATGATTTTCCCACGACCACTTCAGAGAATATGATTCAAAAACATTAATAAGTGAAAGAGAAAGAAATATTTAAAAAGAAAAACGATAAAAATTAGAAAAAAAAAAAAAAAAAACAAAGTAAATATCATATTAATATCAAAATGTATGAATGAAATTGTAAATCTATGTTACCATATTGCAATTAACTTCAAATGGCAAACAAATAATATCGTTAATGAAAAATTTAATTTAGAAATTTATTAATATTTTATATTAAAATTAATATTTTCTTTTTGCGAAAAAAAAAAAAAAAAATTAATTTAATTTAAAAATATTAAAAAATAATATGGCTTTAAAATGAATAAGATTTATTTGATATTATTATGAAAATTTTATTGTAAACAACAATTTTTACTATTATGGCAATTCTGTAATTTGTTGTAGCGCTTTTTCTCACGTTTTTTTTTTTTTATTTTTTTTTTAAGTTATGTGGTACAAAAAAAAATATTGAAAAGAACATAAAATACTCAAATTCTGAGTAAAAATTTTCAGTTCGTGTTGATGTTTTTTCGAATTAAATTCGTTGGGAAAAAAAATTACGGATTACAAATAATAGAACTATAAAAAATTTAAAACTAGTATTAATATTAAAATAAAAAAAAAAAACGGAATCCTTAAAAATAAATTAATTTTACAATTCTAGAGTGTGTATTAAAAACAAATTACATATTTTGTTTAAAGTGACAGATGAAATAAAAAATAATAATAGAAGCACGAAGCACCACATTAGCAGCAAAGGATATATGACAGCTGCTGTCAGTTAAAGGAAAATAAAACAAAAAAAAAAATGAAAAATATGCTAGAGTAGCTGTGTTGTTGACAACGACGGCAAATTCCAAACATTTTTAGTTTTTTTTACTTATTTTTTTTATTTTAAATGTTATTTAAATAAAATAATTTTTATTTTTTAATTTGAAAATAGTTAAAGAATAAAAAAAAAACTAATGGAACTTAAATAAAGAGAAACTATTATATATGACTTAAGTGAATTATTAATTGTGCCAAAAATTATTTTATAGAAAAGAAAACAAGAAAATTTTTAAAACGAAAAACAAAAAATCGAAATCAAAAATAACAAAATAAAACACAATTTTTTTAAATGCTGTGATATATACCTAACATATTTAACTAAAACAGAATTATAATAAATCTAATCTGAATAATTCAAAACATCATAATTATTAAAATATCCTTGTTTAAAATTTAGGAGAAAGTTCAGTTTTAGTATTTTAAGAAACATAAAATAAAAAAATTATCCTCAAAACTACCCACATTAAAAATTAATTCAATTGATGCTTCATGTTTCTAATGTTTGATAAAAAAACTAAAAGTATCAAAAAAACAACAACATTTTACATTGGGTTATGTTCTTAAAAAGAATACAACTAAAAATATGTAAAAATATTAAATTAAAAAAACAAACGAATTTTTTTAATAAAATTAAAAAAAAAACCCAAAATAAATATTAATTATTTTAAATGAAAAATTTACATTCCAACAAATATTCGGATACCACAATAATGCCACATTTTGGCTTAGGTGGTGGTGGTCCTGGTGGTTATGCACATGCACAAACACCACCAAGTCCACCAAATCATCAACATCATATTAGCGGAACAAGTGGTCCAAATTCAAATAGTGGTAGTAATAGTGGTAGTGGTCAAAATCATTTAAATGCTAATTCAATGTTACCACCAAGTCCGACAACACCACATCATCATCATATGTCAGCAGCTATAATGCCCAGATTAGGTGCTGGTGCTTTAGTACCAAGTAATATGTCATCAAATACAGTGGGTCCGGGTGGTGGCGGTAGTAGCAGTAGTTCAACTCAATTATATAGACCTCATATAGAAGATAAAAGACTGACTAGAGATGCAATGGATCGTTATATGAGAGAACGTAATGATATGGTGATTGTTATTTTACATGCAAAGGTAAATCATTTTTATTTTTGTTATTAGTTTGCAATAAATTATATTTTATTTTTAGATCTTGATCAAAATAAGATTTTAGTATAATATTATGACAAATAAAACAATATATTTTTAATATTAGAAAGATTTTTTAGAATCACTAGGGGGAGTTAAATAATTGTTTTTGCTACTCTGATGATGATAAAAGAAATTTTTAATTTATATTTTTTATCAATCTAATTTAATTTCCACATTAAATTTTTCTCAACTTAGAAAATTAAATTAAAATTAATTATTTAAACTGAGAATTTTAAACAATTGTGAGAAAATTTTAACAAAAAAAGTAATAAATTTTAAAAAAGGGAACAATGAAATTATTAACAGAAAGGCATTAATAAGTTTTACACTTAATTACTTTTAATAACAGATTTTATTTCGTGTTGGTTCGAAAAATTAACATACAATATTATATCTACTTCAAGCAATCAATTTTTTTAATAATTATAATATTAAATTAATTTTGAAATAAAACAAAAGTATAGCTTATTAAAAACATATATCCTTGAAAGTATATATCCAAAAAAATTGATTAATGAAATATTACGAAAGTTTTAAAAACAAACAAGAATCTTATTAGAACTCTTCTTTTTTTTAATTGCTTTTAATTAGAATTTAATATTTAATTATATTCTTTTATTTACGATATTTATAATTAAATTTCAATGATTTTAACAACCTAGTAAATTTAAACTGTTTTTAATAGTTAGCAAACTCAAATAAAAAATTAAAATAAGATTACGTGTACGTTTTAAAATATTTTTTTTAATTACCTATAGTAGTTGCCTCTACTTAATTATTTATAACTGAAAAATCAATTCGATATTCCATAAAACAATTACGTTTATAACTTTTTTTAAAAAACCAGACCATGTAACTTAATAAATTGTCATTAAAAAAAAAACTTTGATAAAATTAATTTTATTTTTAACAAAATAATAAATTTTTTTTTTTTTTATTAGTTATTAACTTTTAACTTTTGTGAAATTATTTTTATTTTCCATCGTTTTATTAAAAAAAAACTTATTTTATAATTGTTCATTTTAATTTAATTTTAAGGTCGCCCAAAAATCGTATGGTAATGAAAAACGTTTCTTTTGCCCACCACCTTGTATATATTTATTTGGAAATGGATGGCGTCGTAGGCAAGAAGAAATGTTACAAAAAGGGGAAAATGAACAAGGTTCTCAATTGTGTGCCTTTATTGGTATAGGCAATTCTGATCAAGATATGCAACAATTAGATTTAAATGGAAAACAATATTGCGCTGCCAAAACATTATTTATATCAGATTCAGATAAAAGAAAACATTTTATGTTATCAGTTAAGATGTTTTATGGTAATGGACATGATATAGGTGTATTCAATTCAAGACGTATTAAAGTTATATCGAAACCATCAAAGAAAAAACAATCATTAAAAAATGCTGATTTATGTATAGCTAGTGGTACAAATGTAGCTCTATTTAATCGTTTAAGATCCCAAACTGTTTCAACGCGTTATTTACATGTTGAAAATGGTCATTTTCATGCTAGTTCAACGCAATGGGGAGCATTTACAATTCATTTATTAGATGATAATGAAAGTGAATCTGAAGAATTTCAAGTAAAAAAAATTCAATTTATTAAAATAATTTTTTAAATATTTAATTTGATTTTAATTATAGGTTCGAGACGGTTACGTTCATTATGGAGCTACAGTAAAACTAGTCTGTTCGGTAACTGGTATGGCATTACCACGATTAATAATAAGAAAAGTTGATAAACAAATGGCACTATTAGAAGCAGATGATCCTGTATCACAATTACATAAATGTGCCTTTTATATGAAAGATACAGAACGAATGTATTTGTGTTTATCACAAGAAAAAATTATACAATTTCAGGCCACACCTTGCCCAAAAGAACCAAATAAAGAAATGATAAACGATGGTGCATGTTGGACTATCATATCGACTGATAAAGCTGAATATCAATTTTATGAAGGAATGGGACCTGTTGCGTAAGTTTTAAAAGATTTTAATATATTCATTTTTTTTTTATATAAGAAAATTTTTTATGTTTTCTTTTTTTTTTCAATTAATCAGTACGCCTGTAACACCTGTTCCTATAGTAAATTCATTAAATCTCAATGGTGGTGGTGATGTTGCAATGTTAGAATTAAGTGGTGATAATTTTACTCCACATTTACAAGTATGGTTCGGTGATGTTGAAGCTGAAACAATGTATCGATGCACGGAAACTTTATTGTGTGTTGTACCAGAAATTTCTCAATTTAGAGGCGAATGGCTTTGGGTAAATTTAAAATTTTTAACTAAAAATGTAAATCTATTTTAATATCTTTATTTTCATTTTGTTTTTGTTTTTTTTTAATAAGTTTTTATATAAAAAAAACATTTATATTATTTTTTTAATTTTTAAATAGGTTCGCCAGCCAACACAAGTGCCTATATCATTAGTACGAAATGATGGTATTATATATGCTACTGGTTTAACATTTACATATACACCAGAACCTGGACCAAGACCTCATTGTGGTCCAGCTGAAGATGTAATGCGTAGTCAAACACAACAACAGCGTCATAGTAATAGTAATTCAAATAATAGTAATAATAATAATAATAGTAGTAATAGTAACAATACATCGAACTCAACAAATAATAATCAACAACAAACATCAACGACAACTTCATCGCAACAACAACAACAACAACAGCAATTGCCATCAATAACAGATGTGTCATGGAATTCACATGGCGTAAGTTTATCATAATTACTAAAAATTAAGAATTATTTTAAAGATTTTTTTTTTTTTTACTAATTATACATTTAAAATGAATATTTAAGAATTTTATAATTCTTTTTTATTTAAATTATATACAAAAATATAAATAAAAAACCTAAATGAAATTAAATAAAAAAAAAAAATACCACTGTAGAATCTCGAATTTTATGCAAAAAAATAAAACAAAATGTGAAAAAATTTAAATTATATAAAAATAAAATATTGTATCAAAAATCATTCCTATTGTGTAAAGTCCTTTTTTGAAAGGATTTGCAATAAAATTGTTTACAAAATATATATACATATATATTATCAAAAAAAAATAATACAAAAAATATATAAGAAATTAATTTAATAAATAAATAAAAAGTTAAAATACACATATATATATATATATATATAATATATATATATGTAAAAATATATATTTTTATTTTGTTCTAATTTTAAAAAATAAATGCAAAACATAAGAGTTCATAAAAAAATAAATAAATTAATTAATTTTATATATAAAAAAAAAAAAATATTTTATCATAAAAGAACAAAACAAAAAATAAAATTATATAAATTGTATTGAAAAAAAAAAACTATGTTTTGTGCACTGATTATTTTATTTCATTTCTTAAAAAAAAAAAAAAAACAAATGTTTATATAAACAAAACACATTCTCCTGTTAATTTGATTAAATTCCTATAAAAGGAATATTACATTTCCTATAAAAGCATTTTGTAATTCTTTAATTTTTTAATTAATTGTGTGTATATTTTAATTCTCATATAAATATAACTTTTTTTTTTTTTTTTATCATAATACTTAATTGTCGTGTAATAAATAAATTTAAAAATATCTCGTCATATTTAAATTATAATATAATTAATTAAAAAAAAAATAATTAATAGTTTTTAATTTGTTTTAAAATGAATTTATTAATGTATAGAAGTTTTTAATTAAAAAAAAAAAAAAAAAAAAAAACAAAAACTTTATTTTATATTTGTATACAATTAATGTATATGTAATTAAATTTGTATTTAAGTCATTTAAAAAATATACATAATATAATATACCATAAAAATTAATTTTAGATTGAAAATTATTTTGAAAAATAATTCAAAATAAATATACATATATTGAAAGTATTTATATATAATTCTTTTTGAATTAAATTATTATTTTTTTTTTTTTTTTGTAATAAACTTTTCGCAAAGCAAAATTAATTTTTTGCTTTAATTAACTTTCGAATTAATTCATGTATAGAAAGAAATATAATATTTATGATATGATAAATTATTTTATCCCTTTATCCTTTTTGCGAATGAAATTGTGGGTTAAAAAATCAAAACTTACTTAAATAAAAAAAAAAATTGTAAACCTGCATTAAAATTTAACTTTAACTAAATTATTTAATGTAGTAGTGGAATTGTTAAATTACACTTAAATAAAATTGATATTATCAAGAACTAACTAAAACTAACTATTAATTTATCCAATTTAGAAAATTATCAAATTTTAATATTTTGTTTGTTTTAAATATATATTTAGTATATTATATATTAACTTTAATATGTATATGTAAGTTTTTTATTTTAACCCTATAATTATTTATAGAAGTAAATATAATATTAATTGCTTAAGTCAATGTTGCTTAAGAGTACACATTAGACTGTAAAAGTCATGACAAATTATAAATTAATAAAAACTATATATTTATTATATACATATATAGCGAAAAAGTTATACTTACAATATTAATAATCTTTAGTTAAAACTTTGTTTTTTTTAAATAAAAAATAAGTCATTTTCATTCCTTCTTTTGACGACTGTAAACCAAAAAAAAAATTTTAAGCTCTTTCTTTTTTTTAATTTTTCTATTTTATAACAAAAAAGTAAACCAATTATGGATTCTCGAAAATTAAGTTAATTACTTTAATTATCTCTTTTTGTGGGTACAATTTAATTCATTTATTTTTAGCTTCATTTCATGGAAAAAAATAAATAAATATAATATTAAAAATTAAATGGATATTTGTATGAGAGTGGATGTATATGTATATGTATTTAGTATTTTTTTTTTTTAATGTTAATTTAGCCTTTTCTTTTTGTTTTAATTTTATTTTTTTTTTGTTAGATTTAAGCTTCATTGTAAATATTTTTATATTTTTTTTTGTTTCTAAAAACTAAGGAAAAAAACAAAAGAAAACAAAAAAAAAAAACTTGACGAATATTTGTCTGACTTAAAGAAAAAATAAAATTCATTTATTATATTTAAACAAAAAAAAAAAAAAAAATCATTAATGGAAAAACAAAAGAAAACTTTAATTATTACTAAGATATATATATATATATATATTTTTTAATTTGTATTATATACTAGAGAATATTATATAAAAATCAGAAATGAATTAAAAAATTTATATTAAAGAAATATTATATAAAAAAAAAACAAAATTAATTTGAAAAAATAGAAAAAAGAAAAAAAATAAATAAACAAAACAAAACAAAAAAAAAAAAAGAATAAAAAAATGAGCATAAAAAACAAATTGAAATAAATATATAAATTATTTTGTAATAAATTTTTATTGTTTTTTCATTTCTTTTAATTTATATTTACCACAAGGAAATTTGAATATCGAATTTCCGTGAAAAAAGACACGGAGAGTAAAAAAGAAATATTTTAAACATCAAATGTAAGGCAACAAAAATTGATGGTTTTATTAAAAATGAATAGCTTTCAATCATAATAAATAATTGATTTATAAAGCACTTGATCAATCTAAGGATATCGCTGTAAAGTGGGCATAAATTTTTCGTTATTTATACTTTACAAAGCGATTAGCTTTTGCAGAGATTAGATCAAGGGAATGGTCTAAAATTATGACAAAGAGCATTTTGAGAAAAAAAATTCAAATTCAAATCTTTTTTTTGTTTTTAATAGTCTATGTAGTCTTTATGTAAAATTAAAAATTAAATTGAAATAAAACTTTAAGTCAATATCTCAATACCTTAAAACAAAAAACATTTTTTAAAATACATATGTACCTTTTTTATTTTAAGAAAAACAAATATTTGCAATTTAAGTGCAAGCTTTTTTTTTTCAAATGCAAGGTTTCTTTTTTAATTGCAAGTATTTTTCAAGTTTTTCTATTTAAAATTCAGAAAATAATAATTTTTATTTGAACCTTTTTTTAAATAAAATGTTTTTTGTGATTGAAAGTGTATTGTTTCAAATTTTAAAAAAACAAACCTGTAGGTTGCCTGAATTTTTTTAATAGTGTAGTTAAATAAATAAACTACAAGTATTCATTAACAAGTGCTTCCGAATCATATGTAGAATATGCACAGCTAGACAGGGCCTGGAATGGAACCCGCAAGGAAAAAGAAATGTTGGTAGAGCTAAGAATATATGACGTACAACAGTTGAACGAGAAGTAACACAAATGAACAAGACATGGTCACCAATAAAAATAATAGCACAAAATAAAAGCAAATCGAAACACTTTGTCGAAGCCTTATGCTGGCAAAGAGAATAGAAAAGAAAAAAAAAATTAAATATACATGCTTAATTCTTTTAATTAAGGAAAAGGTATTTGCTTAATTAAAAGGAAAGGCTTACACTTAAAATGGAGTTATTTCCATTTAAAAAGAAAAAACTTTTACTTAAAATAGAAACCCTTTTTTTATTTAAGTATAAAATTTGTATATACATACATGTAGTTCTAATTACTTAAAAAAAATATTACAGATTTATTGGAGCCAAAATATTTGACAATAACGAAATTTTCTCAAAATAATACCAATCAAATGAAAAAAACAAAAATTTATGAAATTTCTAAGTATGGAATTTATTGCATTCGGCGGGAGAATACCAGATTTTAATTAATAAAAATTAAGACTTTATAAAATGATGAATCAACGTTACTAAATGCAAATAATATTTTTATAGATGCAGTGAAGAAAGCGTTCGAATGTATTATACGAGGTTAGCAAAAAGAAAATATAGGCAAATCAGAAAATGCAATGACAAAGAAAAGACCAGATTGCAAGTTAGTATCATTTTACCGAAGAAGATTGATAATTTTGGTTAAAAATTATATGAGGATGGAGATACAAAAGAATATAAAAATGATAATGTTAGTTGAAAAAGATTCTAAGCAATTTTTGTACTTAAGAAAATATAAATATATTCTATAATGTAATTTTTGTATAATCTAACATTTCATTATTTTTAAATTAAGTGACAAAAATATCACATAAAATTTTTTAATTATTACAGAGGTCACAATTTGTAATTTTAAATAATTTATTTTTTATTATATTTATGTATCTTATATATGTACATTTATTTTTATAATCATAAATTTTGATTTACAAGATAATAAAAATAAAAAAAACTTCTTAATAAAAATAATCTAATGAAGATTTGTTATGTTTGTGTTTTTTTTTTGTTTTTTGTGTAAGAACAATTGACGGAAATAATAATACATTTACAAAACTTGGATAAAAATATTTTTTTTTATATTCTTTTTGATATAATTGTGGGAAATTTTCTGATATTTATTTTGCATTATTTTTTTTTTTTATTATTATATTCTTATAATTAAATAAGAAAAATAGAAACAAAAATTCAACAAAATGTCGTCAGTTAAGAAAAATTATTCTAAAGATCCTAGAATATTTTTTTTTTTTTTAACAAATGATTTATACATTGTTTGAAATTTCTATAATTATGAAAAAAAAAAAAAATATTAAAATTAAATAAAATTAATCATGAATATTGACCTCTGTGTTATTTTTTCTATTCTAATACATCTATTGTTACTTATTTGAGGCCATTAGCCCTTAATTTATTATTAAGTTAGATTGACTATCTTTAATAATAATTGCCCAGTTTTGTTTTTCTTTTTTTTTTTTTTTGTTTTCTATACACTCAAATTTATATATTTTTTTGTTTTGTTATAGATGTATTGTATTATGAGGCAAGGACTTGCCAAAAATTTACCATTACTAGTGATTTAGTCGTGTTTTTTGTTAAATAAAAAAACAATAAACAAAATCAATATTTAATAAAACTTAAAATATTCGCTACTGTTACATATCAATAAATAAATATTAAAAATAAAAATTTTGCCCTTAGATAATGATGAGAAATTTAGCTGCTATTTATTTAGATTTATGGTTTACAATAAATTTAAATAAATCGGTGAAATAAAAACAAAATGTAACCTAACCTAGACTAGAGTAGACTAGAGATTATATTACCGGTTAAATACAAGCCCGGATGAAAAAAATTAACTGAAAATCAACAATCTTGTAAAAAAAAATCTTAAAATGGAAAACCTATATCTGATAATATTTTATTATGACCTCTGGTAAGGTTATAATGAAAAATTGATTAACTGTAAATGAAATGTATTTAAACATAAATATATGTACTAGCACTTGAAGAAAACTTTTAATATCACTTTTACTTT
The DNA here is from genome assembly GCA_947095535.1 of Poecilobothrus nobilitatus. Taxonomy (NCBI): domain Eukaryota; kingdom Metazoa; phylum Arthropoda; class Insecta; order Diptera; family Dolichopodidae; genus Poecilobothrus; species Poecilobothrus nobilitatus. The sequence continues at coordinate 241,157,168 of OX352774.1, read as the reverse complement.
GTATTGCATGATTTTAAATTGTTTGAGAATTTCACTCAACGTCCCAAATATCTTTTTAATTATAAAATCATAAATTAATTAAAATTTAATTTTTTTTTATTTGTTGTTTTAATTTTAAACGTTAATGAGTTGTTTTCAAGGAAATCGTACGGAAAGTTTATATAAAATTTCAATCAAAACAGTAGATCTATTATTGCGGAAATTATATAATTTTCTCACCTGATTTTTTTTTTTTTATTTTTGAAATTAATTTTGCATTTCTTTCTATGAACAAAACAAAAAAGAAAATGTAAACTCTTATATATAAATAATTTTTATTTTTTATATCATTTCTCAGACGATTTTCTCACAAATCTTAAAATTCAATTTTATTGTTTTTTGTTATTTTTTTTATTTTTATAATACAATAAGACATTCTAATTTAAAATTTGCATTAAATTAAAATTAATAAAGTAAAAATAATAACAAAAAAATAAAAGCCTGAAATATATTAAATCGTTATTTAACATAACCTCAAACTTTAAATATTTTTTTTTTAAATGAAACTCTTAGATATTTTGAAAATGATGCTTGTTGAGTAAAAAACAAAAAAAAGATGTGAAGTTGTTTCAGTCTGTACTTTTTTTTACGAGTTTTTGGATTGAAAACTGAAGTGAAAAAATTGAAAAAATATTTAAACACATTAATAAAGATACTATTACTAAAAGACATTCAACATGTGATAAGGATCTACAGTTCAAAACTTAATCCTTCAAAAACTTTTAAATAGCAGCCTGAAAATATGCAATGAACAACCTTTTAAATTTAAATTAATTAAATTAATGGCCTTTAGTAGCCGATGGTTCAATAATATTGCATTACATTTATGTATGTAATATTAATATAAATAAATAAATAAATTAAAAATAATTTAATATTTTTGTTCTCCCTTTGGCTTAACATAAACTAAATTTGAAGATATAAAACCCCTACGCAAGTATGGACAAGCAAAATTTTGAACCGTTTCACATTTTTTTACTTTTGCATATAATTATACAGCTTTAAGATCAAAGAAACAAAAAGAATCCTACAAAAAATATTATAGGCAAACAAATTGGAACGCATCTAATAGTGTTTTCTTAAGTACCTTTGGTCCAATGTAAACAGTCGTTTTGTGTATAAAACAGAAGTTTGGATAGGAAAATAGCTAAAAGTCCATGAAACATATATATTTCTGGAATGCCAAGCAAATACAAGTGCACTTGCAAAATACTCAACTGAATCTCTTAAACTTGAAAAAGAGAATCTACCATTAATATAGAAGATAGTTGTTACTAAATTTCTCCAAATATTGGGAAAAAATTTACATATTAAAATAAAAGTTATTTAGTTACTAAATGTAAACAAAATAACCCAAAACAGTAACAATATATCTTAAAGAAAATCAAATTTAAATGTAGGGCAGTTTGTAAGAATAAGTGTATGGCATGACAAAGTATCGTAATTTATTATAATTTAATTGAAATAATGTAATTAATAGAATCTAATATAATAATACAACTAATGTGTTGATTATTCACACTACAATAAAATTAAAACTTTAATAGTCAGGCTCAAAATGGCTTCTGTAGTCGGGGGCCATAATGATACTACTATCAGCTACTACAATTTATTGTTAATATTAGATTAAAATAAGCAGTTCCTTATTTTTTAACAGATTTCTATTGATGTCTTTGTTGAGCAGTGTGTGCTTTCTTACTTCTTACTACATCTCCATTCAATTTTAAATTTCACAATAAAATTGATTCGGATCACAATGATTATACAGTAAATTCTACTTTCATTTATTTATTTACTTTATATCGGTATAGTAGCAATACTAGTTTATGTATTTTATGGGCTCTTCTTCTGTTATAATAACCCCTGTTGCGGAAGCATTTACTATACGGTTAATTTTATACAGTTGTATTATTCATTTGCGTAATCTCTAACAAGAGTTTGAACCCGATGCATTTCAATTGAAATGCCGACTACTTAGTCAATGGTCTGATAATCGAAAACTAGTTAGATAATCAATTATTCTATTTTGTGTTATATTACCGTTTTACTTTAATTATATTCATTCCAAAATAGGTTTGAATTAAACTTTTTTCCGATATTATACTGCATTCACTTTTTAAATTGCATCAAAAGTTAAAATAATAAAATTAATTCTAATTTGAAATGTAAAAAAAATTATGACGAAACTAAATGAAACAAGTGAACTATAAAATCTTGAATTCATTAACTCTTTAAGATCTCACGGTCAAAAATTTAAATGAATCACACCAGTTTATTTTACTTTCTATATAATATTCATTTTTATTTCAAAAAGGTAACAATGACAATGAGAAAATAAAGAGTTATTTGTGGTGGCATTTTTATTTGTTGTTTTTTCTTTTTGTGCCTAAGTACAAATTTCCGATCATCCATCACAAAAGATGGAAATGAAATTTTTTTATCCAAATTTAGTTCAACGAAAATAGAAAATTTTTATATTATATACACTTCCAATCTCTAACACTAATGGAACTTCCCTAAAGTAACAAAAAAAAAAAAAATGGAAAATTAGCATTTTTTTTCTTATAATTAAAACCAAAGATAGATTTTCCCACAAAGATTTTCACTAGCAGATATAACAATTAAAGAATAAAATTTAAAAAAAAAACCCTTTAAGTAATGAGGTAGAGTTATATATATCTGATGCAATGTGATATGATGTTGATTTAATTATTCTTGCGATTTTTTTTGTTTTATTTAACCATTTTTACTTTAATTCTTAATAAAGGAATTCAAAAAATCCACCTTAGTCTTGGTTGGTATTCATTTGCATTTGCGTGTTAAAGAACATTGAAGAAATTTTTTAATTGAAATGGAATTAAAATTTAAATTGATAAGAAAAATGAATGAATTTTCATATTGTCTTCAATTTCTTAAAAATATTTTCCTATTGGAATGACCTAGAAATTTTAAAGGTTTTTAAGAAAAGGAGAACTTTTAAAAAAGATTCTTATGGAAATAAAATATAATCTCATTTATTTATTTATTCTTTGAATTTCATTAAATTCTGTTTAGGAAAAAAAAAAAAATTTTTTCCTTTTTAATTCTTATCCTTCTAAACAATATTAAATATGAAAGAAATTTATATCTTTGGTTTGTGAATGTTGTTCTTTTGTGGATGAATAATTCTTTGCATTATGGAAATAATTATAAAATAGTTTAAATAGTGGTGTATTGTAATTTGTGTCCTAGAACGGTATTCAATCATCCTGAAGAAAATTTGATTTTCTATAATGACAATATTAGAGAACTTTAAGCAAAGAAGATTTTTATTTCATAGGATCCTGCGAATTATAGGGGTAGAGTCGAGTCGATCTTTTATCTCGTTTTATAATCTATGGCTACAAAGCTTGAATATTTAAATAAAGTACGTATGTTTTAGAATAAGGATACTTAAAATACTTTTTTTTTACCACGTAAGTATCAAGTTTTACCATCGAATCGTTTTCTTCATTATTAAGCTTATAAGGAGCGGCATCGAAATAGAGTGACACGGGTAGAATAAAACACTCTGATTTGGAAAATATACTTTTACAAGGATCATAAAGACTTTACCATTATATCATATTATTCATCCGCAAAATTTCAAGTCCCTATCTAAAAGCGTGTTGGAGTTATGAAGGCAGAAAAATCATGCAGCCTTTGGTTTTCAGAACCATAAATTTAAATACTAAATTTAAAAAAAAAAAATGTATAATTTTGATATTGATTTACAAAGAGAAAAAATATTCCTATCGAATGGCGTTTTCAGATTGAAAAAATGTTAAGCAGAACATGATATATACGCATTTAAAAATAGGACTTTTTCAAAGATTGAGGACTCTAGCTCCGTAATGGACGGGACTACAGGTTGTTCTATAACCTGTAGTCCCTGTTGTGAAAAGGTTGTTCTATAACATTAATTTTAATACCTGCCCATGGTTATTTTTTTCTTCATCTATAACTGTGTAGAAGTTTTGTAAACAGATGATGAACAAGCTGAGTGAAACTATTAGGCCCATTTTCTCAAATTTGTTTTTTTTTGGAAATGTGCTAAAAAGGATTGATTTTGTGGTTTAAATTATATTTTATCTTATTTTTTAATTTTTTTTTTGTTTTTTAAAATTTAATTTCCGAAAAAATTAAATGTAAATAACATGCATAAATTAAGTAATATGTAAATAGAGAAAATTACGAAACACTTTGAAAATTTAAATACATGTAGATAAATTAAAGGGAACAAGAAAATAAACAAAAATTACCTATTTTTTTTAATAATATATACACTTGAATTAAAATCAAGTTTTTTACCTGAACTGCTACAGGTAAATTATTTTATTACATCCTGAGAATTATGTTCCGGCCCAAGGGTATGACAAATTTGTCATTAAGAATTTTAAGCCCCCTTAAAGGAGTTGAGATAGATATGGTAGAGTTAATATGTTTTTGTTCAGATTCAAATGCCTGAATCGTTTGTTCGTCTGTCTGCACGATAACTCAAAACATAATAATAGAGGTAAGATTCTTCTGAAAAACTGTTAATTTCGTTATTAAAATTGTACAAATTTGACCTGTGGGTTCGAGTAATTATCATAAAACCTCTTTTTTATATGAAAGTACCTCACTGTCTATTGAAGATAGGTATCTTAAGGTTTGAGAAAAAAAGTCAAGTTTAATGTTTACAATTTTTGAAAAATTTGTTTGCTCTAGCGCAACAGGTTTGGTCAGCTTCCATACAACTTCCGTTTTTATATAAAAATAACTCAACTATTGAAGCTTTAGGTATCTGAAATATTGCCAATTTATATCTTAATTGTTACCCGAAATTTTCTAAAAGTTGATGAAGATTTATGGTAATAACTTGTGTGAAGTTTGGTTGATCTAGCGTGACAGATTTACGTAGCCGTCATATCTTGGCACTTAATCAAGCTAGATATCTGAAATTTTGTAAAAAATTATTAAATTTTATCGTAACGGTATAACTCATGTTCGTGCGGATATCCTAAAGTTTACATATTCAACAAACATACACTCTTCCTCATTTTTGTAAGATTTTTTAGATTAAGAACAAAAGATATAAAAGAATTAATAAAAAGCTGTAATTAAGTATTTTACTAATTAGTCGTTTTAAGTATACATAATATGTAACTTTTTTACAATTCTATAAGTTATTTCAGATTTGTCTTATATATATGTAATTAATACATAATTATATTATATAAATGAAGCCTATAGTGTAGTTTTGCCTTATTTATAATTAAGTCATAATGATTCTTGAGATTAAATCAATTAAAAACAGTAAATACTCAATTAACAGTAATATTCATATTTTAATAATGAAATCAAAGAACAATTTTAAAATCAAATTATATGTAATTTTTTACTATGGACACCATCATGTTGTAATTAATAAAACAACTTAACTAGAAATGATATCCTATCAAATTTATGAATAATATAAAAGACTGACTTTTTATAGAGCTTTTATTTTGTATTACGCTCTACGAACTAACGCCCGAATTGAACATGAACTAAACCCTGAATTTTTTGTTGTTTTTATTTAGGGCATTTAAACATGTAATAAATCCACTCAAATAAAAAGTGGATTCAGGCATATGTAGAAAAATCTGGAAAAAGCGAATAATTGTGAAAGGATATAAGAGCTGGTTACAAAATAAGGATTATTCGAATTATTCTAGAATATTTATAACGTGACGTGAATTAAGTTCATGAATTTTAATTCCCAAACTTCAGAAATTAAAGTCCATCGACTTTAATTCTTTTGTAAAAGGGTAATAAAGTCTTTGGACTTTAATTCAATTTCAAGTTGGATTACAATACTCTTTTGAAAAGATATAATACCCTTTCGAAAACCACATAAAAAGCGATGCCCTTTCACTTTTTCCAGAATATTTGTTCTATATGTATACGCAAGATTCTGAATTAGGAGAGATTTTAGAGTTATATTCAAAATCATACGCTTTTTCCAGAATATTTATATATATATTGTATTGATTATGGATTAGGATTTTAGAGTTGGTTACAAAATCAAGGTTTAAATAATTTGTTTAGTGGTGGTTTAGGGGCGGCAGCCCCACTATTTAAAATGTCTTGTCAGGAAAAGAAACCAAATTCCTTGTAAGCATCTAAAAACAGGTTCAAAATGTATTTAACAATTGGTCAATTACAACAATCAAAATAATGAAGTACAAGACTTTATCTTGTACTTGTAATATCCATTTTGTAGAAAAGTAGTTGAAGAAACAATTTCAAGTTTTCGTGTAGAATAAACATTAACTAATTGTATAATGTCTACCTATAAAAATATCAATAAAATTTTCATTCATCAATCATTTTGAAACCTCTGTGATTGTGTTAATAAAATCTTTCGGAAAAAGGTCAATATTTTCGCTGTTTGTATTGAATGTCTGTTTAATTTTTTCGGGCTTTTGTTTACTTTGTTCGGGTGTTAGTTCATTTTTAGAATTTCCTCATTTTAAAATCATGAATAAACACCGCAAAAAAAATTAACTAACACCTGAACATTTTTTGGTTTTTTGGGTGTTTATTTCGTGAGTTAACGTGTTGTGTTAATTGTTATTGATTCGGGTGGGTTAATTTTATAGGGTATTAGTTTATTTTCGATTTGGGCGTTAGTTCGTAGAACTGAATGAGTAATTTTTAGAAGGATGATATTTTTGTTTTTAGTTTTAATTATTTAAAATTGTATTTTACTTTAATTATAATATGACTACATTACTTTTCAAAATCAACTATTCTTTTAGGTCGATGATCTTTAAATTCTTGTTAACTGAAAAAAAAAAAAAAAGAATAAAATGAAAAATAGTTAAATAAGAAAAATCTTTAAAATAACTTTAATTTCAAATCTCCTTTTGTTTTCTGTTTTTTTTTTTCTTATATAAAATTTCCCACGTTTTTTTTTTTTTTGCGTTTCAAGCTAATATTAAAAGGAAAGCACCTTCCTCGCTTGTAAGAATAGTAAACAGGTGAATTTTGCTTAGATTTTTTTTTATTTTTTGTTTTGACCTAACAAAATTATATCAAAAAAACAACAAATGTGTTCATTAAAAAAGTTATGAATATTAATTTCAATTATATATTATATTATTTACAATACAATCTTTTAGACACTTCATCTAAGGTACCTTAAAAGATTCTCACGACTCTACAAAGAAAAAACAACAAAAAACTAAAAAAAAATAAAAATAACAACATATTAAGTATAAAAAATAATCATGATAACATCGTCACAATAATTTCTTATAAGAAATTTATCTTCCCCCCTTAAAGATTCTTAAAAGGAATTCCATTATTTCTTACAAGAACTTCTTAAAAAGATTTTAAATAAAATTTAAGTCATCAAAATAACTGAAGCAGAACTTATTCGCGTTTTTCTTTTTGTTTATTTACTTTAATAGTTAACTTTAATACTTCGTATTAATAAAACAGTTCATTTTTTATAACTCAACTTCCCTAACTTTTTATTAACGAAACATTCCTATAAGAATTTATTCATTTTTAAATTGTGTAGACTGTAGAGTAATTATAACTTTAAAAATATTTTAAGGTCTTATAGAACTTTTATATACACATGCTCCTATATACTTTACATGATGAAAAAAAAAAGATTTTTTTTTTACCAATGATAAATTGACCATCATTACTGTTACCAGATAAGTAACAGTTCTAATGTTAATATTAATTCGAATTTAAATGCAAATATATGAATGAGTAATTAATTCTCAAATAAAATCGAATTAAATAAATATCTTGCATTTATTAAAATTTGACAATTGATTATTATTAAAATAATGGTTTTTTTGATTTTTGATATACAAAATACCTATAAAATATTTATTTACTTTTATAAGAGAAAATATAATACGACCTTTTAAAAAAAGATCATTTTAAGAAATTAGGACTTTTTTTTTATGAAAATGATAATAGGACTATTTTGAATTAATAAGTTAAATTGCTTGAGAATAAATAGTCCTTTTATTATGTGAAAAATTGATTTTCATATTTTGTTCGATATGAAATTGAAAAGACATATAAATTAAAAACTACCTATTGATTGTTTAAATAGCAATTTATCATATTCTAAAACGGCTGTATCAACTAACATAAAAAAACCTTAACGGCAAAAACACTAAATGAAATAAAGTCATTCAAAAAATGAAATGAAAATTAAAAATAAATAACAACATGCATTTTATCAGTTTTTAATAATGGTAATTTTATTTAAATTAAGAATATTTAATTTAATTTACGTAAATACTTGAATAATGGAATTTTCAACTATTTCTCTACAATAAGGATAGAGGTAATTGTTGTTTTGGCTATCTGCAAGTACTTCAGTTTGTAGCTACATCTAACATAAATGACACATTTTAAGATGACGGCACGGAAGCAAAAAAATATTGAAAAGATTTGTCAAACAAATACAGCATGCTTTTCAAAGGGTCTCCTGTGATTGATTAAGAGATGAGAACTTAGATTACATTTGGATTTACTTGAATATAAATTTACTTGAATTCATTTTCATATTCATCATCATCATACAAATTCATAATTATTTGTAAATATTAGAATTTAGATTTTAAAGTTGGATTCAAAAAGTGGGTATTTATTTCCTTTTCCCAGAATATTTGTATATAATGTGAGTTTTTGCATTAGGGGTGATTTCAGAGTTGAATTCAAAAAGAAGATTTTTTCCTTTTTTCAGAATATTTATATATATATGCATATGTATATGCAAGTTTTTGTACTAGGAGGATTAAATAGATATTCTGGAAAAAACATATAATCCTGATTTTGTAAAAATTTCTAAAATCTCTCCTAAAATGAATCGAATCTCTCTGTTTAAAATTAATCGAGAAAAAAAAAATTTCAAAATCATTGATTAGAATCTGGTGTAAATTAATTTGTGCCGTATATTCCAAAAAATTAAATAAACATTAGATAATTTTTCAAATTTATATTCCTATATTTATAGTGTATGCAATATACGTATAGTGGAGTGGTATTACACAGCTGAGCTAAGTTTAACGTGAGCTGTTTCACGTTTAAAAAAAAGAGTTCTGTGTTAAGTTAATTTTCATAAATATCTAAACATTATTATTTTTTTTAGAAATATTAACTAAAAGAAAAACAGGTTCAGGAAAAGATGGTCTGCATAAAAATATTGTAAACAAATAAGAATTTAGTAAAGAAAGGTGATGTAGACAAAATTTTCTTATGAACGATGGTGTTCTTTTTAAGTAGCAATGCTACATTTAAATTTAACGTCATGTAAAAATAATATTTTTGAAAAATTCATGAAGTACGATACTTTCGAAGGCTTTGTTTGATATTTTTTTTGAATTTGTTTTAAATTGGTTAAGGTATACGAAAACCTATTATAATAGTATTATAAATTTTCCTTATTTCATTTATAAAATTTAGATTCATAGCAGAAATATCTCTCACTTAGTTCTAAGTTAAGGTACTACATATTATGTATCTGTATGATTAATGGTTCAAATAATCTTATTCGTTATGTATTTATATTAGTCATAATAATATGTATTATGTAATCTTTTAAATTTATTTTTTTTTTAATAAAAACGCTCATTATTGTTTTCAACATATTTGTGTTTTCCTTTAAAATATCTTTTTAAACAATTTACCACGATAGCTAAATCATGAATCATAAATTAATCGGGTTAGGTACGAAAATCTTCCACAATAACACCTTTTCTTAAAAACACATTGGTTTTAAATCCGCTTAAACAAAATTTCTTTTTTTTTTGGAAAAGATAGAAAATGTACATACTTGAACATCCAATCTACCATAGTACATTAATAAAAAGCTAAAAGAAATGTTAAATCATAGGATACGATTTTAAAAAACGAGATTTTTAGGAAATAGGATTTTAAGATCCGAAAGATTGTTCTATCTAGTGCTCCTATTCGAACAACTTTCGTCTAGCTCTGATTTATAAAGACAATTTTGAAAAATAGGCACTTATATAAGGTATATATTTTTAAGAAGGAAGGTATATATTTATGTATATATTTTTAGACGCTTATGTATATATATTTTTAGGCGAAATTCATACAGTTTACAGACGAGGTTATTTAAATTTAACCATAGTAAAACATTTTTGAAATCAAAATCGGGGGCGGATATGCAAAATTTTTTATGCTAGTTGAAGGTACATAGCTAAAAAAATGTTATTGTACAGAAAATGATATTGAAAGATATTGACCTCCAAATTTGGCAATAATGGATGAATCAATTGCAAAAAAAAGGAAAAAAAATCTTTACGGGATTTTCCATAAATGATATTTAGAAACCGGTATTTTTACCAGGTAAATTGTATTTTAAAAACGGATTTTGAAGAAACTGAATTTTGAGTTATTCAGATTATATGAAACGGAATTTCCTAGCGTTCCGGTATAATTCGTTTTTCGTAGCGTTCCCATTTATCATTTCAATCAATCATTAGAAACGTTTTTTTTTAGATAATTTTTTCATATTCACTTCTACGCCTTATTTAGTTAATATTATTATTAATATTATTAATTTTAATTTTTGAATTTTAATTTATTTTATTTATTTATTTATTAGTTTTAATAACTTTACAAAAAACGTTATTTTAGATAATTTATCGATATTAAAATATATAAAAAAATTGTAATTATTTACAAAAATTTCAAAAAATTTTTTACAAGATTAACTAATTTTCAAATTTCGTTTATAAGTTTCATCTATATATATATATATATATTTTTTTTAATTAAATAACAAGTTTTTAAATCTTTCTAAGTTTGTCACTTGTTTAATGCATTCCGATAGATCATTAAAAAGTTGCATTCCTTTGTACAATACGCTATTTTGCGTCCTTGTTCTTCTATAAAGTGGGAGTCTAAAAATCACCTACATTTCTTAAATTATAATAGCCTCCAATATAACTAAAGTTTTTTTGAAGATATACTGGTAAAAATCCATTTTTAACCTTAAAAATAAATATTAACGCGTTGAATTTTAGTCTTTGCTTAATTGATATTAAGTTTAGTTGCTTTAAACGTTCTTCGCTCTTCGGTATAGAAATACCCATTATTTCTTAGTATTATTCTTGTTGCCCTATTTTGAAGTACTTGAAGTCTTTTTCTTTTCTCTTCATTACAAATGAATAGAATAGACGAACAATAGTCAATATGCGGCATTATTAGAGTGTTATACAGCATTTTTGCACATTTATTCGAAATTTTGTTTCTTATTCTTGCCAGGAAACTTATTTTTTTAGCTATTTTTTTTACAAATCATGTTAGCATGGTCATTAAATTTTAATTCATTATCCACTAGAACATCAAGGTACTTCACATCATTAACACATTCTATTATTTCATTATTAATATTTATAATGGCTCCTCTTCCATTCACACAAATACTTTTCGTTTTCGATACATTCAATTTCAATTTATTTTTGCACAATCATTCAAAAAGGTTCCTTCCGTCCTCATTCATTTGATTTTCCGCTATTGTTACATCCTTACTAACTATATAAATTAAAGTATCATCAGCAAACAAGCAAATTTTTGAAAATTTTAGCCAATTTTTAATGTCGTTGATGTATAATAAAAAGAGTAAAACTCCTAAAATAGATCCTTGTGGGACTCCTAAATCAACTTTATTCGGATTAGATAGTACATCATCGAATTTAACTTTTTGAATTCTATTGTTTAGATAATTAAAGAACCATTTTTGTTCCGTATCTTGAATTCCGTATGAATTTTTTGAGCATTACTTTTCTATCCAGCGTTTCAAAGGCTTTTTTTAAATCCAGGAATAGTGCAATGATGATATTTCCTCCATCAGTTTCTTTTTTCCATTCATTTAATACCCAATTCAGTGAAGTTTCTGTTGAGTGGTTTTTTCTAAATCCTAACTGTTCTTCACATAATACATTATTCTTATTCAAGTAATTTTCTATTTGACAGGTCTAAATTGATCTGGAATCTTCGCTTTAGGGACTTTTTCTACAGGAACAATTATTGATTGATTGATATTATATTTAATAAATTAATTGGTAATATTGGATAGCTAACCAGATATTTTAAATAAATAAAAATAAAAAGTTTTATTTCATATTAAGGAAATAAACACGAATTCCGACCATCTGCTATCTACCACCAGCGAATTTCGCTTTGTCGATTTATTTTTAGTCAAATGAAAAATAATTGAAGAATATCGGCAACGACAAATTTACATATAAGGATGTCATATATTCTTGAATTTTTCAATCGTGAGATTGATTGATCGATATAAAATAAAAATAAAAAAATTAATAACACATTTTATTATTTTTAATAAAATATTTTTTTTTTTTTTTTTTAATTAATTTTCATTTATTCTGTAATTTATTTATGTTATAATTATTTCATTTTTTTTTTTTCTCATATAAAATTTTTTTTTTTTAAATATAACAAAATATCAATGCCAATATAATATATTTAATCCATTTTATATTTTTAAACAGTTTTTTTTAAATAATTTTATTTATAAGTTTATTAAACAATGCTTTTTTTTATTATTTTAATATTCATTAAAATTAAAAATTTATTTTTAATTTTTTTTTATTTTTTTTTGTTATAATTAAATACACATATTATCAAATTCAGTTCAAAAATTAATAAATTGTTTAAATTTGATTATTTTAATAATTTTTGAAAAACATAATAAAAAAAAAAAAAAAAGAAAACTTTAAATTAAGTTTTGAAACAAAATACAATATTTATTTCTATATTATAATATGTAATGTGTATGTATGTGTATATATAATAAAAATTATTTAAAAAAGAAACGTTTATAATAATATAAATTATATTTATAATATATATTTATTAAACTAATATTCTATTTAATTTAATTGTAACCGATAATAACGAACAATATTAATAATAATAATAATTATTATTATAGAAATAATTAAGATAATAAACACAAAAAAAAAAATAATGATAATCTTTAATATTAAAAAATTAAAATTTAAAAATGCAAAATTAAATAATAATTATTAAATAATAATAATAATAAACACAAAAAAAAAAAAACATATTTAAATATAAAATTCATTATATTTTTTTTTTCTAACTACAAACTTTTTTTTATATAATATATATATATATATATATATATATATATAAATATATATTTTGTTTTAATTGCCTTTTTTTTTTATTTAATTATATATTAAAAAAAAAAAAATTGTTTCTTTTTTTTTTTGATAGTACAAAAAAAAAAAATAATGTAATAAAATATAAAAAGTTAATTAAATAAGTATTTAATTAGCTCTTATTGTTCTATTTTTATTCATATTTATTAACATTAATGATATATACGATGTGAGTAAATCATCCATTTTATATCCTAATGATGTTTCACATAATAATTTCGAGCCCCGTACTAAATTACCAATTGTCATATGAAAATATGTATTACCCGATGACCAATTTGATATACGTGTAAATGGATGTGTAACAAGAATGTCCTAAAATTAAAAAAAAAAAAAAAAACAATATATTAATTAGTCCATAATATAATACATTTAATTTATTTTGTATTATTGAAGATGCTGCATTATTCACTGACACATAATTTATTGTATCAGACATTTGCTTAATCCAAGCATCAGTTAAATTGATAATGAACTATTATAAAAAACTGAAACGTCATCATTTACAAATTTTAGTAAGTTAGTAAATGATGTTTGAATAGTAATAATTGTTACTATTACTAACTTCTAGTACTACTACTATGAACTACAATGTTACATTATCTACGTTTTTTTTTTATTTTTTACTAGAACCAAATAAACAATTTACATAATGCAAACGTATATAATCCGTAACTTTGATCTATCTTCCAAGATGTCAAGAGCAGATCAAAGTGAGTTAATTTAGCATCCTTTTCATCTAAGTTTGAATGTTATAAAAAAAAAAAAAATCTAATTTAATTTATAAGAACCTGTTGTACCAGTATTATTGTTGTAAGTGTTTGATCTTGTCAGTAAAAAGTATTAATAAAGAAAAGTAGAAATATAAACAGAATATATTATAAGGGTATAAAAACGATTGAAGTTAAAATAACATACAGAACATCCTTTAGAAAGAAAAGTTTTCCTTCAATTTGATTTTTCAATTATGTATATTTTAAAAGTACTGTAAAAAAAAATAATCAAGTAAACTTGATACAATTTAGGACATAAGGACTTGTAGTAAGAAAAATTTAAATGGCGTGTCTAATATCTTAACTGGTAGAATATAATAATTCTTTTACTTTTTTATAACTTTTAAAATTTGGTATTGATATTGTCAAAGATATTTTCGTAGATATTTAATTAAAAATTTTTTCATAATTTTTATCCATAAAGAACAATAATTAAACAATTGATTGTAGCTGACATATCGGACATATAAATTTAGAAAAAGATACAAATCATTTTATATAATTTGATCACATTTACTACCTTTGATTTGGATTAAATTTTTAACCTAATTAAATTTGTATGTGTTAAAAATTTGTTCTGCTTACGAAAAATATTTAAAACCAACGATAAAATTTACCTTTGTATGAGGATGAATTAAACTAACACCATGTTTATTAATTGCTATCAATAACATTTCTGGATAATTAGGTTCTGTCGTTTGCTTGACTTCAAAGAAAGCTGAACCAAATGTTGGCCATCTAAAAAAAAAAATACATATGTTTATCATTTAATTTATTAGAGTTTTGTAAACTATATAATGTCTGTTGAAATTCTTTATAAATGGCTATAAAATAATTGGTATAAGATTTAATTTATATTTAAATCTTCTAGCTATCTAGCATTTTAAAACTAATTAATTTAAATAGTTTGTAATAGAATATACCATAATTTAATCATCAAAATAATTTCCTTCATGTCTACCCTTAAGACTGATTGCGTTGAAAGAAATTTTATGAAAATTTTCTCTCACAACTCAAAAAAAAAAAAAAATCTAATATACCTGTAAACTATTTTAAGGAATGTAACTTTGGCGTCATCAGAACTCATACCGGCATCTTGATTATATGATGCTACGATAGATCTTTTCCATTCACTTGAACTTTGCATCTTTAATAAATCCGATGGTAAAAGTTCTCTAAGCATTTGCCTAAAAGTATGCATTTTTTTTTAATAAATACATAATTTAATAATACCATATTTAGTTTTTTTTTGTGGTTTATATGAAATTTTATTTTTTACTTACGGTATAGTTGCCAATTCTTGTTTATTTTCACCAAATCTAACTCTATAAACTAAAGCAGCTAATTTTGATGCTTCTTCTCTGGAACATTTATGATAACCTCTTAATAACTTTGGTAATTCCTGATGATAATGAAATATTAAATCAGCATTACGATCTTTCCCTGGGACTGTATTTGTCCATAATTTTTTCATGAAAAATACTTGATAAGTAAATTGTGGATTAGTACCATCACGTATTGGACGTGCTTTTTTAATCCAATCAGTTAAATGTCGTACAAAATCAAAGAAAAAATCTCCTTCTGGAACTGATATAACTTTATCGGCAATTTTTACAAATAAACTAAAACCTTCACTAGATCTTAAATTAAGACGTTGTGCTATATTATGACAAAAATCTTTTGCTCTAGTTGATGAATCAACTTCAAAAGCTTCATCAGTATCATCAGGAAAATATACTTTATGGAAAATTTGTGTTGTTTTGTGCTGTATGGCTTCAACTTCAACTTGATGTGGTGGATATTTACGTTGACCATTACGTATTGTTTTTTGAAGTCGATGTAATGAATCTTGTGAAATTGGATGCCGTCTTGAGCGTAAAAATAATGTTAATTCTTTTAATAGACTTTGACTACATGCATATAAACCAGTTGCAAGCCACATTAATTCCCAACCACGTTCTTCTGATAAACGATTTCTAAAATTTAAAAAAATATTTGAATAAATTTAATCAAACAAAATAAAAATATAATAAATTTTACCTATTATCTGTCAATTGTTTCATAATTTGACAATAAATTTCATCACGTAATATTTCATGTTTAAGTGGTCCATCAAATATATGATCAGTGATTTCATTACCCATTCTAGGTCTTTTTGATGGTAAATCACCCATATATTTTAAAATAGCAGCAAAAGCAAAACACGCCTCTTCCGCTAATTCTTCTTTACTTTGTAATTTTCTTAATAATGGAGCTTTAATTGGATCTCTTGAATATCTATTTATACAAATATTGTACATAAAAAAAATCGTTTTTTATAATCAAAAAAAAAAAAAATTATAATTTATTTACCTCCATATTTCATCTGGATTTCGTTTTGAAGTTAATGTTAATGTTTTTGACATGGTTCTTTTTGGTGGTAATCTAAAATGATCTAATGCATATTCAGCTAAATTATGTGGTCTATCTCTTGGTTCTTGTACACCATTTGATACCATACTTAAACGACGACCATGTGATGCTTCATCAGCATTAAATAATGCTAATATATCTATTGGTGGTTTTGTTAATGTTGGTAATACATAAACAGTTTCAGCTGGAAAATCACCACGTTCTTGTGTACGTTCACATCTGCCTATACACCATCCATTATTTAAAACTGTTTCGCCCGTTGAATCTTCTTCAAGAGTTATTAGATCACCTTTAAGAAATGATAGAAAACTTGTGCCTTCTCCGGGTGCCCTATAATCTTGTAGAGCTATCACAAATTTTGATCTAAATTCGTTTTTTTTATTTTTTTTTTGTTTCGTAATAAGTTAAAAAGAATAAAAAAAATTTTTTTTTTTAATAAAAAAAATCTCAAGGTTATTTTTTAATATAAAATTAATAATAATAATTATTAATATGTATTTAAATATCAATGTGTGTATAATATATATAATATAAATCTAGCTAGATATATATCTTTTGACCATCTAAATAAATTGATGATTTGTCGATCACAACTCTACAAGATCTAAAAGTGTAATGAAATAGAAAAATGAGATTTTTGTGCAATTGTTGCAGAAATAAATTATAGTGATGGGTTGGTTTTTATTGTAGGGATAGGAATTACTTGTTTTTTTTTTTTCGTTTTACTTTTATTAATGATGTATATATGTGCTTTTATTTTAGATATAATTTCAAGTTTTGTTTTGATTTTTTCTATTCATAATAAAAAAAAGCAAAAATATCAAAACCATAAAGTAACCATTATTATTATTAAATGTAAAGAGAGATTCAGTATTAAAAGAATACGGAATAAAAATATTTTCAATTTTTAATTTTTGTAGGTTTGTTTAGAGTTGTTAAAATTTCCCATGAACTCTTTTATTTTATTTCTTTTTTTGTTTCAAAGAGGATGAGACAATACAAAAAAAATATTTTAAGCTTTTTAATACAGCACAAATTTTATACAACAGGTAAGCATATAGTAATGACAATATAAATAGTAAAAAAAAAAAAACAAGAAAAAAAAACCATATTTTTTGGTAAAGTAGCATCAATGAAAAGAAATCAGGTGTGTTATGTAGTTTTGGTTTATTTTTTGTTTTTTTTTTTTTTTATACAAAATATTCCACAAATTATTTTATGTATATGTCTGCAGGTAAAATATACATTTAGGTTATGAAAAGAAATATAAAATTTAGAGAACAAAAAAAAAATTAATTGTAATTGATGATAATATTGCACATAAAAAACAATAACGATACCAAATTTAGTTTTCCAGTTTTATTTTAAATAGGAAACTTGTTCAAATTTTTAACTAATTTAATTTTTTTTTGTTTCATTTATTAAATTTTGTTGTTATTAGAAAAAAATTGTTGCTGTTTATGACTGCTAAGTATAAAAAGATAAAAATCATTTTGTTTCGAACTTTTAATATTTTTATTAGAAGTGTTTCATAACGTAACTAAACAAATTATTGCTCAAGTTATTACAAGTTATTATAAAGAAAAAATATCATATATAGATTGTGGTAAATAATTGGTTTGAGACTGATGAGAATATTTTGAATTAACACATTAAACACTTAGAATACAGTCAAAACTCGAGAAAAAGAGAATTCCGACAAAAGCGTAATAGTATTTTCGGATACCATATGTTGATGTCGCAAATATAAAAACAAGATAAAAAACAAGGTTCTAATCAAATTTGGAACGTTTAAATAAAAGCAATATTTATTCCAAAAGAGCAAATGTTGACAGTCATCCAGAAACAACTACATATTTAACGATCTTATTTTCTTACTAAGCATATATATCTATCGTAAGGTATAAAATATTTATTTTGGAATTTAGTTTAATTGTACTATAGTTAAGAACGAATCTTACAATAAAGTTTGCGGCGCTTTTAGATCTTTATCGTTTTTAAAACAATAATATGAAAAGTTATTAATCAACATTTAAGCTTCCTAAAACTCCAGAGTAACTAACTGAAACTTTTCACTGGTTCTTTTTTATTATTATGATTTAAAATAATAACATTTTTGAAAGTAAAGAGTGAAAATTATCTTGATTTATGAACAGGCATTGTTTTATCCAAAATATAATCAACATCAACTGATGAATGCCTAAATGATGATATGAAATCGTGTTTATTGCAGAGTTTATAGAGAGTTTTTTTTGTTTTTATATTAGCAAGACAATTTTTTTTTAGCTAATTATTTCGTCATTAATATGAATTTCGGCGGATTTAATAAAAAGAAGCGATGATTATTATAAATAACTCCACACTTACATTGTGGGCTGATAATATGAACTAAATTGTTTTTCTCTGAACTTTTTTAAGTACTTTCCCTACAGTGCAAATGTAGGTGGGTTAATGTAAATCAACAATTAAACGGAAAAAAATGCAAAAAATGCTTTAAAAATAATTTAATTGTTTTATTGTAAAAATTTTGATTAATTGCTTACTTGGAAAACAAATAAAGAAACTTCCTAGCTTTTGTACGTATAGATCTATAATTACAAAATGAACCATTTAGGAAACATTTACTTATAAAGTATAAAGATAAACTAAACTAATTAATATGTTGGGGGAATAACTTACTGTGTATTTTTTTTAAATTTAATTTTTATATATTATAACGTTTTGATATTTGTAATAAAATACGAATACACTATATTTTAAAATAAATGTATCATACCTTTTCTTTAATCCTTCTAAAAAATAAACAACCAAATCTCTAATATCTTCAGCATTTGGGCTTTGGAATGTAAATTCTTCATCACGAACTGTTGATAAACTAAATGTTTGTGTGAACACTTTATTGGTTTTTTGACTTGCAACTGCTGTAATTTCTGGAAATGATAATTCTAATAAAACTTGTTCTTGATCATCAACCACATAAACACCGGTCCAATTAACAGCAATAATAACATCATTTTTAGGAAGATTAGGTCCTGAATTTCTGTTAAATTTAATTACAACAAATTTTTAAAATAAAGTTCAAAAAACAATAGAGCAAAGAGTAAATATTAAAAACTAATTATATTTATTTACCTATATGCTTCATAAAACCTTGAAAATAATAATGGCCATTTATATTTAGCATAACTAACAATGTCTTCTTTAATTTTCAATGGAATTACTTTCTCTTTAACATAATAACTTTTTTTATATGCTTGTAATACTAAAGCAGCCCAACGATCCATTGCTTTTTCAACACCAGTTAAACAATAATCAGGAATGAAATTTGGAAGTAATGTAAATAATCGGTCCATTGATAAATCAGTACCATATTCAATAAAATATTGTTGTGCAGCAATCATTGCTAAATCTTCTTCTTTGTCACAACGATATTCACCAAATTTAACACCACGTACTACTTGCTGATAAATTAAATTTGTTGCTACTTGATCAGTTGTCGGATCATGCCATGGAGCAAAGATTTCTTTTCTAAAGAATAAACGCCATGGTGCATTACGTTCTTGTGCCCCTTGCTCTTTAGCATATTGTTCACATTGTGAAATTGCATCCATTACATGATCTCCTCCACTTCCCAGTGATGAAACTTTATCAAATAATGCGATATATAAAGAAAACCCAAACTGATCTTTTAAATTAATTTTATCAGATAATTGATTACAAAGTTCTCGAGCTGTTGTAGCAGAATCAGCTAAAAGTGTTTTAGTGTTTCCATCCATAAATGTGATTGGTAACATAATTGGTTTTTTAGATTTTGTAGCCTGCAATTCCAACCAGGATGGTGGTTGATTCCTTGTTCCATTATTAAAAGTTCTTTTAAGACGTTCTTCGCAATATGGAGCATATCCCGGTGGTCCTTCACGTATAAATGCCCTTAAATAACTTACAAATTTCTCTGATGGTGCAAAACAACCAACGCATAATGATAGCAATATCCAACCTCTAGCATGCGAAGATTTTGACGGATTATTTGTTAATTGTTTACAAATTTGACAATATATTTCATCTCTAAGTTCAGCTCGTAAAATACCATGGCCAATTATAAAATGCAATTTCTCTAAATTAGATGTTGGACGTGATTCAAGCCATGACTGATAACTATCAGCTGTATATTCTTCATCTTGCAGACGTCTTCGAACATCTTCACCAAGTTTATTTTTACGTTTAAGTGTTAATGAGACTAGCTTATGTCGAATTGAGCGTGGTTTTTGTTTTAAAAATGCATCAGGATCCAAGCCCATCATTTGAGCTTCCTGAAATTCTTTACTACGAATAAAATTTCTGCCTAAAGTAGCCGTCACTTTAGACATAACTGAAGTATTATCACGATCCATTGTATGATATCGTGGTTCTGGAAGATCTCCGGTAAATCTTAAAATAGTTACCCAAAGTGCTTGAGCTGCTAATTGATCGCCTTGTGTATGAAGAGGAAGTAGTGGATGTTTAAGAGGTTTTCTTGAATATTGATGAGTAACATTGCCTTGAAAGTAAGTTGCAGCGAATTTTTGAAATTTAAATTCAGATAGATCTTCTTCATCTTCAGATACATGCAGAGGTCCTATAACATCATCATTGTTCAAAGAATTATTATGTTGTGGTAAATCATTGAAAATGGATGTTTCCCTTCCGTGCGGTGTAGGTGCTTCACTACTAGAATCTGGAAGAAAATCAAACATTGCTTCAACTAATTTACTATCATCAACTGGCTCTTCTTGTTTTCTGGCAGCATCATTGATAATATTCTTTTTAACTTCAACACGGCGTCTTTCTTCTATTTCTTTCTCCATATCCTTACGTTCTAATTCATTAAGACGGTCTCTATAATGTTGTTCTGCTATTTCTTTAGCATGTTTATTGCCTTGATGTTTTAATTCTTGTTCTTCTAATTTTCTTAGTCGTAATACTTCATTATATTGTCGATAATCCTCTCTTACTTTAGCATAACGCCGCATAGCTATCATGCGCCTTACATGTGATTGAATTTTTATTATTGCCCACATTTTATGTCCATATTCTCTTCTCACTAAATATCCCCGTGCGTGCGCTTGTAATCCTACTATATGCCCTCGTAAATGTCTAAAACGATGACTTAAAACTCTAGATCGAATCAGGGCTTGCAATCGCATTAAACCAACACGCATTTGTTTATAACGCTGACGTTGAGCGTAACCTTTCCAGTATTTTTGAACAATTATTGCTGCTGCTTTCATTCTCAAAAATCTCCTTCTATATACCCAACCTCTAATTGAACGTTGCAATATCAAAATTTTTCTTGTTAAAACACGATCTCTTTCCTGCTCTAAGAACAAATCATGTGCATCTTTAAGAAATACTTTTGTATGTCCTAATTGATAATCGGTTTTTCCTAAAACAATTGAGCAAATTCTCGATGTCGCGTGACGACAATCAGTCTTATGAGCTGGTGGTATGCCAGGAATCAAAAAACGATAACGTTCGACAAATTCTCGGAAACCGTGTCTAATTGGATAACCTGCTCTTCGAATGCGAATCGTTTCCATCATACCAGAATAACGAAGTTGACGACAACAGAGTCCTCGATCAAATAAATTTGGTCTTTTGAATTCATTGGGTTTAATGCAACGTATAAAGAATGGTTGGCATGATCCTAAAGTTTTCATTAAAGCATCTAAACTTTTTTTGAATTGTGTTGATAAAGTTGGTGTCCGCTTTCTTGTTTCAGCTCCCATTTCTATATCATTAGCAAAAATAAATTGGAGAAATTTATTTGTTGATGTACTAACTAATTGCAATAAATCCGCACTAAATGAATCTCTATTCTTCTCTAAGAATCCACGAGTATCATAAAATACAACCCCAGCAAAGTGATTCAATCCAAAGCTGGTGTTAATATCAGATTTAGGTTTCAAATAATTTCTATGAGCTCCATGAGTTTTATGTAATTTAGCTAACATTGTTTGATCAGTTCCTTTAGGAAATTTAGCTTCCTCATCAATTAAAGCCATTATATTTAATTGTTTAATTGCTATTAAATCTAATGCATCTTGATTATCAACAAATTCAATATGTTGCCAATTAATTGCCTCGTGATTATACTCTTCTTGTTCTAATTTAAAAATATGACGGACGAAAAATTGTTGGAGATTCTCATTAGCATAATTAATACAAAATTGTTCAAAACTATTCTGATCAAAATTTTCAAAACCAAAAATATCTAAAACTCCAATAGAATTTCGTGCTGTTGCACGTGGTTTATATATTGCACTATTAATTTTTTTGACTATATGTACGAATAAACGTCCATAAATTCCCTTAACAAAAGCATCTCGAACATCTACTGATTGATCTCTAGATAATGTTGAAATAACTGTTTCACCATGAGCAAATAATGTTTTTTGCGTTAAAGCATCGATCAGTGGCTGTATTGGAAGACCTAATAAAGCAGCAACACGTTCAACATTTAAATGTTCTGGAATTTCTGTAGCATCTAAATTATCAACAACAGTTGCACGATATTGAATATTACCACAATGTAAGAGTGCTGCTAATAATTTAATAATTTCCCAAATTTCTTGATCTGAAAAAAGTAGAACTTTCATTGCAGAACGTATATCAGAAAATTCAGCAGTATCATCTCTTCCTTCACATTGTATACTATTACCACCAGTTAAATACCTAAAATTAATTTTGAAAAATATTTTAATTATACTGAACTTTAATAATATATAAAATTTATCTTACTTATATTCTGATGCTGTTTCTAATTCTAATCTTCTTTTCTCATCATTCGATAATCCAGCTAATAAACAGTAAAATATATGATAATTACGTTCATGAGGATTCTGTGAAACAATTCGAGATTTTTCTAATAAATATTGTTCTATTTTAGCACCTTCTATAACACCATTTGCACTAAAATGTATGTCTATGTATTTGCCAAACCTAAAATTGCATTATAAAATAAAAATGTATACATATATTAAGATCTTAGTTAATTTTTAGAGAATTAATTAAAATTTATTTTTTTTTTATATATACCTAGATGAATTATCATTTCTAACAGTTTTTGCATTACCAAATGCTTCTAAAATTGGATTTGCTTCTAAAATTTGCTGTTCAATCCATGAATGTTTTCCAGATATTGCAGCTAAATATTGTAAAATTAATTTTGTGCTTTCTGTTTTACCAGCTCCTGATTCACCCGATATAACAATACATTGATCTTGTCTGTAACGTTTCATATTTGAATATGCATTATCACCAATTGCAAAAATATGTGGTGGTAATTCCCCAATTTTACGCTCCTTATACAATTTGATTTGATCAGCTGTATAAATTGGTAAAATTTGATATGGATTGACTGCAACCAATATAGAGCCGGTGTAAGTCTAAAATTAATACCAAAAATGAAACAAGTTGAATTTAATATTTTTTTTTTTTTTTTAATTTTAAAATATTTGTTTTAACTTACATAAATGATGTTCTCATTATAACGAATTAAAAGATTTCTAAGAATACCAGCTTCATGTAAATCACCTAATGATATCATATCTTCCACTCCATGAACGGAGGATGCATGCATTGCCTTAATTCGCCTTTCAGGCGATAACCATACTTCATTACCATCATCATCACGAACTTGTATACGACGTCCTTCAGCAGATATAACACGAGCTCCAATTGCTACATCAAATTCTCGTCCCGTTGAGGGTTCAATCCAGATGTAGTCACCCTGTAAATACAAAATAAGAAAAAGATTATAGAAAACAAAATCAAAAAAAAATTTACAATATAAAATAAATTTAATTTAATTGATTTAGGAACTTAATATTTAACAAAATGGTAAGTTAAATGATTTTTTAAATACCAATTTAAATATTTAAATATATAAGTAATATAATTATAGACCATCTTTCCATTAAAGAATAAAAATTAATTTCCATTGCTAATGTAAATTTTATACAAAAAAAATTTTTTTTAATTGGCATTAAATGGAAATAAAAATGACATTTAAAAAATCTAATCTTCATACTCTTTAATTAAGTAATTAAAAAAAAAAAATAATAATAATTTAAACAAATTGATAATTAGTTCAAGATCAAAATAATTGCAACAAATAGATTCAAGATATTAAGTTTTTCTCTCTTTCTATCTCTTCCTCGGTACATTGTATTTTGATAGTTTGTTTGCTTTTTGAAGGCTTTTTATATAAAATTTACCTTGATATTGTTATAGAGCTTAATACAACTATATAACAATTCAATTTATTATTATAGTAGCATCTACTTATTAATATTTAAGGCATTAATTTTCAAATAAAAATTTAATCAAAGTAAAAATTTTAGTTAAAACCTTCAACGGGCGGATGAAATTGGTTTCAGTTAAGTGATTTTTATATAAAACGAAAATTAAACATTCAATAACCACCTTTTCTAAAATATAAAATATAGAATTATCGCATTGCCTGAAAAGTATATATATATGTATACAACGTTCAATTAAAATATATATTTGTGGTAAAATATAGACTTTTAAATCACATGTTATATCTAGGCGCTCGCATATCAAAAAAACAATTATTGATTCTGATGGTTATGCACATGATTCGACTTAAAACAAAGTATTCATGATCAATATTTATGCGTTCATGAGTAAGCATTTTTTTATTTCTTTTTTATTTTTGAATTTTTAATTTTTTAACATTATCTCTTCTTTTTTCTTTAATACTAGAATATTTAATACTTTTTAACCAGATTCGATTATTTATACTGTATATAGAATATAAAAAAAATCACAAACCATAACTTAGTTGCGAATCTTTCTAGCTTCCTCAAAAAAAACGAAACAAAAAACGAAAAAAAAATAAAAAGAGTTTGTGCTTTTTTTTTTTTTTTTTTACTTTTATGACAATGAATTTGCGTGCAAGTACCATAATAGTATGAATATTGTTTTTGTTATGAAGGTTAATGTACCGCGACTGAAAGCATGTTTCATATTTTTTTTTTTTGTTTTTTTTTATAAACTCAAATAATATTTTTTAGTTTTTAAAAAGACTTTTCTAATAATTTTGCTTTTAGAATTATAGTTAAGAAAAACTAAATTAAATGTCAGTGGAACAGTGATGAAATCGGAAAAATTAAGTCCTGACTATAGAATTTTAAGATTTGTTAAAAGATAAGTTGTTTAAATAAAAATGTAGGGGCCTCGGTGGCCTAGTGGGTAAGAGCGTATAAAATACGCTGTAAACACCGAGGGAGTGTGGTTGCGAATCCCACACAAGTCCCCTTTACGACATTTACAGCCATGTCTGAACAGGAAATGCTGTTTAATTTCCTGTCCAGATTTATGTGTTAGAGATATGCATTAAAAAAAATAAAAATAAAAAATTTCAGTTTTGAAATAAAGAAGAAATTAAGAGGATTTTTGTTTTAACATCATGGATTTTCGAAAAGGATAGCACAAGAATAACAGCTTAACATATTTTCCTTCCTTTTAGATTAAATTATTATATTTAACACTGAGACCTTTTGTTGAAGATCTATTTGGTACTTCGTATTAATACGTGATTTTGTCTCGACTTATAATACTTGTGTCAGACGTATTGTCTCTAAGAAACTGAAGTTTCCTTCCTTTATTCTGACAACAAATTCCTTGTGTACAAAATGAAAATATATGTAGATATGCTTTCTATAATTTTTTTAAAGGGCTACTTAATTTGTCTGCTAGTAGCTTTCTGCTTCCAAAAATTCTTTAAAGGTATAACAAACAACAAAATATTAGAAAACTCTATATGTTAATGAGTAGGGTATTTGCAAACTTAGAAAAATATATTTTCATAATAAAATTTTGTTTTTATTGTTACATAAGTCGTTCCATAAGGTATATCTTGGTTACGACAAAACATAAAGTCGTAGGTATTCCCAAGGTAAGTAGGTAAGTAAGTCCCAAGGTATTCAAAATAAGAACTTAAAATATGAATAAGAGTTCAATAAATTGCTTAATTATAATGCAATATATAATTAAGCAATTTATATTTATATATACACCGGCTCTAGTATATGTATAGATACTAGATTTACTTTTGCCTCTTTACTTGTAGATTTTAAATTTGTTCATTTGTAATTTTCCAAAGAAATTGATTTTCATATTTTCATTCTAGAAACTACCTTTAATACTCAATAATAGTGCATTAAGCTAGTGATTTTTCATTTTTTAGCACATTTCCAAAAAAATTTTGAAAAAATGTGCTTATTAGTTTCACTCTGTCCGTCCGTCCGTCCGTCCGTCCGTCCGTCCGTCTGTTTACAAAACTTCTACACCGTTAAAGATAGAGAAAAAAAATTTTAACCATAGGTAGGTCTCATAAAAAAAATAATTTTGTGGAACAACTTTTTCATGTAGCCCCCCCCATTACGAAGCTACACCCCCTCAAACTTTGAAAAAGCCCTATTTTTAAATGCATATATCTTATGTTCTGCTTAAGAGTTTTTCAATCTGAAAACGTCATTCGACAGGTATTTCTTTTATCTTTGTAAATTAATATCAAAATTATACAATTTTTTTAAATTTAGTATTTAAATTTACCGTTATGTGAAAACCAAATTTTGCATGATTTTTCTACTTTCATAACTCCGGCACGCTTCTAGATACAAGCTTGAAATTTTGAGACAAGAAAGAACTTTTAGAATTAGTATAAGTTTCCTCAGAAATTTTTTTCGGACCACCCCCTGTTTATGAGCTATTAGGGCTTAAAAATTGAAAATTTGCTATTTTTAAACACCTGTAACTTAGGAACCTGCACACATTTTACTTCTGCAAGATGTAAAAATTAAAGCTACAATAATATATTTTTACGTGTGTGAAAGGTTTATTTTAATTGTAAAGGGTTCCAAAGTTGCAGCTCTTCAAAATTGTAAAAAAGCCCCATTTTCAGATGTATATATCTCGGGCTCTGCGTAATAGTTTTGCAATATAAAACCGGCAGAAGATCGAAAATTTTATTATCTATATGAAACAATATCAAAATTATGTAATATTATGTAATTTACGATTTAAATTTACCGTTATGTGAAAACCACATTTTGCATGAAATTTCTTTTTTCATAACTCCGGCACCCCTTTAGATAGGAACCTGAAATTTTGAGACAAGAAAGAACTTTTAGAATTAGTATAAGTTTCCTCAGAAAATTTTTTGGTAACGCCCCCTCTTTAAGAGTTATTACGCCTCAAAAATTGAAAATTTGCTATTTTTAGACACCTGTAACTTAGGCACCTGTAAAAATTTTTCTTCGGCAAGACATGAAAATGAAAGCTACAATAATATATTTTTACGTGTGTGAAAGATTTATTTTAGTTGTAAAGGGTTCCAAAGCTGCAGCTCTTCAAAATTGTAAAAAAGCTCCATTTTCAGATGTATATATCTCGGGCTTTGCGTAATAGTTTTGCAATCTAAAACCGGTAGAAGATCGAAAATTTTATTATCTATATAAAACAATATCAAAATTATGTAATATTTTGTAATTTACGATTTAAATTTACCGTTATGTGAAAACCACATTTTGCATGAAATTTATTTTTTCATAACTCCGGCACCCCTTTAGATAGGAACCTGAAATTTTGAGACAAGAAAAAACTTTTAGAATTAGTATAAGTTTCCTCAGAAAATTTTTTGGTAACGCCCCCTCTTTAAGAGTTATTACGCCTCAAAAATTGAAAATTTGCTATTTTTAGACACTTGTAACTTAGGCACCTGTAAAAACTTTTCTTCGGCAAGACATAAAAATTAAAGCTTCAATAATATATTTTTACGTGTGTTAACAGCTTTTCTTAGTTATATAGGATTCCGGACTTACGGCCCCTCAAAATCTCAAAAATGTCCTATTTTCACATTTTTTCTTATTACATGAAATTTTCAAATTTTTGTGTAAGTCACACTTCTAAACAATTTGTATTGAGTTTTGGAAATGTGCGCTTTTAAAAACCGTTGGTTTACATTCTACCTTGTTTTTAATCTTATAACATCATTGATTTTCTCCCCCACGAACCTTTCGTTTAATGATAAACCCGATAAAAAAAGCAGCGCGAATGTTGCAACATTTGATCATTCTTATAAGTTTGGCATTCTTTTTATAATTTAACTTTTGTTGTGTACGTATATATGTATTATAATTTATATCCCATTATATGGAATTCCATAATCTAAAAATAGTGATATAAAAATAGTTATATTCGATTAAAATGAGTACTTTAAAATGAATATAAAAAATTTTGAAATATTATTATAATAAATTAAAAAACAAACTTTAACAAGTTTAACTTGAATAAATATTATTATAGTGAACAGCAAACATTATAAAAATTTTATATCTAAAAATAAGTTATAAGTTAAAAATAATTTTAAACGAAACCACATAGAAAATAATAATTATATATGCAAATAATATATAACTACTGGTTTCATTCTTTACTCCATCTTGAAATCCATTACAGAAAAATTATTTTTTTTTTTTAATAATAATGTTGATTATAATATATAAGGAGGAATAATTATAATGAAATCTATACGAGATCAAAGATTATATTACAATAGAATATAACGTTTAAAATTTGTACAGTGCATTTAACAATCTTATTTCTATCATGGATATGTTTCTATATGAAAAGTTTGAATAAAAGTGAAAATATTATCGAAGAAAACAATATTTTAATGATTTACATTTTTACATATGTATATAAAAAAAAAGATTTAAATCTTTATTACAATGTAAAATAAAAGAAGGCAGTACATATATAAAAAAAAAGTTTAAAAACGGCTCACATTTTTAAAAAGACAATAAAAAGCATTTTGGAATTTATACCTATTCTTGGTGAAAAACATCGAAAATCACTCAAAGAAACTGCATGAGGTTCCTTCGAGTAGTGTTGAACTTTAATCAAGCAAAACCACCTCGTTTAAAACCAAACAAAAGGATGGGTCCTTTAATACATAGTGATATAATGTGTAAACTGCATGAAAAGAAACTGCATGAGGTTCCTTTGGGTAGTGTTGAACTTTAATCAAGCAAAACCACCTCCTTTAAAACCAAACAAAAGGATGGGTCCTTTAATACATATATAATGTGATATAATGTGCAATTTGATTTTGGGGAAAAGAATGAGGATTTAAGAAAAGAATGGATTAGGAACTTGGGACCAAAGCATTAAAATTAATTTTTTTAGAATACTTTATTATAATGAAAATTTATAAAAAATTTAAATACCACATTGCAAAAAATTATATAATTTTTATATTCATTTATAAAGCTTACAGCTTAATATTTAATTTCTGTCGAGCTTATTGGACCTAATTACGGTTAGCGCCAGTTTCCAGTGATCTTTGATTGGTCTCCCATTTACTGACGTTTTTGATTGAGCAGAACTGGGAAAAATAAACATTTGAAAGTAGGCGGATCATAGTGTGTAATGTCTGGCTAAATAAAAAAGTAGTTATTCTAATACTGTTATTTTTTTATTAGATTTGTTAATGGATAAAATTGCATTACTTTATCTGAAATGGTGTAAAAGTTTTGTAAACAGTCAGACGGACGAATTTTGTAATTAATTTTGTAATACAATTTTTTTTTTAAATTTTTGTGCTACAAAATTAAAACCTATATTAAGATTTACAATAAATAATAATAATTTAAAATGAATTTCCATTTAAAAATTTAAATTCAATTTTAACGACAAAATTAAGATGAAACAAGAAATAAGAAAGAAAAATGTTGTACAGACACTTTAGAAGGACAGAACTTGAACAATTGAAATTTATTGTTTTTGCTTGTTTTTTATTTTGTTATAAATGCATCAAGTGTGACAAAATGATTTGCAACTATCACTCGTTTTACCTTGATTATTATGCTTTTCTCTGGTTTTTGTTTTTCTTTATTTTGTTTTCATTGGGTTATAAAAAAAAAAGAAACAAGTTTTGAGAACTCAGCAGAATATTTCAAGTACATTTTGTTGAATTTGATATGAAATAAATCAGAAAAAAAAACTATAATTTTCAACCGATGTTACATATACTAGGATTTCCATATGCAAAATGTAATAATTGTACAAAAAGTGAAAACAGCTATAATTTTCAGCATTGTAAATTGTAGCTTTAAACTTTTGAAATTTGGGGTGAGCATGGTTGAATACAATAAATAATATCCCACATTTTATAAAACAATTCCTGCATTCTCATAACGCCAATTTTTCCGATTTTTATATACTAAAAATTTAATAGGACTGGTGAATATGCACAATCTACACCTTTGTCACTAATATACTACTAATAGTTATCTGTCACACAAGTAACTGAAATCCTACCACTTAAAATTTAATATAAAAGGCAAAGGGTTTTTAAATTGAAATTATAAAAACTCAAACAGTTAAAAACTTTTCCTTTTTATTAATCTCAATTTTATTAATAATTATTTTATTGAGTAGCTTAATCTGCTTGTTCTGTATTGTAGTTATTATATAATAACGCATTAAACACATATAATTTTTGGTCCGTCGTTTTGTAGAATTTTATTTTATCATTTAATTTAATAATGTCTTCATATATATTCGAAATAAATTATAAACTAAAAATCAATTCAATTATACCTAGAAAAATTATTTGATCAATTAGGTATAATAGAAGTTAAAAAGAAAATGCATTTTTTCTTGAAATGTTTAAATATAATTTGACTTATTTTAAAAATAGCACGTGACTTTTTGACATTGAATTGACCAGTCTAATTGTGATGATGATGATAAAAATGATTTTTAAAAAGAAAACTAAATGACAACAATGTCTGTTATAAAAATGGTTTTCTTTTTTTTTTTTTTGGTTTTTCTTTCAAGATTCATTAACATAATTTCAAGGTAAATTCAACAAAAAAAAAATCTTATTATTGTCTTCTTTATATAAATGATAATAAATTTTGTTCTTATAGTTTCTTGGAATAACAAACTAAGAGAATCAAAATTGCTGCAATTTTAAAACAAAAATAAAAATCTAAAAATTTAAAAAAATCATGATGTCATTAAATTGAAAAGTCTAGCCTTTATTTTTCATTGGAAAATCATGAAAAATTAAAAATGAATTTATTTTAAACCGATGCAACATGCAATTTTGTTGTATCTTCCTTAAAATTTGGAATTAAAATACTCTTTTATTTAATTTAATTATTCCTTTATAGTTATATTATAATTTAACTAAAATGTTTCTAAAAATTTTGAATTCAATACGACAAAAATTAAAACAAAACAGGTAAAAAAATTAATAAAAAGCTTTTTAAAGTGCATGTTGAGCGTGACTTTGAAATTTTATTCTATTTTTGTTTTGTGTATTCGTAACAGAGAAATCTTAAATTAATATTTAAGACCATCATTCTTTTTTACTTTTAACTTTTAAAATATAATGAAAAGATTTCCATTCTTTAAAAAGATTGGCTTTTGTTAAATTAAAATCGAAAGTTTTACTCATTTTTAAAATTCAGTAAAATGTATTATACATATAATAATATAGGTAACTAAAAATAAACTGTTTGAGTTTAAGGTGACCATATATTCCGATTTTGTGCATAAGCTAAGAATGATTTTTACTGTATTCAGTTTAATAGAATGTTTATTATGAAATAGATAATTCAAAAAAAAAAACAAAAACAAAAAGAGGGGAAATATTAATTTGGAAAAAGTCATCGCAGAGCTCACCAATATTCAATAATAAATGGAAGCGGCAATTTAATAAAAATTTAAAATTAAAGGCCAAAATTAACTTGCGTGTTTTAAGATGGAATAAATTATTCTGTTAAATTTCTTCATTTTGATTAACAAAAACCATTAGCTATTGTAAGATCACCGTAACAACATTGATTTTGTCTTTTTTTATCATATTTTGCAAAATCAATACAGGGTGGGTTAACTTGGACTGACTGATTTGAAATGGTTTTATTTTTTTTTTTTAAAGTTTTTTTTTTTTTGCAGATAATAAAGATTTTTATAAAATTTTATAATGTCTAATCATACTCAGCGCAAGAACGTGTAAAAATTGTTGAATTTCATTATGTTTCCGGACGATAAATTTTTTGAACAATCTTATTATGAGTGATGTAGCGCCCATTTTCATTTAAATGGATATGTCAATAAACAGAACTGCCGAATTTGGGGAGAATTCGAGAACAGTGCATCAGCGACAATTGCACCCTCTCAGATGCACTGTTTTGTGTGGAATTAGGGCTGATAGAGTTATCGGTTCATATTTTTTCGAAAATGAAACTGAGCATCCAGAAACCGTCCCTGGGGAGAGCTATACCAATTATGTTAAAAAAAGGTAGTTCTACGTCTGGTAGTTCTCAATAATCGTGATATATGATTCTAGCTCATACCGCAAGAGGAACAAAAGCTTGAAAAATTTAATAATTTATACTTTAAAAAAATCATTTTATCATTTAAAAAAAAAAAAAAATTATAAGCATTTCAAATCAGTCAGTCCAAGTTGACCCACCCTGTATATATAATATATGATAACTAAATAAGTATGTTAGGTTAGGTATAATAATACCTATAATTGACATCCCAATCAAAATAAATACAATGTATTAGTAATTATTTAATAAGCGTAAGTCAAAAAGTTTACAATTTAAGAGCATTACTCTGATCTTGCCCGCGTTCTATAAATAGTTAATGAACTCATCTGTTTTAAAACAAAATAAATAAAAAAAATGCTAAGAATATTATATAAAGATTGCAGAAAAATTTAACTGGTTTCATTTTTTTGTAATCTCTTGATCTTTGTTGCACTACGCAATTTTGATTTATTCATGTACATTTATAAAAAATGAAAGCTTAACCTAATTTGTCTAAATTTGGTAGCGAAATGAAAACAAAATATACCTAAATGTTTTTTTTTTTTTTTTAATTTATAACCTAACAATGTTATAACACTGTCAAATAAAACAGGCAGTGACATCTGGTGCTAAATTTTAATATTTATTGTTTTTATTTTTATTATTTTGTGCTTTAATAATGAGGTTAATTTTTTTTTCTCTCTCTGTTGGTTATTTTGAATTCATTATCGTACAATCGCCGCCTTAAATTAAATGTCTGAATTCTATAATAGATGGTACTGTTTATACTAACATAAAAGTAAAAATTATCAAACAGAAAAAAAAAAAACAAAAAGCAGAAAAAAAAAAATTGTGGGTGAAAAATGAGATCAAAATTAATCGTTTTTCCATTGCCAAAGAAAAAAGTTAAACAATGGCGAAAGATTACGAAATATTAGTAGAATTTTAATTTTTTGAGAAATTTAGCTTTTTCATTATTTTGTTCGTTATGTTTTTTGGTCATGTTTTTACTTTTTCACCAAATTTAAATTATATGGTTATGAAAATAATGGTGAATAGTGATAATTGGACCACACGTTTAATAGCTTTGAATTTTGAAAATTGGATGTAAAAACCATTAAAAAAAAATAACTAAAATGTAAAAAAAACAGAACAAGTTACTAATTTGTGGTTGATTGAAAGTGGCAATCACTTAATCAGGTGTTGATAAAATATTTAATATTATGCGTGAAAAATAAAATATAAACAATGGATTGCAACAAGGTTATTTATGGAAAGCGGGAAAATTGTTTGTTAAAATTAGGTTTTGCTTTCATTGAAAACCATGTTTTTTGTATACTCATTAAATTATTTTAAATTAAATAAATTGAATTTAATTGAATTGTTTGGATTTTGGAAAAAAAATATTTTTCGGTTGAATTCTAACGATGTTAAAAATAGAAAATAACGATGTAAAAAATGGAATTGTCATTTTCATATATAAAATTTGAAAAGTATAATATAGAGCCGATATCTTTTGAAATTGTTTCATCATTTTCGATTCATTAAGTTGTATTGATGATTATGTGAAAACCATTTTTGATTTGAAATTTAAATAAATTTAATGGTTTATTTATTCTATTTTGTGATGTATTTGACAAAAAACTAATCAAGTTTAAATAATTTTTATTTATAAGAATCGAAGACGTATTTAATTCAATTCAAGTCAATGTCATCTTTAATATTTATTAGAACTTTTGTTTATAGTTTCTTCGTCAGAAGGTGCAGGGAGATAGTAACTTCGAATTGATAATGTTCTAAAATTATACCTTCGAGTTGTTTAACAAAAAAGCCCTTCATTTATGTGGAAGGGACAAACCACACACTAAAATTTAAAAATAAAGTTTTATTTTCCTTCAATTGGTTTCGAATCCAAGAACTAAATCCGAACACAAAACTATCCATTAAGATTTATAAATTACGAAACGTTTATAAATGCTAAACCATTATATTAATTCCATTAAATACCCAATCAGCTAAATAATGAAAATATTTTCAAAATTATCTTGGAAAACTTTTTTTTAAATTATATTACGAAAAGAAATAGGTATTTCCTATATATAAATAGTGTTTTAGTATAACGACCGCTCTAATAAATTAAAAAAAATATATATTTATTTTGTCTTTCAAATTAAAGTCAGAGCACTCACCTAAAACAAAATAAATTAAATGGATATAGGCTACTATCAATTACCATATGACATTTAAAACAATAATAAATATAATTATGTAATTTATAAAAAAATAACTTTGCACTTACCCGTGTAACTATAACCATTTTTTCGCCTCATTGACCAATTTTAATATTAAAGATTTTCCAGGATTAGTCTAAAAATAAAAAAAAAATCTTAAGATAATATAAAATTTTAAAGTAGGTATAATAAAAAATATTTATTTAAAACTTTGATAATATAAAATTTTAAAGTAATAAAAAATATTTATTTAAAACATGATTTATTTTAACATTAAGATACATATATATAATATATAAATTAAAAACACAGGCTTAAAAACTGAACAAAATAAAAAGAATCATCTAATCCCTATACGAAGCATTTTGATTAATAAAAAATACTTTATTACACCATTCATTTTTTGGTTTAATTTTGAATCAGTTCATCATGTTAAAGAAAACGGATATCGTCAAAGTAATAAAAAGAAAATAAACAAAAAAAAAATCACATTAATGTAAGATAATCTAAAAAGAATTCTTATAGTGCTGTAACTAAATTTTAATACCACTTTCAATGGAATCAAAATTAAAAAGATTCGATAATAGTATATTTAAAATCGGTACTGTTTTGTTGACAATATTAATTGTTATAGTTATAATAACAGTCAAATTTGAATGGTTAATTTTATGGTTTTTCAACGGAATATAAACTTTATAGTGATTCATATATAGATACAATAAAAAATAGTTAGATCTTTAATAAATTTTACAGACCTTTTGATTATTATGTCATAAATAATAGGTTCCAATGATGTTTATTACATTTATTGTTTTTCTTTTTGTTTTTTGTACATATCATTTTGTTTTCTTATTCTATTATAGTACTATATATTTTTATTAATAATAGTATATTTCAATATAAAAATGAATGTAGTTTTTTTTTAAATACCGAAAAAAACAGCATGATGTCGCCAAAATAAAAATAAAAAATTTTTATATTCCAAGTGCTATGGCGACGTTACTTTACCTTATTATCAATTTCAAGTGATATAATACTAGATATTTTGTTGTACAATTAAATTTCATTTTTAACGTAAAATATTTATTAGTACCGATAGGCGGTACTTCAATTTTAGAAAACAAGCTTTAGTTTAATTAAGTTCTTTATGAATCATTAGATTATGAGTAGTTTAATTACTTTTCATGAGTTCAATTGAAAAAAGAAGAAAATCAAATTTAGAGTCACAGATTAGAAGTAATTATTCTATAAATAAAATATGTTTATTTTCTAAATTAATTCTTTATATTCTTTCGAAAACAAGTCTTTTTATAATATTGTTTTTCTAAAAAATTATAAACATTAGCATCATTAAAAAGGGCATAAATATTTATTAACAACAGATGATGTAGTAAAATTTATATAATATCTTTTATATTTCATATTAAAATTATAAAGCGCTAAGCTGGATGGTCGAATTGACAGAGGTATCTTTCCCAACAATCTTGATAATCTAATCTAGCTTTCCAACTACCAAATGCATGACAAATACTCAGTACTCAGTTTTTCAAGCTGAATTAAGATATTTTACGAGACAAGAGAGAATTTCTCTATATATGATTGGTAATCAAATATGATCAATCAAAAAACTTATACAGAATTTGAAGAAACTTCAAATTCAATTAAAAGAAACCATAAGATCTCTGGCAGATTTCTTTTTTGAATAATCTTCTCGATTTGTCGCAACGTGACATAATTATTATACATCACTTTATAAAAAAATTTAAGTAATTGTTTAATATTAGTGAAACGCCGATTGGGGAATATCACAACGAATCAAAACGAGTCCCTTCTACCCATCTAGGTTATATTTAACTTAAAAAATACGGAAATATAAAGTTGTTCTTCTTTTTACCAGAACTCAAAATTTGGTATCTTATTAAAAAACTCCTTGTATATCTTATATGGGGGAATGTCGGTTAACATCTCAATAAAATTACGTTCTTTTTTTTATTTAAATTATTTTGATTTTTAAATAAAGTTTTTAAACATTTTTCGTACATATTTTAATATAAAAATGTCTATAAGTTAAACTAGAAAAAAAAAGAATTTTTTGACACCCATTCTTCATTAAAATAAAATTTATATAAGCATAATATAATTTCATATACTTATATTTCCCAGTTCTTAACACTTGATTGTGTTAACCATTTTTCTTTCTTTTTCAAGATTGTAACTGTTTAAATATAAAAAAAAATAGTGTTAATAAAATATTATTTATAACATTTATTATTCTTTTTCATAATTTTTTTTATATACTTATATTATGTATTTGAAAGTTTACCCATTCAAACTTTTGTATTTAAGCGCCTGTTAAACCACCTTTTATTTCCCCTTAATACAAAAATTAAGAATTTTCTTTTTCAAACCTATTTTTTTTCCTAAGTATTCATTTTTTTTGTGTTTTTTTTTTATATAAAACTTGTTAGTATAAAAAGTAATATTTTAAAATATTTGAACTGGTTGTAAGAATGGTTTTTAAAAAAAAATCGGTTATCATTACTGGTTTTGATTTTTGCAGTTATATCACAACAATTGTTGTTCGTTAATAAAGAGGTAAAAAAAAAAATTATAAAAAGCGAAGCGAAAAATTCCGAACATGATTTGAGTCACTTTTATAGCTTCTATATTAAACAAGTAGGTAATTTAAAAATTTAAAAAAAAATTATTTTTTTGATTTTAATATAATTGTACAAATATGCACGTCATTATCATATAAAATATACATAATAGAAACTACTTATACAATGGTACTTATTAATAATAAGATTTCTTTATTTAAAATTCTAAAAATTTTGGAAAAATTCTGAAAAATCTGGAAATTTTGAAAATTTATTTAATTCGTTTTAGTGCACCACTGTTATAAATGTCAGTGAGTATTTTTTAAAAACTCTCTTTCCTGCATAAGGTATGGTATAAGAGCTACTTAGCTCTTCTTAAGAATGAACTTTAGATTTTAGAACACAAATATGAAAAAGAAAGGCATAAACATTGAAACAAAAAAAAAAACAAGTAAATGTAACAGTAAGTCGATGCAACCGACTGAATAATTCCAATTGAATTAAAAATACATAAGTTTTTTGGCAGCTACTTGAACTTATTTCCTTTTCTTCCTTTCCTTTAATACCCTTGTACAAAAT
The DNA here is from genome assembly GCA_947095535.1 of Poecilobothrus nobilitatus. Lineage (NCBI taxonomy): Eukaryota > Metazoa > Arthropoda > Insecta > Diptera > Dolichopodidae > Poecilobothrus > Poecilobothrus nobilitatus. The sequence continues at coordinate 241,118,878 of OX352774.1, read as the reverse complement.
TTCAAGTTTCTATCTTTATTAATTTCGAAGATATGCTTGTTAGCCCTTAGCAGGCGTGTGTCAGGTACCCGAAATGCCACTCCAATTCATCAAATCCATCTCATCGACATCAAGAAAACATGCCAGAACATCGTTGTACTAAATTTAAAAGTTCTAATTTTGTTTGTTTTGGAGATAATCTCTTTTGCCAACAAAATCCTCTCAAATTTGAAAGAGTTAAATCAAACATGAAAGAACACCATTGTACCAAATTTAAAGGTTTTATCTTTGTTGGTTTTGGAGATAATCTCGTTTGCTCTGGGACTCTTTCGGAAGCTTCCAAAATCCGAACACATGGACCAAATCCTCTCAAATTTCAGAGACATAAATCAAATTGGAAGGAACATCATAGTACTAAATTTAAAGGCTCCATTTTTGTTGGTTTTGGAGATAATCTCGTTTGCTCCAAAATTATTCGGAAGCTTCCAGAATCCGAACCCATGGATCGATTTTGTCCGGATTCAGAGCCTTCCTTTCGTAATTAGTAACCTACTATATAAATTTCATCAAGATAGCTTTAGTAGTTTTTGAGTTATAGTGCGAATGGACGGACGGATATCGTTAAATCGACTCAGGAAGTGATCCTGATTCAGAATATATAGTTATACATGTCCATATGCGCCCATTTAGTTAAAAGTGCAATAAAAACCATTACCAAAATTATTCGACATTGATAATTTTGCAATTTATGTTTATTTTGGTTAGATTAGAACTTTAGATTTTTTCCACCATTAGATATATGATTTTAAGTAATTAAAAATGTTCTCAATTTACTTTCATAGAATTACTGCCAATTTTGTAATTAATTCCTGTTTATTAAATAAAGATACAAACTATATAAAAGAACATTGTTTAAATCAGACCATCTCAAACTTTCTCGATCTATCACCGAATGACTACTATTTAGTTCTAGTATCTAGTACTAGTATCTATAGTACAAGTACTCAATGAAAATTGGATTATAAACATTTAATTCAAAAGTAGGAATTTAGTATGAGGTTGTTTGAGGACTAAGAATTTAACAGAAGCTCTACAATTAAATTTTTGAAAACTTTTTTTAATGATCAAAATCGAATTTTCTATAACTCAAATTAATTTGAATTTATTTTAAAATTATTTTTGGTTTATTTATTTGAAGATTAAAATGGCCTGAATAACATTACCATAATTATCAACAACTATTGTTTTTTTTTTTTATTTACAGTAATAATAAAAAGTCAACACTTTTACTAATAATAAAAAATGTTGAAAAAGTGACACAAATCTTAAAGAAAGTCACGTTAAATCACGTAGAACTTATAATTAAAATATTAATTAAAATAATTTCTAAAGAAAAATGAAAATTTCACCTAATGAAAACTAAGCTCATCATTAAAATTTTATTTTAAGTACATAATATTATATTAAATTCATTTCATCAATATCTTTTAATCTTTTGGTACTTTTACATATAAAATTTTTTTTTATATGGTTTGATTTAAAATTTATTACTTATCATCATTTTTTTACAAATCGACCAACAAATGGCTTACAATTTACAAGCGACATTAACATCAGATTATTGTAATAAAAAATTATGAGTAATTCTTTTCTGTCACACTTATAAAATTCCTCCTTGTTCTCGCAAAAAAAAGATTGCAATAACACCTAAGATAATAATGCCTAAATAGGCCTTATTTCCAATTTGCTGTTTATTTCTCATTCGAAGCTGTAATAAAGCTTATTAGGCTATATTTCCAATTCCGAAAATATTATTTCTGAAAAAAATAAATCATTTTATAAAATGCTTGTTATTTGTAAAAAGAAAATTGTATTTTCATATAAAAATGTCAAAATTTAATTAATTGCATATGGGATGGGTATGCCGTATAGATAAATATATAATAAGAGTTAATTTTTTAGTTGGATTTAAAATCAGCGCTTTAATAATTTTTTAGCGAAAGTTTCTGGACGATAGCTATATTTTATAATATAGAAATTTTATGCTTACGCTTGGAAGGCTCAATATTGGTTGCTGTTACATAAAAAAAATTTCCTACAGCTGTTACTGTTTAATAAATTTATTATGTGAGCTATTTATGTACAAATTTTGCTTTGTTTACCTTAAACGGTAGATATATAAGTTTGGTAAAAAGAGAGAAATAAGCAGACGGATGGACGAACAGAGTGAAACTAATGGGCAAATTTATTTAAACATTTTTGAAAATGTACCAAAAAATAAAAAAAAAATTTAAAGAGAATAATATTATATAATTTTACTATTAAAACAATAAATTACAATTAGGCTTTATTTCCTATATTAAAAATAATCAATTATGTATTTCGAAATCGAATGAGAAATAAGAACTAACAGCGAAATTTCTCGAATTAAGCTTTACTTATCATCCAGCCAATGATGTAGTGGTTAAAACATCGCCTTTTATTCAAAAGAGCTTGAGTTCAATTCCGACTAGGTCATATAAATTTAAAAAAAAATGTATAAATTTTACTTATATAATACCTATCTATATATAATTATAATAACATAATATATTGTAATATATATATATATCTTATAATTATATTCAATATGTAATAAAATATTAATCTTATATAACATAATAAATGGCATAGAAATAAAGAAATATTTACGTATCATAGTCTTTTATAATAACTATAGCTATAGCCATTGATTAAAGGTTTAGTGAAATTTATAGTCCCAGAAACTGAAGTTTAATATATAAAATATAAATTACATTAGGTTCCCTATGCTGGCTATTGGAGTGGGGAGAAAAAAAATACTTTACTTCTCAGTCGAGCCGGAAATAAAGCCCAGATCTTATTTTCTTAGATGCTTTTTTTTTTTTCTTATTCCTATATTTTTTTCTCTTACTCCTGTCCTGCATAGGACATCCACTAAGTCATTTATTATTCATATTTGACTAAGCTTCAGTTTCTGGAATCATTATTTCACTAAGCCGTTGATTACTTGGTTGTAATGAAATAGATGCTAAATGCTATTGTATCCTAAGATGCTATTGTACCCTGCCAAAAAACATTTCATTTTTTTTAACAAACAATTAAGCTATTTAACTATGTTTTAATTAGGGAAAGATTATTTTTATTTTAAAATTGATTTGTTTAAAAATTTTAAACTCAGTGAATATCGTATTATCGAAATTATCGTATAGTAATTCTTATTCGAATTTCTAATTTTTTGCAACATTTTACAGAAGCATTAAACTGTTACAATATCAAACTTATGTTTTCTTTATCAAAATATAAAGATTTCAAAGAACAAAAAAAAAAAAAAAAACACTTTTTAAAATAAAACAATTGAAAGACTTTTAATCTGGCTCTTAATTAATTAACTAGCAATTAACAAATTAAATCAAATTTAATTTAAAATTTTTAAATCACGTAAAAACTAAAATAAAAAATTTGTAAGATTTTTTCTTTTTTTGTTTTTATTTAATTGAATCACGCAATTGAAATTAATTGGAATTGTCCGTTTTTTTTTATTGTCATAACCAATCAGCGCAAGCAAAATATTTTTTTTTAGTTTTTATTTCTATCTTAAAATTGATTTTAAAACCCCATCAATTTTTGCGTTTATTTTTAATTATTTCAATTTATCATTTATTTGCAGTCGTCGGTCACGCCATCACATTATAAGGAAGAAACGTATCTCGTAAAATATTTGATTTATAAATTCCGGAATTAATAAAACTCATTATATACCATCAAATTTATTTAAAAATAAAAACGACAAAACTAAACTGAAAAGAAATTGTGTGAATGAAAGAAAAAAATTGAAATGTTATGAAGAGCAACTAAATCACTTTAATTTCAATGTTTATTTATTTTGGTTTTTTTTGTATGTGAATTTTAAGCGATCAAACGACAGGTCAAGTTTTAAAATTGATTAAATAATAATTACATTTAAAAATTTCAAGATGTTAAATAATAATATGTGATAAATTTAACTGGAAGACACATAGTATATTTATTATGTAAAATTAAAAAAAAATTAGTTATTTATGTAAAATAAGTCAAACGAATTTTTAAATTTATTTCATTGCACTGTCATATATTTGCGACACAAAAGAAAAAATTGGAATAAGTAAGTATGTTCTATTTTTTATTATATAAAAAAAATGCAGCAACTAAGCACGCAATCTCTTCAAATATTATAGACTCAAATAATCCTATTAAAAATTTTTCTTAAATCTTTCAAAAAATACTTTTGCGCCTAGAGTGCAATTTTACAAAAACAAACATTTCATAAATTTACACAAATATTTATTTAGTTCATGTCAAAATAAAATAGTTTGTCGTATAATGTCGTAGTTATATATCTTTCCAATAGTTTTTTTTTATTTTTTTTATTATACATTTCAATAACAGGGCTCTCGAGTATTTAGAATTATTACTTTTAAAAACTAGTGTTTACTCACAACTGTTTGACCTAAATTAATATAATTTAAGATACTTATTAATAAAAACAAAAAAATACATATCTTATACCTACATTATAAAAAATAATTGTATAACACTGAATTTACTATCATTTGACGTTTCTAAGCTTCTACAATTATTTATTTTGACATTTTAATTAATTAAATTCTAAATTGGTTACTTTAACTAGTTTAACATGTTTTTTTTAATTAAAAACTATTTTTCTAGAATTAAAAAAAAAAATATCATTCTAATTTTAGAAAATTCTGATTTTTATCCTGTTTTCTATCCTAAAATTATTATTTTCAACATGTTCAATCGCTTAATTTAAAAAAAAAAAAAAATTTAAACACCTACAGAAAACGAAACGAAAATCTATGGAAATTGGTGTCAATTTAAAAAGATGTCTTTAATTGTATCTTGAAGTTAAAAAAAAAAACAACGGTTATACGGTCCCATTTCTTTAAAAAAAAAAAAACGAGTTTCAATTATTTAATAGGTATTACAAGAAAAAAAAATTAATTTTTCTGACTAGAAAGTATCTTTAGATCTATAGTATGTATGTGGCAATAAATTCAAAAGAATATAAATAATAAAGAATAAAAATAAATGTGTACATAATATAAAAAAAAAAAAAAATACAAAAAAATTAGGATTTATGATAATACAATAACCCCTATTATAATATTCAAATGTGCATTCGATAGTCAAAACGAATATCTAACTGAATGTCAGTCAGATACATTGAATTAATGTTAACATGCTTTTGTTTTTTTTATTTTTTTTTTATTTAAAAATTTTTTAGCATCATTGAATTCGAATAGCTCTTAAGAATTAAACCGCTTTAAAAGAATATCTTTATATGACCTGAATTTTCATTAAATTCAATAAGAAAAACAAAAAGAAAACAAAAAAAAAATTATTATATAGTACAAACTTTAGAATACTTTGGGTTTGCCCGAAAATTTAAAAACAAAAAAATCGAAAAAAAAAGACAAATTTAGTAAAAAAAATTGGTGTTAAAGTTTTCAAATAAAAATCCAATAATAAAACTTTTTTTATTTTTTTTTTAAACTAAGTTTAAAGACAGTTATTTTATAATATGTATAGTTATATTTATAGATATAATAAATATATATATTTTATTGTTAATATTTTATTCACGGTATCTAAAATAACGTTTAACCAGTTTTATTTTATTTTTTATTTTTATTAAATTTATTTAAAAAAAATTACTTTTAAAACACAAACATATCATACATACATACATATATCTAGTAGCAACATATATATCTAGTATCTACTAATCTTAAGTATTAGTAAGTATTTAATATATATAGGAGGCCGTAAATTACAATTGTTTTTTAATATTATTAAGTTTAAGTTTAAAGAACGCAAAAAATGTTTGTAATAAAAGAAAACAAAAATAAAATTAACTATCTTTGTAACGCTTTATATTGAATAAAAATTTCAGTAATAATATAAGTATAGTCCATACTATTTTAAAAGTACATAAGTATTAAACTTTTTTTTTTATTATTATTTAATATTGTCATGTTAAACTACCATTTTTAATTCCTGTTCTATAGAATAGAAAAAAAAACTAAAATCTAAATAGTAAAAATAAAAAAAACAGTAAATACTAGAAACTTGGTGATCATGATCATTACTATATATATACTCATATATATACATGCTTACAAACAAGCTATCATTCCATATTATATATATTTTACCATCAATGGTTAGAAAAAGATCTTTCTATGCAACGGATGCAATATAAAATGGCAAATCTATTTACCAATAAAAAAAAAAATAAAAAATAATAATAAAAATAACGTCATATTTGCCGCTAATATTTTTTTTTTACCTCCCAGCTATTACAATATAGACCAGGTGAGACATAAAATCATATAACATATCTATTAAGTATTATATATTTTTAGTTAGAATGTGTGTGTGTTATGTATATGTACTACTTCTACTTGTAAACTTACAATCTATTCGCTCATTATATCGTCGTCGATGAGACTTGTTTTCAAAATTCAAAGTATTAAAAAATGAAAAAAAAAAATAAAAATTAAAGAAAGAAGCAAAAAGAAAATAAGAAAATATCCCAAAAAAAAACCTGAACAAGTTGAACTTTACGGTAAAAACTTGAAAATTGCACAAGTGCATTCGGTTACCATGACATGTTGTTATGTACTGCGCTTAATGCTTACATTTTGTGTACAAAAAAGTATGTAATGTAAAATAACTAGATTTAGTAATACATAAATACAGTGTTAGACAAAATTATATTAACATATTTTTATTTAAAGTTCAATATTATTCTTTTAAATCATTTTGGAAACTGTTAGAATTAGGAAAAAAAAACAATTAGTATATTTTAATATTTTGATTAACCCCCTAACTAAAATGTAATTTTAACAGGATTAAAGAACTTAACTTACAATCAATTAATCAACATTGATGCTCGATTCACTGTTTCGGATAATTATCTGAACTCATACGCGCATTTTTTTAAGTATATATATATGAAAATTTGATCACTTTTATTTTTCAAAAATGTTTGGAATTAGTTTTTCTCTCCAGATAAAATGGTGATTTAACTTAAACTTTTAGTTCAGAAGAATTTTTTTGCTATAATTTTTCTGACATTTCTGACATTTAAAAAAAAAATTATTAGCAGACAGACTTGGAACGCATATTTTGTTGATTGAAAAAAGATTTTATAAAATAAAATATAATTTTTAATAAAATGTTAAAAAAATTGATCTAATTCAAATAAACAAATATTTCAAAATAAAATAATATATAAAAAAAAATATTTTTTAAAATATGCTTTTAGTAAAACCGAATTCGCCCCCTAAAAAGTAGAAAATAAAATTGATTGCAAAACTTTAGCTTTTTGGACTGTTATAATATAAAAGTGAATTGCTAGTGCAAGCATTTTGGACTGTTATAATATAAAAGTAAATTGCTGGAATAAGGTTAAATAAAAATCTGGGAAATTTGAGGTTCGTGTTTCTTTTTTATTCCAGCAATTTACTTTTATATTATAACAGTCCAAAAAGCTAAAGTTTTGCAATCAATTTTATTTTCTACTTTTTAGGGGGCGAATTCGGTTTTGATAAAAGCATATGTATTTTAAAAATTATTTTTTTTACTTATTATTTTATTTTATACTTTTTAGTTTTAAACGAAACACATAATTTAAATTTAAAAAATATGGGATATTTTTACATACATTAATTATTGTTTCTGATATAAAATACGTTTTACAATTTTATACCAAATGTTTAAGTAAATTAAGAGACGTTAAATCGATTCCATTACAGCAAGAGTAAACATTTTTTATTCCAGTAATTCATAAATAATGAAAGTACCTCGAAGGGTTAAATATATACCAAAATACTGTGATTATAAATATTACAATCCAATTTTAGTTGAAGCAACATTTCTAACACGTATGAAAATGATATACATAAATGTATTTTACTGTATATTTCTATAGTATAGTATTACTAGTATATCGTATATCCAAACAAACATCTAACCTTGAACACCTACCTACATACCTAATCCCTTAATAAGATCATGCAGTAAAAATTGTTGACAAATATCTTGATTTAAATTATAAGCAAATGGAGCGGAACAAAATAATTTAAGAAATTAGTTTAACATAATATTATGTGTATCCAGCCATTGGTGCAGTGGTTGACGCACCGCTTCTCATTCATAAGGGAATGAGAGGTCTCGGGTTCGATTCCCGGCTGGGTACAATAATTATAATATAAAAAAAAAAAATATTCATATATCGCAAAATGTAAATATACTTTATATATCATTATATCACGTACACCCCACATTCCTACCAGGAAACAGGGGTTATAGCTACCTGGCACATTTATGTACCACAGTACCTGAATATAAATAAATAAATAAATATTATGTACATACGTACGTACATATTTACATACGTAGCTTTAATTTTTTGTGTTGACAAAATTTTGTTTGTAAATCATAATGCGTAATGCGCAAAAGCATAATTTTGTAATGATCTTTACTTTTTATATTCTTTACTATGTACAAAAATAATATTATCTATGTATGTAGTTTGAATTTGTCAATTGGAATTATTTTGAACAAAATTTTATTTGTATATCTATATACACAATATACATAATAAATGTTCCTAAATAAAACACATAAAACATTAATTTTTAACGACATGCATATTCAATATGCAATAAAGAATGTTGACAACAAATATTCTGATTTAAATCCTAAACAAATGTTTTAAAACAAAATAATTTAGCAATATAAAAATATTGTACCTATATATTTTGTGTTTTGCTAAATCCTAATACAAAATATATGTGCACATCAAGATTGATTGAACTAAATTATTATAGGAGGAAAGATCAAATAATATGTGTATAAAAAAAAAAGATGTTGCATGTGAACTAGATTCGAACAACATGACCCCCACTTTTGAAACCTGTACACTTTCCTATGCACCATACAACACTTATAAATGTTACTAACAGATTACGAAGATAATAAAAAGCGTGACAGAATGACAAATAAATAAATAAACCGACACCGACGAGTTAATATAAAAGCATATAATAAGTTAAATATTATTAGCAATATAACAAAATTTAAAAGAATAGTACGGAATAATATGTTGAAGCAGTGAATTCAGCATGAAGAAAGCAATAAATGACCTAAATAACATGAGGATAGTAAAAAAGTTACAATATGTAAAAGAGCTGCAAGATTTCAATTTACAATAAAAAGTAATTTAAAAAATTTTATTATTTATTTATTTTCTAGTTTTTAAAATGTACCAAAGGGTCTTCGAATAATATATGTCGTTGTTTTTCTTCATCCGTACAGTCACCAAAAAGGCAAAATTATTCAATTAATGGAAGAATTGTTCGTATAAGTAATAACCGTAGTATATTTTTCATAATAAAAAGATAACTCTATCTTTCTTCGACCAATTCTACATCTACTTTTCTTGAAAATTTTGTTTGAAAATACTAAAAGTGCATCTCTAAATACCAATAATTTTTCAATTGAATATTATAGCCATATTTTTTTGTCCCATGCTGTATGAACATTGAATTTTTCTAAGTATTTAATGGACGATAGTTCATATTAGTTTTATACTTTTATATAAAAAAAAAAAATTAATTTTTAGACAAAAATGTTGCACGAATACAGGTTAAAAATTTTGTATACAGGTAATGTTTAATAATATAATAACTATTTTTTAACTTGTTTTATTTTTTTGTTTTTGTGTAATTATTATTTTACTTATGTTCATTAAAAAAAATCGTTTTTGTCTTTTTCTATTAAATTGAATTATGGGACTCAAAATTTTTTTTTTTTTTGGAGTTTGTATATTGTGTTTAATTCTGTTGTTTTTCTTTCATTGAAATTTGAAAAATTTATTATTATTTGATGTTTTTTAAAAAGGTGTGTAAGTGTGTTCAAATGAAATACAGTAATACCTCGAATTGCACGAGTTCTGACTGTGTGGTTTCGGAATTGCGCGTTTTTGTTTTTAGCACCAAAAATTTCGCATTGAGCTGTAAGAAATATGAAACTCAACAGAACATTTAGTTCAAATTAAGCAGAAGATGAAAATGAACTGACTTAAAAACTTTTTTCTTCAATTTTTATGAATTAAGTACATATGTATTTATAATTTTTATTTTTTTTGTTTATGCTTATGTTTAAATGTTACTGTTTAAAACTGAATAACGACTTTATTATAATTATGTACTCACTTTAAATTTAAATTTTTTATGAGAATTTTAGGAATTTGGAACGTATCCCCTTAATTTCATACATAATAGAGTTCTCGCGATTTCTGTGTGGTGCGCGCTGTTTTTTCAGAAGGTATCTACCGCGCAGTTCGAGGGATTACTGTAATTTATAAAATTTGATATAATCATAAATAGTTACTGGTTATTTTAAGTTATTTTTTCAGAAAATTAATAGGTTAATAGAAAATGAATTATCATTAAACTAAGTTGTTAATTTGTTAAGTCTTTTTTTGGGATATTTCTGTATTTGCAAGTCTTGCAAGTCTTTTTATAGTATAATTTATTTGATGGGTTATTTAGATGAGGAGATGAAGAATAATAAAATAATTTAAATGCATTGTTTAAGGAAATTCGATTATCAATTTTCTATAAATTCGTAAAATTAATAAAATTTCCTACAATTTCTCTGAATAATCTAACAAAGATTGTTTAAATGTTTACTATAAGTATAACAAACCATTTGTCAAAGTTTAAGATGAATATTTTAAGGGATCCGATATAAACATTCAGTTAGTTGAATATATGGAATAATCATGAAATCTTAAATTATCTACGAAATTTAAAATAAAAGATAGGTGACGAGCTTGTGACGAGTAAATACAAATCAGAGGGAAAGCATGGTATATCAAGCAGAAGACTAGAGGTTTTATTCTCAATATTTTTAATAAAATATATTTTTCAAAAGAAATCATTGTGCAAAAGACTATTGCATATTAATACATTTTTACGGTTTAGTCTTATTTTCTCATGATTTACCCAAGGTAAATAAAAATGATTTTTTTTAAAAAAAAAATTGGAAACTTAAGCTTTTTAAATTATAGTAAGGAAGCAAAAAATATATTTAATTTAAACCTTAACCTTACCTTAAATTTAAGTGAAATTAAATAAGCTATTAGTATGTATATTTAAGCTATATTATAGTTTAATTAAAGTTTACGAAAGAAAAAAGTGATGATAAAAAACTTTTTGTTTTTATTAAAGTGACGAATATTCACATTTATTTGGCTAACAATTCAAATAAACTAACAATAAATATATTTTAAAAGTAAAAAAAAAAAAAAATATTTTCAAATGTCTTTTGTTAAAATTTATAATTGTATAACCTGGTATAACGTTTATCTACACATAAATTAAATCATAAAAAAAAAAACATGATAGAAGAGTAAAAAGAAACAAATAGAAAAATAAAAGGTTGAAAATTTATTCAAAATTCCATTCTTTTTTATTTAAAAATTTTTTAACAATATTTAGTATTACATTAGAGTCACCGGAAGCTTCAATCTAAAATTAACAAAATATTTGTTTTTTTTTTCCGCTACTAAAAAGTAATGGTTTTAATATTTTGTTTGGTTTTTTTATGATGGTAATGATGATGATTCACCTATAAAACAAATAAGATATTACATAGGTATCATTTTCCAACATAAACAATTACACCATGAGATATATTAAACACTAATACATATATACGCATATATATATAAAAAGATATACATATATATAGTGTTTTATTTTATTTAATTATTTGATTTTTTTTTGATTAAAATAGCATGGAATACCTTGTTCTAATTAATGCACTGCTCTAAGTCTGGATAATATTTGTAATTTTTATTTTTTAACTATACATACTTATAATGTCTGATTTGATGTACACTAAATAAGAATTTCATCATCATCTCTTCGTCATCATATTTATCATTATCATCTGAAAAAAATTACAATGCTATAACAATTCAGTTTCACTCTACTGATCATCATAAATACATATAATAGATATGTATGTATATATAAGTTAGAGATGAAGTTATTGTATTAGAAATATTTAAGTTTGTGTTAGTATTTGGTAAGGGCAAATATTAAGTTTAAAAGTAAAAAAAAGACAAGGCAGAATGCAACCCAACGGTTTTTAAAAGCGCACATTTCCAAAAGATAATACAAACTGTTTGGAATTGGGTCTTGCACCAAAATTTTAAAATTTCATATATAATAACAAAATATGTGAAAACAGCACTTTTTTTCAATTTTGAAGAGATGTAAGACCGGAACCCTATATATATATTACTGGAGCTTTAATTTTTATGTCTTGCCGAAGAAAAATATGTACCGGTGCCTAAGTTACAGGTATTAAAAAATAGCAATTTTTGAGCGCTAATAGCTCATAAATAGGGGGTGGTCTAAAAAAAATTTCTGAAGAAACTTATATAGTTATATATATACTATATTATATACTAATTCTAAAAGTTCTTTCTTCCCTCAAAATTTCAAGTTTTTAAACGCGTCCCGGAGTTATGAAGGTAGAAAAATCACCTACAATTCTACAATTTTATTATTGACTTTCCAAGGTAAAAAAAATTCCTCTCAAATGGAGGTTTCCGATTGAAAAAATGTTAAACAAAATATGAGATATACGAATTAAAAATAGAGCTTTTTCAAAGTTTGAGGGACTGAACCTCCGTAATGGTGGGGGCTACATGAAAAAGTTGTTTTACAACATTAATTTTTTTATGAGACCTCTCATGGTTAAATATTTTTTTTCTCTATTTTTAACGGTGTAGAAGTTTTGAAAATAGACGTACAGATGGAAGGACAAACAGAGTGAAACTAATAGGCACATTTATTGAAATTTTTTTTGGAAATGTGCTAAAAAAACAAACACAAAACATAATCAATGGTCATTTGATAAAATATTGAACTCAAAGGTTTTTTTTTGTGTCTATCTAATGATATACAGTTTTCTGACATATTAATTAATAGATCATTTTCATATATTTTATTTTTCCATTTTAATCCTTTTATAATGTGTACCATAAACCAAAAAAAAAAGAAATTAAACCCGAAATGAATAATACAAATGATCAACTAAATGATCCCATGAAAATTAATTGATCTCCAAAAAAATAATCAACAATTTAAAACTAATTTTCTTCTTTTTTATAGAAGAACATAACATAACATAATAATTATAGGGCTTATACTATTACTATACTTATATGGTAATTTTTGTCGAAAATTATTCATTTTTTTTCAGATGATAGAAAAGGTCCAGAACCTTGACGATCATTTTGTATTAGAATTATTTAAGAGAAAGTCATCAAAATCTATACAAAAACAAAATTCTGTATACGAAGGTGCTACTTTTAAAGTTCTTTTGATATACTATATGTAGCAGTTAAACCTTATTTTGAATATTGTATAAAAAAAAAAAAAAACTGGCTCGTACGTATACTTGCATTACAAATATAATATGTAAGTGATATGTTCTTCAGGCCAGTTAATTCTATATGTTATTAAAATTTATTTTATAAATTGTATAGTCTTTAACTATAGTTGAGATTTTTATATATCTGTTTAGATATAGGAGTTGAAATAAATAATAACTTATATTTATGTACAATTGGAGAATTTGATGTTTTGCAGAAACGATAGAACAGGGCAATGTGTGTTATTTATAAATTCAATTTTGAATCAAAATTTCCATCAACCACCTGGATGTTACAAATTTTAAAATGAATTAATATAAAACAGAGAGTAATATAAGGATATATGATAAATTAACCTAATTACTTATATAAAAAATAAAAATATAGTTGAAATGATTGAAAAAATTGTGTTATCAATATATATAAGGATTAATATATATAAGTTTCTTATTTAGTCCCATGTTATGTTTTGTATATTAATTTTTTTTTCTTTCTTTTAATATCTTTTGGTATTTGTTTTAATACCTTTTATCTTGAAAATTGATTACTTAAAGATTGAATTCATTTAGTGAATATATATATATCTTTTTAATGTCTTAATTATGTTAGTACCAATTATAATATTGGTACAAATAACAAATAGGTTTTTATTATAAATTCCTTAAAGCATTTTTATAAAGTATTTAAAATAATAAATAAATAAATAAATATAGCACATTTAGTGCAAAATCTAGAATTATACATTCTAAAATTATATCTTTCTTTTTTTTAGGAGTTTAAGAGGCAATAGTTTTGATTTATTTCGCGTTCAGTCAGAAGACTATATATCTGTTAAAAAAGAACCTTTACTTTAATAATAAAACAAATGTTTTGTTGTCTCACTTAACATAAATTGTCTCTTGTGCACAACAAAAACTTGTGTGCCAAATTAAATGAACTATGCTGAAGACATTCGTTCTTACTAAAAATAATTTAATTTGTTAAAAAATTTGTTAAAAAATTAATCAAATCGAAACTTTTAGCTTATGAAAACTTATAAATTTTAGAAAAAGATTATTATCCTTAATAACTGACTAATTGAAAAATTTTACATGTTTCTGAAAAAACGAATTGATAGGACAATAAAAATATTGGTAAAAAAAAAGTGTTATACAAATTGTAAAACTTTATTAATAATTTGTATGCTTAAATAATTAAACGATAAAAAATTATACTGTTTTACTATAATACTTATAATAAAAGTTTTCATATCTTAAGTAGGTATATTGTGTTTATCTCATTATTATTATCATATATTTAATTAATGTCGTAGGTATTTATTTACTTAAATAAAAAGAAAAATTTTCATCTATTTTAGACAACAATAAAATATTATAAAATAAATTTGAAGAATATTTTTATTTGTCATTAATTAAATATATTGTTGTTAAGTAATTTTTTTTTTATACATATAGTATATTATTTACTTGTTTATTAGGTAAAACAATATATTTTATAAATTAAAGAGTTCATAAATTCTTTTAATTTTTTTTTTTTTAATTCTATTGCTGATTTAATTTTCAATAACAATAACCATTTTATAACCTAAGTTTATAAGTACTAAGTATACAAAATTATACAAAAATTTCAGTTTAAAGTTCCAGTTGAGTTGAAAAAATATTGTTAAGTCTATAACAACTACAAAACAAAAACAAAAAAAGAAGAAATACAAAAAAAAAACAAACATTGTAACATTGGTAACGTAAATCAGCAGAAAAAATTATTTAAATGAAATGCACTTTTCTTTTATTTATCTGCTGGTGCATTTCCACTTCACTAATTTTCATTCTACCATTAATAAATAACAATTGCACAAAGTACAAGTGGTTTGTTATATAGTGAATATTACAAGTGCTTTAAACGAGCATTAAAAAAGAAAAAATAGGCCCATTTAGTGAAAAAAAATATACACATTGTATAACACAAACATATGGACGTTGGAACAGAAAAAAAAAAAAATTAAAGAAGAAGTAGAAGATATAAAAACTTTTTGATTGCATTTTTATATACATATATGCAATTTCCGAACAATTTAATTTCATAAATACTATTTTTAATTTTGAAAATCTTTCAGAATTTCATAATTTTTTTTTTTTTGTGATTGTTTTAAATCAATTTCAATTTTTTTTTTCTATTTGCTTTACTATTTTATTGACTTTAAACCACTTATGTATGTAGATTGTTGTGTAAATAGCTTATACATGTTTAACACCTTTTAAAAAAAAATCAAAATTAAATAAAACAAATTGTATTAAGAAAGTATAAATGTTATAGTCGGCCTGATTGTATTATAGAATATATTTCAAAACAAAGAAAAAGGAAAACGTTCTTTTATAACTATCTAAAAATTTATAAGAATCTAAAATAGTTTTGGGCGCGGATATTATCGATTATTTTGATTTTAAGGCAGATAATTTTTCTTTTATTTTCAATTACATATTTTGAGATATTTATTTACAAAATTGACGAATTGAAAATATATATTTTTGAAGTGGAATTATTAGTAAGTATTACAAATATATATAGTAAGATGAAATATCTATGTGTTTCCCAGACATACCTTCGAAAAGTATATAGATTGTATAGTATGAGTGTATTCTACACTCTTTAAATGTATTCCATATTCTAATAATTACTTATTTGTTTTTATTTTATTGTGGATCTCACAATAGTATATTAATAATTAAGAATACTTAAAACATTTTCAAGCATTTTGTGAACAGTATAAAATCTTATTTATAATGATTCTAAAATTTCTTAAACATATGCAAACTATATTCTAGCAATTTATTAATTTATTAATTGTAGAAAATATATAAAATGCAAATATATGTGCGAATTAAATTTTAGTATGTTAAAGACTTAAAATGAAGTAGAAATTAAAACAGAATACCTAATTGGACTACATATAAAAAATTGCTCGTAGTAATATAATGGAAATTTGTTTGACATGTGGTTATATGGAACCAATTGTCATATAACATTACCTTCACTAAAGTTTGCAATTTAAATATATCCTATTTAATAAAATTTATGGAAAAGTTTTCTTCAAATATTCTCCTCCATCCTTCATAATCTAGCTAAATTACCTAAACTCCACATTCCAAGCATCTTTCCCAAATCATCATCCCTTGGTTTAAAAGGAAATTTTTTGGGTATAGGTTAAAATCTAACGCTACCAAAAGCAACCTCGTACAGCTTCTCTGAATGACATTAGATGTTTTAAATATCTATTCTAACAATTGTATTAATTTTTCCATTTCATTTTGTTTTAAATGGCAGAACAGGTGTACTATTAATTGATTTTTTATAAACTTTATTAAAATTTTTTACAAATTTTGTTTCTCTTATGGTATTAATTATGATCATAGCTTTTTAATTGAATTAAGTATAAATGAAATATTAAATATCATACGTAAAGTATACTCGTATGTAAAATCTAAAAAATAAAATATTTATTTTAAATACTTACTTATTTACTAATTTATTTTTAATTTCTTTAACAATTTTTTTATTTTAAATAAAAGATAACATTCCATACACTAATAATTAAATATTCATACACCATAATAATGTACACGAGAGTGTACATATGTGCGTGAAATGAATTTTTCACACATTACACATTAAATTACATATTATATGAAAAATATACTCATAAAATGATATTTAAAACAAAAAATTTTTCTTTTTCATTAATTTCACCTTCATGTTATTAAATTAAATTAAAACTTGAACTTGAAAAGTCCCGGTTTTTCTTTAACATTTTTTTTTCATATTTTATATTTTTCTTAAACATAAACGAAAAAGTAATTTATAATTTTCCCCGCTTTTTTTTTAATTTAAAACTGTAATCCAGACACAAAATATTTATCTCTGTTAAAAAATTTTATTCAAATTAAATCATTCAAAATTTTTTCTCCATTTTTCTTCATACTTTATTATAAACAAAAGAAAATTCTCATGATTAAAAGCTTTATATAAAATACAATTCAAGGTGGGTTGAAAATAAAAGATACAGAGAAGAAGAAGGGTGGTGGTAAAAGAAGCAAATAAATTCTACTTCTTCAAAAAAAAAAAAATACACATTAAAAACTTTATTCATTATATATAAGTATGTATATGCAATTAAAAAAAAAAAAAAAGAGGAAAATTTGATGTTAACTAGAAAATTTTCCAAAAAAATACATATTTCAAAACAATACAAGAGCATGGAAGTCTGACTTATTAAAAAAAGTTAAATATAAATTTATTAACTATATAACTTTATTACACTAAGTATAAGTAATAATTTTAGGATTTTGTGTTATAAAGTGTTTTATAATGTGCTATCTGAAAACATAAAAGCTGTGATGTAACTATTCACTTTAAGTTGAGATAAGAATATATTAAAACTTTATAGCAGTTTAAACAAATGTAACTTTAGTATTATTCTCGATTAAATGGGAGCACCTCGGAATTCCAAAAACAAAAAAATCCCAAATGACGAAATCTCAAATTAACTATAAATCTCAAATTACAAAATCCAAAAATACCAAAATCCCAAATTGCAAAATCTCAAAATCTCAAAATATCAAAATCCTAAAACCTCAAAAAGTAAAGTAGAATTACATAGACTTAAGAATTATCTGCAAAATGAGGCAATTGTTTGGTAGGGTTTTCGGGCTCATCACAATTATTAAGCAAAAATATAATTTAGTAAATATTTAAGAAAAAAATTAATTTCGTGATTTTTTCGTGTCGCTTATGTGTATAGTATAAAATGTAAATGAGAGATTCTGAATTTGAAGCGATTTTTAGTTGGTTATCAAAAGTTATAAGTTATACGCTTTTTCGAAAATATTTATATATATATACATGTATATGTGAGATTCGGAATTAAAACGGACTTTAAAGGTGGATTTAAAATCAGAGTTTCAATCATTTGTTTAGCGGGGTTTGGGGGCAGCTGCGCCTCTATTATATGTTTAAATAAATATATGGTTACAAAATGTTTAAATACAAATATGGTTACAAAAAATATATATATGGCTACAAAGTAAAAAAAAAAATATTTATATAGGTACATATATATATTTTTATGAGATATTCTGAACTTGGAGTGATTTTTAGTTGGTTATTAAATCAAGATTATACGCTTTTTCGAATATTATATTCCGATTATACGAATATTTAGAAAAGATAAATATGTAGGCAGATATTTCTTTTTTCTATTTTTTTTCCAACATTTTTGCATTCAACGGACTTTTCTGTTAAAATTTTTTTTTTCCAACACATCCGATATAAAAAAAATTCAAAAGAAATTTTGACAAGAAAACTGCTTTTGGATTTTGGAATTGGGATTTTGGAATTTTTAGATATATATTTTGGAATTTTTAGATATATATTTTGGGATTTTGAACTTTCGAATTTTGAATTTTGTGATTTTGTATTTGCGATTTTGTGGCCAACCCGATTAAATCTGTAAGAATCAATATAGATTAAAGAGTATCAAATTAGTGACAGGAAGGTAATAAGTAAATGCATAAATTAAAAAAAAAATTTATATAGAATTCCTAAATTTAAATAACAAAAACATTAGGAAACCCCCTGTACAAAACTGCAATTAACATTTTTTATATATATATATATAATTCTGAAACCTTTATTGAGTGTTTAAGAATTTTAATAAGGTTTTAATTTTTTATTTAAAAAGAAAAAAAATCAAACAATTAAAAAATACATTTTCTACGAGATTGGGTTCAACTGATTTTTATTCAATCTTCTAAAAAAAACAAATACTTATTGTATTTAAGTATATAGATACTAATTGTAATAGCACGGAATAGAAAACAAGAATGGAAACAAAATAACACATAAAAAAAAACAATTTTTAAATTCAATATTGATGAGTCCGTCACATTTATGGATTATGGAAACCTTATACAAGACGAAAACATGTAAATGTTTTATTAAATTCTTTTTTAAAATGTTTTTTTTTGTTATTTAAGTATAACAAAAGGTTTATGACATTTGATACTCTTAAAGAAATATAAAAAAATTCGTTTTTATTTTCAATTATTGTCATGACTAAAATTAATTTTTAATGTTATTTAAATTAGATTGAATATATTAATTTTTTATTTAAATCTTTCTATTTTAATTTAATCAAAATCAACCTACACTTTTCAAACTAATTTAACTAATATATTATTTATATATAATAAATTATTTTAAAATGACAAAAAAATGATATAAAATTAATTTAGAAAGGTGTTAATTTGTTAACATTTATAAATGAATTAATATATTATGATATTTTTAGTTTAAAAATATGGATGTATCTAAAATATAAACTTAGAATATAATAAAACAAGACAGAATTTAGAATCAAAGATTTTTAAAGGAGCACATTTTCCAAAAGACAATTAAAACAGTTTAGAATGCAAAACACAGAATTTTATATAAGAACAATTATGAAAAATCAAGAGACACTTTCTGAAATATTATAAGCTTACCCTATAAGCTTAATTAAGAAAAGTCAATAACGCAATATGTAAAATTCTAATAAGTATTGAAGTTCTAATTTTTACTTTTTATTTTTAAAATAATTTTTATAAATAAAATAGAATCTGAGATATTCACATTTGAAAATAGGGCTGTTTTAAACTGTCAGCATCTGTAATTTCGTAATGGGTGGGGCTACATAAACGAAGTTGTTCTACAATAATAATTATTTTATTCTGAGAGATCTATTGTTAAAATTTGAATTGTTCTATCTGGAACGGTATAGAAGTTTTTTGAACAGATTGACGGATGGACAGAGTGAAACTAATAAGTAAGCAAATTTTTCAAGTGATGAAAATATTTAATCTAATAAGAAAATACTATTTAGAAAAAATATATTTTTATATATCTATGTGAAAACAAAGTAACTCTTAAATAATTCGTATAAGAAAAATTGATCAGGAAAAATCATTTAGATGTCAGTTACAATCTCCCACTATTATTCAAATGTAGAAATTTCTCATAAATAAAAAAATTAGAATTTATTTATTAATAAACAAACATATATTCCTTAAGTAACATTAATTTATATTAGAAAATATAGAACCTATTATTTTAATAAGATTAACATTCATTACCTTATGCCTATACTACATTTTGAAATACTGCTTTTATTTGATATGATTTGGCATTCTTTTTAATTCTTACGAACTTTTTTATCTTTAATTTCAATTTTAATTTATGTAATGTTTAATATTAATTTTCTACTCTTAATTTTTTAAAATATGTATAATAATAATAATACATGTTCATTTTAATCTTCAGTATGTTCGAGAGCCAGTTAAAATGAAAACTTATTTTATCTGATTTTTTACATTGTATATGGTATACCGTATAACTGAATTATTAGGTGTGTTTATTAGATTTAGAACAGAACAGAACAGGACAGAACAGCATACAATTAAACGTCAAACACTTTAGAACAACTCTAAAGTTGTTTAATGTTTAATTTAATATCTAATCTTTAATGTTTAAATTTCTTTTCAATTTTAACAAATTCACTTTTTCCACCATTTTTCGCTAAAGAAAAATTATTAATAAACATTCATATACATGCATCTGTCAAAATTTCAAACAAAAAAAAAACAACAAAAAATCTTGTCCAAAACAGTTCTTAAAAAAATTTAGAACAGAAAAGTACAACCTAGAACACATTCAGACATCTTAATGAACACAAATCAGAACACTTTCAGAACTGTGTTTTTCGTTCTAGGACAGATTAATAAACACACCTAATAAATAAATTTAAATGAATGGCGGTAAACATTAAATTTATAAATATTATAATATCAATAATAGAAAAATCTAAACAAATATTAAATATGTAAACAAACAATTTTAATTAAACTTTATAACTTATCAATTATCATATAAAATTTTAAATAAATATTATTGTATTGATTATAATTCAAGTAATTCTATATGACGGGGTAAGATATAGCTTTGTCTCACATATATTTATTGAATGCAAAAATAATTGTAAATGAGTTAATGAATATTATTCTATAAATAAATTTTCAGCAAATCTCTCATCATATTCCTGTTTTCTGTACATCTCCCCTGTTGTTCCTTGAACATGGTGCATACAGATTTGTCAACTAAAAACTATAACAATACAAAAAAAAAAAAACAAAGAATCTCAACCTACAACAATGAGTCATAACTTCATAATTAGTCTGTTCTGTTCGGTGATTCGATTTTTGATTGTTATTATTGTCATTTTGTATTGTTTCCTTAGTAGATTTTTATTTAATAAAAAAAAAAATTTTTTTTTCTATATCAGTCAAATTAATTTTTGCTTAATGTGCAACAAGTTACAAAAATAAACAAGAATGATATAATTTTACATTTTTTTGTCCACAACTGGTTTTATTTTTTGCTGTTTCTTTCGCGTATTTAAAAAAAAAAAACCTTTGAAATAAAATTATGACATAATTTTATAGTGCATTATACATTGTACCAAATTATATTAAATTACATTTGACTACATTTAAACATAAAAAATTAAAATTGAATGTAAGTATTGTGTATTATTATATTATGTCTTGACCTATCTTAACATAATATATACTTAATATAATTAAGTGATTCATAATTTGCATTTAAAGAAATTATTAAAAGGGAGTATTAGTGAAAAATTTTTAATTTTTTTAATTATATTTTATTTAAGTAAAAAAAATTTATAATAGCGATAATAATATTAAAGATTTTTGCCATTTTTTTTTTTTTTAAATAAAAAACTGATCATTTATATTAAAGGTCCAATCCTAAAGTTTGGTTCAAAAAAGGTTGGTTTTGCTTAATTAAAATCCAGCACTATCCGGAAGAATCAAGTGCAATTTCTTTTCAATTGAATGAATTTAAAAGTTTTCCATCGACCTTTTTTGGCTTAAGATGAGTCTAAATAAAAAAAATTTTTAAAAAATATGTAGATATCGGATTACTATCTCAAAACCGTATTTCATTTGACTGTATTTAATTTGTAACCAACTCTAAAATCTCTCCTAATTATATGTTTTACCTACATATTTTAACAACAAAACATTTTAAAAAAATGGGGGCTGCTGCTCTGAAACGCCTGCTAAACAAATTATTGAAACCCTAATTTTGTAAACAACTCTAAAACCAATCCTAATTATATGTTTTACATACAGACAGTCAAACAAAATACATATGCAATAATACATTTATTTCCTTCTTGATAAATATTAAAACTGGTATAAAATAAAACCTAATAAATATTTTTATATATCATAATAATTGAATTGTCTTAGTCTCATTTTTATTAATTTTTTTTTTAATTGTTTTAAAATATTTAGAAATTTCTTTTTAATAAACATTTTGTTACATTATTAGAAATTAAGCATCACCTTATTATTATCAATATTTCTCCAACTTAGGATATTAAAAAAAAAAAAAAAATTGTCTATTAGTTCCACTCTGTGTGTCCCTCAAAACTTCTACGTCGTTTATGATGAAGCAATTGGATTTCAACCACAAATATCAGTGCTATTAAAAAAATTATTATGTAGGAAATTTTTCTAACTAACCTCATTTGTTACGAAACCACAACCTCTCAAATTTAGATAAAACCCTATTTTTAATTTTTTATATCTCAAGTTCTATTTTTAATCTAAAAACGTCAAACGGTAAAAAATTTAAGCCTTATAAAAAATAATAAAATTTACTATTTAAATTTACCGTTATGTGAAACTAAAATTTTCCAAAATCTCGTGTTTTAAAGCTATTAGGAAATTTGCTATTTTTAAAAACAAGAGTTGAAGAAAAATTATATTCTTAATTTTTCATATCTATTTCTTTCATAATTCTAATAAAAAAGAAATTCTAAAAAAAAATTTAAATTGTTTTCCATCTCTTTTTAAAAATATGCGTGAGTATTTAAAAACCTTCAATTCTACATAATGCCTTGTTTCCAACTCTTGCAGTGCAAATAAAAAATTATTAAATTTTCGCCTAACTAAGATAAATATTTCAAAATAAAAGTACAGTGGAATCACGATCATATGAACATTGCATTATATGAACTATCGTTTTATATGAACACAAAAATTTTGCCATATAAAACTCTATTACTTATATGAACTTTCAAAATTTTCAACTCTATTTTACGAACAATTCTAATGTAACGTATTTTTCAAAAATACAACAAAAAAAAAACGAATGTTTAAAAATTGTTTTTTTTTTGTTTCAAACTAGAAACAGTTACATATATTCTCTGTTTTGAGATAATATTTCTTTGATACATAAATAGAATATATTCAGATAATATATAAATTTAACTCTACATGTGTAATTTAATATCTACTTAAGTATTTATGTATCAGAAAATTGAAAACTATGAGGATCCCATATTCATATCAATTTTATATAATCTCACTTATATGAAAATCCCACTTATATGAAATTAGGCTGCATTCATTGGTTCATATAATCACGAGGTTACTGTAACATTTAATAAGTTTATCTTTAAGAAAATTTAAACCATTTTTATTTAGCAAATTTGAAAGTCTTTCAGTGCTTCCTCTTTACACTAATATAGAAATTTAATTAATATTCCTTTTTTTTTATCAAAAAAGCCAAAAGTTAAGGATCATATTTATACTTGACCTTAAAGTCAGTCATGTAATAATTTTGAACAGATTTCAAATGACCTGTTGTTTGTAAAGAATAAAAATCTTCATAACAATAATTTTATATTACATAATTTATAAAAAATATCATGTGAATTTTATGTTATATTATATGATATAAATTATGTATGTACATGTATAAATTATGTTGTTAAACATACCTACATAGATTAAACTTTTTACTTAATCTTGTAGATTGTAAATTTGTGTATAAAGACTAAGAGTTAACTACAATCATTTATTGGGGTCAATTGCCTAATTAAACTTTAATAAATATTTAATTGTTTTTTTTTGTGGTAATTTTATTTTTATTTTTTTTGCATAAAAGTTACTTAATTTTATGATTACCACAATATAACTATGTACATACATAATATATGTACATATATTTATTTCTATTATTTTTGTTTTTATTTCAAATTTTATTTTATACTTATTGAATTACGATAATAAATTTTTTAATAAAATTTGTTTATGATTTATGTTTTTTTTTTCCTTTCTTTAAATACATTTAATATAAAAAATTTCATCAATGAAAAAAAAAAAATAGCTATGTTAATAAAATTATTCAAAAAAAAAAACCGCGTATTGCTATCTTATCGCGTAAATAAAACCGCATAAAACAATATACCGTAAATCTATATAAAATAATAACACATAAATAAAATATATATACATATTTTGAAATTTTTTATGTACATACTAGTATACTACATATGTATATTAAAAATTAATAATCAATAGGTATATAGAAAAAAAATATATTTATAAAGGTATGCTCATATCTGGTTAAAGTACAGATATCTTTAAAGAGTTAATGATTTTATTTATTTATGTATATACAAAGAAGTGATTAGATAAGAAAAGTTTTATTGTTGTTGTTTGTATTATAATATTTTATTTTTTTCAAACAATTACAACTCATTTATACCTATATTAAAGTTTTTTTTTTGTTACTATTAATTTTTGTTTACCCTTGAAGTATTGTTTTTATTTAATATTAATTATTCATTTAAAATTATGAAAAAATATTATATGTTTCAACGTTTCAAACATTATACATAATATTTAATTGACTTAAGTTTATAAAAATAATATTTTTCATAACAAGATTTAAACCGGTTTTTTATTTCAAAAGAAAAAATTCTTTAAACTAATTTTGTTTAATATCTGACATCTGTCAATCGAAACTAAACAATGGTTGTCATTGTTTACTTTTCTCGTTTACTTTTGGGCGTTCAATTTTTTTTTATTTTTACTTTCCAGTATTTTAACAAAAATAGGGCATCAACTAAGTCGTTTATTATTCATATTTGATGAAACTTCAGGTTATTATTCGACTGTAGTTATTTTACAAGATTATGAAAATTAAATTTGTAATTATTATTTATTCATCAATATAGCTACATATTATCTTATATAAGATTGACTTATTTATTTATTTATTATTTACTTTACCTTTTATTATGATATCTGTTATACGATACTATTGAATATGAACTGAACTAGGTTTGAATACACCACTTTTCGATTGAAAGACCAACAACTTAACTAATAACTAAATAATAAACCATTGGTCAGTTAATGACAAATTTACCCGTTTAAAATCTTAAAACTAAATTTAAGGTCATCTTATGTTCCGGCTTAGGAAACACCAACAACACAAGATCAATTACAACTAAAGACACATCAATCAAGGATTTAGATAAATTCAATTCCTTAAAGAGTATTATTACCTCAAAAAGTGGTACAATTGTACAAAAAAACACATCGATAATAAATTGACGAAAGCTGAAACAACATTTGGAAGAATGTGTAAAATATGAAGCTGAGAATATTCCAAGCATTTATAAAATTCATTCTGATATACAGTAGTGAAACTTGGTTGGTTAACAAAAAAGAAATACACAAACTACAAGTATTCATTAACAAGTGCCACCGAATCATATGTATGTAAAATATACTGGTCAAGAAAAATACGCAACACAAACAAAAGTAATAGCACAACAGAAACAGATGGAAAGGCTTTGTGGAAGCCATATGCTCCTAAAGAGAGAAAAGGAAAAAATATATTCTGGCTTATTAATACTTTTTCTTTGTGGTCAGATATAAGTGGTCAGATTAGATAATGTTTAAACAATTCGGTTATTTTGTTAAACCTGATTTTTTAATTTTTTGCAAAGGGCTTCAATGATGGGTACTCTCTCATTAATTCTTTTGTTAGTGTGTTTTTGTTTTATTAATATGTTGTTATAAAGACACAAAATGCGAAATCTTCTCAGTTTTAGAATAAATTTTAAAACTATATGTTTTTCATACAAAAATATTATTTCAATACAGTATAAATCAATATAACATGTTATCTTTGTAAAAAGAAAAGTTTCTATTTATATTGCGCTTTAAAAATCTTTAATTTATAACCTTATTGCTACTTATCAAAAATATGCTTCAAATTATAATTATTAACATTGAATTTAATCTTAAAAGATTATTAAATTAAATGTTTAATTAAATCACATGCCATCCATTAAACGTTTTCAAATTACGTAATATACCTATAGAAATTAATAAAATGTATCGTCATAGTTTATTTAATTAATTACGAAAGAAAAAAAAAATTTCCAAATAAATTTTAATTTTAGTATATACATACATATGTATAATTTAATAGTTTAAGAAAAAAAATGTTTAAAGATCACTAAAAAATATTAGTAATTTATACGTGAACGTTAATAAAATTATTTTAGATTTAAGATTATATATAAGCTTTTTTATATATATCTATTGTTACCTAAAGTTATATCTTATATTTATTTTTTATTATCTAAACTCTAAAGATATACCTATATCAGTTAATCTACTAAAAAAATATACCAATAGCATTAATTCAGTTATTTTATACACTTGTTAATATTTAAAAAAAATGTTAAATTTATGATTGTAAAATTTATTTCTAAAGTTATTTTGATATTTTTGTTTTTCCAAAATTTGCCAATTGTTTTTTAAAAACAAAACCTTTAAATTTTAATGAAATTTTATTAATATGTGATTTGAAATATATTTTAAAAGAATATATTTATATATTAGCCGAATTTCATCTATTCAATAACATAAAAATAAAATAATTTATCAACTCTTTGCAATTTTCTTAAATAATTTTTTATTTAACTATTATTTAATTATTATATTCAGTAATACATTTTAATTGAGATTTTGCCCATGAACTTAATGTCATATAATAAAAAAAAAAAAACATTTAGTTTAATTGCATAAGCATTTAAAAAAAATAAAATGAATATAATATATTATGAATTCATTTAATTTTATATGAATTCATTTAATTTTAACTTTTATTTAAGAGAAACTTTATATTTAAGTTAAACTTAAAATAAAAATATAGATATACATACATTCTATTAAATGTAATATCAGAAGTAGATATACTCATAGTAATGTTTTTAATTATATAATATTATATTGATTATTTTTTATAACAGTCTGTATTACTTTTAAAATATTGTATATATATGCCTATTAAATAAATATGTAATAAAATATATATGTATATAAACAAATTGTATATTTTTACAGGTTTTTTTTTTTGTGAATATTATAGGAAAATGTTAAAATTATCTAAATTTTATGACTCATAAATCATTGTACATATATATGTATATCGTATATAAAATCGATGTTCTCTATGTCACCTGTTAACCATTTGTTTTTTTTTTCTTCTACTTTATGTATCTTAATCTTTATTGTTAAAATTTTAAATTTGCTTAAAACATGGATTGATTACTAATAAAACTGGTTTAAAATTAAAAATAAGTTGTAATAATATTATTTGAACACCTGACTAGAATTTATTATTAAAAAAAAAAAAAGTAACTTAATTCAAGTCAGATGATTTTTTATTTTATTGTTACCTACATTGATTATATAACATTTATAATACTGATTCAACAGTATCTAAATTTTTCTAAACTTATTCAAAATAATTTTGTTGTTTAAAAAAAATAAAAATTAAAAAATTACTAAGAAATTCTGATAATTAATTAAATAACAAAATTTTAAAAAAATTTCTAAAAATAAATATTACCCAAATGTATTTTTTTTTTTATTTCGTTGTTTTATTGAATCCTTTCACAAGTGATAAAAAAAAAAGATCTTCTCAATTTCTCACATTTTTTGATTTTAGTTTTTTTTTTTTATTAATCTCTTTTCTCTTTTCTCAATAATTCTTTTGGAATTATAAAATCGTTCCAGTATCCATTTAACATTTTTCCAGATTCAAACGTCATAATGCCAAAAAAAGAAAATATTAAATCATATGATATTTAACTCACCGGAACAAAAAATAACTATGTATAATAATTTTACTAACACAAATACCATAATTTATCTAACATTATTTTTTCTTTTTTTTTAAATTTTTATGAAAGTTCTGCTAAAGTTACTTAAGATAGTATTTATGCCACCTATACACAAGAACATTCAATGAGGTTTTAATGAATGGAATAAAATAAAAGATAAAATACCTGTATTAGTAAATATACATGGTGTTCTATTATACTTATTTTGTTTTATGTTTTTTTTTTTATAAAAATGTGTTGAATAGATGAGGGCAAAAAATAAAAAATATATGTAGGTATGTATATAAAATAATGACAGCTTTTTAAGCCGCTATAATACACTATTATATTATTATTATATCTAAAAGATACAGGTGATAAAATTTTATTTTTATGAATTAAACATTCCTTTTCTACATATATAAAATGAACAGAAATTCAAGAGGTGTAATTTACAATAATGATCATTACAATATTACAGTTAGATTTATTTTTCATATACATGCTATACATAGATATATATATCTAGTAACATATAGTTACTAACAGGTTTAAAATAAATAAATTATTAACATAAAAATTTATACTTTAAAAAAAAATTGAATTAAATTAAAAGAAATATTAAAGAGAAAATTATAATGTTTTAATTTAAAAAATAGAAAATGAATAGAAGAATAATATTATGTTATATTAATTTTTGTTAAGTACCTATAGAATATTGTTTTAACATCATTATAATTATGTTCAAAAAATACAAAAAAAAAAAAACGCCTGTTTTACAAATTTTAATTCTAGATATATTTTCTAAAGATGAGAATTAAATAAATATTCTGAAATTTGAATATGTTGCAGTTTCATATGCACTATGCACTATTACAATAGTACAACTTCAACTAACTACAAGATATAATTAAACTTCCAATAATACTTTAACTATAAATATATAAAATTGTATAGATGCAATTAGAATATAAATTGATAAAGAATTTTCCTGAAAAACCTCGGTTTGATTTTTTATGGATGAATTCCTTACTAAAAGTTTAATTTTACATAAAATTAATATCAGTTTATTTTTCTTATACTTATTGTTCATTTTTAATACCAATGAGCCCTTGGATCTGCATTATCTTATTGCATAATAAATAAGTATAAAAGTTATATAAGTCAATTAGATAAGTATATATATGAGTAATTATATAGAATCTGAAGATATTGTCTTTTTCATACAATGTAAATAAAGTGAGATTTTAAAGTTTATAAGAAAAGAAGACCTATAAATAATAGCAATAAAAATAGTATATACAATGAATAATAAAAATAAGTCTTAAATCAAGTTTTTTTTTTTTTTGAATAATTTTCAAAATGGATATGTTATATCAAAATTTTTTAAATTCATTTTTTTCCTCTTCTATTTTCGTGTTATAAAATTAAAATAAAAAAAACTCTAAGCATTAAATTTAAAACACGTTTTATTTATTTTTTTTTCCAGAAAATAATATAAAATAATTTAAAGTAATAATTCTTTTAAATTTAATTCAATTATTTTAAAGTTAAATTGTTTTTTCTTTGAATACTTAAATATAAAAAAAAAAAAACAAAATGTCAACAACTCAGAACTAAACTTTAAATATTTTTCTTTTATATTAAAACACTGTAACTAAAAACTTCTATTAAAATAAAAAAAAAAAACTTATTTCCTTGATTTTAAAAATACAAAATATTTATAAAAAAAAAAAAAAAAAAGAGTGTCATCTTAATAGTCAGTCAGTGTTTGGTGAAAATAATATAAGTGTAAACTTTTTTATAAAGTTTAATAACCATAAAAATCAGTCAAGCAAAATTTTTAAACTTCATATATTACGAAAAAAAAATATAAATATATAATCAAATCATATACACATATATAGGTATGTGAATGTAGAACAGGTAAAAAAGTAAAAAAAAAAATTAACAGGTAAAAATAAAATTAAAGCAACAGTAGTAAGTAAACATTATTCTTTAAAATAAATGATGGAAGTTTAAAATATAGGCGATAAAAAAAAAACACAAAATTAAAATAAAGTTCTTTAATTTAGTTTTTTTTTTGTTTTAACTGAGAATTATCCCAATGTTCAGCACTCACCTTTACACACCTTTAATCCTATATATATATATATATATTGTGTGATTTTTATGTGATAGTAGTTGTCTTTGTCGTGTACAGATGAAAAACAACTGTTCTTTCTTTTTTTTTTTTAATATAAGTAATCCAAAGTTTTTATTTTGTTTTGTTGTTTTTTTTTTTTTTATTTTCTTTTTGTTATTATTATTTTTGGTAAATAAATAGCAATGGTAAAGTAAAAGGGTTCCACAAAATAAAAAATTAAAAAAAAAATGCTTTCGGCAATTATTCTCAAATTTTATGTGCTTTCAATAATAACACAACTACAACAATAAAATCAACAATTAATTTTATAAATATAATTGCAACAAAATTATTACTAGGTACAAACAAAATAAAAACAATTTTTTTAATCAAATTAAATTTCTTATTTTTTAATTAATTTTTGGATAATTTTTTTTTTTGATAAATTCTATATATTATTTTCCTTTTAAAATTATTTTAAAATTTTTTTAATTAAAATTAATTTCTAATTATATAATACACATGAATATATAAAAATATATTTATTTAAAATAAAAAAAAAAAAAAAGAATTTAACACTCTTTGATTCTGTTGTGCAACTGGTTAAACTTGATTACGAATATTGAGGTTAATGCACCCTTCTATTACTTTTTTATTTTTAATTTTTTTGTATATTATTTTAGCATAAATATAGGTAAAAAGAAAACTATTTTCTATCTCTTTCTATCCTTTTTTGTATTACTTTTTTTTTTTATTTAAACTTTTCCAACTTTTTAATATATAAATTTTTTGCTTTTTTTAAATTTAAAATAATTTTATTTAATTTTTTTAACTATAATTAAATATTCACTAAAATTTTAAATAAATAAATAAATATACGTATATTTTATATATTATTATTATTTTTTTTTAATTTTAATTTAAATATTTATATTTATTTTTTTTTTTTTTAGAATTTTTTTTTGCAAAAGACGAGCAAAAAAAAAAAACATTAATTTAATATTAAATCGGTAAATCCGTATCCATTGGAAAGAAGAAATTTTTACTTCCACGTATCCAAAATGGTCAACTCATACTGCTGTAGCTGTACTACAGTATTATTTATTCTGTTAACTGAAAATCGACGAACCAGTCAGTCAGTTCAGTTAATTTTCATTCGCATTCATTTACTCCTCTACTTCGGAAGCAGTAACAAGAAACAACAACAAAATTTCCATTTTAAGTGAAGAGAAGAGTCAAAGAAGAAGTTAAAGTGGAGGAAGAAGGAGAAACTTGGTAAAGAAAAAGAAGCAACAACAGAAATAAGAAATAATATGAAAAGAATCTGTTAATATAAAATTTAAATGTTAGTATAGTAAATTTGATGATTATATTGTATGTACTTTTTTTTTTACAGAAATGGTGTTATCAATTTTGGTGCAAAGAATTTAGGTGAAATTTTCTTCTTTTTTTTTTTATATACGGACGTTATAGAAAATTTATTGATAAAATTTGATTATGGAGTGAAAATTTGGAAAGTAACAAGAAATTGACCCTTTAAAATTAGTATGCAATTGAAAAAAAAATTTAATATAAAATTTGATATAATATGTATTATAATGTACCTTATGAAATTTTGTATATGACCAAATGGGTACTAAGATTTTGATATGTAGTGAAAGTATTATTGATTCAATTTTGTTTATAAAGGTTTATAAATAAAAGAAAAATAATTTTTAACAACACAATTCTATTTATTTACATTTGTGAGTAATGTTTTAAATTTAAATTGTGAAGTGTTATGATTGTTATATAAATATTTTTTAAAAATTTATTATATTTTGCTATGTTTGCTTATTAGTTATTTATAAATTCTTTATAAAATAAGCCATTTAATATCTTCAATAAAAATAGTACGGAAAAAAGTAAATATAATTGTTCAAAAACAAAATACCTAGATTTGTCAAATAATAGCTACTTCTGAAATACAATGCAAGGTATAATATGTGAAAACTTAACGCTTACATAGAACACAATCGAAGAAAATACCTTAACCTTATTAATATGAACCTTTAAATATTTGGTTGATTTTCCTAGAATTTCAATTTACATATCATTTAATTAAAAATACCAGAAATAATAAGTCTAAGAACATTTTTGGAACGTGAAAGTCTATTTTAAAAACATTTTTATATATATTTTTATTTATTTTTTTAATTTAAGTTCCATAATTGAAATGAATCAAAATTCCAAATACTATTTATTTATTTTATTATTTTTCTTTAGAAAATATTCAACTTTCTACAAATTCTACCACAAAATATCAACACATATTATTTGTTAATATATACATATTATAATATACGTATACATTTCAACTCTTTTTCATCATTATATTCATACTGACAATCATAATAACAGTCTATATACAAAAGCTATAGGACAAAAAAAAATATATATTTTATAACAATCTTTTTCTATACTGCATATAGACAAGAAAGATATGACGCGATAATAAAAAAAAAAAACGCAAATTCTATAATAAACAAAAATTTTAAAATTTATATCACCATACTAACTATGTATTTATTATTTTAGATTTTTACACGAATATTTTTCTTTTTATATTAGAACTTGCTTTCCAAGTTACATTTTTTATTTTATTTTCATTATATGTGTATTAAAAAAAAAAAACCGTGTATGTCAGGTATATACCGTTGCATTAATCCATCTGGTATCTCATATAAAAAACCACATATACTATATACATTTTATATATAATATACAACTTGAAGAAAAAAAAAAACAAAAATGCGAATATATTTAACGCTCATATGATTTCATGATAACTTTTTGTTGCACTGGCACGCATTGTAACAAATTACCAAGAAAAAAAAACAACAAAATTTGTTTTAATGGCGATAACAACTTTAAATCACGACTTAATCCACCAAGAGTTAAACGAAAACTGATTTTATATTCCAAATTCCAATCATAGAAAAAATAGTTATTTATTTCTCATATTTTTTTTCTATTTTCTCTCATCGATAAGATTATTTTTATTTTATTTCCAGTTCCATTCTTAACTGGAATATTTCAAAATTCAACAATATTGTTACCATCCTAACCGTGAATTACCAACACATTAAAAATGAATGTTAAAATACATATTATTATAGTAATTTGGAAATTTGTATGGTGTAGTGATCTTGTGCCGGTTTTGTACTTGTAGTGTACAGAGATTTTATTTATAATATAATTTTAAAAATACAGGTAAATGACAGGTAGGTACATTAATTAATTTTATTTTCTTTTTTCAAGTGTTATAGCAGTAAATATTTGTTTATATTTTTATTTCTGCTTTTTAATAAATATGTTTTTTCGTTTTTCTGTATTAGTATGTTTACTTTTGGATTTACGTAAAAAGTCGTTCGTATCTAAGTTACACTTGGAAAAAAAAAAATTAATATACATAAATTCAACTTTATCCACCTGTTTTATTTGTATAATAAAAATACAAAGAAATAATAAAAAAAAAAAAATAATAATAATAAATAAGTCTTTAATGTTACTTTTATACCGGTTGTACATAGGGATATATAGAGTATTACAAATTTGGTTTGTCGTTTTAAAGACCTACAATGGTAGATAGATTTTTTTGTTTTATTTTAATGCTTAAAGAAATATATATTTTGTATAAATGTCTAAAAATTACTTACTTTACGAGTCACAAGCATTTGAGTCATATTAAGAGTCACCAATATAAGAAATCTATTATCACCCTTTGAATTCATCAAAACAAATAAAGGGGCGTAGGATGAATTTATATAGAAAAATCTAGGGTACCCAGTAACATTATTTCTAATTATTATTTTTAAAAAATCTAATATTTTATTTTACAAAAAATTGCTTCAAAGCTGTTTCATTTAACTTAGCAGAAAATGACGCATATTTTTTACACTCACCTTAATAAACTAAGCTTTATATACTATTTTTCCCTAAAATGTTATTATAACAAAACAAAAAACTTTTGAAATCCAAATAGTTGAGTCATTTTTAAACTTACTTACTTTTTGAGATTTTTTAAGTGTTTAATGGTGCCAAACTCAAAATAAATTTGGTCTGTAGAATTAATATTTGAAATATTCACCGACTAAGCAACGAAGTTACTTTTTACTGCTAAAATTTAAATTATAAATTTAAAATGTCTATTTTAAAAATGAATACTTTAATTCCATAGAAAACTCACCTCAACTTATAGTATTCAATATTCTTATAATCTTATCATATCAGTACTGTTTTCCACATTAAATAATAGAATATCTTACAATTGTCTGAGTTTATATTTTTATCTTATAAATTCTACTCTTTTACAAACACATATAATTTTTCAATTATATCTGGATTTTATATACGTATACATTTTGAAAACTATATTATCGATTATTTTGTATATGACATCTAGTGGTTATTTGCATAAACTTTTTCAAAAATAATTTATAGTAAAACGAATTACCGTTAATTTTTAAATTTTATTTTCTAATTTAAATAAGAAAGAGAAGAAAAAACTAAATAAAATTTGTAAAAATGTATAACATAATTATTTAATTTGAAGTACAAAATGAATTACATATCATATAGAATTATTCTATTGTATATGTATGTATATTATATAAAATAAAAAATAAAACTAAAAAAGCAAATAAGTAAAATACTAAATAAAATTATTTTACTTTATGTTATTGATGTGAGTTCAGCATATCAAAGTGAAATGGAAGCATATATTTAATTTTCTTCAATTTATTCAATAAAGTGTAACAAAAAATAAAATTAAAAGATTTTGAAGTAAAAAGGTATGCAATTGAATATGTTAACAAAATTATTGCAATATGTTAACAAAATTATCTTCAAAAATATTTAAAGTTTATTATTAATATTATCCGTAATAGAAATTATAATAAGAAAATCAAGTCAAAAACATTTTAGTACTGAAAAATGAATATTTATATAGCTACAAAATAATGGTTTAAATCTATTGTTTAGACAGAAATAGGATGGTTAGAAGAAGAATATGAGCAGTAGGCCAGGAATATTATCAACACTTTTATAAATGGAATCCTGGAATAATAGAATAAAACTTTTTTAATATATTTAATATATTAATTCTATATTTCTATAGAAAAAGGTCTAAAAAATTAAAAAAGATTAAAAGTGAAAAAAATTTATAAAAAATTTATTATATTAAAACACAGTAATTCAAAATAATTTACATTTTTATCGCTTATAACAACATTTTTTTTTAATTAATTTATTTACTTATTTCTAAAAACTATTCTAAATTATATTAAAATTAAATTAATAAGCCTTAAAAAAAATTTAAGGTGGTTCTTTTTTTAGTTTTATTTTAATTTAATTACAAATTAATGAACACATTAATTTTTTTTTATTTTATTTATATAAACTACAAAATTTGTATATACGAATACGTTTATTTTAAACTACTCTCAAATAGGAAAATAAATGTATATTTTTTATCCTTGATATTAAATCTAAATATAGTGAAAAAAAAATATTTATTTAAAATCCACTTAGTGGACAATTTCTAATATCATCCTCTGGTTGAGGATAATTACAATAAACAGGACAAGTAAATTTATCCTGTAAAACACATAATTCACCATTGAACACCTGTCCAGCTGAACAGCTTAATGAAGACTTTTTACCACCTATACAAAAATAATAATTTTTACATTCAGAATCTATATCAGGATAAAAACCATCACGTTGACAGCCCATTTCTGCACATATTCTTGGTTTACAATTAATTTGTTGATGATTTAAAAGACTTGGACATGCAAATTCTCTTGCATTTACACATTTTACACCATTAAATATTTTATCACCACGACATGTCAATTGAGTTACTTTTTCTTGACTTAAACAATAAACGTAACTGCGACAATTTGATCGTAATTCTGGATGATAACCATCAGATTTACTTTTACATGATAAATCTGATTTACATTTAGCAACATCTGTATTTTTTTTGCATTCGTTACCATCAAAGAAATGTCCCTCCTCGCATATATATGATATTTTATGACCATTTGAACAATAAAAATAACCACGACATCCGCCATTTCTATCTTTGTAATAACCATCAGAACGATTTACGCAAGTATCTTCTTCTGCCAGTGGACATGTATAACGTCCTTTATTAACACAACTTTCACCATTAAATATTTTATTTTGCGGACATTTAAATTCTGTTTTTATACCATTTATACAATAGTAATATCGTGTACAATCTTGATCTTGATAGAAACCTTGTGCTTTATTATTACAATCAGATGATTTTTTCGGTGGTAAACATTTCTTTCTCTCTTCAAATTTTTCAAAAACACAATTTCTCTCATCCGGATCAAAATATTGTCCAATTGGACAATCAAAAACTTCGACAGTACGTCCTCGCATACATCGAACATATGAAGAACAACCTTGTTGTGGATTCATATAAAATCCATTACCATGTGCTTTACAAATATCATTTTCAGTATTCCATATTGCTCTTGGACATGTATATAACGGTGTTGGAACACAAGCATCACCATTAAATACAGCTTGATTATTACATTTTTCTCGTTTTATAAATTTTCCACTTTTACATATAATATAATGTGTACAATCCATTGAAGTTGAATCGAAATTATGTCCATCTTTTTTATTTTTACATATTGAATTACTATTAGTTGATTCACCATAACAATGTGGAACTTGATTTGCTAGAACACATTGTTTAACATCAATTTTAAAACGATATCCTAATGGACAGAATTTTTCATCAGCTACTTCTTGATTTTTGCATATAATATATTTGGTGCAATCATTTATACCATAACTACCATCTGTTTTACCAGAACATCGTTGATCACCATCAAATGGAAACGCAATAGCAGTTGTATGTGGTAGATCACAAGTAACTAATTCTTGACTAACACAGTTAACACCATTATGTAAATTATTAGATGGGCAATTATCAATATTAACAACACGTCCTGCATAACATGAATATGAACGTCGGCAAGCATGTGTTGTATCTTGGTATACACCATTTGTTCTCCCAGTACAAGTTGGTTCATAACAAACCCCTATTATGTAAAATAAAAAATTATACAATAAAATAAAATTTTTAAAAAGATTCTAATAATTATAATTAATATTTTATACCTGAAGATCTGGTACATAATTGTTTATAAAAATCAAACATTGAACCAGGACCACATTCATCTGATTCGTATTTTTCACGACCAGTACATCGATAATATCCAGTACAATGTGAACCAGGACTAGCATAATAAAATTCATCAATATTCGTACATTTTAATTTAATGGCAATTGTTTGTTGATTACAGAATACTGAAAATAAAAATAAAAGTATTTTAATTATAGAATTACATATTATATATTATAAATTATTTTCTTTGCTTAATAAATTTAAAATTTGATTAAAACGCTAAACTATTAATTTAATTAAATAATTTTTACAATTTCTCAGCTTTTTTTTTAAGACTCTCTTATCTTAACAAATCATCAAATAAATTCACTTATATTATATAAATATATATATATTTCTTTTCTTATGTACTCGTATGTTACGAATTGCGATTAAACAAAGAAAACCGATCAATTTAACAGAACTGCAAAAACAACTAATCAAAAAAAAAAAAATATATAATTTAATTTTTGTTTTTTTTGTTTTTTAATTTTCTCAAATCAAGTTTTTAAACGAAGAACCAGACCCTGAGCCGCCGTGAATCTTCTCTCATTAACGTCACAATTGATTTAATGACTATTTAAATTTTATAGCTCAATTCTAAGCACAACAAAAAAAAAAAAAAAAAAGAAAAAAAAAAATATAATATTAGAAAACAACGAAAACAACTTTAAAACAATGATAACTACAAGTTATTTGCATGTTTAAGCAAATAAAACTTACCAACAACTAAGAAAAAAAGAAACAAAAAAAGGTGAACCGAGGGAACACAAACAAACAAACAAACAATTATAGAAAAAAAACCTACCACAGCAAGAATTTTAATTATGAGAAAAAGTTTTAAAAATTTAGAAATTCTTGTTAATTAATCGATCACAAAGTGTAGATAATATTCAGGCTCTTTCTCATTTCTCATCCTGATCGTAAAAATCGTGATTATTTTTTATATAAATAAAATTGCGAACATCCCCCCAAAAATTTTCTAAAAAGAATTATTTAGCTACAATATAATTTTATAAAGAAAAAAAAAACGGCATATATGTATGTTTTAGCTTCTGATAAGAAATTCGTTTCTAGAATTCTAATAGAATAACTTAAATATTTCCTTCTATAAAAAATAAAAAAAAATAAAAACTAACAGACAAAACAATGGTTATTTGATCTTTAAGCGGATCTTTATTTTATATGCAAAACCGCATTTAAAAAGTAATAAAAATAGTATACTAATTATAACGTTAAATAAAACTTAATGTTTACTTATTTTTTTTTTTTATTTTTGATGGGTTCGGTTTGTTGGCTTTCGATTTTTATTGAAAGAAAATGAATAAATATTGAAAAGAATTAAAAAAACTAAAAAAAAAAAACAAGAAAAAAAAAATAACAGCAGTAATTACGTTTATAGTATTTCCAGGGTTGTTAACCTATTTGAATAATTTGATTAAACAGTTAAAATCTATAAAATATTATTTCGAAAGTATAATTTAGATGATTTAATTTATGTATTATTTTTTACTTTTTAATTGCTGTCAATTTTAATTATTATCACATATGTATTTCTTTATTAATATCTATATGTATTTGTTTGATATTATGTTATACTGTCTATAGCTGACCTTAAACAATATTAATAACAATGTAATAAACAAAATTTATAGTCAATTTTTTACATTTATATAAGATTAAAACTATTACAGGTGAACTTAAATATTAGATATGAAAAAATAAAATCTTACAATGGAATATTTTTCTTCCATTTTAAGGTTTTTAAATTAACCTCACTTATTTGATTACAAAACAAAAATCTAAAATAATTTAAATATTTTTAATGCGACAAGATAACTAACTAACTAATAATAACAGTTACTACAGTAGAGTATTCTTCAAATTGAATTCTATTATTGAATATTGTAACTGTTGACAAAGCATGACTGTTAGCAAAATAGTATTTAATAATCGGTAAATTCATTATTTTTTTACAAAAACACTATTCACAAAACCAAACCCTTTTGGAAAGCATTTTTTGCTGTGGGATTTTTGTTTTTTTATTTTATCCTAAGACTATTGCAGTATATTCTATGCTAGAAAAAATGCTAGAAAAACTAACAGTATATTTTTACACAAGATACACAAATTTTATTTGCTAGAAACAAAGATTAGTATTTGGTGCATGTTAGTTTAAAAAATATTTAACTAAAAGGTTCAATAATAATTTTTAAATCTTGTGTGTTTTAAAACTTCAATCCACGCTCACAAAAACAAAAACAAAGAAAAGTAAGTATTGAAATTAAAGTTCAAATGTAAACAATACTGAAAATATTCTAATATAAATTTTTAATTTCATACGTATACAATTCAAATATTAAAGTTGAACATCCGTTTAAAACCGAAACTGAAAATATATACTTAACTATTTAATAATGTCAAAATTAATTGAAATTTAAAATGCCATTCATGATCTTAAAACTCTAGATACACGAGTTATCCTGATAGTAATCCTGATAGTAGAACATGAATTCTAATTATATTTAATTTGAAAAAATGAAAAAAATGTTGTTAAAAATTCTGTACAAGCTTGTATATATCTAGTATACTAATTATAGTTTTCATGCCAGGTTACCAGCTCTTAAATATCCAGCTAGTTTTGTTTTTATAATTTTTATTTTTTTTTTGTACTAAAATCTTTCCAAAAAAAAAAAATCAAATTCGATAATTTGTATGTCATTCAACAAAACGGCAATAAGCCAAAAACTCAAATTGTAAATTCTGTGGTGTTTTACCTTATTTATCTGTTTATTTTTTTAATAATTGTTTTTGTTTTTTTTCAAAGTTTCATTAAATTAATGAAATGATAATCAAAAAGAAAAACAAATCAAGTCTCGAGAAATATAATAAAAAAAAAAAAAAATTGACAACACCTCATTTGAACTCGACTGCGCAGCATTTTTGGTGAAGTTTTTTATTTATTTATTTTATAATTTTTTTTTTATCTCAAATTCAAGTTATGTCTGACTTGATCGCAATTTTATGTAATTTTAATTATTTTTTTTTGGGTGATTCTTTGAGCACATTCAAAAACCTAATCGCGAATATCTCATTATTTTTAATTTTAGAAATGTTTGATTCACGTGCTTTATGTTGAATTTTATGGTAATGTCGAGTTCATATAATTCATTTGCCTTATTTTTTGAATATAATTTGACCCTCACATTTTAAAGCATTTTTTGTTTTTTTTTTTACACTTTCATATATACACATATAAACATATGTATATCAATTTTTTATATATATGTACTTATATATTATTATGATGAGCATTGATTCTATACATCCGGATTCATCACAGTTAAACGTAAATATAATATACATTTATATTTTGTAGTATCTAATCATTATATCAAATAAAGTTGTTTAAAATCTTGACAACTGGTAATAAAATCGTTATATATGTATATACATATATACATATGTATGTTATGTTAAACTTTGTTATTGATATATATGATGATTGAAAAAGATTTAATATTAGAAAATTGTTGGTTGTTTAGTATTTATTATTATTGAAGTTTGTAAGCTAGTTTAATTTTTATTTTGTGTATTTTTTGCTAAATGATAAATAAACATATAAATTTATTTTTAAATCTTTATTTATTTAATTTCGCGAATTAATTTTTTTTTTTTTTCAAGTATTTGTTGATTTTTTTTCGTAGATAGATTAAATAGATCTAATTACCAGATGATATAGCAAAAAATGTATTTATTGTTTTTTTTTTTTTGTTATCTGACTAATTGATTAATTAATGAGATTATAATAGTTTTGACAGTAGTACAATGAAAGATATTATATTACAAATAATTGATTAATTGTTAATAATTATTATTGTTTATTTAGATATTTTAATTGTGGTTTTAAATATCTTTTGTACATCTTTTGTTCCTTTTATGTAATCCAGTTTAAGAACTCTTGAGTATATAAGTATTATTAAAAAAACACAAAATTCGATTTGTTTGAATTAAGAATTCTTTATTGCAATTTTTTCACACAATCATTCCTGACAATCTAAATTATAGTTTTTATATCTTTTTATTAGAACTAAAAAGTTGCTTTACTTTATTTTATATTTTCAGTTTTTTAAAATAACTCAAGTGGTTCTTTATTCATAGAAATATTATTTAATACAGATATGTCTGTTTAAGCAGTTTCATTTATAGAAAAAATATTCATTTAAATGCTAAATATTTTAAGCTTTTAATTTAAAAAATTGACGTTGAATTGTTTACAAAATAGTAATAAATTTCAATATTATAAATATTGTCCTATTATTTTAATTTTTTAATTTTGTTCTTATTTATTTTTTATTTTATTTTATGGAAAACTTTTTAATTATATTATCATATTTTGATTCAAAAAAAAATTTTATAACTTTACATATCATCTACCAAAAAAAAAAAAAAAATACCCAATAATATAAGGAATAACGTAAACAAAAACTCTCATTATATATTTCAGTAACGAAAAAGGAAAAATATTTAATAATAAGCTGGTAAAGAACAATAAATAAATAAAAAAAAAAACATATTAAAACAAATATGACATGAAGTGTTTTTATCGATTGCTTTGTATACGTAAAAAACAATATTTAATTAATATTATTTTGATATTTCAAATTGTAGCACGTAAATTAAAATACGTCAAATAAAAAAAAAAGTTTCCCACTTAAGTCTTTTGTTTATTATTAATAATCATTTATTATTTACCAGAAATAACAGAAATATTGATAATCTTTAAATATGAAAGAGAAAAAATTAATAAAAATTAAAAGAATAATTTTAGATAAATTTTAAAAAGAAAATAATAAAAAACGACAAAGAAATTTGATAAAACGCAAAATTTTTTATAATTTTTCTTGATATGAAATCATCAATCATTTAAATGATTAAACAAATTTGGTGCAATTATGTTTTAAAAAGAATTTATTAACAATTTATTTAAATAAATTATATATTAGAGATAAAAAAAAAATAGAGATTAATTTGCTTTTTGAAAGCTGTTACAGTAATTAATTTAAACAAAGCATTGTCATCGATTGCATTATAAATCTGTAACTATCTTTTATATATAATTTAAAAAAATCAATAAGCTGAGCCTCATTTTAATTAAAACTGAAGAATACATATTTAAATATGTCATTGAATTATTTATTTTTTTAAATAAATTTAATTTTATGATTAATATAAAAAAGTATTACAAAAATTATTTTTTAAGTTTAAAAACTCGCAAATGCAATTTTAAGAGAAGATCTTACGAACAAAAAACTCCGCGAAGTAAAACTCTAATGCTTTTTAATTTTCAACATTCATTATTCAAAATGTTAATTTAAAGAGCATAAGTTATAAATATATTTACCTGTTGCTAAAACAAATAATGTTGGCGTTGATATTAACCTCTGCAATCCAAGTGATAATTTTAATTTTGACATTTTTTTTTTCTCTATATTTTCTTGATTTTTAATTTATAATTTTGCAAAAATTAAAACGAATTTGTTTTTCTTTTATTCTTATGTTATTACTACTAATTTATTTTCAAAAGATTATTATTATTTTTTTTTTTGAATTAGCAAAAAAATAAATTTATTTTTTTTTAGTTAGATTCACATTATTTTTCTCATTATTATGTTATGATATTATCATACTTAATTTTACATTCACTGCACTTTATGACCACGATTATTTCCTTTTATTTTATTTTATTATTATTATTTTTTTTTTTTTTAATTTCTTTAATAAATCACTTAAATATATGATTTTGACCTTTTTCTTAAATTAACCTTTCAATGTAAAAATTCATTCAAATTAACAAAAATATAAGTATAAGATGAAATTCAGAATAATAATTTTTTTATTTTAATTTTGTTTTTTTGTTTTTTTTTTTATTTAATTCTAATGTTTAAACATAATTTTTATCTTAAGTATATTTGATTATATCCGCTTTTAAATTAGTTTTAAATTAAACATACTGGTGATTTTATTATGTGATTTTCACTTTTT
This sequence comes from Poecilobothrus nobilitatus, assembly GCA_947095535.1. NCBI lineage: Eukaryota > Metazoa > Arthropoda > Insecta > Diptera > Dolichopodidae > Poecilobothrus > Poecilobothrus nobilitatus. The sequence continues at coordinate 241,074,849 of OX352774.1, read as the reverse complement.
ACAATCTTTTGAAATTTAATTCAAAAAATTTCATACCAAAAATCATCCTATAAAAATTATTACTTTTTTTGTTTTTGTTTTAATGTCAAGGTACTTTAAGCTTCCTTAATATAATTCTATTGTATTAATTTATTTCTTTTGTTTTTTTTTTCTGTTTCCAATATGTATGCCACTAAATTGTATTTAACAAATTTTTGTTTTTCTTTTTTTTTTTTTTGAACATTAAAAACCACTAAAACTCATAATTTATAAAATACAAAAATCTACAAAATTGAAGTGATTTTTAAATTCACTGTTTAAAAAAAAGAATTCATTTTAATTTGTTTATTCTTATTTTTGTTTTAAAGTCCGAACAACAATGAACCACCAATCACAAAATTATTCACACAAAAAAAATTATAAAAGAACACACCACAATATTACAAAAGCTTACAATTCTTTTGAAATTTAATTTTCAAACAAAAAGAAAAGAAAAAAATTAATTTAATATTTTTTGGCTACCAAATTCAACCAACCAATAAAATATTCTAAAATTCGCGAATATTTTGTTTTTCCTTCTTTCTTTATTTGTTTTTTTTTTGTGTTTTTTTTTCTCCTTTTGTCTCTTTTTTTTTTTTTTGTTTGTAATTTTAAATATGTTTTAAAGTGCGCCGCCACTTAATATTTGCTTTTATCCAATTTTTGTTTTTGATCGTTCAAGAGATGCGATTTGAATGAAAGCTTTACAGATTAAGTTCATTCATTTATATATGAACGACAAGGGTTTGATCGCGCTTATTAAGAATTAGATTAGGTGATTTTAAGCACGAGAAATATTAAAAAAAAAAAAATTTCGCTCTCTCAGAAAATAACAATAAAAGTAACAGAACAGAACAGAACAGATTGATAAAGAAAATAAAAATATTAAGGAAAAATTTAAATGATTCTCTTAGCGAATGATTAACTAAAAATATAATAATAAAAAAAAAAAAATTTGATTTGTTCTCGTGCTGCATGATGTCGCTATTTGTATATATTCTGGTATTACGCAAACGAATTTTCACGAACTACTGTTCGCTGTTAAAATTCAGCTTATATAAAAAAAATTTTTTTTTTTTGAGTTACTCTATTAAGTTTTATTAAAAATAAAAATATTTGAGTTTAATTTAAATCATAAGTTTCGATTTTGTTGGCTATCGGTGGCTGGAATAGATCCGAACCGTAAATTAAATATTGTTCGCTGGCACGAAATTTCTATTTTTTGATTTTGTAATAAATATATTTTTATTCTTATATTAATTATTTGATTTGCCATACAAATAAAAAAAATAAGTTTTAAAAAATAGCAAATCTTCATGAAAATGTTGTCATAGAAGCAATATAACAAGACCATTTTATGGCCCCAAAGTGAAATCATACTGAAGTTGAACCCAAAGGTAAAAATATAATTATTAATACAGTGTTGAAAGCATACAAAGAAAATGGTAATAAATCTAACACCATCCTTGAGTAGAATTTACCATCCAATAAATTATTGTATTTGTTAAAAGTAAAAGCGTCAGTTCATTTTTAGCTGTTACTTTTTTCAGTCACCCATCTGAAACTTATTTTTGTATAACATGTATTATACGTTTGATAAAAAAATGCTAAACACACAATTTACCTTAGACATAATAAGATTGTGGCATAATAAGAAAAAAATATGTCTGACATTCGTATTTTAAAAATTACATTATTTTAGGGTGTATTATAGTTTATTATAGTGACGTCTGAAATCATATGGAAATTTTTAAGAAATAATTTCATTCCATTGGAGATAGAAAATAAAAAGTAAGAATAAAAAATTATTTTAATAATTGCAAATATTTAATTAATTTATATTTTTTATTAAATATTTTAGACTGCATAGACGTATTTATTTACTTATTCGAGAAGTTAAAAGGTAAATTCATTAATATAACTACAAAAGTTGTAAACATAAATTGTACTGTCATTTTTAAATTTTTTTTTTTTTGAGTCAATTTGTGACAGTTGTAATATACCAGTTTGAGAATGAGTAGTACAGTCCCACAATGAAACTTATAAATATAAATTACAAAAGAAAAAGAAATAAATAAAATACGAATGCTATTATTGGCTATTATAAATGGAATTTAAAAATTTTACTACAAAAGTAAAATATACAAAGCCAAACAAAAAAAAAAAAAAAAAATAAAATGCGCGCAAAAAAAATAAACAGTTATTCGAGCAAGGAAAACAACAAATCATTATTTATAAAAATCTTGATCTTGACCATATTTTTAAAATATATATATAATATAGTTAAGTATATATATTTTATTTTATTGTATTTTGTTATTTAAAATAAATATTGTAGATTTTTTTTTGATATTAAATATAGTGGATAAGTGATTTTAATTTTTTATATTAAATGTTGAATTAATTGGTAATTGAACTCATATTTTTTGTTTTATTTTTTTTTTATTAAATAATTTAATTGATTTATTAATGCTATTGTTATAATTATTATTATGACAAATATAATATTGATTGATTGTATGTTTATTATCATTATTATTATTATGTCTTTATTATTAATACATATATATATATATATATGTTTTTTTTTGTTAATAAAAATAACAATACTAACTATTTTTTTTAAATTTTGTTGTTAAATCGTGCAGTACTTCTAAAGTTTCCGGTATCAATGGATTTTTATGACTTATTACTTGTTTTTTGTTTATGTTTTTCTTTTAATAAATCTTATATAAATATAATAATAAATAAATATTTTAATTAAAAAAATATTAATAATATATTTTTTTATTTTGTTGTTTTTGCTTTGTTTTTATTAAATTTTTAAACATGAGTAGAAATTTAATTGTCCGGATTTAAGTTTGTTTCCTTAATTCTTTTTAATTTCTTATTTATGCAGGCGGTTATTTCAAAAAAAAAAAAAAAAAAAAAAACAGATTTATTTTTACATTGAAATTTGTGCAGAATTGAATTTTGTAAAAAGTAAAAGGAAAATATAAAAATATTTTTAATATTTTTAATTTAAATTTTTAAAGTATTTAAATATAAATAAAGTTTGTATGATTTTTGAATAAAAGTTTAATATAAAATTTAAAAAAAATTGTATCTTTTATAAAAGATTAAACACATATAAAACATACCGAAGTAAAGTTCTTTTATATAAAATAAAAAAAATATGAATAAAATCATCTTCGTACTTAGCGACATCTATTAGTAGGTACTATAGTATTTTGTTTAATACATTATTCTTTTATTGAATATTACATAATTTGTATTATTTTTATATAAGACTTTAATTCACCTATATACCAATTAGATATTGCCTTTCATATTAAGAATTGTGTCTAAAAAAAAAATATAAACAATTTTACATGGTTTCCAGTCAATGAAAATTTTAGAAATAATCAAAGACTTGAAAAGTAGTCTCAGAAATCCATATATTGAAATATTTTTATACATACGTATAACCAAATAGAAAAAGAATTATTAAAAGATCAGAAACATGAAGTTACGTGAATCATCTTCTAATACTTCATTTTATCATACTTCATATACTTCAATTAAATTTGTTCTTAAATCATTTATATTTGACGCTTCTTTCATAAATGTTAGAAAAACTTAATATAATTATCTACAAAACCTTTTTTAAATATTTTGCAAACTTTTTCAGTAAATTTACTTAAAATGCATTTAAAATTATTTTATTATATTAATTCCAAACTAAATTAAAAAAAAAAAATCCAGAATAAAAGTTTTACCAGACATTTTGTTATCATCAGTTCTTTCATTTTTTGCTTTTTTTTCAAAAATTTTATTTAATTAAAATGTTAAAAATCACATAAAAATTCCTAAAAATCATATTTTTCTTTAAGAGACTAATTGGATTTTACATAAATCGTATATAGGTATTTAAATATATTTCTTTTTGTTTTTGTTCTTTTTTTCTTTTTCTGGTATATTCAAATTTTTTTAGATGTCAAAGCGCAGATCCGCCTTTGTTTAACACTACACATCATAGAATTGTTAATCTTCTCGTGAAATTAATGATTTTTTTTTTTTTATTTATTTTAATAATTTTTATGTATTTCTTAAATTTAACATTTTATGTAGGTTATAATATAGATTCTGAAATTTAGTTTTTGTTTATAAATTTTTGGTTGAAAATTGAAAGATTTTTAAAACTCAATTTGTAATTCAATCAAAAGTTTTGTTTTTATAGATTTTTATGTTTTCATGTTTTATTTCATTTGTGATTTGAAAGTGCATTTCGAAAAGAATAAATTTTATATGTTATGCTCTTCGGATTTGCATACGATCTAAACAGGACATACGATCTATTATTAAAAAGCAAAAAAAAAAATCATATAAATAACTTCAAAAACCTGATTAACATAACGATGCTATTAAGTCAAAAAAAAAAAAAAAAAATGCTTTTGTTTATTCAATAAAATCTTAAAAGATACTTTATAAGTAAATCTAAAAGATACTTTATAAGTTATAAGTAAAAGAAATTTTATAAAAAATATAACAAAATGTTCAAAGTAGTTAACAAAATGTTCAAAGTAAGTAAGAAAATGTTGAAGAAAGACATTTTTCAGAGTTGCTTTAATTTTTATGTTTAAATGTTTAAATTTTCTGTTATGGCCAACGTATTTTTTTTAAACTTCATTATCTTATAAGTTAACTACTTATATAAAATTAAACTATTTACAGATATTTTTAAAATTTTCTTTAAATCAATTTTGACTTTATTAATATTTTTAAAAATTTCTTTAAATTTTAATATTAAAAAAATATAATTTATAGAAAACTAAAAAAAAAATTTTTTTTTACTGTTAAAAAAAAGCTACCAAGTTACATTTTCAATTCAAAAAGAAAAAAACGCTAGCTATATAAAATTCAAATATAAATATTTCTTTTTTTTTTTTAATGTTTTGACATGATTTTTATCACATTCTAATTTATAACCACTTTAATACTAATCTATAATATATAAATTATGAATTCATAATGTCCGTTTTGTATATTTAGATATGCTTCTTTTGAATATTATACATAATATAAAATATCTTATAGTATGTTCTGAATAATTAATCAGAAATTAATAAAATTAGTTTAAAAATACAAAAGAAAAAAAAAAAAAACCAAAACAAAAATTAATAAAAATACAAGATTCAAAAATTTATTTTAAGAATAAAAATATTGAATGTTATACAGGAGATTTATGTTAAAATAAAAAAATGTTTATTTAAAAAAAAAAAAAAAACAGAAATAAATTATATTTTAAAAACAATAAAAACTGTTGAAGTTTTAAATTTTATGTGTATATTATGAAAAAATGATTTTTAACTATTTGATCAATTTAACGATGCAATTAAAGTTATTTTAACAAATATTTTTCTTTTTAACAAATGACAACTATAGCCGTCCCATTTGTTTCTTATTAGAACATTAACTTAATAAAATTAAATGAAATGTTATTCTGATGGATCACAATTTTTAACTTTTTAAATTTAAAAAAATAAAAAGTTAAAAAAATACAATTTAGATTTACGTTTGACTTAATTATCGAGATCCGCTCGATTTCAAAATTAATTAATAAATACAAAAAAAAAAAAAAAATTTGAAAACAAACAAACAAAATTTTTGTGTAATCATGTATCTGTAGTATAAAAATAAATTTTATTTTTAGAACTGAATATGTACTAAAAATTAGTAATATTTCAGCAAATATTCATAACTAAATTGTGAAATTTCAATTTTACATATACAGAGTGTGTCAGAGCATGCGTATCAGTTTTTAAAATTTATAAAGAAAAAATAAAAGATTTTTGTTTTATTTTTATTAATTAATGCATACTTAGAAAACAAAAAAGATTATAAAAACAAAACCTTCTTGAGTTTTCATTAAAAAACACCACTTCCAATTAAAAAAATCTGATTTAAGTGAATTTCCGCTCTAAAATCCTCTCGGCCCTCTCCAAAAGTTTAAAATATTACCAATCGATAGATCACCCCCGATTTAATAAATAAATTTTTTTTTTTTATATATTATAAAATAATGACTCCTTCCCTATTTAAAAAACTGATACTCATGTTTTGACACACCCTGTATAAATTTTTTTATAAAATGTAAAATTAAATTAGTAAAATGTCTGAACTTTTTTTTTCTAGAAGAAGTAGGAATCTTCCAGAGATACCAAGATTATATTGTTTTTTTATATTGTTTATGAGTGACGAAACCATCAATAGTTACAACATACTGTATAGTATATAACATCTTCTTGAATAAAGAAATAATTGAAGATAACTTCACTGTCATTTTAGCAGCTATTATTTTTAGTATTAGTATATTAATTATTATTATTTGCTACAGAATCAAGGCCATCAGTGAATTACAACTTGCAATAGTATAAGACACCTTCCTATGATGTAACCATAGGTAACAACTGTTATTATTAATATGCGATATATAAATTATTCCAATAAAAAATGACTATACTTATTTTTTTTATGTGAACTGAACGGGATTTGAACGCAAGACACTCTGATTAAAAAGCTGACAACTTAACGGGTTATTATCACAAGACAATATTTCATTTGATTGTATATCACCAAGCCAGTATTTTCTTTTGCCTGTTTTATCATTTGACTGTATTCCACTTGAGTGTATTTTCATTTGACTAGCTTCCATTTGTAACCAACACTAAAATCCTCCCTAATTATATGTTTTCCATGAAATACAGTAAAATGAAAAACAGTCAAATGATAAATCAGGTAATTTGAAAAAAATATACAGTCAAATGACACTCCGGGCAAATGAAATACAATGACATACTCGCCGAGTGCCTACTTAACCACTTCTTAGATAATTAAACTTAAAAGGACTTCTTTATTTTTAGTATCTTTTCGTAATTTTAGTATAACATTTTTTTTTTTTTAATTTTATGTAAGGAGAACAAAATAATGATAAAATAAAAAAATATATGAATAAAATTGAAAACACATATAAATCTTAATTATTATTTAATAGTACTATATTGCATATATAATAAAATTAGTTTATATTTTTATTTGCATAAAAAAAAAAAAATCGTGTTTAATTTTAATTGTAATATATGTTTACTTCCTTTCAATATTTAAGTTATATATATAGTAAATAATGTTGGCGCCCTTTTAATGCAACAAAAAAAAAAATGTTTTTTTTTATCTGATCTATAAAGCAAAAAAAATAAAAAATAATAAAATAAAATTCATGCTAAAAAAAACAACATTATTTATTATATTATTCCACGATCTTTTATATATTAATTATTAATACATAATAATATACATATATATATATATCTTAATTAATCTGTTCAATTGTAAGTAACGATTTTTAATTAAATATAAATAAATTTTATTACTCTATTAAAAGTTTTATATGTATAAAATTTTGACAACAAATCAATTTTAACTATAGGTATAAAACATATTCTATAATCTATTATATATCTATATTACACTAGTTTTAAGTTCTATAATCTTTTAATTTTAATCATATATATATATATATATGATTTTTATTACGATTGATTTAATAATGTATAGTAGAAGATTTTTCACAAAAATTTTCTATAAATATTTTTTTTATATATAATTAAAATTATGCAAGAATTTAAAAAATTTTGCAAAAAAATAAATAAAATTTTTTAATTAAAAATATAGCATTTTATTTTTGTTTTTTGTTTTTTTTTTTGTTTTTTTTTTCATTTTTCGTTGACAACATAAAAATTAAATTAAATATTCATTATAAAATTAAAAAAAAAAAGTCCATTATTTTTTTTCTTTTGTTTCTCTGCCACTCAAATAATTCTCACGATGGGAAATTATTATATTATTGATTTGTTATCAAAATAAATCGATAGCAATCAATCGACTAATTAGTATTAAATGTATATATTTATATATATATAAAAAAAATAAAATAAAGTTAAAAATTACTAAAGCTGTATTTAAGATTGTATTTTAAATGTTTGATCAATAATATAGGATATGTATAATTTAGTCAATCATTAAAAGACTATTAAATCGACAAATTAATACCTATTATAGTTATATACCTGTACTGATCTTATAGCTAACAGTGAAGAGAAATTAAAAAACAAAAATCGGTATTTTAAATATTTTAATGGTAATCATTTAGAATGATATAGTATTTCTATAGAACATATGTTCTGCAATATGCAGCCCAGACTTAATAAATTTATGGCAGCATTCGGACGATTATATCTAGTATCAAGGAACAACCAAATTTCCAAGAAAATAAAAGTATAGTTTTTTGAATGCTTGCATAAAAGCAGTAAAACGGTTTTCTTGTATGGTAATAAAACATATGGATGATATATAGCACCAAAAACAGCAGGTATCCACTAAGAACTGCCCACGTATCATATACAGATAACAGAATATTCTGAATCACAGAATATAAGCAACAAAGATTTATAGAGACTTACAAGAGTAGAACACATACTGAGACAAAAAGAAAAAAAAAAAAAATAAAGTTAGATACACCACCCGGTAAGGAAAAATAAGAAAACTATAAGGAACATGGTCTTGGAGTAGAACCCCACGGAAGTAGACGAAATGGACATCCAAACAACACATGAAGATGCACTAATACCCAAACTAAACCAGCAAGAAACTTTGTAAGATAGAAATGTCAAATGAAAGCTTCCTCGTAAAGTGATAAAACACAAAAAAAAACCATAATTTTAAGGCTATACCTTAAAGGCTATAAGGCTTTATAACAAATAATTAATAACTAATTAGGAACAAAAATTAATTAAATATTTAAAATGTTTAAAAACCTTGAAAAACTTCAGAAACTGTAGTACATCTACAAGTAAAAGTATATAACATTCTTTAAAAAACCTGAATAAAATAAAAGTTTTTATTAGGGGCATAATAAGTATAAGTATACAATAAAATGTCTAGAATATAAAAAAAATTTATTTAATAATTTATTGTCTTACCACAAATTTTTTAAGGCAATGATTATACCCTTATAAAAGGATCCTTAATTTCATTTTAGGGATCGCAGTTTAAGGATTCCCCAATACTAAAAACAATAAGTGTATTTTACTATTTTAAATAGGATCCCACATTCCCACAACAAACTTTAGTCTAAAATTTTAGTGATAACAATTTTAAATAAAACTTAATAATATCTACAGATCATTTATAACGTTTTTATAAATGTTTTTTTTTGTGCTCTTTAATCAGACAATCAACCTTTTCATAAATTTAATGAATTGTTTTTTTTTTTTTTATATATTATAAAAAATGCAAAAAAAAAAAAAAATAGTTAAAAACAAAAAATTTCAACCACAAAAATTTTTTCCCACAATATTAACTGTCTTTTGCGAATTATAATAATTAAATATTCGATAAATGAATTAATTATTAATAACAATATATATATATATATAAATATATATATATGTATTAACATTTATACATATTTAATATATAAACTAGATATTAATTTCTTAAAAACGTTTATATTTATTATGTTCGTGTGTTTTAATGATAAAAATCTTAAGATTGTTTTTGTTTTTCTTTTTTTTTTCAAAAATTATTCAAAATAAACTTGAAGTTTAAGTTTTTTATTTTCTAGTATAGAAAAAAAATATTTTGTAAAAACAAACTTTTATATAAAAAACCATACAAAAAAAAAAAACAACCATCCACTAGAGGACGTCAATTTTTTTTTTTTGTATCAGAATCTTTTAAAGGATTCTCCCAAGAAGTTTCTTACGTAGTAAAAATGATTAACTAAACAAAAAAAAACAACCAATCATATTTCAAAAAGTTGATTAACCTTTAAATTAAAACAATAATTAAAGTTTTTTTTTTGTTTTTAGATTTGAATCTAACAATTCTAGTTCTATTAAAACACGGATGTAAAAGTTCTTTATTTTGCATACATGAAATTTTTTACTATTTTTTTTTTTATTGAAAATAATAGAAAATTGATTAACTTTTGCATATACGAGTGTATATATATGTGAATGTATAAAATCATTATGGTATAATAACTTATAAATATTACTTATAAGTTTATTTAGTTATGAATAAAACTAAAAAAAAAAAATTAAAAATAAGCACGAGGCTTCATAGGGGTGGTGGAATGACAATTTATTTTCTTATTAAATAGAAAATATTCAAGATTCTTACAATTATTTAAGCTTCTCTTGTATTTTTCCCTTATTTAGAAAAATTTTTTAAATAAATAATGATTGACTATAATCAATTATTGTTTTCTTATTTAATCATCAATAGCGTTAAAGATTTAAAAATTTATTAATTTTTTGTTTTAGAATATCATATTTAAATCTATTACAATTCTAGTTGAACCTGGGTGACCTAGGGGTAAACCTTGGTAAAAGTTGGTAAGAGAGCATACAATACGCTGTTAACACAGTTTGGGATGTAGGTTCGAATCCCACACACGTCGTAAGAAAATATAATTTCCTCCCCCTTACGACACTATATATAGCCTCGTCTGAAAAGATAAGGCTGTTTAATTTTCTTGTCACATTTATATGACAGAGGAATAAACTAAAAAAAAAAAAATTCTAGTGATAGCCTACCCGCACTCAAAATTAATGATAGATTTATTCCATATGTTAATAAATTGTGTTAAAAATCTGAGAGTAGTTTTTAATAAAAGTCTAACTTGTACAAAGGCAAATCATATCATTTAAGTTTGAAATAGATTTTATATTATTTCGTGTGGAATTGTGTTAAATTGAATTATTATTGTTAAATTGGGGAAAATAGCGTCAAATGTATCGTTAAGTACAAAATACATAAACTTATAAAAACACTTGTCTTGCCTCATTTCTAATATTAATGTAATGTGGTTTAATATTAAGTGTTGTTGAACGTAATAGGTTAAATGTAATTTTTTAAATACCTTTAGAAGATATGCCGTAAATTACCGAAGATTTGATAATGTTTCATTAACTACTTGAAGTATAAATATTTATGTTTTTTGTTCAATCTATTTATTATGTACTAGAAACTTTTGTTCAATCTAACTATTATGCACAAATACTTTTACGAAAAGCTATCTTGTAGAAGATTTTTAAGGACTCTTCTTCTTATTGTTCCACAACAGTGAAGATGATCGAAACAATTGTCATTTTTTGTAAAAATAGAATATCTTTATGAAATACCTTCTGTTTGATATTAACCGTGCACAATTTTCTAAAGAATTTAATATGCTTTGTTTTGAATATTTTCAGAATTTAAAAGTATTGTTCATTTAATTGATACAATACCAATTGATTTATAATATTACATTAATCTATTGATAAGGAATTATATGTATACATATTGCAGAGACTTATCGTTTCAATGTAATTACAATAATAATGATAAATTTTATAGGGGTAAGTAAAACTAAAACCACTAGTTCAATCCAATTCAATTCTCAAAATTAAAATCCGTTTATTTATAAAGAAAATATTATTTGGTGCAGTTAGAATAATGCACAAGATAATCATTTTTTTTGTTTAAGTGCTAATATTGAAAAAAATTTGATTACACATCCTGTTTTTATATAGAAAATAGAGGCAGCTCCCTTATTTCTTCTGTTTTTTTTTTTTAAATAAAACAAATTTTTGGAAAAAAATCATATAGAGATCCGGGAAATTAAAAGATTCATTTTAAAAGTTTTAATTTAACGCAAGACCATTCTATAGAAGCGAATGATTTAAAGAACATTAAAAAATAAAGTTACTATATAGAAACTTTTATAAATTTCTGAAAAAAACTGAAGAAAATAATGTGAGAAATTAGCTATAAGGTTTTTTTTAATCTAACTTTAATATAATTTCATTTTCTTCTTTTATGGAGAAAACCTTAACAATTCTAAGAACAAAATTATAAATTTAAAATTATCGACATTATAAAATATACAAGAAGACGTTGATTATATTTTTCAATACACATATTTTATTTTATATATTTAGAATATATGATTATTCAGATTAGTTTAGATTATTTATGGGGTATAAATAACACTATAACCTTTTTCTGTAGATCTATTGTGCTCCCTCTATTGTTACATCTTGTTGATTTTGCCTCCACTTATAATACATCCACCCTACTTTTTCTAAGACTTTAAAACATCTTCGGTAAAGTAAATTGCTTCTAGGTTCATATAGTTCATTGAGTATGTGTTCTAAAGATTACTTCTTCTTCAATTTGCTTAAAATGCCCCTTTAGCCGTAGTGTCCCGGTAGGAAGCCTCTTAGAATTTTCAGTTTGTTTTTACTGGATTCTCTTAAAGCTATAGCGAGTCTGAAAATTAAAATACACTTAAAGGACAATTTAACAGCTCCTTAGATTATCGGAGCCCGGATTTTTCATTACGTAGTTTACTCCTACGTTTTTTTCTTGCATTTTTAGTGCTTCTCTTATTTTGTATTTACCTATATATCCTAAATAGGTTCTGAATCTGTAACAAGAGTTGGAGTTTCTTCTTTTGCAAGTCGATCCGCTTCCTCTTTATTCCTCAGTATCCAGATACCCAGTAATAGGATTGCCTTATTGTTTGTTTCCTAAGCATTTTAGTTTCACTAAACACTTGCAAACTAATTTGGATTTAATTGCTTGCGAGTTTTGTATCTTTTTGGCTGCTTGAAGGTCTGATAGAATAGTTATTTCTCTATTTTTATATCATCTGTCGAGATTGAATTGTATGTATCTTTCGATCAATTGCTTACACTTCAATTTGAAATATATTGATTACTTATAAATTAACAGCTTTTTAATATTCTACAATTACTGATCTCTTTATTTTAAAAATTAAATTTGAGAGATTAAATTTTGACATTTACGTTTATTCTAAATAAAGATAAATTAAATGAAATTTCTCAGAAATAATTAAAAAATTTTAGGATTTGTAATAAAAAAAAATATTTTTTTACATATTAAATTCTAATAAAAAATTACAATATTTCATGTGATTGGTAAAGAAAATTTAAAAAAAAATTTAATTTCTTAAAAGTTCATCAAAAAAAAAAAAAAAAAATTTTTATACAATATTCTTTTATATTCATTTTAAAACGTTTATTTAACTATGGAATTTTGATCGTGTATAAAACTAGGTATTTTTAAAAATTTTTTGTTTTCCTTCAGATCAAATATGACATCACATAAATTTTCATCATAAATTGTAATTAAATGTCAAAATAAATCGTAAACAATAAAACTTGCTTTCAAACAAAAAAAAAATTGGACAGGAAATTCACTAGAATTACCACAAAATTAATTATTTATTTCGCTGTTTATAAAATTAAACAATAAAAATATTAAATTACTAAGAATCCCCCATATTGAACATTAAATCATATTAAAAAAATTTTTTTTTTTTTTTATGGTTTTCAAAATCAAAATTTAAAACAAAAAATGCAGTCCAAGCATGAATTCTAATAAAATTTTGTACACATATCCAATTTATAGTTAAAACATAATTGGTTTAAACTATTATTTACTTTTTTTTTTTGGTTTGGTATTTTTATGGTATTGATCATTATTTCGGGGTGGTCAACTTATTACCTGATGAATAAAAAAAAAAACTATAAACTAAAAATAAAAATAAATCAAACATAAATAAACGCGATTATTTATCTTTTCATATGGACATCCTCATTCGTCAAAGTTAAGATTTGCGTTCACAAAATACTCAGAAGTTTTTTTTTTTTCTTTCCTATACTTCTAGTTATAAAGACAACTTCATAAAAATCAACCATTAAACCAAAAAAAAAAAAAAACACAAAACACAAAAATAAAGTAAAATTTTAAGATTTTTAATCAATAAATGTTGAATTTTCACAAAATTTAAAAAAAAAACATTTAAAATTTATTATCACTTTGATTATTATATATGTGGGCTTTTTATTTGAATTAAAACATGAACAATAAAAAATTACAATATTTACTCCGTTTTTTAAAATGACCATAACATTAATTAGTTTCGTAATGGAATGTTCATATAAGGGGCTCAATAATATATAATGAAAAAATATTTATAAAACTACAAAATAAAACAAAGGACCATAAATCCAATCCAAGCGCAATCCAACCAAAAATAATAAAATAAATAACAAGCTTAAAGCTTTAGGCTATAACAATAGTTTGGTTTTTGATACAAACAGATTTATCATAAGGGCAAAAGGATGCAATACATATATATAATATATATATAAAAGAAAAGCCTTAAAAAAAAAAAAATTAATGTTTGCCTAAAAATATGCAATTTTCTAATGTTCTTCATTTTACTTGGAAAATTGCAGTTTTAAGATAGTTTGGTGATGTAGAGATTAAGCATATGTCTTATTAAGCACAAAGGAGCGTCGGTTCAAATTCTGCTCCTCCCTTTGCTATCAATAATATAATGTAAATGTATTATAATATATACATAACATAAATAATATTCCTACAAATTATATAAATTCATAGCATTTACCAAGAAGTGCTGATTCAAGTCCTACATAACAGGTAGCAAATGTTTTTAGTTGTAAGGATAATTACGGAAAAAGTAGTTTTTCTTAACAAATCCTTCTTGGTTGAAAAATATATATATATATATACGGGGATATATAGCTATAGATAATAATATATATAGCGTAAATATATAATTTATAATATAAATATTATAAATAATATTACTGTAAAAATTAATAAGAGTATTCAACCTTTAATGGCCTCAGTAACCGATCGTTTAGTAATATTAAATTATCCTATGTAAATATATAATATTTAATCTTATTTAATAAATAAATAAATTGCATTTTAATCGTTGAAATTATGAAATTTTCTTTATAAAAACCATTTTTCATATTTTTAACGAATAATTTTTGTTTTTATTAACTTATGAAAGGATGAAGAAGATAAGTATAAAGAAAATATGGTTTTCGTTAAAAATACATTGTCTAAAATAGTTTGAGAAAAATAATTTCAAATGTATATCTAATAGGTAATTTAAAAATTCTTAATATAAATTTGTTTTTATATCAAGAATTTACTTTTTTATTAACTGTCAGACTTTTTTCTATAATTTTTAAATCTATTTTTTTTTTTATTCAAATATATACAATTGTTGAAATATAATATATAAAATGATTTAAATTGCGTTAAAAAAAAAAAAAAATTGCGAATAAAAAATGATAAAAAGCATAAAAAAGTCACCACTCACCAGTTATAGAATATAATATATACATAGTGAATACAAGCAAAAAATTATTTTGTTACTTTGACAGTAGGTGTATTAGTTGATATATTCTTTACACGCTAGTTGGATTTTTTTTTTTTTTAATATGATTGAAACTTTCAACCAGACAAGTTGGAGCCGATTTAAATAATTTTTTTTGTATTTTGTTTTGTTTTTTTTTTCTTCTCATTTTGGTAGCAAATAAATCATCGTGTTTAAAATGTCTAGTATTTAGTATTTATTAATATAATATTTTTAAATGAGAGAAGAAAAAAAGTTCGATAAATCGATTTAAAAAGTTGTTCAAATTAATTTTAAAAAATAAAAATTTTTCATTTTATATAGAAATTTATCCACTATGTAGAAATAAAAAAGTAATTTGTTATAGTTTTAAATAATAGAATTTAGATGAGGTGTGAAAATAATCTATTTTTTTTTTTGCTTTTTTTTTTATTGATTATTGATTATTTTTTGTTAAACTTATTAATTTTTAAATGTCTAATCTAAATCATTTATAGAATTAGAATAAACTATAAAGAAGATTTTAATGGTTATGAGGGTATTAGTCATAAAAAGGTTAAAAGCAGTTTTTTTTTAAAAAAGAATAAATTTATTATTTTAGTTTAAAAAAAAAAAAAAAAAAAAAACACTTGAAGATATTTATATTATATTTGGAATGTATATATGACCATTTAACTGAACAAAAAGCGTGTATAAAATTTATGTTAAACAATATTGATTAGTCATTCGAAGATCATTGAAATAAATTTTATAGTAACTTAGTAAAAAAAAAAAAAAAACCACTGCTGTTTATTAGTCATGCTAGTAGAATTTAATTATAATGATTAACTTCATGAATTGATTTGATCGTTATTA
Source organism: Poecilobothrus nobilitatus (assembly GCA_947095535.1). Classification (NCBI taxonomy): domain Eukaryota; kingdom Metazoa; phylum Arthropoda; class Insecta; order Diptera; family Dolichopodidae; genus Poecilobothrus; species Poecilobothrus nobilitatus. The sequence continues at coordinate 241,058,687 of OX352774.1, read as the reverse complement.
ATTAGACTAACTATACAATTGAGAGTTACGTTCTTGGTCTTAAATATTTTTCAAATAGAATTAGTAATTGATGAAAATAATGGCTATACATTATTAAATCCTATATAGGCACAATAGTTTAAAATAAAATTACTTTCCAGTATAGCCGAAATAATGTGATGAACAGAAAAATATTCGGAAAATATATGCAATATATATGTATATAATATATCAATAAATTAGCTATGATTTAATAATTGGAAAGGGGTTCTCGGTGACCTAGTGGGTAAGAGCGTACAAAATACGCTGTAAATCCCACACACGTCGTAAGAGTTATTCTTACGACATGTACAGCCACGCCTGAACAGGAAAGTCTGTGTAATTTCCTGTCCACATTTATTGCAAAGATAAATAAAAAAGTATTAAATTGTATTCGCCCTGATGATGGCAGTGATGCCGAAATATATTATATAGGCTTTATAATAAATAAATAAATAAAATATAATATAAAGACCAAAAAATAAATATAATATTTTAACAATTATAAAAATAAAATATTAATAAAATTATTTTGTGGACAAAAAGTATAAATAAAAATGTAGTTGACAAAATTGTTGACAATTTTTATTGTGAATATTGATAAATTTTCCACTTTGAATTACTAATTTATTTTGACATTAGTAAAATTTTCAAAATAAAATTTTTGTTTATCTTTTGTTGTGTTGTTTTAATTGAATTAACAAAAAATAATAGAAAATTGTTAATAAAAATGTTAACAAAAATAAGAAAATAATCAAAACCGTCATACTCTTTGCCATCTTTCCCATTGCCATCATTTTGTAGAAGCTCCCGTATATTGGGAGCTAAAAGTCTGGCAGCTGTGATTTAAAACACCTAGTCGCCGATTCTCCAATAGAAACTAAAAAAGAAAAATAAATTAAAAAAAAAGTCCGGAAAGTGGCACCTTAGTTTTTGAGGTCTGTTTTTTTGGGGTTAAGTTAAAAGTTGAACTTTTTATTTTTTATCCTATATTTAAATTCTACTACAAAATCGATTTGTACATTTTTTAAATCATGTCGGTCCGACTTCTGATTCCCAAAATACGCGGACTTCTTGCAACCTCCGCTATTGCATAGGCAATAGGCATAGGCTGTTTATGAAAATGCCTATATTATATTTTATGCTTACTTACGATTTTTTTTTTATATTATTTAGTGCAGCAAAACGTTTTTGAATGTAGCACTTTTTTCGGTACTTGCATGATTAAGAACTACAATTTTAGAACTGCAAATATGAAGTCAACCCTTACCTCTTACTTCTTCAAATCTAACAACTAAAATTTTTTAATTGATTTAAAATTTAACAACTGTCAACTAATATTCTATTTCACAATAGCAATTTTGAGTTGATGGTTGATTGTTGCAAATTTCATTCACAATATTTTCAACATAGTTGAAGAGTTGCAATTGACAATACCATTTCAAGAAATTAATTGATACTTTCAGTTGACTGTCACAATAGAGACCTTTATTTTTGAGGTAGTAAGATATGCTTCAGAGTTTTAAATTTAAAATTTTTTTTTTTGATTTGGTTGAATTTAATTGGATTAAATAACTAATAAAAAGAAATGAATTGTCTTAAAAATTCTATAAAAATATATGTAGTATGTGTAACTCTTAAGTCTTTGTACTATAAATATGAACTATTAATGATGGTTATTTAAACTTAATGAAAACTGATGAGACCATCTGAAATGCATTAAACAATGAAAAATACCTTTTTTCGATGACAAAAAATTTATTTGTAATGACAAAAAATTTAATACGAAAGATATAAAAAAGTGTGCAATGAAATTAAGTGTTATAGTTATATAATAGTTATGTACGTTAACTAAGTAAAAATATATTTTTCTATATTTAGATTGTACAACCGTATTAGAAGAAAACACCTATTTTCCTATACCAATTCTCCATAACCGTAACTTTCCTAAACACCATTCCCTCAAGAATACTTCCTACATCCTTATTCCTAAAATCAAACTGTTTATTTATATCTTGTTTTAAAAAAGGTTGTTTTGAAACGTGTAAATTTTCTGGGTGACTTTTGAATTTTTCCACCGACTGTCGTAAAAAAAATAGGTTTTTTTAAAAGGTAAAATGGAATATTTGTTGATGAGTAATTAACATATCAAAACAACAAAAAAACTATAGGCATTATTTTTGATACTAAGCTAAATTATGCAAGAGCCATCAGTCATCACAATTTTATATGCAGTAATATTGAAAAATAAAAGTATATATTTTAACTAAAATAAAACAAAGAGTTGCCATAAAATTGGCAAAAAGGATTTGGTCATATTTTTTTTTATCTATATATACTCGAAAATGTTTAGTAGACTCTAAGAATTGCGCAACAGAACTATGTGAATAATTTTAAGCTAAATATAAGATACACAAAATATGATAATATATCAAATTAATTTTTTTTTTTTTTTTTTAAATCTAGATTAAAGAATTTTAATAACGAAAAACCAATTAAGTAGACAGATTTCTGTTCCTAAGGCTTTTTAGATCTATAATAGTAATTCTTGATTCTTTATAGAATTACCATAATTTTTAAAAATCTTGTGATTTAAAATCTATTTGTGCTATTTCTCACCAAATAAAAGAAATACATTATAAGCATTAAAGAAAAGAATAAGGGATTAAATGATGCAAGGCTTTAAAAGATATTTTATTATAAACCCTAGCAGAATAATTAAACAGGATCTGCAGCAATAAAATAATTACAAAGCATTGATAAAAAATAAAATTGGTGTGTGTGACATCAAAAAGAATTTGACATTTAAGAAATCATTTAAATTTGATAAATAAAATAACAAATCCAATTTATTTTAATTATATATATATATATTTTTTTTTTGTATTATATTTCATTTTTTTTTTTTGTCATATATTATACTTTATTTTATATTAATATATTGTGGTTTCATTTTTTTGACTTTTTATTAAAATACATATTTCATATGTAATTTATTTTTTTCTTGTTTTTTTTTTTTATGTTATACATATACCTATATATATATAAATAATTTATTCTTTTGCATTATTTTTCTTTTTTTTTACTCTTAAGTATAATTTATATAAACTTTTATATGAAACTTTTTTAATTTAGAAAAAAAATTCAAAAATATATAATTTTTAAATTTATTATTAGTGTTTTTTTTTTTTTTTGGTAATAATATTAAATTATGAATTTTTTTTTTTTATATTTATATTATAGATGATATATATATGTATATTTAACTATTATATATTAGAAGAAAACTTAAAATATCTAAATAAAGTTTATATAAAGTTTAAATGAACGTTAAAACCTATTTCAGTAAACAAGTTATATATTATTGTAGTATATTATGTAGTTAAATTTTAAATTAAATGTATGTATATAATATTAAAAATTGTTATAGACACACAAACAATGTAAATGAAAATAATTTTAAAATAAAATTGACGGATATTCTCAATTCTGTTAGAAAAAGTCATTGTGTTATATGGCTAAAACAAGGATTCAGATACGTTAATAAAAAAAAAATATTTATACTATTGTTTGTGTTCCTTTTACAGAGTATAAACTACTCTTTTCTACTGCCAACTATACCAGCTTTTGAGAGGATTACATTTACCAATTATGATATGTGATAATTAGGATGATAGGCATCTTTCCATTTACCAACTATACACCCAACTATTCTCAAATCTCAACCAATCTTTTCATGTAAAAAGGAACGTAAACATTATAAAAATTAATTTTTTAATTAACTTACCCCGCTTTCGGTTATGTTATTTGCGTTGCAACTGCAAAAAACTCAACCGTAGTCTTGCTTTCGGTTATGCAGTTGACGAACGTCATTTTTTCAACTATGCAAAAAGAGTCTAAATGTCAGTCAAATTTGAGCATATAAAGCAGCAATATTTTTTTATAATTAGTAGTTGATTGTTATTTGTTGTGTATACAAAATTTGAAAAAGGAGAAGCGGAAAAAATTTTTTTTTTTTGTGATGGATTCTGAAAAAGATTTACATGCCTTGATAAAAAATTTTATTTCACAAAAAATTAAACAAAAAACATTGTATTACAAATCACACCACAAAACAAAATTTATGATCGGTAATATCGATGCCGTCGCGTCAAAAATAATGCATATGTCCATTTGACAGTTGATTGGTTGAATCAAAGAAGAATTAAAAGTAAAATGATTGATCGTCATTTAGCATTACCGAAAGCTGGGTTACTTGAATTCATCAATCGAATTTCTTAATTATTTCTTTGATTTTCTTAAAAATTTGAAAAGCCTTACAAATCTACAAAAAAAGAAAAAAATTAAAATAAAAATGGTATTTAGAAAAGTTAATGTTATGCTTTTAAAAGTTAAAAGGTCACTAGAAAAAGATATACAAAAACAAAAAAAATAAAAAAAAATAAATTTGTTTTTTTAAATTCCTAAAAATAATTAAAAAATAAAAAAAAAATTTTATGATTTCAAAATTTTATAGCAATGCCTATTATTGAAAACAGCGTTTCAGTTGCGGATCGAATAGACTTGAAATGTATTCGATTCGATCGAATGGTAAATAGGTATAATCATATTATTGAAAACGTCAGTTGCTCAAGTATTTAATCATTGTCTGTCAGCGGTAAATATTTTTTGTTGTTGTTAAGTGTTTGTCATTTTAGAAAAATTACATTAATGTTAAAGGAATTTTTTTTTTTTGGAAATACATATACCTACATAATTAAATTTTTTTTTAATCTTCTTTTGTTTTTTTAATTCAATATTTTTTATCGGTATATATATATATATATATTATTATATCGGTTTCATCGGTATATAATATTTATATTATGTATATAATGAATAATAATAGTATTATTGTAAACAGTTTATATAATATATTAAATATATATTATATACATACTACATATAAGTATATTGATATATATAAATATATATATGTATGTATTATATTATTTGTATAGCATTTGTAAAAAGCTTGAAGCTCATTAATAAATGTATGTAAAAAGAATTTTTTTTTTTTTTTTAATTTATTTAAATATAAATGTTACAGGTTGCATTTTATTATATAAATATATTAACCGAAGTCCGAAAAACACTTGCGATTATTATGTACAATAAGGTGTAATTAAGCAAAAGAAACGCATTAATATATTATATACATTACCCATAACAGTATACATTAAACCTATATTCTATATATATAAATATAGAATTATATATTTTATAATATTTTATGTTTTTTTTTTTATTTTAAATTATTTGTCAATAATTTAGAAATAATACAAAAAACTTTTCTTTTAAATCATTTATTTTATTTAGTAAATAATTCACTACAATTTGATCCTAGAGTTTTACATTATATATAAATATATATACGTTCTAGAAAATTACATTACAAGACTTTTCAGTGGGAAAAAAGTTTCTCTATGACATTAAATTTTTATTATATGTATGTATATAATTTATAAATAATAAAAAAAAAAAAACTTTTTTGCATGATAAATGTAAAAATTTAAAAGCAAAATGATATGTAATTAAATGAATTAAATAAAAGAAGAAAAAAAATGCAGATATAAAAGACGAAAAAAAAAATATTTTTAATTTTTTTAATATCATAATAATTATAATACCTATATAATTTATAAAAAGAACTCGTTTCAAGTTAATCTGATCTGATTTAAAACAGTTTTTAAAAAAATGTTTTTCAAATAACAATTTCTTACAGGCAACTTTAATGTAAATCATTTCAAATTTAAATATTGATTTTTTTTTATTTTAATATATTTTAAGGCGTACTTTCTACTCAATTCTCCCCCAAAAATAAAATAAATTAATTTAAAATTATATTTAAGAAAATATTTTATAAATATTAACTTTTGTTAAATTACTCTTTAACTTATAAAGTTTAATTTATTATTATTTAATGAAATTGTATAATGTTTTAATCCTTGAATGAACAATATAATTCTAAAGACTTTATTAAGAACGTTTTAATTAAATTTATAAAAGAAAAAAAACGAAACGAAAAAAATTATTAAAAGAAAAAATGTATAAATGTTAGATTAGCTATAATGGAAGATTGACGACATTTTCTGTCTAAATAAGTAAAGATAACTTTTTTTGAACTTGCCAAAAAAAAAATAGCAATAAATAAACAGAAAAAAAATATATATTAATTTTACAAGAAAATAAAAAGTTTCTTTTAGAATTTATTTATTTTTTTTTTTTGAATATATTTAAGAAATTTATATTTATATATTATAATTATAAATTTAAAAATTACATTTTATTTTAAATTTGATGTATAACTTTTTTTTTTTATTATTATTTCTTTCTTTCTTGTCTCATGATATGGAAATAATTTCTGAATTTTTTTCTTATTCCTTGGTTTTTTTTTTTTTTTTGTTGTAATTTATTTAAATATAAACTATATAACTTTTTTTTTTTTCGTTTTATTTGATTATAATTTCTTCATAATAATTTACGACATTTATAATATAATATCTATTTATATAATATATATTTGCATTAAACATCTGTAATTTTCTTCTTTTTTTCTAAATATTTTTTTTTTTAATTATTTTATTTAAATTAACTATAATTAAATTTCTTCTTTATGTTTTTTGTTTTTTTTTTTTTTTTGTTTGTATTGTACATAATTTTATTTTTAAAGTGAAAGAATTTCGTTTAGAGGAACTATTCTAAATTTTATTTTTTAGTCAAATATATATACGATTTTTTAATTTGTATATATTATATATTATAATAAAGAAAATTTTTGAAACAAAAAAACAAAAAAAAAATATATATATATACAAATAACAAAATCACAATAACAACAAACAACAAAATTAATATGAAATGATAAATGAATACTTATATTTCTAGATAAAAAAAAACAATAAATATTTAATCAAAAATTAAGCGAGGCAAATATTATAAAAATTTGATATAAATGTATTGTTTTCATTTCATTACATTTAATAATACACAAAATATAATATGTATGTATGTATATACATTAAAAAAAAAATATTTCAGAATTTGTTTAGTTTTTTTTATTAAGCATGGGAATAAATAATAAATAAATATAAATGCATAGAAAAAAATCAATAATATATTTACGAAAAAAAATGGGATAAATAATGAATTTATGTGAATTTGTTGTTATTATTGTTGTCATATATATATATATATATATTTTTTTGTTTTATTATTTTATTAAATATAAAGCAATTAAATAATTAAATTTTTTTTTTTTTTTTTAGTTTTAAATTAACCATTTTCTACTTATTATGTTTTGATTTATATTGCTGCTTTAAGTGAAATCTACTAATCTATCAAACTTAATTAATTTCAATGTTTTAGAATTTTCTGATTTAAAATTTAAACAAATATTATTTATTGTTTTATTTTGCATTTGGTTTTTTTTCGTGCTTGATTGAATCTCTAGAATTCGAAAAGTAAAAAAAAAAAAAAAAATTCTTTGATTTTTAACAAAATTTCTTTCTAAGTGAACAATTATAAAGAATTTATAAATTTAATTACGGGCATTTAAGATTGTTTTTAAAACTTTAAAATTTACTGTGTGTGTTTTTTATTTTTAAATAATTTTAAATATAAAATCATGAGGCTTTTTTTTTTTTTGTTTAGTTTCAGATAATCAGATATTATTCTTATTTTTTAATTTTTTTTTTTTAAATTTTACAAGATAAGATTTTAAATTACATAAAAGTAAAAAAAAAATGTATTACATATTTTTTTTTTAATATTAATTTATACAAAAATTTTGTCTTTCTTTTTTTTTTTTAATAAATTTTTACAATAAATTTCATTCCAAAAATTTAATTTTATTTATTTTTTCAACTTAAAAAAATTATTATTATGAAGAAACCTTTTTTTTCACTTTTTATCATTAGAAAGAATAATAGTAATATTTATTTAATTTTTTTTTTTTCAGATTCACAATTTTTTAAATAAAATTATTATATTAAATGTACTTTCAATGTTTTTCTCCCTTTGTGAATTTTTTATTACTATAAAATATTAATAAAATTGTTAATATAATGAAAAAATTTAATAGAAATATATGATATATTATGTTAATTTAACAAAAAAAAAAAAGAAAACATACAAAATAAAAGTTATAATTTTTTTTTTTTTAAGAAAATTAATTACTTTTTTTTTTTTTAAATAAAGAATAAAGACATAAATGTTTTATAGAAATAAAAATATATAAATGAATAAAATTTTTAATTATGACTAACACAAATAATTAGTTTTTATTAAGAAGTTTTTTTTTATTTTTCGTGTAAAAAATAAACAAAAGGATATTTTGTATTTTCTTTATTAACATTATTAATAATTTTCATATTATTATCCTTTATATTACTGTTATCGCTTATGTTATTTATTAAACATTTTGATTTTTCAAGATTTACATTTAAATTATCGTTATCATCATCATCATCATCACCACCATTAGTTTTTTTAGTGTTTTCGGTTGTTTGTTTTGTTACAATATTATTAGATTTAAATAATCCTTCCCCTCCCATAGCATTACAGGATTGATTTTTATCATTATAATCATCATCATCATCATCAAATAGAACTGATGTTAATGATAATTCTTGAAATTGTAATTCAGTATCGTCGTTTAAAATATCATTAACATTAACATTTTGTAATATAGAATTTGGCGAAAAATCATTAATTTTTTGTAGTTTTAAATTACTATCAATATCATTATTAAATTTATTTGATTTTATATCAATAATATTATTACCATAATTATTATAAGCATTTATTATTTGTGTTGTAGTTGTTGTTGTTGTAAGTGGTGATATTGTTGTATTAGGAATAATATTAGTAAATAAATTTGTATTAAAATTATTAATTTCGGAATTCTTTAATGAATTATTCGATGTTTTTAGATATTCGTACTGTTTATTTTCTGTTTTATTTGTTGTTCCGGTTGCATTTGTTGCTACTATTGGTGATATTTTATCATTATTTTGATTAATAAATTGGGCAAATGTAGGTTGTATTGTTGATATTGGTGATGTTAATGATGATAAGGAACATTCTGTATTATTTAGTAAATATTAGGCCCAAATTGAAGATAAGTCCCATATTTTAATAATACGATCTTGTCCAACCGTTAATAATCTTTTACGATTTTCATCTAAATCCATTGATACTATTGAATGTTTTGCATCATGAAATGAAGCTAATGATGGTCGCCTGAAAAAAAATTTTAAAAAAATTATATATAAATATGTTAAATATTTTTAATATTTGCGTTTTAATTTTAATTTTTTTTTTAAATAAGAAAAAAAAAGAAACAAGACGCAATAATCGATGCACTTTGTATTTTTTTCTTGTTTTTCTTTTTACACTCATAAGTTAAAACGTGAATCACTTTTATATTTAGCAGAAAAATTATATATTTTGAATAATATGAAAATTAATAAGATAATTTGTAAATTATTAACATTTGATAGATAAGGTTCAAAAATTTTTGACCTGGTTTTAAAGAGCAAATATTTGTACAAAACAAAAACAATTTTATTAGCTTATGATAACCAGTCCATTAAAAAAATTGAATTATAAAATAATTATTATATACTTACTCTATTGGTTGTAATTGTTTAAAGCATGGATCACAAACTCTAACATCGAATTCAAATCCCATTATTGGTATGTTAATGCGATTTGTTGAACAACTATCACAAATAGCTTTACCACAATGTCTACAGTGATGCTGACGAATACCTTAGTTATTAAAAATTTATATTATTTGATTTTTAATACATTTTCATATAATATAAACAAACCTAATTGCTTTTGGTCTAACATTGATTTAAAATTCCAGAAAAATGGTCGAGAACATAACTGACAATTATTTGATTCAACCCATTCGGGTACCTCTTTACGCATTGCATTCATTTCCCAGAATACAACAACTGAATCTTCACCAGCAGATATTAATTGTTGTGTTTTATTTGCATACGCTAAGTCTGTTACTTTATTACTGGAAAGTAATATGAAATTAATTTTTAAAAATTTCTTTATTAATTAAAGGATGGTTAATTACTTATGTCCTTGTAGCTCATAAACAGTACCACGACGTCCACCAACATCCCATACAATCACTAATTGATCAAATGCTCCACTGAATAATAACTGAGGTCCTTCTACCCATTTTAAACACCGAATGGAACCTATTTTAAATTAATTATTGAAAATTTAAAAAATTAAATTACCATTTTGTTTCAAATATATAATAATAAAAATTTTACCAGTATGCCCTTTAAATGTTGTAACAAAGCTTGAAGCAACTGAATCTACACGAAGCATTGTAATTTGACCACTATAATCACCGATGAATGCATATTTTGCCAAAGAGTCAAATCTATAAAACGTAAATCCAATTACCTACTAAAAAAAAATTATTTCTAAATACTTACTGTAAACAAGTACATGATGCTTCAAATGTGTAACCACCAATACGTCTTCCAGTTTGAGTACAATGATAAGCAAATGTTTTATCTTTACTTACAGATAAAACCCAAGCATCTGCTCTTGATAAAATACATGCAGTTACTCTGCCTTGATGTGCCAAATAATCACGTATTAATGACAATCGATTACAATCTTCAGATAATGTATATTGTGAAACTGTTCCATTTTCTTGTCCAATAAATAGTTGTCGTGTTTCTTCAACATAATCCAATGAGGTGCAACCTGATGGCATATATTGACAAATGCTAGGCCAATAATGACCGGAATCTCTACGAAGCCATACTCGTACAGTTCTGTAAAAAAGATATCAGATTAAAAAGAAAAAATGATATCATCATTTTCTTTTTGTTTTACAAAAAAAAAATTTGAATTTGCGCCGCAGTTGCATTTGACTATTGATTACATTTTTTATTTTTGTTGTAAGAACTATTAAAAAACTATTTTGAAAATAATACTTACTGATCATCACTAACGCTAATTACTCCATTTTCTGGGATTAAACGAGCCGCATTAACGTCATAATTATTTCCTTCCAATTTACTTAACAATTCAGGTTTCTTAGTTGAATTAAAGCGATCATTATTACTACGTGGCGCAGGCTTTATTTCTGCGGCCATTTTTCAGTTCTGATTTATTTTTTTTTTTTCGATTTTTTTTAAAAAATGAAAAATTTATTTAAATAAAATTTATGTTTTTCTTCTTTTTTTACTTCCTTATTTAATCCGCCCCGAAAATTTTGCGAATATTATTAATAACTGTCAAATTAATAAAGAAAAAAATTACTTGACAATAATGGATGACATTTTATATAAAAATAAATATAATTTGTAAATATACATAAACAGTTTTGAGAGTACTGTTTAAAAATTTATACTAGACCGAGCCCACACATATTTGCTTAAAAAACCTCTTTAATCAAATACAAAAATATATTTTATAATATATTATAATTATGAAATTATGTACATTATGCTTCCCATATACGGCGGACTAGGTTGAAAACTTGGTACGTGGACTTGATAAGTTGTATCGTGTATGAGCAAGTTGTAAAACTATTTTGATGGTTGAAAAGTTGTTTGAAAGAATATCAAAAAATTTTGATTCTTTGGTTTGGTTGGTAATTTTGAGTCTTTGGTTTGTAGTTGAGTTGTATTGTGTATGGGCAAGTACAACTTAAATATCATTTTAACATTGAGATCTTTTGATTTGAGAAAATAATAAAAATATAAAATACATAATTACAACGGTTGGATGATAGTTTGATAAGTGTGTGGTATAGTTCTTAAATCTGTCCACGTACCAAGTTTGCAACCTAGTCGGTAGTCCACGGTGTATGGGCAGCATTATATATAATACGTATATTAGATATTTTTTTAATAAATAATAATATAACGGTCTGTTATACGACCAATCAATAAACTATTACATTTAACTGAAAGTAATGATACTCATCACTTACAACTGCTGTGTAAATACCACTAAATTTTAGAATTTGAAATAAATTACATAATTATTATTTATTAGCATAATTATTATTTATTAAGCCTAGCATCATAAAAAAGAAAATGTGTCGAATCAGCCCAAGCAACGCTGCTTAAAGCGAAAAAAAATTTCTGATTCAACGGCTGATTCATTACGTGAGATTAATTAAACCTAATAGTTGTATTTCGCACAAATTAAATCTAAAATTAATTAAAATAAAAAAAAAATTTTATTTTATTTACTATAGGCAAAAAATCGCAATGACTAATAAAAAGGATATGGTTGTTGTTATCGAACAGGGAAGCTTTAACCGTTACCCTATGTTAACTTTTTTTGTTTCTCAAATTCTCAAGTTGAATAGATCAATTTTATTTAATTAATGTTGACAGTTGCCATTATATAAATTATTTTGTTCTACCCGTAATTTATAAATATCTGTAATTTAGCGGTTAGCGGTTATTTCTTAACAGTTTTTGAAAAACTGAAATCGAAATTTTTCAACATTTTTTCCATTTTTCACCATTGGGTGTTTCTTCTTCATTATTTTTTTCTTACATTTCTTGCTTATTTCCAAAGCTACCTTTATACGAACATTCCTTAAGGCTAATTTTCACGAAGAAATTATATAGGCGATATTTGTTAGAGCATACGCAGAAGATACAAAAACACTACTTGTGTGACAGAGAAAAAACACAAAAATCGGACGAATTAACAATAAAATTGTACAAGCGTTCAGAAAATATAGGAAATATGCGATAACACATATCTCCGATATTTTTAACACATACGTAAAAAATGTGTATGCTACACAAAAAAAAAATGGATACACTAACTAACATTCTTATGGATACATGACATTTGAATTCATTATTTTTCTCCCTCTTTCCTATTGGTAGTTTTAAGTATAGTTTACTTTTTCTAAATATCCGATATCGGATAAAGTTGCTTCCTTGAAAATTAGCCTTTAAATTAGCCATTCGTATTATTAGAAAATTCTGAACGTTTTTGAAGCGTGCTAGTTGTGAAATTTTGCAATGGTATAAAAAAAATATTTTCTCATATAAAATAATGACATTAGTTAGTGAAAAGTGACAATTGAAAACTCAAATAATTGTTGAATTCGAATAAATATAAATAAATCATAAATAATGGATGTGAATGAATTGGAAGAAAATCAATTAATCAAAACCTTCGGCATTTTGAATTATTTTGAAAGAAACTCGATTTTAAATTTTGTAAAAATTATATTTGTTAATTTATTTTATTTAAAAAATTTTCTTTTAATTATCCTCAACTATATTTTTTTTGAAATTGTTTTATTTTAGATCTTATCTAAAATCGAATCTAAATTTGAATCGGAAACTGAATTGTCAAATTTCACACCAATTTATATGCTCATGCGTGAAACACTGCGTGAAAAAATAAATAGTGAAATGAATACGGTCAAAATCAAAAGTTTTTCCACGTATACTGCGTACCTAAAAAAAAATTTTCACGACTATTTCACGGTATTTTCTCTGATTTTAACTAATGTATTAAGAGCGGTTGTGGAAATTTTACGTGAATAGCATACTAAGCTTAAATGTCAAAAATTATATTTTTTTATATGATTCGACACTTTTGACAGGTTAAAGCACTTATTGTGTTTCAAAATTATTTAGGAGCATTGAGATATTTTTAATCTGTTCAGAACGTACTCTATGTACTCGATATCTGTTCAGCGCACAAATTCTGAACTAAAATGTAAACAAAAATTAGTTTTTTATAAACTTTTTCACATGTGATACTGATATGAAAAATTTTTTTCTTGTCTATAAAAAATTTAAATAAAATAATTTCCAATTACATAATTTCTAATTGGAAAATCAAAAATTAAAAAAAGACCATTAATTAATAATGCGAAGGTGTTTTGTTTAAATTTTATTTACATTTAGTAATTTAAAATATATTTAAGAAATTGTAAAATAGTGACTATAATTATTATGTAGCACTAATAAAGAAATTAGCAATAATAAAAATTATTTATGTTTTACTATTTTATTTTTAGTTTATTATTCACTTGTGTATTATTAATTATTTTTTTTTAAATTTTTCCAATTAAAAATTGTATAATTGGAAATTAATTTTATTTTAGTTGCCAATAGCCAAGAAAAAAAAGTAACTTTTGTTAAAATTTTTCATAACCTCTACGTTGGCTATTTATTTAAAATCTATGTTTCGACTTGTTGGTATCAAGGTGGCTTTGCTATTTCTTCATTTTAAAAAAAAATATGAAATAGTGATGTCTAATCGCTATTGTTTTAAAAAAAAAATTGTGAGAAAAGACTCCGTTTCGCACTTGAGCATCACCATCACGCAGCTGCAGCCAGCACTTTGAATTTATAAGAAAGGGGTATGAAACGAAAGAATAATTTTTCTTTCGTTTCACACCCCTTTCCAAAATTCAAAAGTTGAAACGGGGTAATATGGAACAAATTAATATGGATTGAAAATATAAGTCTAATCGTGGAGTAACTCCCGTTTTTACCACCTATTTATTATTTGACGTTTAGAGACGTTTTAATTGGTGCAATGCATTATTAGAGTTTTAATATTGTTAAATGTAAAAAGCAAAAGAGTGACTACTGATTAGTGAATACTGAACTAAGTAGTGAGTACTTTATTTACTAACTGACTTTGCAGGCTTAAACATTTGTTATTAACAATTAACATATAGTAATTAATATTATATGAATCATATATGAATCTTTTGCCGGGTAAAGTGGTGAACAAGAAATTGTAGAAATTTTTTTTTGATTGAAGAAAATATTTTAAAAATGGAAAGACCAAATTATGCCCAATTGTACAATCCTCCTAAAGGGTATGTTCTACCAGAATTAGATAAATTAAGGCTAGATACACAGAATCCAAATTACAATTCTATGTAAGTTAAAGCTTCGAGTTATGTTTTATTTAAGAAAATTTTAACTAAAATTTAACCTCAATTTAAGACAATATCGTATGAAACCAATTAACAGAACTCCTCGGATTTTAAAATATTTTGATTGCTTTTCTATAAATGATAGCGGTGTAATAATCTTAGGTTGTAATGAATTATCTGGAAGATTATGGGACGGATATGTTTGGGGATTTGAAAATGTTCAATCATTTGGTGTTGAAAGTACGGCTGCATTTAAAATACATTTAGATACAAATATTACGAATTTACGTTTTGTGGATCAAAAAACAGTGAGTAATGTTGATTCTAATAGCAGTTTTCGTGTAAGTGATTAAATCTATTTTATAGTTTCTTGCTTCACAAGCAAATGGAAATTTACAATTGTGGTCCACACAATCAGCAAACAAAAGTTCAGAAAATCCATACTGTTTATTTTTGATAAGTCAACAAGCCGAACATGCTTCTGTTATATTATCTATGGACATATTGAATAAAGATTTTGTTGTGACTGGATGTAGTCAAGGTTTATTAAAAATTTGGAATTTTGCAGTAGGTTATAAGAATTTATATCCAATTGGTGCAATGCATAGTGCTCATTCTGATAGTATCACAGGAATATCCAGTTGTCCAGAAAGTGAATCTATATTTGCAACTTGTTCATTAGATCGTAGTGCCTTGATATGGGATTATAGACAACAAAGACCAGCAACTGGTCTTTATGAAAAACATTATGTTGATTTAACAACAGTTCATTGGTGTGGTTTAAATGAAACTGATAGTGAAATGATTTATTTAGGCGATGCAGGTGGTGATGTTTATATAATTGATCCAAAAATGCCAAACAAAATTATAGAAAAAATTCAAGTACACACTAGACCTATAACAAAATTACGTTTTAGTGGGTGAGTGTTAAATTGAATGAAAATAATATTGCAAAATTAAAATTTGAATTATTTTTAGTACTAATATGGCTGTTATTGGAGAAACAAATATGATCAAGGTATACGATATTAAGAAAAATTCATCTGCAGTTGGATCAACACATGGATGTATTTATAAAGATTCAACTGCAACGAATGTTGTTCGAGATGCTTTATGGAATCCATTAAATTGCAATGAATTACTTTCTATTGGTTGGGATTCCAAATTGAATAGACATATTGTTAGTTAAAATTTTCAACTTTTTTGTCAAATACGAAAACAAAAATTGAAAAATGAACGGATTGGACGGGTCGTATTTTGTTACCACATTTAAAATAAGTTAAAACAAATTATATTTTTGTTATAGCACAAAAGGAAAAATGTAAATATTGAAAGTATTTAGCATTTGATTTTATAAATAAAAGAATTAATCTTATCTTTTTTAACTTTTTAATCTTATCTTTTTTTTTAATTTTTAAATCAAAATGGTATATAAAATATTTAAACATTTATTGAAAAACTAATAACAAGACATGTTCCTCTTTCTTAAGACGATGTATTTTTTCCATTTATTAGTCTTGTTGTCATATCATATGCCCCAAAAAATATTGCACCACCAATTGTAATCCAAGTGACTCGTGGGATAAATCCAGAAAATAAACCGTTTAGTCCTTTTTCTTTGTAAATATTTCTTAAAATATTGTTTACATTTAGTTTTCTTTTATTTATTGAATTTTCTTCTGCTAACATAATTCTTGTTTTAGCAACATCTAAAGGTGTTGTTATACCAGCTGATATACCTCCAGCTATTGCACCACATACAGCTACAGACCATGGTGTTAAATTATTTGAACCAGTCCAATCACACCATCGTACTTTAAAATATTCCCATAATGGAAATTGTATAAATGAAAATGGTATTTCTCGAAGAACTGTTGTTCCATATCCACGATATAAACCTTTACAAAATCCTTCATTCTTATATGCTATCCATAATATTTGTAAACTACTACGATTAGCTACAGAATCTGATCCTAATGCTATTTGACGTCTTTGTTTTGCTATTTCTACAGGAACTCTAATGGTACATGCTATAATTTCAGCTAATGAAGCTGCAAACATATGTAAATACGGTGAGTTTTTATAATCTGGTATTGCTTCACCAATATGAAATTTAACTGCTTCATATGTACAAAAAAATAATGCTGCAGTTGGTGCACTCCCTGCTGCAACCGGTCCTATACCTTTATAAATTGATTTAAAACCACCAGAACGCCAAAATCCATTTTCACTTTGTAATCTTGTTTTAATTGTATCTATAGGAAAAAGTGCTAAATCTACAAAAAGTCCTGCAACTCCCCCTGATATCAGAGATGTTAAATATTTTGTCTCAGACATTTCTCATAAATTAAATTCACAACAAAATAATTTAAAATCTAAAATTGTATTTATTTAGTTTATTTGTTTGCTCAGAATATGTGAATGGATAATTAGAACGCACATACGTTCATATAAAAAAATCAAAATTTTCACTCAAATGAAAACTTACCTTACTTAACAATGCAAATATATAGTCATTTATTTATATTTTATTAGTATTTATACGAATAAAATGAATATTACAAATAGTATCAAATATATAAAATATACAATATAATATTTATTTTATTGCTTAATTGATAAACGATAACAATACCGTTGTCAATCTAATTGAAGTTAAGAAGTTAAGGTTATGTTTACAGTAAGAAAATTTCATTTCCATTTATTCCTGTAACCAGTTTAAAAAAATTTTATCAATCCATATTAAATTTGTATACTCTATCGGACAAATTTTGAAACATTAGTATAGAAAAGCCAATAATAAAATGATACGTTACTTAGGAGTTAGGACAATGTTAGGTAGTAAGGTTACCTAATTTGTAAATTTTAAAATTAATGTACGCGTCTGTCAAATTAATGTTACGCGGCTTGGCGCTCAAGGTTTCAACCTTTTTTGTTTTTTGTATTAAATTATTTTTTGAAATTTAAAATGGCAAATTATTTACGGTATGGGGTTTTAATTTTATTATAAATAAGTAAAAAAAGTATTATGTTGTATTTCAAAATTATTTTAATGAAAAATTAATTAATAGTACGATAAAATTAAGTTTAAAAATATTATGAAAAAAAGAAAAAACCGTTATGAAAAGACTATTAGAAATCAAAGTATTTGAGAGTAAAATTATTTGTATATGTTTTTATAACTTTTGTGTTTATTTATGGACTGGTACTAAACCAATATGCTGGAGAAAGAAAACATGAAGAAAAGAAAATTTATTTTGAAACGCAAAATACAAACAACTAGGTATATGTTATGTATGCACATAATATGGTAAATGGAATTTTATTTATTTTGATTTAAATAAATATATGCACCTACCTATGTAAAATTAAAAACGAATTTAATGAAATAAACACGTAAGTTAATTTAATATATTATGTTATTTAATTTTTTTTATGTAACTACCTATATATGTAATTTAAAAAAATTAAAAACATTTTGGAATTTCTTATTGTGTTCAAATATTAAAATAAAAATTTGGTAGAAATTTTAATAAATTCAAAATCCTTTTTTTTAAATACATATATGTAACATATACATACATATATGTATATGTATAAATATATATATAGACTTTTTTTTTATTGTTAATTTTTTAAAACACAAAAACTCAGTTACCCGAAAACTGCAATAGAATCTGTTTAAAACTGTAAAAATATAAAACTGTAAAAGGTTAAAAGGATACACCACGTGTCATTTAACCAATCCAATTATCAGAAAATGGTAAACAAACCGCATGTTATTTATTTATCTCTTTCTATTTTATATATATATATATATATACATATTATGTACATATATAGTTTCTTTATGGTTATATATTTGTATTTTTAAATATTTTAAAAACATAAACATTTGCAGATTTTACAAATATACGTATACACCTTTACAGCACAAGGATTGAAAAATAAACTTTGTGAATTTAAATATAATATTTATAAATATCTATGTATGTATATAAAAAAAGTTTTTCTATTTTTTTTTTTTTTTATATAAATAACAATAATAAAAATTATTATTTAAATTAATTTTTTTTTTTAATATATCTAATATTTTATTTTAATAAATTAAAACAAACAACGAATTCTATTTTATTTTCATATTTAAAAACAGCTGATTAAAAAAAAAAGGAAAACGATAATTACCGTATTCTTCTGTTCTGTAACTGTTCATCTGTAGATTGGGAATATCAATATGTAAGTATATACATATATGAAGAGTTTATCTTATCACAAATTCATATATATAACATCAAATTTCTTTTGTTGAAGCATCGTTATTCCTCCAATTATTTTGTTTCATAAAAGATTTATCTGCAAAATACAGGGTGTATATAAATTAAGAAAAAATAAAAACAGAAAAAAAAAAAATCAAAATCAAAATAAAAAAGATGATTGCAAAAAGTATTTAATAGATGAAAATTTGAAAATTTCAGTTAGTCGTTGCGGAAAATTCGTTCAGTTAACTGCTTCTTAAAAAAAAAAAAAAGAAAAGAAAATCATAAAAAAAATAAGTAATTTCTTAAAATCTTAAATTTAATTTGAAAAATTAATTTTTAATCAGAGTGAAAAAAAAAAAAAATGAATAAATAGAAATTTTTTTTTTTGTTTTTCAATAAAATTGTAAAAATTTTACAATATAAAATTTGTAAAAATAAAAAAAAAAAAATTAAAATTATAGTGAAATAAAAAAAAATAAAAGAGAAAAAATAATTCTATTCTTAAGAATAAAATTTAATTGTGAATTATTAAAATTAAAATTGAATTAATGTTTTTTTTTTTTTTTTAAATGTTATTAAAATAAAATTTTAATTTTATATTGTATGAAATATATATGTATTATGTACATATGTACTTGATTTATAATAAAATACTAATTAATTTAAAAAATTATATTAATAAATTATCACGCTAACAAATTAAAGGTAAAATAAAGGAAATCTATCTATAGGTAGTAATTAATATAGTTACACCTAATAATTAATTTAAATATACATATAACATTTAATTATAAAGAAAATGTTGTTTTATATTTAATACATGTAATTAGTAATAAGAATTTTAGAACTATAGGTATGTTTTAATTCAATTATTTTGTGCCTAATTAATATTTTATATTTATTAAAGGATTTTATGCTTAAAAAGACCTATATATAAGTGTTTTACTTTCTAAAATATTCAAACCAAATACATAATTATTACACTTACATGTATAAAATTAACTTTAAAAGATTAGGTAGTTTTCATTATTATCAAATTGATTGTTAATTATGTTTGATAAATTTTCCAAAATAAAAAAAGTACACAAGTTAAAAGGATATGCATTAATATTAATTAGTTAGTCAAAAAAAGTTTGATTATACAAAATAATTTAAAAACAAAATGTTAATTTTTATATTTTTTATATGAAATATTTTAAAATTACTTTTATAATTTTTTACAATTAAACTACATACATAAATAAAAAAAAAAATAAATTATTTCTTGGTGAATCACGAGGTTCACATAGATGATTTTTCTAGATTGATTGTTAAATTTTTTACATTAACTATACCTAAATAATGAAAAAAAATTATTTATTGGTGAATCGCTAGGTTGACTAGATGATTATTCTTGAAGGAACATTATACATATAGACATCAAGTATATTATAATATATTAATTTTATTTTATTTATTTTTATTTTATTACTTTATTCATCTTAGGTAAATGTTTTTTTTTTTTTTTTAAATTTAGACAAATTTATTATTGGTGACTATATAAATCTAGTCACTATACTTACATTAAATTTTTCATATTAAATGCATAAATATAAATTTAAAAATTAAAGTTTATCCGGTTTGATGTGGGTTTAAACTTTAACTCTTGTAAAAAATTTAAAATTTTAAAGTTTCTTTTTTTTTTTTTTTTTTTTAATTTTAAATTTAAAAGTAATAGAAGTTTTAATTTTTTGCAACTTTATTATTTTTATTCAATTATTTTTATATTACTTATAATTTTTTTTTTTTTTATAAAATTCAAATTATTTTTTAATTTTGTAATAATGTACATATATATATTAAAATTTTAATATACATTCGGAAATGATCATTTTATTCATTGATAAATGGATAAGGGAAAAATACATTTTTATTAAATTTCATAAAATATGATCATACTTAGTAACTAGTCTTCTTTGTTCTACAAAAATTTCAAAAAGTACAAATTATACCAACATTATTTCGATCAAAATTGTTTATTTAAATGTAATTATATATGTAATTATAACTGATAAATGGCGGTTTTTTTTTTGATAATGTCTATGATGTTCAAGTATTATTTTAAAATTTAAATTGAAATTTATTTCATATTTTATTTATTTATTTCATATTTTTATTAGTATTTTAATATTATTATTTATACATTTATTTTTGCTTTAATTCAAAACATTCCTAATAATAATAATAATAATAAATATTAACTATACATATTTCAATAGGATATTAAAAATTTCCCTTAATATAAACAATAATATTTTTTTAAAAATTTTCAATATTATTTTCAAATTTTAGTTCATTTGTTAAATTATTAAATAGTTTTAAACCTTTATACAGTAGCATATTCTTAGTTTTTTCATCTCTAAAGTAATTTAATCTAAAATTCCCTATATTTCTTAAATTATAGTTATGAATATCATTGGCGTATATTAATCTATTGCACAACTAATCCGGATACAGCTTATGTTTCATTTTAAAAACAATAACTAAAACATTCGTTATAATTCTCTGGTATACGGATATCCAACATAAAGTTTGTAGCATTAAGCTTATTGCGGTGTATCTGTGTTGACTTTCAAAATTATTCACATTGCACGATTCTAACATTTTTGTAATTTATTAAATTCATCCTACTGGGACGCTAGAAAAATTATGGAAGAGCAGTATTCAAAGTTATTATAATCAAAATTGAAAAGTTAATCATTTTGTAAAAGTATTTTCATTGAAATATTTGATTTTAACTTCTAACCTATAAATTACATACTTATTCGATTTAGTAGGGCAGTAATTATTATGAAACTTTTATAAGAAATAGAACAGTAAATTCTTAGTGATTGGATTTATAAGAAAGTTAAAAAATATTTTAGTTATGCGTAACAGAAAAAATATTTTATTTCCATGCGTAACAGAAAATTATTTCATTTAGACGTTAACTAAAAATTATATAACTTACTGATAAAAGAAAAGAATGAATGAGGAAAACAAAATTTTTTTTTGGAAAAAAATGTTTTCCGTTTATATCCGTTTCCGACTGTAGTATTTTTTTTTTTACATTGAAATTGTTGTAGTTACTATCAATTTTCAAATTTGTCAATTGTGTTTACCTTATTATATATATTTAATAAAATTTTATTTTCTTTTTTATTTTATAAATAAGTAACTAATTGTTTATTATTTAATTAATTTCTAAAACTCATTAAGTTGCGTTGTATACTTAATTATTATAGATTAACAATATTTTTTTTATAAGCTTACAAAGTTTATATACATACCTTGACTAATTATTTTTAATTAATATGTACAATTAAATTGATTTATTTAGTTAAGAATAAATTCCTATGTTTCTCTCACAAATTATAATTTAATTAATTTCTAATATTATAAATTAAAATTTCTATTAGGAAATATATTATTCGCAATTCATTGCCATCATAATATAACAAATAAGTAATTGAAACTTTAATTTTTTTTTAATAAAAGTATTTTTGATAAAAAATTTAGTAAATTAAAACAATTTCTAATGAATATAAAAAAAAAATAAGCCTCTCTAAAGTATTTATTACATGATTACACTTTACTGCTTTTGCGATTTCTCTCTTCTTTTTTTTTTGGCGTTGAATGCAAGATATTTACGGAAGTACATACTTGTTTTAACGTAAAAGAAATGTTTTTTTGCTTATACTTATTAGCTTATTCTGTTTTATTTTTTGTTTTATTGTCTTTTGTGGCAGTTAATTTGCAGCAAATTGGTCCAGAAGATTGTCGTACAAGTTTTTTTTAAGACAATTTCAAAAAACCTTACTTTAACAATTATAAATTATAAATGAGGTGTTGAGTGTGTTCCAAAAGATTATTAGATACAGATTTACTTAATTGCTATTTAAAATATGTTAATCTTCCACTTGTTTATATCTTTTTTTGATCCCAAAACGAATGTTTGCAGTTGATTAGCTGAAAATTAAAAAAATATAGAGCTATGGATGACACTCAATCAGTGCCGGATTAAGGTCCAAAGATACCCTAAGCCTTAAAAAAAAATCTAGCACTTAAAAAAAAAAAAAAAAATTAACAAAATTTTACATTATAGCCATTGTAAACGCACTCTTGAATTAATGACACTATCATCATCTCATGCACTCAAAATTATTGACCAAAAGATTTTTGACACTAAGCGTCAAAATGCCGTCAAAAAAAAAAACATACAAAACTTTTCCAAAATTTGCATATTTTTTATACTTATATTTGAATACCGGCATTCATGTAGTCTAAAAAGCCTCCGTATCTTGGGAATCAGAAGTTAGAGTACAAGAGTACTAGAATACTATAGATTTGCTTACAATAGACAATAATTACAATTGCCAGTGCCAGCTTACAATTGCCAGTGTACGATTAAACAACCTGAGCAATATTTATTTGTATGAAATTTTTTTACACTAGAAAAAAAAAAAAATAAAACACTTCGTCATTGCAGAATTTCTGTGGTGCCCCATGATGCTCTAAATAAGTGCTTAATTTGTTTATAGATTAATCCAGCACTGCACTCAATCGAGATTTATTAGTTTTCAAGAATATAATGAAAATGTACCTACAGAAATACATAACAGAGTTTATTTTAATTTTTTTTCGAATTTTTTTTTTTTTATAAAACTATGACTATTATTAGACTTTAATATTACGATTTTGTATTAAAAATAAAGTAGACATTAAGGCAACTTTTTTCTATACATTCCGGTTTTTTTTTTTTTTCTATTTTGAAATTAAACCCTGGTTGCAATGCATTGGTGAATGATTCATTTCGAATTTCGAAATAGATTTAATTCCTTTAAATAAAATTTTCATTTGTAATATTTTAAAGAATAGGTAATTAAAAAAAAAATAAAAAATTAGATAATTACTGTGTTATAAAATAAATCTTAATAATTTTAAGTAATAATCGAGTTAAAAAAATAAGAAAAGAAAAAAATATAAACGAAGATATTTATAAATGCCACATAAGTAGATATTTATAAATCTTTACGAATTTACTTATAAATCTTTGAATTTTTTTTCACCTATACTTATTATATGTTTAAACTAATTTTATTGACACTTCTATTTATGGGAGAAACTAATAAAATTAATCAATATTATATTATATATTATTTTATAACTAAGTAAATTTTTTTTAAAAAATATATTTCGGTTTGTAAGTATATATGCATTTTCGAAAATATATATTTTAATTAATGTAGTACTTATTTGTACAAGTGTAACCAATATTATAATAGACTTTAGACAATATTGTTTGCACAAACAGTCTAATACTTTTTAATATGCTTTTTTTTTATATAGTTAAGTTACTGCAAATCAGTTATACAGATATTAAAATATTTTAATTAGATTAATCTATAGTGAAATATCGTAGATATTGTTGATATATAGAAAGGATAAGATACTGGGTATTTTTAAGATTATTTAAATCATAATATATAGTTAGGGTTTAAAATGTTAATTTAATTTAAAAAAGGTTTTTTAAAATTTTGTTTTTCTATATATGGGGAATTCCATGAAAAATGAGACAAAAAGCGAAAATTTAAACTATATATATATATAATATCTTATACGGTTCCTTAAGATTCTAATATTAGATAACGTGAGTATTAATTCTTCATCTGCTTTCCTTTTTAAATTGTGTTTTTAAAATCCATTCTTGAGGCAGAACATTTTTTTATTAAAATGCCCGATTGTCCTGATGTCTAACGCATTCTACTTTGTTGTAATTTTTACAAGTTGTAATAAAAAGCCCATATAATTAGATTTCATGTTTTATCAATAGACATATATGCAATGTAAATGTAAGATTTTTTTACTTTTAATACTGTAAAGGAATTAGCAGAAAATGGTATAATATTGAAAATTATAAAACTAATAAAAGTGTACGATCCTGATGATTAATAGCATTTTGTGAAAATATAAGTTACTTTTCTCGTTAAAGTTTTTGTTATTGGAACACCGAAATATTAGTGAAATATTGCTCTATAAAAGAGTTTTAAATATGCAAATATTTGCAGAATAGAGTTAATGATACCTAGGCTAAATTGATAAAAGAAAATTTTTTTAAATGTCCGAATGACTAACATGGAATTTCCGATATGTATTTTCGTACAAGGATTATTTCCTTGTCTTCTTAGAACCAAACAAAGTATTTCAAAGTAAGTTTTTGAATCAAATAAATAATTTTGTTTGGTTAGTAAAAATAATAATTGGTTACGCTTCCAAAGACGTTTCGTCATGATTAGCAGTTATTGCGTTCTGTCATTGATTTGTTGAATGTTTTTTGAATGGTTATGTCTATGGACACCTGTTATAGTAGTATTTTAATAATTTAATTTGTTACGGATACCATGTAGCATTTGATTAACTGCTCATTAATAGTGCTAGATCCAATCATATTTATATTGCCGTTTTGACTTTGGGGGATAATCTTTACACTTTTTTTTTGATTAATGATTTTGTTTTAATAATGTAAAAATGAAAATATATAAATGCGAGCGATCACAATAACTTGGCATAAGTTAAAATGTTTCAGCACTAATTAGATTCAACCTATTAATTTGCTATAAAACAAATTAAAATAGTAAATTTTTGTTAAAAACAATTTTCTATTGTTTAAAAGAGCGTATAAGAAATATATTTTCTTTCTTATGTGTTAGGTTGTTTCTATGTATGAAAGGTAAGACAGTTTGTTTTTTGTATTAGAAATCGTAAATTTTAAATCATTTATTATTTAAATATTAATTAATTAAAAATAAGAAAAATATCAAATTATTAATTCTTTTATTGAAATATGATTGAATTATTAAATAAGGACATCCGTACTTTAATATAAAATTTTAATTAAATTATAATCTAATTTTAATTAAAATTGAAAATAAAAATACAAATTATAAATATTTATTTAATTAATTTTTTTTGTTTGTTAATTATTTTAAATAAAATATTAAATTAATTATTTTAAAGAATTTTCCATTTCTTTTGAAATTGAAAACTTTTTTATCTGCGATTGACTTAAGTTTTTTAACTCGTGGGTTGGTGGAAATTTTCAAAAGATGCAAGATGTATCCCATTGCACAATGTATGTCAGGTTTTTACTGACTAAACCTCATCTGTCTTTTAATAAAACTAGATGAACTGAGTATAACCATTCATTTTTTGCTATATGTACTTTCGATAATAAAATTTGTTTTTCTGTATGTACTTTCGCTAATGAAATTTGTACTTTGCGCTATATCTAAAGCAGTTTTTCTTTTAAGTTTCCCTTTAGTAATCTGATTTTTGTATAAATGGAACAGCTTATAAACATTTATATGTCATTCTAGAGGATCTTTATGTTTCATAGCATATATCTCTTTATTTCATCTATAACTTTGGAGATTACTAAATCTCTATATGAATATCACTATTACGCATATATTTATCAGGAACCACTTATGATATTGCGTGTTATTGTGTGTACGATTTTTTTCTAAACATTTTGTAAATGTTAATTTAGATTTACGACTTCGAAGCCAATAATAATTATCTCCGAATTTGATATCTAATACAAATTTATTGTTTACGCGTCCTTTCCATCATAGCTTGACATCTTGTCTTGTTACCATAAGTATTTTACAGTATTTTCGATTGATACCTTTGTTTCATTTGAGTTTATTTTTGGCGGGCTTAATAATAAATTATGTAATATAAAATTTAAGTAAACATTTTTTTTGATTAAATATAATTTGCTTTATTATACTCTAACTTACTTATAACTAAACTATATTCCGGAAGTGAACAAAATCCTATTATATCAGAATCCCTTTATAGAAACAAAATAACGTTTTATAGAGTTTTGAAACCTTTTGTCATTAAGTTTGAATTAATGGTTTGGACACTTATGGTGTTTTTATATTCTGAAAACATGTATCTATAATGAATTCTTATTTCTGACATTGTCTAATTCGGTAAAAATTTAGTTTTTAAACTATACATTAAGTTTATTTGTACTTAAATTTTTCGTTTGAAGGAAAAATCTTTTTAATAAAAATGACACGTTTTTATTATGGAAATATTAAATAAAATTTATAATAAGAAATACTTATTTAAAATTCGGTAATTTGTATGCATATATTACTAAAACCTGATTAAAGAAAATATTATTAAAAATATTATATTACCTATATTATACTAATTTAAATATAAAACGTGTGATTAAAATATTTTTGTTTATTTGTTTTGGCTCTTATCACTCTTATAATACTGTAAACAAAAAATAAACAAATTTAAATTATATAAATATATTTTATTAAATACTAAGTATTTGTTTCTAACAATATTTAATATACTTAATTAAGATTTTTTTAGCCATCATAATACAAGTAGATGGATGGCAGAGGTTGAACAAGAATGTTAATCTTAAAATTAATTATTAAATTTTTATTAATGTTGAATAAAAATTTAAAGCATGTATTGACAAAAATATAGTTTAATTACTGCCGTTTTTTTTTCCTCTAGATATCCTATTGACAAATTATTGTTACCTTATTAATATTGCCTTAGACTTTATACAAATATAGACAAATCCTATTAACATTCTTAGTCCTTACGAAAAAAATTTCCAAGAAAAAAGTCTCCAAACTTAAAACGAAAAAAATAGTTTTTCATATGGTTTTCCATTTTCCAGTCGCCAAAATAAAAGAAAAAAGTTATCAATTACGAAAAAGATCCTCAAAGTTTCATACAAATTTTGTGAACTTTTTTCGTTTTTCGTTTTAGACAAAATTTTATACAAATATAGGTAATAAAAATCCAATTCTAAAATTATTAGAAATTATACAAAATTATGCTTTCAAAATTAAATAGATATTTGTAAAGAATTTTCAACATGTTGATATACTATATAGGCATTGAAAGATATTATCGGAGGCTTCAGCAACTAAAGATTCTGCTATCAATTTCAAAAACGATTCATTACAAAATTTTAAGTGCTTGCACGGCAGTAATACTATTTATTTGAATCTATGATTATAGGCAAACAATGCAATAGATAATAATGAATCTTTAAGCGATGAAAATCCGCTTATTGGAGCAGGATTGTTAAATTCTTCAGTTGAATTTTTATCGTATTTCATTTCATCAGATTCATTTCCATAAATTTAAAAATTAACCATATTGACGCATATAACTATTATTTTAATTACTTATTATATATAAAACTAAAACTTATTGTTTTTACTTATTCAGATCAATAAAACTTTAGGCAATATGTACTAGTTAAGGTCGAAAGAAATTAGTATACGAAAACAAATAAGATTAATTTCAATTTTTCAGATTAATTTCAAAAACTGAATTTTTTCTCTTTCCCCAAAAAGTTTACAAAAACTTAAACGCTTCACGTCGATATTCCGACGAACTTCATATTGCGCCATGAACCACATAAAAATGCTTTTACGTTACAACGCGACTCACTCCTCTTATTCAATTTAAATATTATATTTAGTTAATTTATATAAATTTTCTGGAAAAAGCGATATAACTGCTTTTCCCAGAAACTTTATAACAAAAATTCAATTTGCTATATTCAGATTTTTCATAAGAGTAACTGAGATCAACTGTCATATTCCATCAGAAAAATACTTTTGATTGGGAACTTTTTCCAATAATAATATTTTAGATTTTTTTTTGGCAGATTTTTAATATGCAAAAGCTCTAGAAAGTTTCATACAACTTTTGAGATTACTAATCGATTGCAAGTTAATTTTTTACAAAAAATATAAAAAAAACCCAAAAAAAAACGTCTTTTGTTTATTTTGAAAAAAATTAAATGACTTTGAATTTTAAGTTTTTATAAATGGACTGGTTTTTATTTTAATTAAAAAGAAATCAAAACTATACTATTATTCAGATTAAAATCATGAACATGTGTTTTGGAACAGAACAAACTACACGTGTATTTATTATTTCTATTAACTCATTTACATACAAAAAATGTCAAAGATAATGTCAAAGATTTTTATTCAATTTTAAGTTTGAATAATTTCTTCAATTTTTAACGCTATTTTTTTTTTTAGGAAAAAATAATATACAAGAACTAATAATATGGAAAGAACTATCTGACTGACTGGAAAGTCAATGGTGTAGTGGTTAAGACACCGGTCTTTCATATGAAAGGTCTCGGGTTCAAACCCCGGCTGGATCATATAGATTTTAAAAATAATATAGATTTTTCTTATAATATATAATTAGTATCATATTAAATTAAAAATAAGTCTATATATATGTCTTATAAATTATAATTAATATCATATTGTAATAGTAAAATAATAATAATAAATCATAATTCTAGTATAAGATAATAGATGGCGTGGAAATGAAAGAAACGTCTTGTACAATAGCTACAGCCGGGTAATCAACGCCTTAGTGAAATTAATGATCCACGAAACTGAAGCTTAGTTAAATATGAATAATAAATGACTTAGTGCATGCCCTATACATCTCATTGGAGTAGCAAGGAAAAAAAACCAAAGAAATTTAGAAAGAACAATTGCAAAAGAAAATAAGTACAAGATGTATTAATTTTTGATTTTACTTATATAACAAGAAATTCACTAAAGTCAAGCGTTTAAAAATGTCAAAGAAAGTGTATGGCGTTTCAAGAGATTTTTTTCTTTTCGAAATTTCGAATCATAGATTTAAACCAATATAATATTTATATTAAAATTTTGTGATATACAAAATAACATTTTAGAAATATTTATGAACTTATTTAGAATTTATGAAATATTTTCATTAGTTATTAATAATTGGTTAAAATTTGAAAATCTTTACCACTTGAGTGTGGTCTTTCTTAAAGTTATCTTTTATATTATATTTGATTTTATTATATTAAACTTAGGTGTAATGAGCACTGTATACTTTTAAATGTAGGTCAATTGATTGTAGTGTTAGTTGTTTGATAATTGTTGTTCCATATTCCAATGGGCTTTAAAAATGCGTTTTATTTTTTCTGTTGAAGTGAACCCACGGTATTATTCACGCCCATGGTATTGGCAGTAGGGGCATGAAATTCTGTATGTTTAATTAATAGTGATTTTGTATAGAAATTATTAGACGGCAATAGCTTAGCTACTATAGCAAGAATAAGCCATGCATAAAGGCCTTCGAAGTTAACGGGCCAGTGGAAATAAAATACGTTATTAATGATTTTCCAACAGGCAATTTTAATCTGATGTTCATTCTGAAATAATTCTAAAATTTTCGGCATTTCTTACATTGTAAAAGTCTCTATCTGATAAGTAACTATATATGTATAAGTAAAATTTCCCTAAATGTACACAGGATAATATACTTATAATCTTGCATTTAATCTTAATAATTAAAAATTATTTCATTCTGTTTAATACTCTGTTAGAATATTCTATATATAATATTAATATTATAGAGTAATATTTCTTTTACACTTAATGCATATTTATAAATATTTAGATAAATTATTAAAGTTATTTTTAATATTAAAGGTAAAAATATTATAAAAGTTACATCATTTTCAAAGTGCTAATTATAAAGTATTCCGGGATTGCATTTATATTTTTAAGTTTAAAATTATGTAAATTTTCTTAGAACTTTTACTTGTAACTAAAATAAAATCAAAAGACGAATTTTCTTTAAAATATAATGAAAACCTCATTTGATTAAGAAAAGCTGTGCATAAATTATAAAAATAATATTTGAATGAAAACTTTTCCATTTGATCTTCAAGAAATTAGCAAAGGTATGCTCAGGATATAGATAAACAGTAAATTTAAAATGTTTGTACTGTTATAACTTTTATATGGAAGAATTAAATAAATTTTCTAAGGTTACTTATAGTTATTTTCAAAAATTTTATACTCGCACTATATGAATCGAAAATTCATTTTTTATCGACATCATTATTTAACGACATCATCAACGATAACGTACCGGCACTGTAACGTGGTTTAAAATATCGTTCTTAATTATATTTTATCAGCCGAATTTTTTACGTCGTCGTTGCAGGTATAGTAATTAAATTAGTATGAATATATTCATAAGAAATGCATGTTATCGATTAAATAAAAAATTACAAAATAAAATAAAAATCACGGACGAAAAAAAAAAATCACATCCGACGTTATATCGTTACATCGACGTTGACGTTATATAATAAAAATATGGTGACGTCACGACACGGCGGTGTCATGATGTCGTCACGTGCCGGTATAGTGGGAATGGACCTTAAGTCTGTATTAAAAAAATTATTCTATAACATTTTTTTATTAAATTTAAACAGTGTAGAACTTTTGTAGAGAAAAAAGAACGAACAGAGTGGAACTAATGAACCAATCCATTTTAGCATGAAAAACTGCAATTTCAGAAAAAAAAATTTTGAAAAATTTTTATTCTGAAAAGAGAAGTTACTTGTTTGAAGACATGTTCTAAATTTTTTATTTTCTACCGCTATTTTTAAAAATACAGAAATTTCGTGAAAATTAAAATAGAATATTAAATTGTATAAAAATTATTTTTCATTCAAATATATTTTTTTTTGTTTGTTGAATAGTTTAAAATCAAGGCGCATTACTATTATTTTAGATATTATAAAAGGTGAAAATAGTTATGTATTATAATATTCAGTTTTTTGTTTTTCTCTTGATTTTTTTTTTTTTGAAGGGAAAAAATCGAAATAAAAGTGCATAATTTTGAATAAAAACAATGAAACAGTTATTCTTTTATTCTAAACAGTATACTATTGTTGAAAAATAAAAATTTATTAGAATTTTACTAAAATTTAAAAAAAATATAAAAATTCGAAAAGAAAATCACAATAAATTATGAAGGATTTAAGAGATTTTTTTAGGATTCGTAAAACAATAATTAAAAAAGCTATGCAAAATAATTAAAAAGGTGTTAAGAAATTATATTGTATAAAAGTTTCATTTTTTTTAGTTATGAATTTTAAAAAAATTTAATTTTAATTAAAAATTTAAATACCTATGTACGTTTAGTTCTTAAAGATTTCTATTTGTTTTTTTATTAAAGTAAATAAATAAGATCTAAATACATATATATATATTTTTAAATATAGTTTTATTTTATTATGTAAAAGAAATTAATACAATCTTTTATTAATACATATAATTAATACATTAATTTTTTTTTTTGTATAGGTATATGTTTTTAGAACAGTTTTTTTAAGATAGTATTCGTTTTTTACGATAGTTGTGTTGAGTTTCTAGCACTTGTTTAGTTTTCTCAACAAGAGCTTTTTTGTGTAATAAAAAATGTAATAATAATATGATTAATATTGATGTGAGGTGTCGATTAAGTTTTTGTATTTTTAGGTTAGAAAATACATATATATATTTTCTATACAATATTTAAATGGTTCATTTTAATTACATTAATTCATTCTTAACTCATTTATTAAATGAATCATTCTAAATGGTACGTACTAACAAAATATATTGTTAATTGTATAGATCTATAGAACAAAAAGTGTATATAGAAGAACCGAACTGAGCCGAGTAATCAACGGCTTAGTGAAATTAATGATTCTCGAAACTGAAGGTTATTCAAATATGAATAAATGATTAAGTGGATGCCCTATGTTTCTTATAGGAAAGGCAAGGAAAACAAAAAATGTATAGAAATTTTGGTTATTTATAGTTTAAATATCGATAAATATATTAATTAATATATATATTTTTTTTTTAATGCATAATATAATGCTACATAAATGTGGACAGGAAATTACATAGCCTTTCCTGTTCAGGCGTAGCTGTAAATGTCGTAAGGAGAAATAACTCTTACGATGTGTGTGGGATTCGAACCCACACTCCCTCGGTGTTTACAGCGTATTTTATACGCTCTTACTCAATAGGCCACTGAGGCCCCTTTTGTGAATATAATAGTTTTGAATTGCTTTTAATTGCAAATACAGAATGCTTTAATTATTATTTTATAAAGTTGGGTATTACTTATATTCTATTATAATTAAGATTTAATGTAAATTAATTTTTATAGTATCTTTTATTAAATGTTAATTTTATTACGAGATTGTAAAAGTTTCCAACTTTTCTATTGGTTTCTATTTTTAGCAGATGTTCTTCATAAATATTTAAATCTTTTTTACGTCTACTGGATTCAAATATGATTCTCTTCTGCTAATTTCAAAACTAAAATATTCCGCATGTGGAATATATTTTCTCCATTTGTATTTCTAACGGAAGGAGATCGATTTCTATATATATATAACATGGAAAAGTACAAAAGAAAATTATACATTTTCCTCTAATCAACGCCCCAATACTGCTTCTAATTTCTCTCATCATAAATGTGCCTATACTTCCACCCATCTTTTGACTACATAATATAAGTTGATATTTTGGTTAAGTACACATTGTGATTATATTTGTATCTCCAATTTCAATTTATGTTTAGAGGATCAAATATATTGCCAATGATATTTCTTTTTCTTAAAAATTTATTAATTAGTTATTTGTATTTTAATAATCCTTTAAGATGACATGGCATATAAACTGTCAAAATTATGTTTATTCAGAAAAAAAAAAAAAAAATTCTTTTGAATAAGTTGTTATTTATTTGTAAGTGACATTTTGTTGTTTTGAAGTTTGAAAAAAATCCTTAGAAAAAGAAGTTTCAGTACAATGTTCAATTCAACAGATACAATGCTTGTGTTGTGTACAATATAATGATTGTGGAATAAATTGCTTTTTTTAACCTCAAACTTTTTCAGATGGTATTTGTTAATGAAGTTGTTTTTGCTGTCTAAAAATATTTAAAAAATTGTTGCAGGAATTGCTTATTACGTTAATTGTTTATTAATATTTATGATGCTAGATCATCTGAGGTCCTTAATGTTATCATGTTATATATATTATGTTATGAATATCATTCATGTAGTTACAAACAAATAAATAAGTATTAATTTGTTTTTTTTTTATATTATATATATGTACATACTTATATACAATATTAATTCAATTTTAATGTCAATTTGAATTAAATTAAATTTTTTTTTAAGTACATATTTAAAAAATAATTTTTTCATCTTAGATAAATTTTAATAATTCAAAAATAAATATTTGAAATATGTATTTAAAATATACATATGTATATATATAAAAATTTTTAAAAATATATCGCTATAAAACAAATATGTGTAAATCTTTATATAAATACATAAGTAAGAACATCATTTTTTAAAAAAACTTTTATCAGATTATAAGATTTTTAGTATTTTAACAATTTTTTAAACATTTTAATAACTAAATTAGTATTAAGGTTTTTAAAAGCTTTTTAAGGATTTTATAGTATATACATATATATGTATAAGTAATTTTTCTTAAACTAATTCTTAAATACATCTTATTATTTAATCCTTCTTTTAAAACTCAATATATATATATATATATATATATATATATATATATATATATATATAAATGAACCCGTATATATATACTACATTAAAATATCATTATTAAATAATCTTAAAAAAAAAGGAGTAAAATCATACTACAAACTACATTAAAATATCATTATTAAATAATCTTAAAAAAAAAGGAGTAAAATCATAACTTTTTATTAATAATCTAAAAAAAAAATTTTTTCTTATTAAGTTTTTAGATATTTTCAGATTTGTAATATATGCCTTGTTAAAAAAAGTAAAAATTCTCATTTAACACACATTTTTTATTGATATTTTTATTAGAATTTATCTGACAATATTTTATATTTATATCTATATACTTATATATACTATTCGTATACTATACAACACAGTTATGGAAAAAAATTAAAAGAATATTTGTTTTAATTTAAAAGTTAAATTCATTTCTAAACTGCATAAACACAATCGTTTATAAAAATATATACAATAAGAATCTTCTAAATGTTTTATAATTTTTGTTGTTTTGCCATAGTCATTTTAAACGTTAACACAGTGAACTAAATAATAAAAAAAGTCGGAAAAGTTAACTTGTTCGTGGGTGGATTTTGGGATGCTCAAATCCAAAATACCAAAACGTCCATCAGGATTCAGGATTATTTAGGGAAAAATTAATTAGGTGCGTTGTTTCATGTTGATAAGATAAGATAAGATATATGTAAATTCGAGATTCTGAATTTAGAGGGATTTTTAGTTGCATATGAAATCCATGTTATAGGCTTTTCCGAAAATATTAATATATATATTTATATGTGAAATTCTGAATTAGGGGGGACTTTGGAAATGGATTCAAAATCAGAGTTTCAATAATTTGTTTAGTGTTGATTTGGGAGCGCCAGCCTCCATTATATGTGTAAATATATGTAAAATAAATGATTAAGAGGGACCTTCTAATTGATTACAAAATCAGGGTTTTTCGGCTTTTACAGAATATTTATATATGTATTTGCGATATTCTGAATTTGTAGTGATTTTTAGTTGGTTATCAAATCAAAGTTATAAGCTTTTTCTAGATTATTTGAAAAAAAAAAAAAAAACAAAAAACAAATTCTTTTTTACATTTTTTTCCCCAACATTTTTCGCATTCAACCGATTGTTTTGTTTAAATTTTATTTCTAACATTTTTGCATTAAATATTTTTATTTTCAATAGATCGAACCACATCCGAAATAAAAAAAATTCAAAACGGATTATGTTTAGAAATGGGATATGGCTTTGGGATATATTTATGCTTTGGGATTTTTGGAATTTGGAAATTCGTGACCAACTCCTGTTTGTCACATCTGTTCATAGAATTATTATATGTTTTCCTTTGAATCCTTATTTTTTCGTTCGAATGCTGAATCTAATCATCACTACATTAAAATATTTTATGAATTTATCTATTTTCAGGATTATATTTACTCCTTCAATCAGGAAGAGCGTATATATGGGTTTCCCTTTATCAACATAAAATAATAGTTACTTTATTACAATGCAATCCAAAGCATTTTTTTATTAGTTATAGTGAAAAGTTATCTATAATTTATACATTTTAATGTTAAGATACTTTAAATTATACATCCATAACTGTGTATATTTTTAAATAAAGAAAAAGGGATATAAAATGATTTTTTTTTTGATTATCTTATGATTTAAAACCTTTATTAGGTCGTTTTATTAAAATCTTAAGATTATATTGATTTAAATAAAAAAAAAATCCAAATATAGAAAAATAAACAACAAATTAACAAAATCAAAACTAGAAAACAAGACATATATAAGAAAAATATGTATCCGATTTATCGCTATTCTTTAACCGCAGAATAATGTTCTTGTCTGTGACGTAAAAGTATAAAAACAAGTTTATAGGAAATTACAAAAAAAAAAAAAAAGGTCAAAATTTTTAGCTAAAAATTTAATGTATCTCCACATTTTCTATTTTCGTTTCGTTTTTTTTTTAATTTTCTTTTAAAGGAAATTTAAGAAGCGAAAATTTAATTTTAATCCCTTAAAAATTTTGATTTTTTGATCCCTGAAATTTTCATTTTCCATTTTGTTTTGTTTTTTTTTTTTTCTGGTTGTTGATTTAAAGTGCTGAATCCTGTTTAAATTTATTTATTTTTTATTTAACTATAATAAGTATTCTTTTATTGTATTGCATATACTTATGTTAAGATGTTCTTAAACATGTGTTTGATTTCAAAAAATATGTCTAAAATTTAAGATATCTTTTATCAAAAGGATAAAGAATATCAAATAAACAAAGAAATACTTTTATTTTTATATATATTATCGTTTCTTTGTTTTTAAGATTATTTTAATCAAATGAATTAAGATAAAGGTAGAAAATATACTAAGATATTCAAGTATTTTTATTATTATACTTTTTTTTTTTTTTTTTAAAAGCGTTAATAAAGTAAAGAAATCTAAATAATAAATTTCATTGCAACAATAAAATAAATTTCAATAAAATTTTCATAATAAAATGTTTGGTTTTTTATACCCGTATGAACTATGTTCAAGGGTATAATAAATTTGCCATTACGTTTGTGACACCTTAAAGGAGTCGAGCTAGATATAGTGTCAAAAGTATGGATCGGCTCAGAATCGAATTCTGAGTCGATTAAGCCATGTACGTCCGTCCGTCCGTCCGTCCGTCCGTCCGTCCGTCCGCACGATAACTCAAAAAATACAGGAGCTAGGGGGCTGAAATTTTTTTTACGGCACTTTTGCAAAATTGTTAGTTTTGCTATTTAAATCCAACATTTTCGGTCGGCGGGTTCGAGTAGCTGCCATACAACTTCTATCTTTATATAGAAATAACTCAGTATCTATTCAAGCTAGGTTTCTGAAATTTTGCAAATGATGATCAAGTTTTATGGCAACAACTTCTGTAAAATTTGGTTGTGCTGGTGCAGCGGATTCGGGTAGCTGCCATACAACTTCTCCGTTTAAATGAGAATAACTCAGTGTTTATTGAAGCTAGGAATCTGAAATTTAGTAAAAAGGTGTCGAGTTACATGCCAACAACTTTTGTAAAATTTGGTTGGTCTAGAGCAGCCGGTTCAGACTTCTTGCACCTCTTGGAACCTAATGAAGCTAGGCGTCTGAAATTTTGCAAATGATGATCAAGTTTTATGGCAACAACTTTTGTAAAATTTGGTTGTGGTGGTGCGGCGGGTTCGGGTAGCTGCCATACAACTTATCCGGTTAAATGAGAATAACTCAGTGTTTATTGAAGCTAGGAATCTGAAATTTAGTAAAGAAGTGTCGAGTTATATGCCAACAACTTTTGTAAAATTTGTTTGGTCTAGAGCAGCCGGTTCAGACTTCTTGCACCTCTTGGAACCTAATGAAGCTAGGCGTCTGAAATTTTGCAAATGATGATCAAGTTTTATGGCAACAACTTCTACAAAATTTGGTTGTGCTGGTGCGACGGGTTCGGGTAGCTGCCATACAAAATCTCTTTTTAAATGAAAAGAACTCAGTGTCCGTCCGCACGATAACTCAAAAAATAGAGGAGCTAGGAGGCTGAAAATTTTTTTACGTCACTTTTGTAAAATTGTTAGTTTTGCTATTTAACTCCAGCATTTTCTGTCCCCGGGTTCGGGTAGCTGCCATACAACTTCTTTCTTTAAATAGAAATAACCTAGTGTCTGTTCAATCTAGGTATCTGAAATTTTGCAAATGATGATCAAGTTTTATGGCAACAACTTCTACAAAATTTGGTTGTGCTGGTGCGACGGGTTCGGGTAGCTGCCATACAAAATCTCTTTTTAAATGAAAAGAACTCAGTGTCCGTCCGCACGATAACTCAAAAAATAGAGGAGCTAGGAGGCTGAAAATTTTTTTACGTCACTTTTGTAAAATTGTTAGTTTTGCTATTTAACTCCAGCATTTTCTGTCCCCGGGTTCGGGTAGCTGCCATACAACTTCTTTCTTTAAATAGAAATAACCCAGTGTCTGTTCAATCTAGGTATCTGCAATTTTGCAAATGATGATCAAGTTTTATGGCAACAACTTCTGCAAAATTTGGTTGTGGTGGTGTGACGGGTTCGGGTAGCTGCCATACAACTTCTCTTTTTAAATGAAAGAACTCAGTGTCCGTCCGCACGATAACTCAAAAAATAAAGGAGTTAGGAGGCTGCAATTTTTTTTACGTCACTTTTACAAAATTGTTAGTTTTGCTATTTAACTCCAGCATTTTCGGCCGCCGGGTTCGAGTAGCTGCCATACAACTTCTTTCTTTAAATAGAAATAACCCAGTGTCTGTTCAATCTAGGTATCTGAAATTTTGCAAATGATGATCAAGTTTTATGGCAACAACTTCTACAAAATTTGGTTGTGGTGGTGCGACGGGTTCGGGTAGCTGCCATACAAAATCTCTTTTTAAATGAAAAGAACTCAGTGTCCGTCCGCACGATAACTCAAAAAATAAAGGAGCTAGGAGGCTGAAATTTTTTTTACGTCACTGTTGCAAAATTGTT
This sequence comes from Poecilobothrus nobilitatus, assembly GCA_947095535.1. NCBI lineage: Eukaryota > Metazoa > Arthropoda > Insecta > Diptera > Dolichopodidae > Poecilobothrus > Poecilobothrus nobilitatus. Next base: position 241,019,432 of record OX352774.1, on the reverse strand, counting down.
AGTTTTGCTATTTAACTCCAGCATTTTCGGCCGCCGGGTTCGAGTAGCTGCCATACAACTTCTTTCTTTAAATGGAAATAACCCAGTGTCTATTCAATCTAGGTATCTGAAATTTTGCAAATGATGATCGAGTTTTATGGCAACAACTTCTGTAAAATTTTGTTGTGATGATATGACAGGTTCGGATAGTTGCCATACAACTTCTCTTTTTAAATGAAAATAACTCAGTGTCTATTGAAGCTAGCTATCTGAAATTTAGTGAAAAAGTGTCGAGTTGCATGCCAAAAACTTTTGTAAAATTTGAATGGTCTAAAGCAGCCGGTTCAGGCTTTTTGCATTTCTTGGAACTTAATGAAGCTAGGCGCAATAGATTCGGGTAGCTATCATACAACTCCACAATTTACATAAATATATCTCTGTGGTTCGGTACTAAAACTCTGAATGTTTTTAAAAGATGATCAAGTTTTATAGAAACAGGATATATTACGTTCATACGGGTATCCCAGAGTTGACACAGTCTACTCTACTGCACTCTTCCTCGTTTTTTTTGTTAATACTGAAAAATTTATTTATTTTTTATTAAAGTTATTTCATGCAGAATTCGTCCATTTAAATACTCTTATTAATTTACATAGTAATATTATTTATTTTGGGGGCCATAAGAGCGTATAAAATACGCTGTAAACATCGAGGGAGTGTGGATTCAAATCCGAAACACGTCCTAAAAGTTATTCTCAATTACGACATTTACTGAAAAGGAAAGGCTGTGCCTGAAAAGGAAAGGCTGTGTAATTTCCTGTTCACATTTATGTGGCAGAGAAATTCACTAAAAAAAAAAAAATTTATTATTTTGAAAAATTTTTTATTATACATTAAGTTTTTACATGATACATGCATGGAAGATTATTTATTAAAAACTCTTATGACGTATACAACTCTTACCCGCATTCCTTCGATTCATTTTAAGGAAAATACTTATATGGTTGCAAGGTGGATTATCTATTAAAAACTCTTTTGACCTGTACAGGAATTGAACCAGCAGTACCTCGATTGATAACTAATGCGCTTAACCATTTCACTATTAAGGCCCTAGCACTACAGATGTTAAAATTATAAAATCTTCTAAAAGTTCTGAAGACATTAATTGTTTCTTTATTGAAGAATTATTACGTTTTTTAGATTTGGATTCGCTTAATTACATTAATTTTTTTTTTCTGAGAAAATGAATCTAATTTTTAATGTTTTTAATATTGTAAGTCACTTATTGATTTAAAGAATTGAAAAAAACAATAGCTGAAAATTTTAATTAATTCTTTGTAGTAGTATAAATAAATATTATTGAACAAACACATTTTTTGGAACTTTTTTTTTGATAAGGATTTGTCTTTGTTCTTAATTCGGTCCGAACAAAAAATTTTATCCTATCTACAGCACTTTTGTTGAACAACTTACTCACAAAATATTTCAGATATGTTATTCTTTTTTTTCCTGATTCTATACTATCTTGGCAAAGAATCATTGGTCTTACATTTAACATTTTTGGTACATTTTTTTCAAAATGTAGACCAATTTTTTGCGGAAAAACTGTGTCTACATTTTGAAAAAAATCATTGTAGTTTTGTATATTTGTGTTGTACAGAAATGTTCAAATTTATTTTTATTTAAAAGTTAAGTTATATATCATTGGAGCCTACTTAAATTTCAAGATATCCATTTAATAAAACATATTTAATTTTTAAAGTTAATCAATTTAAAAACTTATAAAGAAGAGCAGAAAATTTTTTTAATTTTTTCATGTTAGCTAAAAAATTGGATTTTTAATAATTTCCTTTAGACTTATATTTTTTTAAAAATGTAATTGGTACAAAAGGAAAAAAAGATTAAACATGCATAGAATGATTGTTAAATTTTTTTAAATAAATTTTTCAAAAATTTGTTATTCATTTATTTTGTGGGTGCGTCTGTCAAAAATTCTACACCGTTTAAGATGGAGTAATGCAATTTTAACGATGGATATAGGCGGGCGAGTAATATAAAAGGTTTTAACATCAATTGACTTTATGTCGTTTTCAAAGTAACATAAGATCAATTTATGTTAAGTCACTTTTCAAATGCAAATATATTGATTTTAACACAAATTCTGCTTTTATTTTATGTCACTTTTACTTTTTTTTTAATTTGGAGATAAAGTCAAAAATATTAATTGTTCTTTTGCGACAAAATACTTATGAAAAAAAAAAAATTAAACCAAAACTAATAATATAATTTGTAAATTAAAACTCCTTATTTTGATTTTACCTTTTTAAATAAAAACTTTTCCCCTTACGACATGTACAGCCACGCCTGAACAGGAAAGGCTGTGTAATTTCCTGTCCACATTTAAGTGGCAGAGAAATGCAATAAAAAAAAAAAAAAAATAAAAACTGTTTCATAACGACAATACAAAATAATAACAATTAATTAGTTCAACGCCACTTATAATACGATCCGAAAAAAAAAGAGATAGATGAAGTTCCTTCCTATAATATGACAATAATGGTGATATGACAATATGACAATAATATTTCACATTCAGATGTAAAATAAAATCTTATTTCCAAAAGATCTAATTTCACATTTGAATGTAGGGTTGCATACGAAAGACTTCAAAAAAGATAAGGCCCAAAATTACTATAAAAAATATAATAAATATGCAATGATTTTGCGTCCTTTCAGATTTTTATATTATGTCACTTTTGAAAAGTGACTTAATAGAAATTGTCGTTTAAGTCGTTTACAAAGTGACATAGAATTAAGTGATGTTAAACCTATGTATATATAGGCCCAATATAGGCCTAATAAAAAATGAATTTTCTGGAACAAATTTTTTCTATTGTTTCATCAATTACAGGAAATTAAGCATCTCAAATTTGGTCTACTCTAAAATTTGGTCGTCAAGTTCTGTCAAATGACCAAAAATATTTTAAATTTATCAATATAAATTTTATATTTATAATTTTTTAGAATTTAATATTTAAATTTGTCGTCATTTTTGAGAACAAGCATAATTAATACAAACATATTATTTACGAAATTTTTTTTTGGACTTACTCCTCTTTAAGAACTAAGTATATTAAATATGTATCAAAAATTGAAATTGACATGGCATATTATTTTTAAAGTAAGTCATTAAAGTGTTAAAGTTCGAACATTATTTCTTCAAAAGTAAAGAAAATTTTTCACAATTTTTTCTTACATATAAGCTAATTTAAAAAAACAAAAACAAATATTTTGATGCAAAAATATTTAAATTCCCAGTTTCTATTATCTTTTTGAAAATGTGCACTTTTAAAAACCTTTAGTTTTAAATATTAACTATTTTTTATAATTAAAAGTAGAAAAAATCCTTTTAATTTCTTTTGATACATATATTCATCTGATTCTCTTATAATAATATTGATATGCATTTTATCTCGTTACTTGAAACTTAAAATACTTTGAGATAATAAAAACTAACATAAAAGTATAATTAATTCTTAATTATAAAATTTAAAAATAATTCATTCGAAAATATACTTATATATACATATTCGAATAAAAAAAAAAAAGTATTGTAATAAAGTATTTAAAAACTAATGAACGAAATTTAATAATATTTATAATGAGATAACAGTTCATAACCGTTTAAATTATTTCATTTTTAAATTAATTAAGAAACAGAAAAAAAAAGATAATTATTTCCTTACCATTTTCAATTAAGTAAATATCCTTTAAAAAATATATCAAAACTCATATCATATACATATATTTATATATATGTATACCTATATAATAAAATGATTACAAAATGTATAAATTAAAAAAAAAAAATATAATAGTCTAATAAATTCAAATAATTGAAAAATTCATTAAAAGAAAATAAATGAAAAACAAAAATGAAAATAATATTAGGTACCTATTCTTTCCCTCTTATTATCATATATTAATATTTTTATTTAAAGTCAATTTTTAAAGTTAATTTTATTAAATTTCATTGAATGTAACTAAGTATAAGATGTTTTTAGAGCGTTATTTTTGATACAAAAATGTTAAAAGGATTTAAAAATATATTACAATATTAACAAATAACACAAAATGCAATGTTTCTAAGAGTAAAATGAATATTTTTAAATCAAGTAATTTATTTCTTTAGAGATCTTAATATTATTAAACAGTTGGGAAGAAATCTTTAATTGTTTCTTCTAATATATAAAATATTATGTAATAGATTTTTATTTATTTTTATATCATGCTATTATTTATTTATTTATTTATATTAATATTACATACATAAATGTAATGCAATATTATTGAACCATCGGCTACTAAAGGCCATTATAGGTTTTTATACTATTATTAAATTATAATATTATATACTAATATTATGTATTTTGTTTATATTATATACTATATATTTACATTATATTTGGTCGTAATGGAGGTATATAAAGCAAAAAACACTTACGACTTGTGCAGGGATCGAACCCACACTCCTTCGGTTAATACGCCACACGCCTACCCACTAGGCTACCGAAGCCCCTATATCATGCTAAAAAGAGTTGTTATATCATTCTCATGCTTTTCAATTTTCGATACCAATCGTTTTAAATAAATTATTGTTTTATTGCATATATATAGGCGGTAAATAAAAGTTTATGTTATTAAATACTATACTAACATTTTTGAAACAGTCTCTTATATTAATATTATAATTAAGATAAAAAAAAAACGTATAATAAACAATTCAGAAGCACAAATTTGATAAGCTCTTACATTAACTATGTGCATATTATAGTCTATTATATACATAATAAGTAGGTATATATATAAATAAGTTATGAAATAATATATTGTTATTTTTATTTAATGAAAATTTTAACTGTAATTATTGTTGAGTTTCTTTTTAAAAATATTTTTTTTTTTTTAAATAAAAAAAAAGAGAAAAAATTAAATAAAAAAATGTTTAGAATGGGTGCTTTTTTTTATTATAACGATAATGAGATTGAAAAAACCTTTAGATGGAATGATATGAACGTTGATTTTTTGTGTAGAATATTATTAAAAGATGGAATAAATTTATATGTATGTATATCTATGACGGTGTCAAAAATATATATATATATACATAATTTGCTAAATTTTCTAAATTCAAATTGTTAATAAAAGAAATTATAAAAAAATTTTATAATTTATTTGAACTTTATTTAAAAAAAAATACTAATTATTCTCTTTGTAGGTTTTTTTTTTTGCATTAAAAAAATGATAAAATATAGTTTATATAGGTGAAAAGCTAAAAATAAATACCAAGCCTAAATTTTTTTTTTAGTTTATTCTCTTCCCACATAAATGTGACAAGGGATTACACAACCTTTTATTTCCAGATATGGCTGTAAATGTCGTAAGGAGTAATTACCTTTTATACCAACGAGGTCTCAAATTTTCTGTTGAAGTTTTAAAAGTAATTACTTAAATTTTAATTTAAAATTTTCAAATATTGTTAAGTGTATGTATGTTAAGACCAAATTGCAAATTTAAATTTTTTCTTCTGTAAATTTTTTTTTTCTTTACTACATTTTAATTAAGACTTCAAGAAAAGTGTATAATTTTTAGAAATTCAAACGAATTTTTCTAACTCATATTCCAATTTTTCATTTTCTTTTTCGATTATACTTTGTCGTTTTTCTTTTATATTTATTTTTAGTTATATTTTTATTTAATCTTTTACAGTTATATTTTATTTTCTGTGGTTTTGTTTAAATGAAAATAATTATATCTACTTCATCAAATTGCGTTTATTTAATTTTTTTTTTTGTTTTTATGAAATTTAATCCTTTCAAGGACAACAATGTAACAATTCTAATATAGCTACCATTGAAAGTCTTTTTTTTTTTGCTTTTTGTTTTAAATATGGCACAAACGATTATGCGTAAATTATGACGTTTTCTTTTCGTTAATGAATAAAAATCTTTGAAAAAATAATTTTATGTATAAATAATAATTATATATTTATAGATATATATTCTGTATATTAAATGAATTTCATTACAATTAAAAAAAAACGGAATATATATGAGTACATATTTTATATACTCTTGTCTGTATATTTATTTTTATTTATTTGAATAAAAATTTTTATTTCTATTGTTGTTTACTTTTTGTGGTTGAGTTAAAATGTGTGTTGGGCTTGGTAATAATTAAATTTTTATATTCATTTGGATCACGTTTATTTAAATTTTCAAAAGGTATGAAATTTTAAAATTAAAATTTTTGATGCCTAAAAGTATGCAAAATTTCATTAAAATGTTAAATTTTATTTTCAATAACGAGATTATTAAGAGCATCGGTTGCCTGGTGGTCAAGCACGTGATTTATAAATATAGGGTGTGCGAGCGGGTTATAAATATAATATAAATATATAAGTGTATAATTTAATAATAGTATTCGACCTATAATGGCCTTAGTAGCCGATGGTTTTGTAATATTGCAATATCCTATGTGATTTGTATCATTGTAATATTAATATAAATAAAATAAATAATAAATGACGAGAACTAGAAGTTTCTCGGTGCATATGTAGTTGTTAAGCACGTCATGGCATATTATATAAGGCATTACATGTTTAAATCTAGCACGATATTTTAATTGGAAGAAAAATTACTAAAAAAATAACGAGAACTGATAAGAAAACAATTAGCATTTTGTATATCGCTTAATAATGGTTCAATTCAAGGTTCCAAATTTTTTTAATTTATTTATCTGAACTACTGTAGCTACTAGAACGATTCAAAGGTAACAATTATGCGTTGGCCTTCGCTGTAAAATAAATATAATCGACTAATTAATAATTGGTCATATTCAGCCAATGGTGGTTAAAACATCGGTTTTTCATTCTATAGTTCTCTGTTTCAAACCCCGGTTCGGTTATGTATAGATAATTAAAAATAATACAGCTGAGTAATGAACGGTTTAGTGAAAATAATGATTCTAGAAATTTAAGTTTTGTGAAATATGAATAATAATTGACTTAGTAGATGCCGTATGCTTCTTATAAGATTTGAATGGAGAAAAGCAGCGGTTTTTTTTTTAAACAAAGTATAAAGATATTATTGATGCCTTATGAAGTTATGTTGCTTAAAAAAGTTGTAGAGCGAGAGAAAGAAAAAAAGAAGAAAATGTATTTTGAGTATAGGTAGTTTAAGCAATTGAAAGTATTTTTTTTTTTAATATATATAATAATTAACATTTTTAATTTATATTTATATATAATTTGATATAATAGTTATAATAAAACAAATATTTATAATAAAATAATAAAATATGTTAAATTCTGGTTTAATATTAAATTCTGAAAACTTTTTAATATAGCTAACCTTTAATTTTTTGCATTTTTAAAAATGAAATTGCCTTTAAAAAGAATTTTTTTTAATTTTATAAAAAAAAAACATTCCAAATTTTATTTTAAAATTTTCTTATTTAAATACCTACAATTAAAACTTTTAAAATGTTATGTAACTATTAATAAAATGGAAGTTTGAAGAGATTTATTTTTTTCAATCGATATAAAATTTTAACATTTCTTTTATTTTGAAGCATGATAAAATTGAAATAGTTTTATTTAAATTAGTTTTTTTTTCATATACAGGATGTTTCGTTTAAGAGTGCAATTCCAAAGGCTAAAAATAAATAAAAATTGGGGTATTCTTAGCGGTTTCGAGATATTGGCATTTTTTGTTGTTTTGTTTTACGTTATTAATTGCTCTGCAGAAACTAACTTTTTTCTGTTTGAAAGTTTATTCCTCATGGTTTCATTTGATGAAGGATTTGATATCCTGGAATAAATTAGAGCTTAAAACATACGCTAAAAACAAACATATTTTTTACAATTTTTTCAATGTTTTAAAATAAATTATACTTATATTTTAGATGTAAGGTGAAAATCAGCCTTAAGAGGATATTTTTAAAAAAAAATTCACTATTTAAAAACAAAATATTTTTAAAAATACAAAATGTTTGTATGTTTTTATCTTTAATTTAAAAAGTATTTATTTCAGGATAACAAATCGTTCAGCATTTGAAACCCATCTCAATATCTGAAAACGAAAGTTTAAGAAAAATGGGATGAGTTGAATATTTTTTAGTTTCAACCTCAGAAATCATCCCATGAAATATTTGCACTTTTATATGAAACACCCTTTATAAAAATTTACTGTATATAATTTTACTATAAAAGTAAAATAATAAAAACTATTTATTTTCTAATTATTTATTTAAAAAAAGTAACTTTATAATTCTATGAATTGAGTATTATAATTAACTTACATTAACGATTTTATATAGATTTTAAAAATGTTAAGCGTTCTATTAAAATGAACTTTTGTTTTTTGTTACGAGGATCAGTGAAAAATTTAAATTACTCGGAGGAATTGTTTAACAAATTATCCTTACCGATAATATTAGACTTTAAACAAACAAAACTACTCCTTCTAAACAAAAATTTAGGACTTAATTTTAGAGATATTTAATACATATTATGTGCAGTTTGATTTATGGGTTAAGGATATGGAAAGGAATCTTGGCAAAATGGGATTTAAGAAAATTTAGGATATTATGTATAGGATGAATAACAAAATTTGGGGAGAAATTTTAAAGAGAGGTATTAATGTTTTTAAACTTTACTAAAATACACAATTATGATTTACTAACTTTTGAAAATACATGCGATGGCAGACAGTGTTCTTATAAGTTTTATAGTGTAAAGATTGGAATCGGTTTCATTTTTTGTTTGTTAACTGTTTAATTTCTTTAAAACAGGTGTCTATCCATACAAGATATTTATAAAATAAAGTCAATGACTTAACTGTACGGCGATAGCTGAGTGGAATGAGTTTTGAGTTCACATTGGGAATGTTAATAAAATGAATACGTCTATTTTGCACATTATCGCAAAACCCCAAAGTTTTTAACGGGGGATTCACCCTAAATGTCGATATTATACTCCATTTTCGGTCTAATGTAAATTTTATAAATATTGAGAAAATCTGATGGAGATAATTAATTTTTTTTAGCGACATAAACAATCCAATAATAACCCTTTTTAGTTTTATCTTATTTATCTATACAAAAGTTTTCTCTTATTATTTTGTTTTCGCTAAGGTAGATTATAATTTAAAAAAAAATTTTATCCTCTTGATCTAAACTTAAAACATGTATTTCATAATGTAGAAAGTAAATTATTTAAGTAAGAATACTAAGTAATCAAATTTTATTCTAGATTTTTATAAATAAACATGAAGCGATTTTTAGTGGGCAATTTTTTTTATTATCTAATAAAAATTTCTTTAAGTGACAAACGGAATAGGTGCAGTATATTCACACTCGAATTTATACTTTTAAAATATTTTTTTTTATACCTAATTGATTTAATTGAAACTTCTAGTATTTTTCCATTAAACAGTATAAAATTTTCACCTTGAAAAATTTTGCCAAAAGAAGAATTTTTGAAATTTTCTGACGTTTTATGAGGTTTTTAAACATTTGGATAAAAAACCAAAAAGCTTTCATATTACTAAGAAAAAATATATTGTGCAATCTATTGTGAGATTTTGAAAAAAAAAGTCTTGCACACAAAACAATTTTTTGTTGCAGTTTAATGTCGTCTTTTGAGTTTCGCGATTTCCAAGCATTCTGATGAAAGAAAGAAAATCAAAAGGCTTCCATTACAAAAATAAAAAATATTTTTATTATTAACTAATTATTAATTTAAATTTAATCAGTTTTTTTTTTTTGGTGAATGGAATTTTTTTTTATGAATGGAACCTAGTTAATATCGTTCTTTAAATAACTTATGTGTGCAATTTAAAATATAAAATTTCAGAAATTAATTATTTATTTTTAATATTCAATTAATCAAAAGACTATGGAAGAAAAAAAAAAAATGAAAATTCAATATCAAATTTCACTTTTTGGATTCAAATAATTTGAATTCCATTTCAAAAAAATAATAAAACTAGAAAAAAGATATTTGTGCATACCAAATTTCCGAATAACTTTAAATTTTTCATCTCATTCTATTTCAATCTATATGTTATTATGGTTGTCTGAATCTGAAATGTTTCGAATAAGTTGTTTTTGTATTTATTCAATTGATCAAAAGAGTATTGCATATTTTATGTATTGGATATATGTAGGTTATTTGTATATAGATTTGATTGAGAACGTGAAAAAAAAATCTAGATCCTGAATGTATATATATAGGAGTGAGTCAATTTTGCATTTCGTTTTTTTTGCTGTTGTTTTTTATTTATATTTCACGCATTTACAAATTGTTTTTTTTTTTTTTTATAAAAAAATGAAATTTTAAAATGTAAACATTTAATATTTCGAATTAAATTTTGATTGAATATTTCTTGAGTTTTTTTTTTGTCATTTCTTTCAAAAACCAGTCAGTTATGGAGAAAGAGAACGAGTGTTTAAGAAAAAACCAGATTTTTATACCCGTACGATAGGATCGGGTATAATAAAATTACTCCTCCGTTTGTAACACCTCGAAATAAGCGAGCTAGATATACCTTCAAAGGTATGGATCGGATCAGAAAAAAAATCTAAGACTTTTGAGCCATGTCCGTCCGTCCGTCCGTCAGCACGCTAACTCAAAAACTAAGAAAGCTAGAATCTTGAAATTTACACAAAATATTCTTGGAGTAATTTGTAGGTTCCCTATTTTTTTTGGTTGAGTTTGGACCAAACCTTAAGGTAGCTCTCGAACACCTAACTTTTAGATCCCCACATTTTTTTTGAAATAGAGCTATGAAATTTTAACTGCTGATAGATCTCACAAAAATATTAATTTATTTTTAATAACTTTTTTTTGTAGCCCCACCCGTTACGGAGCCACAGCTCCCCAAAGGTTCAAAAAACCTCTATATTTAAATTGTTATAGCACAAGTTGTATAAGGTATATCTTCATTTTGAAAACGCCAAACGATTACTACTTTTATTAGCTTTAAAAGTATATATACAATAAATATATATTTTTGGCATACGGTGTCTTAATTTACCGTTATGCGAAACTAAAATTTTGCAAAATCCTTTAACCCTTCTATCTTCTAAACGGTTTAAGTTGGAAACTTGAAATTTTGACAGAAGTTAGATCTTTGAAAATAAAAAATAATTTTCTATTTTTAAACACCTGTAACTTGAACACCTGTTAAAATTTTTTTGAAATAATACACAAAAATTAAAGTTTCAATATTATATTCTTATTTCAGTTAACAACTTTTTTTAATAATATAGGGTTACTTTATAATTGACGAAAGAGTTACTTGATTTTTTCAAATTTTCTAACAAATTTCTTTAACGAATTTTTTCCATTTTGTTTTACTCGATAATTTGAAATTGTTGAGGATATAACGCGTTGTACAAAAAAATGTAATTAAATAAACAACATAACAGTTGCTTGAAGAATTTTTATTTATATGATATTGATATATATACATACTTATATAATATCATGTTTATTTACATATCGTATATGTCACTAGTGAATGAATGATAAGAGTATAGATGAATATTATATAGCGCCGTATTTACATACATATATGTATTTTATTGTACTTATAAGAAATTATTCTGTCAATGGAATATTCAAATATAATATAATATAATATTTAAAATTATATTTACTATTTTGTACTAAGTAAATTTAATATACATTTACCGCTTAGTATTAAATGGTACTATAGAATATTTGAAAAAGTTTTGGATTGATAATCGTTATGTGGAAGGTTAGAATCTGCTTTTGAAGAATGTACATATAAACATATAGTTTGAATATATGTACAACCTATAGTTCTAGAAATTATAAAATTCACCCAAATTATTTTAAAATACTAAAATATTAAAAAAATAATATTGTAAGCAGAGTGACAGGCTGTGAACATACTAACGGTTCGTACGGGTATCTAAGAGTTGACAAAGTCAACTGTATTCTTCCTCGTTTTATTATTGATTTATTGATAAAGAAAAGTAAAAGTAAAAAAAAAATTTCCAAAATAATTTTCAAATTTCAGATAGAAAATATTTTAAAGTTGAAATAAATTTTAAACGATACAAGAGATCAGTATATTCAATCAGTAAAATTTAAATTCCAAAACAAAAAAAAAGAAAATTCCAAAATTTGAATAAAAATTCAAAACTAATAAAAATTTTTGATGCTTTTTAATGTACTTTTGTACTTTTTTTTTTTCAATTTTGTTTATAATTCGGTCAAATAAAATAACATTTTTCACATCACCTTCAAGTTTATGTTACATTGCACAAAAAGAAAAGAAAAGAAAAAAAAATCAAAAAACATAACATGTTTTCTATTTTTTTTATTTTTTTTTAGCATACCTTTGCATTTTCTTTTTCTGTGGTAACTCATTTTTACTCTCTTGTCGTCTATTAAAAATTTTTTTTTTTACTTCAACATTTTTACTTATTTTTGAAGTTTGGGGTAATCATCATGATATATAAATAACATTGAAGAAAATATGAATGTCTAGTCCTTAGATGTTGAATTGAATAAGATATGAGATATGAGATATGAGGCTTCCTCTCAAAAGCGAAGAACAAAAGTTTGTTTTTCTATGCTTTATGAAATAATTTCAATTAATTAAAAAAAAAAATTAAATTACTCTTTTCTATTGATTTCTTCTGTTGAAAAGGAGAAAAAACAATGAAGTATGTAAAAGTTAAGGAATTTTTAAGGGAGCGTATTTTTTGTTTGAATATTTCTAATTCTTCTAAGAATTCTATGCACTTTTATTTTAAATTTAAGGAAACCAGTTATTGATTTGAGGAGAGCCATTTGTGCATGGAAAATGGGAACATATAATGTGTATGTTTTAGTTTATGTTTCTATTTTTCAAAAATACTCACTACTGTCTAATAATAGGAAATTATCTATTTTTGACCATTTTTAAATCTAAAATGAGAGGGAAAACTTTTTTTTTTGCTGTAGTACCTATACTAGTGGCAATTTTCAAAAGATCTTGTCCTTATCAAAATGTTAAAGTTTCATCTTTAAAGTCTGTAATAGATTGAAGTACATAAAAAAAGTTGCATAACAATTTTTTTTTTATTCTATCAGATTTATCTATAGTATTTATATATATCTATATGGTTAAAATTTCTTTATCTATTTGATCTGAAACATTGTACAAGTTTCCAAATAGATAGAAAAAGGAAAATGATGTGAGTATACGGGTGAGTATACGATGCACAAAGTCAAATAAATAAGCAGGGCTTTTACAAAAAAAAAAAATAAACACCATAGAATTTGGATTGTTCTTAAAATAAAATGTAAATGTTTTACAAAACTTTTACACTAGGAAAAAAACTACGTTAGCATGTTCATAACATGTTCTATCAATATTTTGTTTTTTGTTATGGTTACACATAAAACACATAAAAGAAGAACAGTATTTAAAATTTTTTTTACGCTCAAAAATCGTTTATATTTTATTTAAAAACTGCTTTTCCATATTATTTAATAAAACAGAAAAAAAATAAACAAGGCAGAATGTAAATCAACGGTTTTTTAAAGCGTAGATTTTCAAAAGATAATACAAACTGTTTAGAATTGTGACTTGCATCAAAATTTGAAAATTTCATATTAGAAAAATACTAAAATAGGATTTTTTTTCAATTTTGAGGGGCTGTAAATCCGGAACCCTATATAACTAAGAAAAACCATTAACACCATTTAAACCGTTAAAATATATTACTGGAGCTTTAATATTTTTATCTTGCTGAAGAAAAATGGGTACAGGTGCCTAAGTTACAGGTGTTTAAAAATAGCAAATTTTTTATTTTTGAGCTCGACTAGCTAATAAACAGGGGGTGATCCAAAAATATTTTATTAGGAAACTTATACTAATTCTAAAAGTTCTTTCTTGCCTCAAAATTTCAAGTCCCTATCTAACGCCGTGCCGGAGTTATGAAAGTAGAAAAATCATGCAAAATTTGGTTTTCACATAACGGTAAATTTAAATACTAAATTGAAAAAAAATATATAATTTTGATATTGATTTACAAAGGTAAAAAAAATTCCTGTCGAATGGCGTTTTCAGATTGGAAAAATCATGAGATATACGCATTTAAAAATAGGGCTTTTTCAAAGTTTGAGAAGCTTTAACTCCGTAATGGAGGAGGCTACATGAAAAAGTTGTTCCACAAAATTAATTTTTTTTATAAAGCGAACCCATGGTTAAAATTTTTTTTCTCTATTTTTAACGGTGTAGAAGTTTTGTAAACAGACGAATGGACAGAGTGAAATTAATAGACACATTTTTCAAAAATTTTTTGGAAATGTGCTAAAAACTGAAAACATTACAATTATGATTTAGAAATTGTAATGATGGTCGAAGGATATTAAAGCAAAAAAAAATAATGAAATACAATTGCAAACAATTAAAAAATAATTGGGGCGCTATCTTTTTTTAATATAAATGTTGAGCGTAACTATAACCTAGGGACTTGAACAGTGTTATTAAATCGAAAGAGAAGTTAAATTAAATAACTAAGACAAACTTTGCCTTAAATTGAATTACTGAACCTAAGCTAAAATTCTTATTTAGGTTAAAATTAATATTAAAATTCTAATCTTATATGCTTAAATTTCAGATGACAGTTTAAATTTAATCTTTGACTTAAATTGACTTTGTTGGTTTCCCGATTAAGATTGATTAACTCTAGGATCTTATTAGAAAAGTAGAAAAATAGGTTTATATAAAAAATTTTAAACATTTTTTTTAGAGTATATTGAAAATTTTATAAAAAGAGTTGAATTGAAACTATGGATTACATAAAATTTCTCATTTATTGACATCTATTCTAAATGGAAATTAATATAAAAAATATCATCCAGATTAGATTCTCATAAAAAACAAAATAATTTTTAGAGAGAAATCGAAATATTTTTATAACCAGAAACAAAAAAAAAAAAGAAAGAGTTTTCTTTTTTATTTTTCTATCATGTTCACATTAAATTTGCAATTTTTTTACTTTATATCTTCTTATATTTGGTTTTTCTTTTTCAAATGTTTTTTTTTTAATTTGGAAGAAAAATTGAGATCGTAATTTTGACATGGGTCAGATTTGAATCAATTCGTTTTATTTCTTGAATGGAATTTTGAATGAAATGATTTTTTTTTTTTTTTGAAAATATACAGCAATTTATATATATATAAAATGTATGTACATTATATTTAGGTTTTTCTTATTTGTACGCTTTTATTCTTATATTGTACGTGATGACATTTTTATAATTCCTTAATAAAAATATGTGTATACATACATATGCATATATAAAAATTATATTATATATATATACAAAATATTCTAAAGTGTATAAAACAAAAAAAAAAAAAAAAAATTTTCTTAAAGAATTACAATATTGCAACAAAGATCTTTCAACAAGAAAAAGGGACTAAAAAATACATTTTGTGGGATTTCATTGTTTACTTTACAATTTCATTTTTAAGGAAGACAGGATAATAAAAAAACAAAAAAAGAAGACGGATCTGTTTTTTTTTTTTGCAAAAATTCATGGTTTATTAAAAATTAAAGTATCTCCTGACTCCTGATGAACATTAATTATTAAAAAAAAAAACAGAAAAACAAAAAAAAAAAACAAAACCAAAAAAGGAAAGTCTAATTTAAATTTTTAAATTATATCCTTATTTTGAATTTTTTTTTTTTATAACATTTCAATGGTTTTTATTTTTTAAGTCCTAGTAAATTTATTTTATATATTGTGTTTCAGTATAGTGTTGTGCGTAAATCACCTTAAATCTATTTAATCTAATTATATTTATTAAAACTGACATTTTTAAAAATTTAATTTTAAAGATAATCTTATAATATATATAAATATATATTTATATTCTCTTGTGACCTTGAACCTTTTGTTTTGTTTTTGTTGTTATCTTTTCTAATTTAACATTTAATTTATGATATACAATAATTCTTCTATATAGCTAATCCTATTTTAATACTTTGTATATATATATATTTTTTTTTGTATTAGATAAAAAGATTTAAGATTTAAATTTGAAACAAAAACTGAACCAAAACAAATATACATACAAAATTGTATATACACTCGTATATATATACAAAAAAATGGGTTTTCTGTATTTTTTTTTCTTTCTGTTTTTTGTATTTTTATCTCTGTTTGACAAATTTACCATTTTATTCTTTATCTTGACACTTTCTATTTACCGTTGTATATAAATAAGATGTATTCATATATATATATATAAATATATATGCATATATTATATTCAAGGTATAAATATAAATGCACTTGCCAATTAAATGTAATCCTTTCCTTTTTTTCCACTATTTACCTTTTTATTTAAGTTTTATGATTAAGACAACAAAAAAAAAGAAAAAAAAAATCAGTTGAAAGGAAAGGAAACTAGACGATTAAAGATTAAAGAGTAACAAGGGTGAAAAAAAAAAAAAAAAACAAATTGAAAATTCCCAAACCATTAGACTTTAACGACCACATCTGACTAAGATAAAGTTATAACTTAACCATTTGTATAATTACGGGTAATTACAGTACATATAAAACCATATAAAATGTTAAAAACAAAAAAAAAAAAGTAAACAAAAAGCTGATAAAATCCCAAGAGTAAAAATAATTAATGGTGAAATTTATCTGAATAAAATAAAAAAAAAAATAAAAAAATAGAAAAAAAAATGTCTTTAGATTGGAATTACTTTGAAAATCAGAATAACTTAGAGGTATTTTTTATTTAAAATTTTTTTTTTAGTGTTTTAGTTTTTTTTTACTTTGATTATAGAATTTTCTTTTTTTTTTTTGTTCTCTATTCATTTTTTTTTAATGTTGGTTAATTTCCATTCTCTTGTTTTAATATTCTTTTTATTCTAATTAACTTATTTAAATGGAAAATGGTAGTAAAAATAGAAGATTGCGGAAGATTATATTAAAAATTTCAAATTCAAAGTGAAAATAAGTATATATATATATATAAAAAAAAATCTTTCAGATCAGCAAAAATTAGCAAAGAAAATTAAATTGTAATTTAAACATAATTCAATTATTTTAAGTACCTACAGCAAGAAGAACTGATGTTAAGTGGTTTTTAAGAATTTCATTTTTTTCTTTAACGTGTTCGTTTTAATTATAAAAAAAAATTTTTATTAAATATTTTGAAATGATAAAGAAATCGATAATTTTTAAATATAATTAATTTTATTTCATTGAACTAAAAGAGAAAAGAAGGTACATATATATATGTATACATATATAAGCATATTTATTATTTATTAGAATAGTGTTGCCAAAAAATAAGCAACGATATATGTATGTATTCTTTTAAATAATGGAGGGTATGACTTGGGTATGAATAATATTAAATGCTTTTGTTTTGGTTTTAAAGATATGTTGGCTCCCCATATTTTTGCGTGTTGGGGATTTTGTCTCCCCTTATAATATTTATATCAGCCATATTACCTATAAGAAACTAAAGATCTGTAGAAGGTTTATTGCTAACAATTCATTTGCGGAAAAATGGTGAATCAAAGAATTAATTTTGATCCCCAAGAGCATATAATTATATTAATTTTGTTATTTGATAACTATAAAGATAAGAATAATTTAAAGTTACCCTACGAGAACAAAAAGTAGGATTTAGAAAGTACAACAGTTGTGAAAAAAAATTCAAATAATTTGCGTTAAATAATAGAGTAATTAACAGAATGAAAATCACCACTCTATGATACATTTGACAAAATAAAACCTAATGTAATATTGAATGATTTTAGAATTGAGTTATACCAACTAAACTTTCAAATCTTATAATTTGAAAACTATAACAACCAGGATTCTTCAAAATGAAAATCTCAGCAAGCCCATAATAACTACGGGCTGCAGTCAAACAAGGATGTCTTCTTTTTCCAATTGTCTTTAACATCGTTCTTGACGGCATGTTAAAGAAAGTATTAATGCGAATGATATTGAACATGTTAAAAGAAATACTGTAGTAAACGGTTGATATACCCCGGCTTGAACATATACAAAGAAACGTGTAACAAAGATTGAACTAATTAGGTGCCCAAATTTATTATTAACATTTGGACTTAAAACAAACATAGCATAGTCAAACTTCCTAAGACTAAATACTAACAACACTAATCTGTTATATAGAGAATGTATCAAACTTCAACTACTTTGGTAGCATTTTCACTTCACAAATGAAGGAGTTGAAGAAAATATTGCGTACCGCATAAAGTTGACAAAAATGGCATTTGGACCATCTGGAGACTCCTTCAACCAATATTTTCTAATTAATAATTGAACTGTTATGGTAACACTTCGAATTTTTTTATAATAAACTGATTGGATTTAAAAGAAACATTTTTTCTCTTATATTTGATGCTAAAATTATGTTAACTTTATTATAAAAAATTTCAATGAAAAATAATATTTTTGAACCTTATTCTGATAATCATTAAAATAACTTAAGAATATTTTTATTATAGTATCTTAGATGATATTAATATATTTAAATAATTATAACAGAACTAATTTTCGCTTTAATTATTTTAAGAATATAAAAATAAGTGGATTATTGGAAAAAATTTAATTTAAAATTTAGTTATTAGATTAAAATTGTAATTGCTTATGTTTCTAAACTATATTATTAAATTAAACTAATATGATTTAATAATATTAAAAATTTATAATTAAAGTTTAAAATAGGATATAATAGTCTGAATCAGTATCTAATTTTACTGATAGTTTTTTATATTTTTGAAAGCTATTTTTTGTCTAAATATATGCCCAAATTATATTTAAAATTTTTTCCTAAATATGTTCTTGTTTAATAAGTAATAGGACTTTATCTTCAAGAAAAAGGAAATGACATTAGTTTTCTCAATTTAGTTTGATCTTCCACGTGAAATAATTTTTTTTTTAGAAAAAGTGTTTTGTAGTTGGCTAGTGATAGGTTAATAAGAATGCGTCTACTATTCGAAAGGTCTGATGCAATTTTTATAAAATAGCTTTTTTGAATTTTAATTAAATTGCTTAGAAACTCATACTTATAATTTTTGAATCAAAGCATTATGTTATACGCGAATCAAATAGTATTAGATCTAAGACTGTAAAGTACGGAGGAAATTGACAAGTACCATATTTAGCTGATAATTAATTATTAGTTAATTTTTTTAGTACTGGCATTTTAAAACAAAAGTGCCTATAAAAACAATTAAGTTATATTTAATATTGTAATATTAAATTGATATTGATATTTATAATACCAACAATGTAATTACACTATGACAGAAAGTAATTAGACTTTTTTGAAAAATCAGTACAGTAATAAGGTCTAGTACAATATTAATTAATGTTAATAATAAAAACAAGTTAATAGAACGATAAATTTTAATTTTTTTTACAGATCTTTACCATGTTTAGGTCACTAAAGTTTTCTTCTAATATTCTCGAAAATAATCAAGTGTTTTTCTTTTGTTTTTAGTTCTCCTGCCACATAAATGTGATAAATTACACAGTCTTTCCTTTTCAGGCGTGGCTGTAAAGGGGAATTATTCTTACAATGTGTATGGGATTCGAAGCCACATTTGTTCAGTATTTACAGCGTATTTCATACGATTTTATACTCACTATCAAGTGTTATAGATATTCATTAAAAATTTAATTTAAAATTTTCCAACAGGTCATTCTTAAAATGTATCAAATTCAAAATTTCTTTTTTTTTATAATTATCTTTTGCAAAGCAATATATATTAAATTATTTAACTCTTATTAAAACAATATTTAAAATTAAAAACAAATTGAATCTATCGATCCGAACTGCAACCAAATTTGACATTAACATTCTATGGTCGGCGAAAGTTAATTGTATTAAATTTTTTTCAACCAATTTTCAGCAATAGTCACACATTCAATTTTATTATGATGTGTTAACTTGTTTTGACACGAGAGTCTGTTAAAAGTTTTTAATTCTTTGTTTTATAGTCTTAACAGGTTGATTAGATGACATAAAACTTTACGAAAATGTTCTTGTTTGTAGAAGCAGTTTTTTGTACAAATTAAGTTATGATCCATCAAAGTATTCTGAACCTAAGACCACACTGATAGTTTTTCATTTTGTGTTCGGTCAATTAATCTAATTTATTGACTTGCAATTTTGAAGAAAGAACCTTAATGAAAATTTTGGTGTTGGAAAAAAAGGTTTTTTGGCCGCCGTTAATAATGTGACCGATCTATTTCAAAATCAAATAAAATACGATTACTTTGCAAAGAAATTAACTGAATAGATCCATTAGCTACCATATAAAATTTTTAATATTCAGCATGACAGCTTCTTAATATTTTGTTTTTTCTATTATTATTAAAAATTTTTATCTATGTACATACTTCTATTTTTTGTATGTATTTCTCCAATTCTTTATTTATTTTTTGTTATTTTTTTATTATTATTTATTTATATTAATATTACATACATAAATTTAATGCAATATTATTGAACCATCGGCTACTAAGGCCATTATAGGTTTTTATTACTACTATTATTAAATTATATACTAATATTATTTATTTTGTTTATATTATATACTATATATTTACATTATATTTGGTCGTAAGGGAGGTATGTAAAGAAAAAACACTTACGACCTGTGCAGGGATCGAACGCACACTCCTTCGGTTAATACGCCACACGCCTACCCACTAGGCTACCGAAGCCCTTTTATTGTTCTTTAAAACAACTTTAAATGCTAAATTTCTAATAGTTAAAATCTAACAATCAAAAATAACCTAATTAAGGATCTTAGCAATTGTGTTTAAATTTTAACAACAAAACATTAGAAGCAATTAAAAAGCATTCTTTTTCTTAAATTAATAAAAAAAAATCAACTCCAACAATTTCCAATTCTTTCTGGGCAACCCTACCTCTAAATCTGTATAATACTTGTAGAATATTTTTTTTTTGAATTAAAACTAATAACCTGCAATATTATTAGTAAAAATTCAGTAAAGTTATTTCAAAATTAAAATTTTATTCCATTACTAAGTAAAAAAAAAAAACGGATTTCGACATTTTAGTCCTTATAAAAAAGAAAAAGGGAAATTTTCATTTATTTGTTTTTCATATATAATTCATTTCTAAAGAAAAATTCATTTCATTCCATAATAAAATTTAATTGAAATTATAAAATATTTGTAAGACCATAATAAATATAATAACTATAACAAATTTATTTAAAATATGAAAAAAAATTTATTATAAGAAACAAAAACAATCTAAAGAAACAAAGTACTGGAATGTCTTATTTTGCTATTCTGGGTAGATACGTTAAGTTGTATTTATTACATTTATGTAAAATTAAAGTTTGACATTTTGTCGGAAAATATTAATAAAAAATTATTTTCCTTTATTTTATCAAATTGTTATTCAAGAAAGGAATTTATTTATTTATAGTTATTTTTTTTAATTTGGCATCCCTGCCATATACACTTTGATGAGAAAATATATCAACATTTCCTTTTCAGTTGTGGTTGTAGTACAAGTATTCAATTATAATTATATATTATTTATTTTGCATATATTATATTATGGATTATAGTAATATTTTGATCTGACCGGGTTTTGAATTCAATACCTTTAGCGTGTAAGGCTGGTGACTTACGCAATACATTTTCAAGTCACATAAAAAAGGAATTTTTAAAGTTCTAATTTAATATTAAATTCAAAATTAAATTTAAAATTAAAATTAAAAGTTTGTGAACTAAGCATGTTATACTTTATTTAATTTAAGTTATTTTTAGCACATTTCCAAAAAAATTTTGAAAAAATGTGCTTATTAGTTTCACTCTGTCCGTCCGTCCGTCTGTTTACAAAACTTCTACACCGTTAAAGATAGAGAAAAAAAATTTTAACCATGGGTAGGTCTCGTAAAAAAAATAATTTTGTGGAACAACTTTTTCATGTAGCCCCTCCCATTACGGAAGGGGCTACTCCCATTTCATTATTTGAAAAAGCCCTATTTTTAAATACATATATCTTATGTTCTGCTTAAGATTTTTTCAATCTGAAAACGTCATTCGACAGATATTTCTTTTATCTTTGTAAATTAATATCAAAATTATACAATTTTTTTAAATTTAGTATTTAAATTTACCGTTATGTGAAAACCAAATTTTGCATGATTTTTCTACTTTCATAACTCCGGCACGCTTTTAGATAGAGGCTTGAAATTTTGAGGCAAGAAAGAACTTTTAGAATTAGTATAAGTTTGCTCAGAAAAATTTGTTTGGACCACTCCCTGTTTATGAGATATGAGGGCTTAAAAATTGAAAATTTCCTATTTTTAAACACCTGTAACTTAGGAACCTGTACACATTTTACTTCTGCAAGATATAAAATTTAAAGTTACAGTAATATATTTTAATGTGTGTTGAAGGTTTGTTTTAGTTGTAAAGAGTTCCAAAGTTGCAGCTCTTCAAAATTGCGAAAAAGTCCCATTTTCAGATGTATATATATCAGGCCCTGCGTAATAGTTTTGCAATCTGAAACCGCCAGAAGATCGAATATTTTATTATCTATATAAAACAATATCAAAATTATGCAATATTTTGTAATTTACTATTTAAATTTACCGTTATGTAAAAACCATATTTTGCATGAAATTTCTTTTTTCATAACTCCGGCAAGCCTTTAGATAGAAACCTGAAATTTTGAGACAAGAAAGAACTTTTAGAATTAGTATAAGTTTCCTCAGAAAATTTTTTGGTAGCACCTGCTCTTTAAGAGTTATTACGCCTCAAAAATTGAAATTTTGCAATTTTTAGACACCTGTAAACATTTTTCTTCGGCGAGGCATGAAAATTAAAGGTTCAATAATATATTTTTATGCGTGTTAACGGCTTTTCTTAGTTATATAGGGTTCTGGACTTACGGTCCCTCAAAATTTCAAAAATGTCCTATTTTCACGTTTTTTCTTATTACATGAAATTTTCAAATTTTTGTGCAAGTCACACTTCTAAACAGTTTATATTGAGTTTGGAAATGTGCGCTTTTAAAAACCGTTGGTTTACATTCCTTGTTTTATTTTAAAATTAAATATTTTTTTATTATTCTTCAGAAAAATCAGTTAATGTTAAATTTTTTTTCAATCTTTTTAAATTTTATACTAGAAATTGTTAAGAAAATTTACAACAGAAATTTGTATAAAAATTTAAAAGAGAACTTTGCCTTCAAAATCTTAATTTTCTTAACTTCCTGCACTAATTTTTCCAGTTTCCTTAAAATGAGCTGCTTTGTTTTCCTATAACTTAAAATTTTCCTAACTCCAATAAATTATAATACCTCTTAATAATTCGATTTACCATAGTTCAACTGTATTATTAAATTATTTTATAATTCTTTTTGAAACATAAGTTTCAAAATCGGATATTTTCAAATCGATTAATCCATTTTCATTTTAAGACATAATGTACTTAAATATTGAAATAATTTTAAAACCATATAAGTATAAATAAATTTTATTATTTTATGTTTTCAAAAAGTTAAAGTAAGTGGTTAAAATTTTTGGTTTTTTGTTTCTTGTTTTTTTAGGTTTCTTTTTGAAAAGTCATTTTGAATCTGGAAAAGTTTTTAAAAATGAAAACACAAAAAAATAAAATTCTTTTTTTTCTAAGTTGTCAATGTAAAGAGTCAATACAATTTACCAGGTTGGATTTAAATTGTTAACTTCCCTTTTAATAAATGGATGTTTCTGTTTTTTTTTATGACAACCATTAAGATTTGGGTATATAAACGAGTTTATATACATGTATGTATTGTATTTGTTGATATATTTATTTATAAATAACGAATTTCACAAATAAACAAGCATGTAGTTATGTACATATGCAAATTAAAAATACGATTTACAAATATATAAAACAACATTACCTTGAAATTTAACCACAATTGTATAAACGAACATTTGTATATATTTAAATCAATTTTGAAAATCATGAAAATGTTTTTTTTTTTGTCCCACATTTTTTCTTTATTTTTTCACGGAAAATTAAATTTTTTCCTTCAGCAGAAAAATCAACATGAAAAAACAAATACATAATATGAAGAGAAGGATAATATGTAAAACAGAATAAATTTAAATTTTTCCCATAAGAAAAATTACAATTTATTTCGATAAATCTCTCTCAATAAGCTTTTTAACTTTTTTTTTCTAAATATAAAAAAAAAAATTTTGTTTTTTTAACCCCCTTAGGCCTAAAGAAGTTTCTTTTTTTTTGTGTATTTTTTTATTTTTACTTGTTATTATTGGATTTTAAGATTTAGAATTGAAACTCTTTAGGTAAAAACTATTTTCAACTTATAAGGATAAGTACTTTTAACTTTATAACGAATACTAAGTGCAGTTTTTAACAATAAAATAGAAAGAAAAACACAAAAATGTAAAAAAAAAAACAAAATGGGATAATAATATTAACTTTCTACAGGTAGCTGTACTTTAAGGCTTCTCATTCACTATTATTTATATTTTTGTACCAGATTTTGTTTACTGTCCTTTATTTGTGTTTTGTTTTGACTATTGATTTTTATTATACATTTTTCTTATAACATCGTTCTTATAGTGTATGAGGAGTATTTTAATAGCAGAAAAATTCTATGTCCAGGTTTTAAATAAGTTTCGTATACCAACCCTGTATTTCATTTGAATGGAAGTCACTTTTTATGGAAAGTTTATGGGATGTTATTTGACTGGAATGTCAATTTGCGTGCACTGCCATTTGACTTTATTCGTAACCACCTTAAAATCAAATCGTCGCTAAACAAATTATTGAAATTCTTGAACCGTATTCTAAAATCACCCCTAATTATTGTTTTACATATATATATTCAACAATAGCACGTTTAAAATAAAGGGGGTTCCACGCTAAGCCTCTGCTCAACAATTTATTACCACCCTTATTATATAAATTTCGTATATATACGTATATATATGTACATACATATTCTGTAAAAAGCGTATAACCCCGATTTTCTATTCAACTATAAAATCCAACACAAAGTACTCAGTCAAAGAAAATCTAGTCAAATAAAATACAAATGAATGAATTTGAGTCAAATGAAATTATGTCAAACGATAATCCAAGAATCTTGCAAAAATACATCCAAATAACATTGCAGGCAAATAAAATATTGGCATATGACACACATTTGCATTATTTTTTGGATAAAAATAGATTTGATTAAATTTAAAACTGAAATCGGCAAAACTGAAATCGACAACTATGAATTTGATCTTGAGAAACCAAAAATTAATAACAGATCGTAGAGACTTTATAAAGAATATTATTTTAGATATAGAAATACAAAGGCAATTTAGAAAATGTTAATAGTTACTTCTTCGCTTTCAAGCAAGCAGAGACAAATAGATGATGGCAATTTATTGTTTTCCATTATTTTAAGTCCAGTACAGAATAGCACCTAGAATAAATACCTAGAAAATATTATGAAAACCCAATATTTTTCCGCTTTTACTGGCACTCGATTCTGCGACTCCTTCGAGAAATCGTCTTTCTAACGACTGTGACATTCACCTATACATTTTACTCATTCGATATCACTATACATTTAAGTAAGCAAAAAATTTAATAGGAAGACATACTCTATATTTAATTTAAAATATACTTACAGTTGCAATTTTAGCCTTATTTCAATTTTATTTAACAAATAATAACAGTTAAATTTAAATAAATTACCCAACCACACTTTTTATTATAGAATGTCAAAAACATATCAAAATATATGTTATTAAATTTATCATTAATTACATATTTCAACATATGTAGGTCCAGATTATTATCTACAAGATAAATGTAAATTCATATACATAAAAAAGTATTGGTAGTTTATTAATAAAAAAAAACAAAATACGTCATTTCATGTTTTTTGGTAAAAAAGAAAATTAGAATTTGACCAAGAGATTTTTTTTTTTTAATTTTTTATTCCATTAAATGTAAACAACATTTTGCAGGTTAGGTGAAATGTGTTTGAAATTCGATTACATAAAAGATAACTCTGACAGATAAGAGAAGAAAAAATATGTAGGTAGGAATCATGCTTTTATGAGATTTTCTTTTTGTACTTTTTAGAATATTTTGTGTTTAAATAACAGTGTTTTTTTATTTTGTTCCCAAACTCTTCAAGTTGTTTTTTTTATTTTATATGTCCCGACAAATTTTCCGGGTGAAAAAATACACTGATTAAAAGTTATAAAGAAATATGACTTTGTCTAACAATTGGGATTATAATGTAACAGAATATTATAAATGATTTTCATTTTTCATAAATTATGTTTCAGAAACATTTTTTTATTTTGTAGTTTTATTTTTTTTTAAAATGCTTTTGAAGGACTGAAAAATTTAGTTTAATGTTTAATTGTTATTAAAACTATTACTAATTATTGTAAATTATTTAACAAGAACTAATAGATAGATTTCAGAATTGGTAGATTGAAGTTTAGAATACTAGAATTTACAGATGAAAAAAAAAAAAAAAATTAGTACGAAATTAATCAACAAGGGTATCATCACTCAACATATTTGATTTTAGTTACATATTTTTGAATATTTTGTAGAATTAATGAAATTTAAGTTGTTTTTCCTTTTTTCTTAAAGTAAAGATTTCATATTTATTGGCGAGGATTACATATACAACGTTCAAAGATTTAATATGAGCATAAGTTATTAAACTTTGTTCACAATATGCCTATCAATTTGAAATCAATTTTCATTCCTTAAACTTAACTTCTCTTGATCAGCCAGTACATGATTGCTAAAGGTCATATAGCCAAATGTTTAGTCAAAATTGACTGATGGTTTTTTATGGGTTGAAGTTGTGGGTGACACAATCATAGAGAACTCGAATTCGTTACACTCTTCTACAGTGTCTTTCGATGATTCCTACCTACCCTCTCAAAAAAAAAAAATATGTATATTTATGTATTAATTACTTAAGATTTAATACAACTATATTTAGCTTTTTAGATTAATTAAATTTTATAAAAGGAATTTAATCAATTTAACTACCAGATAAATTAGTTAAAAGGCTTTCTTCTAAAACACTTATTTGAAATAATTTTTGTAGCAATTAAATAAAGGATTAAATTATTAAAGATTGTCATTATTTGTAAAAACAAATTTATTTAAAAAGATAAAACAAAATTAAATAAAAAATATAATATACATACCTACATATAATAAATGAGAGTTCTAAATTTTCAATTATTTTTTTCAAACAGAATATGAAAATAAACGAAATACATATGAAAATTCTATTACATTTTTGCTTTTTTAGAGATTTTTCCTTTAATTTAAATATTTTTTTTTTTTTCCATTATTTTTCTTATATGGTTTAACTCCTACCTTAAATTTAAAGAATCCTTAAACAAAATCATTTTCTTAACTGAAAATCTGCGTTTTTTATTTTTGTTTTGTAACCTTACAATATTAATCTAAGCTTCTATAAACACATTAAACCAACACTGAATGAAAAAACAAAAAAACAAAAAAAAAAAAAAAACAAAAACAAAAAATATTATCATAAGTTAAAAAATCGACTGCACAGGATTTCCTCTTGTTTAATATCCTAAGTAAATTTACTTTTTCTCTTTATATGGAAGAGACAATTGTCGTATCCATGTCATTTAACTTTCAATTATGGTGAATTTGTGGGTTCATGGGATCATCTTATTATATTTCATCGTTTGTTTTTTTTTAGAATTTTTTTTATTTTTACACGCTTTCCATTAAATTTACCTATCTTATAGGAAATTATTAAAAAAAAAAAAAAAAAAAAAATGAAAACAAAACAAAATTGAAAAACAAGAAAATCAATGTTTTCACTGATACATATTTGTATATGTGTATATATACCTTTTTAATGTCCCTCAGACTCACCTAAATACGCAACCCATATATACTTAACATTACCTTATATTTATACTTTTATTACATCCTTTGACATTTTTAAACAGTTTTCCTGTGTTCTGTGTTTATTCGGTTATTTTCGTCGTTTTATTAATATTTTTTGTTTTTTTTTTTTTCACCAAGTATCGAAACAAAAACAAAATAAATAAAAAAAAATATTAGCAAAGAAAAAATTTTAATATATGGTATTAAGATGCTTTGTTATATCTTATATATTCTTAAAAATGGTTAATACTTTAACCAGCCAGCTGACGTTCTTAGACAATGGTGATTATTTGATTTTATGTAAATTTGAAAAATTCATCTGATTTAGTTTTTTTTTTTTTTTCATTATAATCAAACATTAGCTATTGTAAATGGAAAATGCTTATAAAATCAAATGCTTATAAACATTTTTTAAAGCTTTAATAAAACCGTTACCAAATAAAAAAAAAGCATGATAATATTATATGGAATAACAGTAAGTATTATGGTGAAAAATGATTTGTTAAATCAAATAATGTAGATTAAGAATAAAATTTTCAACCAGAGTTTAACCTTGAAAAATTTCTCCGATTTTATTTAAAAAAAAAAACAAAAATATAAAATTTTTATTTGGGGAGATTTAAAGTTTTTAAAGTCGCCAAACATAATACTTAAAATTTATTAGTATAAATAAATCAAAGTAAAAAACAAAGATAA
This sequence comes from Poecilobothrus nobilitatus, assembly GCA_947095535.1. Classification (NCBI taxonomy): domain Eukaryota; kingdom Metazoa; phylum Arthropoda; class Insecta; order Diptera; family Dolichopodidae; genus Poecilobothrus; species Poecilobothrus nobilitatus. The sequence continues at coordinate 240,990,691 of OX352774.1, read as the reverse complement.
ATGAAAATAAATGATAGTACTAAAATAATTTTAATCTTTCCCAACCCATCAAAAAATTCTAATTCATTGAATATTCTTTTGTATTCTTATATATAATGTAAATAGGTATAGTTATGGAAATGAGCCATTTAACGCTTAGGTACTGATGTTTTTTTTCTGAATTTATTTTCTTATTTTCAATTTTTCACTTCAAATATTTTTTATGTTCTGTAAATTTTATTTAGTTCAAGTTCATTAACATTTTAGCATATTTTTTAATTTTTCTTTTTTTTGTGTAGATTTTTTCATCTAATAAAAAAAAAAAATATAATTGAAATTTTTTTTTCATTGAAAAAATAATTCTTAACTTTAATTCAGTGTAAAATAAAATTATTATGAAAAGGATTTAAGATCCTTTTTTATTTTGCCTTAAAGGCAAAAAAATCACTAAAAATATCTTTAAATGGTAATAGAAATAAAATAATTTTTGTTAAAATTAATTGTTTAAAGTATTTAATAAAAAGTTAAATAAAACTTAAAAACAACAATAATAATTATAAAATGTCCTTTGATTTGTTGTTGTTTTTTTTTTTAATTTTTCAATTTTTAGGGATTTTTCTTTTAAAAAAAATTTCATTTTAGGTCCGTTTTTCTTCTTGGGATTTTTAATTTAATTTGATAATGAATTTTAATGAAGATAAAATGAAATTCTTGAGGTTCTTTCAATTATTTTCTTTGCTATTATACTTACATAAACAAAAAAAAAATAAAAAACAAAATAGGGAAAAAATTTTAGATCCTTAGGGATATATAAATCAGATATGAATCTTAACATGAATTTATAAAATTTTATCATAGAAAAATTAAAAATAAAAAAAAAAAAAGAAAAATAAATACAAGAAAATCGAAAAGGCAAAAGTTAAAACCGAAAAAAAAAAAAAAAATAACATGAATGTTTTAAATGATGTATTTAAAGATATTATTTATTACAGGCGTTTTAGATTATAAATCAAGGCAATTAGTAAAACACAGATAGATCTAAAAATGCAAAAATAAGAAACAAAAACCAAAAAAAAAAAAAAATAAAATTAGGAAATTTAGTTAGTATAAAAATTCTATTCTTCTGTTTAATTAAATGTAAAAAAAAAAACAAAATATTTAATTTAATTTTTAAAGTATTTATTCCTTTATGAAAAAATATTTTATTTTGCCTTTTTAAACCATTTATGTTTTTGGTTATCTTTTTAATATTTTTTTTATTATTAACTATGAAAATATTTGGAAAAAGTTAAAATTCAATTAAATTCTTATTTTTATTACAAAAAAAAAAAAAAAAAAAAATTTAAATGAAATTTTAATAAATAAGGTTTATTTTGAGTTAATTTTAAACATAAATTACCATTTTAAACATTTAGGATAGTGTTTTTATTTTTGACTGACGAATAAATGTTAATGCTATTCAATCTGATGTGCTTATGCTACAGACCTTAGTGTAATTTCTTATAGCTATGTGTTGAAATAGTGTAAAAGTGCGTATATTTCTGCACAATTTCTTTTTTAAATTTTTTCGGTTACCTTTAGGAAAAGTTGAATAAATGAACAAAAAATTATGCAAAAGTTCTAAATATTATACATATATACATATATGGAATTATAAATGAAAGATTCCAAAAAAATGAAATAAAGTGAAATACAGAATGAAATATATTCATTGGGATTGACGATAAAGTTTTTTAGCAAGCTTTCAAATTTCAAACTTTAAAAATTTGATTAGTGGGCCACAAGAATATCTACTTACTGTGGGGGGATTTGGGGGCGATAGCACCAAATTATTTTTAATACTTTGGTATTAAAATATGTTGATAAAAATTAATTAGGAAGAATTTTAAAATTGGTTACAAAATAGGGATTACACGCCTTTTTCAGAATATGTATATCATTTTTATATTTCTTTATATTCACTAAACTTTGAAAGAAAACAGAAAAGAATTATTTTTAGTGTAAGTGCGATCATCTAGTGTGGTTTTCAAAACACTAATTTGGACAGATAAAAAAGTGTTAAGTGCGATAAATTCCGGACAGCAATTGATACTATTCGGAGTTTTCGAATAAAAAAATATTGTGATAAAATAGTATTTAGTTTCGGAAAGGCTCTAAGTGAATTTTTTTTTTTTGGAATTTATTTTTTTAGAATTATGTAAATGGAATGTTTTTTTTGGAATTTCGTACCCTACCCAATTCTAGATAATTATTGAATTAAAGAGTGATTAAAAAAAAAATAAGAGCGGTCCAGTGTTTTTGTAATTTAAGCAATTCTATATGTGATAACACCTAATTATAACCTCTCGTTATAATTGAGTATGAATTTATTGACATCAAGGATGATTTATAAAATTTTGAAAAATGATATATATACATACATATTCTGGAAAAAGTGAACTTTGATTTTGTAACCAACTATAAATTTGTTCTAATTATTTTTTTGAAATACATATATGTATCAACAAATAGTCGCCACCCACAATCTTTCTGTTAATAAAATATTAAAATCTTGATTCTATAATCAACAATTGTACGTTCAGCACTTTTTTTTTGTAAAAATCTTGAAAAAAATTATTGTCTCCAACATAAAATTTTTGTTTTTTTTTACTTAAGATTTTTTTCCCAAATAGATTTTGGCACAAATAGATTTTAAAAATCTCATCTAAACTTTGTGATGTCATAAAAATTATTACTTTAATTTCAGATCAGTGTAACTTAAGTATTTTTATCAAAAAATACCATATTATTTTAGATGTACTTTAATCTAATAATTTTTGTATTAGTTCAAATACATTAAACTTATACTTTTTATTTTAAAGATACTTTATCTGAAATTTATATAAACTTTTAAAGTTTAAAGTTATTGTTAAAATATTATTAAAAAAAGTTTTTTTTTTTTTTTAAAATGAAAATAAATATTATACTTTATTATATTTAAACATACAACATTTATTTTTTCCAATAAATTTATTGACCGTAGCGTTTTCTTAAATCCCAAAAAAAAAAAAAAAAAAATTTTCTTTTGTACTCCTCAAAACAACTTTTAATAAATTTTAAATTTTATTTTTCAAATATTTTGACCATTGTTTTTGGTTTAAAAAAAAAATAAGTGGAAAAAATTCAAAAAGTGATTGAAATTTGATTTATTTAATACCAAAAAACATTTATGTCCTGGAAGGATGGATTTATTATGAGAAAAATAAATTTTGTTTTTTTTTTTATTTGTAAAAAATTTCCATTATGTAATATTTGTATTTACTTAAATTCTTTAAATAAACAAAAAAAAAAGAAATATTGAATTATTCAATTGAAAATATTCAGAATCTTTTTAATATAATAAGATTTTAGTATTGAAATCAGAACAAACAACAGACAAGTATGTAAAATCAAAAGTTTTTAAAGGCGCACATTTACAAAAAAGATAATAAAAAGTTTTGTGAAATTGTGTGATTTTTTTGATATCAAAATTTTGGGATTTTTTCTTTTAGAATTTTTTTTATGTAAAAAAAAATTGTGTTAAATTAAAATACATTTTCCTCAATTTTAAGGAAACTCTATATAATTAAGAAAAGCCATTATCACATATAAAATTATTATATTTGAGCTTTAATTTTTATGTCTTACTTACAAAAAAGTTTTAAAGGTGTTCAAATTACAGCTGTGTGTGAAAAATAGAAAATTTTTAATTTTTCAGCTCTAATATCTCTTAAACAGGGAAATTTTATTTTTTGTTTCCTAGGTAACATACGCTAAATTTCAAGGATTTTTCTTTTCTAAAAATGTCTAGGCTCAAGGCTCAGACTGAAATAATTTTGGAGATACGGATGATTAAATTATAGATTTACATTTAAATTTTCTGTTATTTGATGTTTTTAGATTGAAAAACTCTTAAGCAAATCTTTGAAAATAGGACTGTACTAAATTTTGAATAGATGAAGGTACATAAAAAATTTTTACATTAATCTTTTGATGAGATCTACCATGGATAGATTTCAGCATTTCATTACTGGAATTAATAGGGTGTAAAAATTTTGTAAAAGGATGTAAGGACGGACAGAGTGAAACTAATAAGTATATTTTTTTAAATTTGCTAAAAATACTCTCAAATCATTAAAAAGTTTATCAAATATGCTTTATATGTGGCAAAATCAGATAATTTTTAAATGCTAAATGGTAAATAAAGTTAAGAATTATTAAAATATTTTAAAACTTTATTCAATCTATATTTTAAATTTTAATAAACTTTTGATTCAATATGAGTTAGTCAAAATAGTTTTCCTACTAATTTCTATTAGGATTTTTAATCCTTGATTTAATGATAATGATCTTTTTTGTTTTGATTTAATTTATGATTAGAATTTAAAAAATTGACAATTTGAGTATGCCATTCTAAAGAAAAATTTTCAATAAAATTTACACTACTTTGCAATTTAAAAATTTTCAAAGATGAAAGTTTTGTAGGTAGTGGACAGTAGCTAGATTTCGAAAAAGGAAATTAAACATACATTTTGTTTGTATAATTTTTGATAATCATTTGTTATTTAAGAAAAAAAATCAGAACTCTTTTAAAATTTATGAATTTATCATAATTTTTATATCTAAAAATGTTTTACTTTATATCATTTTCTTTTACCTTATTTTTTCTTGTTTGTAATAAAATTTTATTTAAAAATTTTCTATTTATTTAATGTGATAAGGGTTGACATTTAAAATTGTTCATAATTATCATTTTTATATTAGACAGACATAATAATATGTAAATTTCGGATAAATTAGAAATAAAACTTTTTGTTTATGGCAAATTTTATGGCATCTTGAAATAATTATTTTTGTATATATATATTTTTTCATGTTCTCTCAAAGAATTCTTAAATTAAATGCTATAAAAAATTGTGTAGATGTAGATGTACGTCCCTTAAATGGAATATTATAACAGTAAATTTGGAAAAAAATAAACCAAATAGTAAAATCAGGTGTAAAGCAATATCTTGTTATTGGAAATTTATGTCTTTTTTTTTTTATCAAATATCTTTTCATTATATTAAAATAGATTTATAAGATAGTAAAGATAATTAGAAGCTTTCGGAAATTAAATAATTTTAAATTAATGAATAAAAAATAGTTTTTGTCACTTTGAAAAATATTGAGATTTATTTTGTAATATTTAAGGACTCTTTAGCATCATATAATATATAGTGTGATGCTACAAAGTGTGTGTGTGATGCTAAACTTAAGAATAAAGAAAAACAAAAAAGATTTAAAAAATAAAAAGTGAGAAGAGAATTTAAATAGAAGATATCAAGATATATGATATTAAATTCATAATTATTCAATAATTCTTTTTATGTCAGCCTTTTTAAATTTTTTTCTATTTCTTAAAAAATTGCTTAAAAAAACTTAACCTTTTAAAAAATTCTACATTTTATAATTTTAAAAGTCTGTTGTTTTAAAACGGTGAAAGATAGAAAAATTAATTGTTAGTTGTATAAAAAAAAAGATTTCTTGAAGTTTTTGAGCCCATAAGTATCTAGAAAGAGACATAGATGCCAAAAACTAAAAAAAAAATATGAAAATTTCATTCAACTCGCGATAAAAAAAAGAATTTTCCTCGTACATTTTCCTCATTTCCTCATACAAAAAAAAGAAAACTTAATGAAATACGTTCACGATTCACTAATTATGAGATTATGACATTATGAGGAAAGACGAACAATATATTATAAGAAGGATTATGTAAATGAGATAGTACTTAGACAGCATTTAGAAAACAAGTGCGATTGCTTGAAACGTTGATGAGTAATGAGTAAAAATGATATAAAAAATGATATAAAAAACAAATCATCAAAAATAATCTTGCATAATAGAAACCCTTTAGAATGAAGATCCCTGATAGAGAAAAATTGCAATGAAAAAGAAGAAGAAGAAGAAGATTTAATATAATAGTTAATTGACAGACAAACTATTATATTATGTATAAAAGGACATAATATTAAATTTAAAGAGTATTTGTAATATTGTAATATTGTGTTATTGTAAAATAATACAATATTCTTATTGTAATTTACTTATTTATTTGTAATATTTGTAATGTTGTATTGTAATTTACTAGGAAAAAAAGAACAAAATATCTTCTAACCTATACACTGATGTAAACACTGCTAGAACCGTAGCGATGATTAACGGGTCACTGGTCGATAACAACCTATGCAGCCAGAATAGGTATTACTTACGATATACAGTGCATGGAAGCTACAAAGAGGAAAAAACGTAGAAAAATCACTATTACTTTCTGTTCGAATGCCAACCCCTAACTGTACGGTTAAATTGAAAATTTGGGTATTACCAGAAAACGACATTCTGTCAGTGCTTTTTCTGCTCTGTTAGATAGATTCCTAGAGAGCAGCAATATAAACCAACCAAACAACTTTTCCTAATAATAAATTTTTAAAAACCTTCCAATATTCAATAAATAATTGAAAAATTAAATGAAAATAATCAATTCATTATGAATTATTTGTTAATTATTTTAAAAATTAATAAACTTTTTACAAAGTTTAAGGTTGTGAAAATTTAATTTTTTAAATATTATTACTATTATTAAAATTATTAAAGTAAAAGGAGTAAAATTTTCTTTCAAAATAATCTTTTTAATTTTAATTTTTCCATTTTATTTTTATTTAAAATTAATTAATTAATGTGAAAATAATAAATAAAATGATGTGATACAAAATGTTATGAATATTTAATAGGAAAGTTTTATAATATATTTTGGGGTATTTAATAGATATTTAATGTGTATATTAAAATAGTAATTATATAGGGAGAAAAATGTGATTCAAATTTAAATTTTAGTCGAGTCCTTTAATTTGTTATTCAATATTTTTGTAAATTTTATATTAAATATAAATCACATTAACATGTTACAATACAATTTAATTTCTTAATTTCCTTTTATTTATAAAAGGAATAGACGATAAAAAATAAAAAAATTCTCTTTTGGTAATTTTAAAAATTATTTAATAAAATTTTTCTTCAAACCAAATTAAATGTAATCAGATGATTGTGGATTATAATTTTATAAAAATGGAAATGAAAACTAAAGTAAATTTCTAGCTTAAATTTTTATTAAAATAAATTTAATTAAGATTAAGTATTAAATTATATTTTTGTAAAAAAATTGTATAGGTAGTTTTAAATTTGAGTTTTTCATAATTTTGGTGCTACTTTCGAGTTTGTTTAAAATTTTTTAATAAACAAACATCTAAAACTTAACTTTTATCTATTATAGTTTCCATCGTTGATTCTTAACATTTTATTTAGAAATAATAAATAGAAAGTATAAATAACACAGACAAGGCGCCGTATTGTTACTATTTTCTCGTAACCCTTACTGGCAAATATATTTTAAAGTCTTAAAGTTTAGAAATAAAATTAGTTCTTTAATTTTACTTTCTTATAACTGATTTATGTCTGTGAAAGTAAAGGAATCAAATATTTCCAGCGTGACTCATTGGAATCAAGAAAAATGAAATGTTCGAGTGCTATAAATTCCGTTTTTAAACTTTTTTAATATACTCTTCATTATGACAATAAATATGGGATATTAAACCATTTTCGAAAATTTTCACTGATGTATCAAATTATTAATTAAAGTGATTTCATATTAGTTTTATTCAAAAATTATTAAATCTGATAATATTAGCTTTACGGTACAAGCATTTATTGGAATAAATATGTTTGTAATACGTTTCGGGTTTTTTAAGTATGGTAGATTTACGCAGACTTTTATGCATTTTCGTTCAAATTTTCTTATTTTCTCCAATAGAGTTGAATTTATGTTGAACCAAATGGATCCAGCAATATGAGATGACAGGTTTCATAAGAGTTTGATATGCTAAAAGTTTTACTCTTTCATTGATAATTTTATTATAGGAAAGTTTTTGGACCCCATAAAGTTAAATTTTTGAATTAATTTCAAAAATGTCTAATTGCGACCAGTTTCATTTAATTATAATTTTTATTGAACTTGAAAGACTTGAAAGACATAAAATCGTATTTCAATTGTTTTCCTATAACACCATATAATATTAATATGTACATATGTTTGATAATATACTATATATAATATATATAATATACTATAATAATATAATATACTATATTTACATTATATTTGGTCGTAAGGAGATTTGTAAAGAAAAAAACAATTACGGCCTGTTCAGGGATCGAACCCACCCTCCTTCGGTTAATACGCCACACGCCTACCCACTAGGCTACCGAAGCCCCTGATAAAAAAAACTTTATTTTTTTTTTTTTAATTATTTATTTATTCAATTATAACTAAACCTAAAAAAAATTACAAAAAAAAATTATATATTTCACAAATTAACATTATTAGCTTTAAAAATAGCAAAAATTTGTTTTTTCGCTAATCTTAATCTAGTCTTAAATGAATTTATTTAAAAAAAGTCTTTTTGAATATTTATTTAACAATATAAATTTTTTTTATTTGCTTTTTTTTTTCCTTGGAAAGTCATATAAAAAACGAAGGTTATTTCAAAAATTTTAAAAGTATAATTAAAATTTAATCCTAATAAAACAAACTTAACCACCCCTGTTTTCTTCATGGGTTTTTTCCGAACTGTTAAATATTCGGAAAAAACCAACAAAAAAAAAAATTATTTCTAAAATTTAAAATAAAAAACGAAGAAAAAACATGTTTTTGACATTTATGTATACTATTAAGTATCTTCTAACCACCAATAATTTCTGTTTAAAAAAACTTGATAAAAACTACTAAACAATATGAAAACAATTGCATATTTTTAGGATGAGTCAGAACTTCTTCTATTGTATAAAAATAATAAAATTATTTTATTGCAAATTGAAATTAGTTAATTATTTTAAAATGTATAGATATAAATTAGCATTTCTTTAATTTTGTTTTCAAATACCAAAAAGAAAAACCAAAAAAACAGTTTTTTTTGTTAGCCATACTTATAAAAAACCACTTGACAAAAGATTTTTTCAAATTATTTTTAACATGCTTTTTATTTCCTTTTTATTTGTAGATTATTCTCATCAATTATTCAAATATAAAATTTTCATTATATTACCATTATTTAGTTATAGAAAACTGATTTATATAAAATATATACAGTTTTTTTATCTGTTTTTTATTGAATAAAAAAAATTATTTTAAAAAAAAATTTCTATGCACGTACTCAATATTATGTTATCCTTTTATTTAAATATTTATCTCTTCCTTTAAAAAAAACAAGAATAAAAACAAACAAATAAATATATATATCTACTTATATAAAAAATAGGCCTTTATATTATTGCTATTTCCCTAAAGAACGATGAAGAAAGATGCTCACCTGTTGAATTTCACTTAAATTTTGTTTTTTTTCATGAATTTTTTATTTTATTTTGATTTGTTGGGTAAAATACAGGGTAAAACAGAACAAAAGAAAAAACGTGGTTTGCAAAGGTATTTTAAAAAAGGATAAAAAAAAAGATTACAAAAACAAAAAATTTGAAATAAAATAAATAAGTTTTTTGGTATTTTGGTGTTGTACATGGGGGGATTTTTATTTAATGAAAGTTTATTTTCTTGTTAAATAAATGAATATTTGAAAATTACTTTGTACCATTTTTAAATTATATGTTATTTTATTTTAAATCAATTGGTTGTAAGAAAAAACCAATAAATGTATTGAATTGCGTATTATTAATTGTTATTACTAAAAATTTACTCTTTTTTTTATTTTTATTTTATTTTTATATTGTTATTAATTAAAAAAGTAACGTTTTAAAAGGATTTGTAAATAATGGCTGGTAAAAATCTATTAAACAATGAATTGATTTTGAAAATTTTGAATCAAAAATAGAAATAAACTAAGTAAAATCAATATAACTATTTATATTTTCTATTTTTAAAATATTCTATTTACATTTTTATTTTTTCTATAATAACTATTAATTAAGATATTTATTTACCCACTTACCGCCAAATTTTATCTTAATTAATGATGTTGTATGCAATTAATGTTTATCATTTTGATAAATCTATTTCAATAAATTACAATCTTAATCAATTTAATAAAACATTGCTAACAATTAAATTTAATTGACAATTTTCTTGTTTGTCTGTAGGCATTGTTTCTAACATTTTATTTAAATATTATTCATAGGTATATTTACAAATAGCATTTAATGCATTAAGGGTAAGTTCACATGGGATGCATGCATCCAGATGCAAAAATTATTTCGGTTAGATACATTTCGTGTACTCTTCGGTAATATTAACGAATATTTTGCATCCATAATGCATTCACTCGGTCACCATATTCAAAACGACGACATTTTTATTTTGAAAGTTTTATTTGAAAGTACCTAGGCTGGTATGTGTGTATTGTTTTGACATTTTATGTTTGTGTTTTGTTTTCACATTTATTTAAAAAATACAAAATGGTTAAGCCAGAGAAAATTGTTATTTTATGTAACAAAAAATTTTAATTAATATAAACTAAATATAAATTTTTAATACACATATAAAATTGCATTTTTTTTTTCTTTTTATTATATCCATCTTCAAAATATTTCAAAATATTTAACGTTAAAAATTTTTGATGTTTTATTTTACATCTGTATTTGACGTTAAAACAAATTTGTATCTTGTATGCTTCTTATAGAGGATGCAAACATTTTTGTATCTAAAATTAGTGAAAGGGAGAGCATGTCATGAATACGATACGATTTTTCAACCAATCAAATGTTTGCAACCGGATGCATACATCCCATGTGAACTTACCCTAAATATTTAAATTTTTATATTTGGTTTAGAAACTTTTTTCACAATTTGTAATTTAAATTTCAATATATTATGATAATCTCATTCATATTAATCAAATCAAATCAATTTGAATTTTTTAAATTAATGTTATCAAATGGCTGCCGGAAATATTCCCGCGAAAAATATTTTCTCAAATTCTTTGAAGATGTTATGTACTAAGAAAACTAAAATAACATATGTTAATTAGGGGATCACTACATTTGCATGAACAACAAAATCCAAAAAATTAGAAGGGATTTTAAGGTAGACTACGAAATTAAGCTATTCCCTTGTGCCAGAATATTTATATGTGTATATATATGCTAGATTCCGAATTAGGATATCTTCATATAATTATGAAAATGAAATAATCCCTCAAAATAATGCAATAATTTCCAAAATATAGTTGTTTTAGGCGGTTATTTCATTTACAAAATTATTTTGTTTTGGAATATTATTTTTTTAAAAACAAAATATTATATCGTTCAGTTATAAGTATCTGCCGATATGTTTAGGACCCTTTTGCCTTAAAGCATGTGGGCCATCTCGGTACAAGTGTTAAATTATAATTATATTAATTATAACATTTTGTTTACATTATTTTACATTTTATTATATTTTATATATTATTTTTGATCTCACCGAGATTTAAACCCGAGTTCTTTCGTCTAAAAGACGATGACTTACGCACTGCACCATTGGTCAGATAGGCGGATTATACCATTTGAAATAGCGCTTTAAAAACAAAATGAAATAAAACTGCAAAAAAATGCAATAACGACCCAATTTTTGGACGCAAATGAAATAAGATATGAAATAAGCCCCCAAAGCAAAATAATTTTGCAAATGAAATAACTCCTAAAAACAACTATATTTTAGGAATTATTTCATTATTTTGGCGAATGATTTATTTTGATTTATTTATTTTAATAAATGATGAAATTAATTAAACTTTTTTATTTGTTTTAAACATCTCCAGTTTCAAATTTGTAGTTCTAGAGTTATGGGAGCTCAAATCCTGTCTGTTGAACTTTATAACCTATAGACTTTGACAGTTTTTTCTATTTTCATAATTTCTGGAAAAATGCGCAAAACCCTGTTTTTGCAACCAACTCTAAAATTTCTCCTAATTCGAGAATCTCGTATATACATGTGTATAAATATACAGGAAAAAGGGTATACCCTGATTTTGAATCCAACTTTAAAATCTCTCCTAACTCAGAATCCCTTATATACATATACATATGTAAATATTCTGCGAAAAGAAAGTACCCTGATTTCGTAGCCAACTCTAAAATTTCTCCTATTTTTCAGGATTTGTTGTTCGCTGAAATGTAGTGGTCCTTTAATTAATAGGTATATGTTATTTAAGTTTTCTTCAAAAAATTTGTTGGATTATTTCTTTTTTTTTTGGGCATTATGTTTTGCGGGGCTATTTTCAGCGGCTCGTTATTTTTCATAAAAAATTTTGGCGTGTTATTACTTTTTTGTTTGGGGGACTATTTTCTGAAGGCTTACTAAATATTAAATTTAAAATAAATTATTAATTGTATACATTTTATAAATATTTTTGTATCATTAAATATAATGTTGTATAACTTTAGTAATTTTAGCGTATCTAATTAAAAACATTTTTAAAAATTATATTTGCATATATAATTATTCAATTGGAAATACATTATGTATAAATACAGTTTTATTTAAAGTATATATACTATTTTATTATTTTTGTTTTTGTTATTGTTTTTTTTTTTTGTAAAACATGACAGAAAACAGAAATAATTAATTTAAATGCATATAATATGTATGTTAAATTTTTAGTTTATAACGGTTAGTTATATAATTTTTTTTTTAAATTTTTTAAATATTTTTAAACTGAAAAAAAAAAAAAAACAAAAACAAAACACAATTTATTGATATAATCGATCATTCAATTATTGTATACAGTGGCACACCGCAACAAATAATTAAATTTTTATTTTTTAAATTCAGAATAAAGAATATATTTTATAAAATGATTCATGACAAAAATAGGGTACGCATAATAGATAATAATTATAAATAATTGAACTATTAGTATAAAATACTAGGAGTAATACGGAATTAGTAGGTAAGAATTAGAAGATTTTTTTGTTGTTTGCTAATTGTTCAACAGTTAGGCTGTTACTGATCATTGGTACATTTTCGAATAATAGGAAAGGTATGGTAGGAATATCGGGATATTATTAGGAATTTAGAATATATTACGAATATATTTTTATTATTAAAGTAATTAAGCCTATTTGGGTTTAAGGCGTATAACATATGGGGTTGTTATGGGGCAAACAAATAAATATTCAGGGAATCCAAATTTTTTAAAATAAAATTTTATATAACATAGTAAACGCTCCTTGATTCGTTCGAAATTGCGATTTATATAGGGGTCCAATAAAGGGATCTATCTTAGTGTAAATGAAGAAATAAAAAAATATTCATTAAAACGTAAGGCGTACAGTTTAGAAATACATATAAATGTAGAAATATCAAAAGTCATACATTCCCAAAATGCCAATAGAAAGCTTAAAAGAATTTGGCTACTTAGATTTAGTTATAAATGCAAAACACATTGACACTTTTAGAGAAGTCTGCAATTCCATTAGATCTATAAACGCAAAATTATTGGTTGGTCTTTCAGTTAGAGTAATTTTAATCTTTTAAGGCGAATCTGGTGTTTTTAGTGAGTTAAAATCTCGAATAACTATGTTGCATACAGTATCTTGATTCTTTTTACCCGGTTATCCAAAGAGAAATTGATTTATCAGTTATTTATTCAACTGCTAAGTAGAGTATTTTTAAAAATAATTACGTTCGTATAAAGTGTTGATACACTTCAGTTTAAAAATAACATACTTGGGGTTTTAAAAACTATTTCGAACAAATGTAATATAAATATTTATAGTCAGTTATGCAGTATAAGAAAATCGACCACATGAATTTGCAGTACAACCATAAAATTGGGATATATTTGGTTCAAAATGAAAATACTAAATGTCCACATTATTTAATGCCATTATTATGCGAGAATTTTTGAATAGTTTTTTAATTAAAGTTTGTATTACATATATAGGTACTAGATTTAACTTTAATGTTACCTAAAAATAGTACAAAGTTTCATTTAAAAAAAAAAACGATAAAAAAACACGGTAGTATACGGTATTTTTCCTTTATTTCGATGAATATTAGAATTTATATATGATGTTGATTCATATCTTCCTAAAATGTATTAATCACCATTTGTTTTTCTTTTACAAACTATTCAATACTTACTGTATATAAATAAACTTTTAGTATAATTTTCGATTAATTATAGAAAAAAATTTTCAGAATATTTCAATCCATTTTACGTCATTTAATGAAAAAAAAAATAAAAATAAAAAAGAAAAACAAAAAAAAAATACTTTATGGAAAAAGAAAAAAATTATTATATAGAAAATATCCATGAAGTAAATTTATTTTTTTAAAATAATGAAATTGTGATCCTAGATAAAATATTCGTTTTGAAAATTATATTCAATATAAAATTATAAATTTATGTAAATTAAAACACTCTATTTTTTTTTCCGCCCCAATCGTTTTTTCTATATGAATTATTTTTGTTTTTGAAAAATATTGTATTTTTTTTTTCTCCCTGCTATTATTGAAATTAATTTACATTAATGGAATGTAATAAAAATTTATTCAGACAACAGGTTGTTCAACAATATTTAAAATACATGTACCATTTTGCTTTTTTTTTTATCTTTTATCTTTCATATTTTTTATTTCTTTCATTTATTTTTTGTTTTTTTATAACTCTTGTTATAAATGACTTGTCATTTATTTGGTAGAAATGGTAATGGTAATAACAATCAGATATGAAAAATTAATAATATAGAAAATTTTGCAGGACATTTAGTTTTGTTTTTTGTAAGTAAAGTTTTTTCCTAGATAGCATTTTTTACTATTGTAAAAAATTGCTACTAAGTTACCATTTTAAAAAGATTTTTTTTTTTTATTTTTTGTTAAGGAAAACTTGAGGCAAAGTTTTTTTTTTTTTTTATTTATTTCTTTGTCACATTCTTTTTTAGATTCATTTTTGTTTTTTTTTTTTTTTTAAATAACCTTCATAACATGTTTTTTTTTGCATCTTTAAAATAGTTTTTTATTTAAATTTTTGAATGAAAAGAGCAAAAATTCTATTTTTCCGGTTAAAATAATTTTTATTTTTATTTTTTTTTTGTTTTTTTTGGATCCTGTAAAAATTTAATTAAATCACCATCAAAGAAAAATTAAACAGTAGAAAAATATTAAAGAATAATTTTTTGGTTCCGGTTAATGTAGCCATTATGATGATGCTAATGCTGATTTCAGCATCTACATTTTATGTTTTTTTTTTTAGTTTTTCTTTGGGGTTGTTGAGACCATTTTAGTTTAACAAAACAAAATGAAAAAAAAAAAAAAAAAAAGAAGGGGATAATGTTAACTTTAATTACTGCAATATTTATTTAATTTAGATATGGTCTAGTGAATAAAACTTTTACATTTTTAATTCAGTTAGATTAAAGCTGATGTGAGACTTTAATTAAGTGCATTTTAAATTTAAATCCGATGGAATAATTTTTTTTAAATAACAGATTTATCAAAGGAAACTGTTTTTATACCCGTACGATAGGATCGGGTATAATAAAATTACTCCTCCGTTTGTAACACCTCGAAATAAGCGAGCTAGATATACCTTCAAAGGTATGGATCGGATCAGAAAAAAATTCTAAGACTTTTGAGCCATGTCCGTCCGTCCGTCCGTCCGTCCGTCCGTCAGCACGCTAACTCAAAAACTAAGAAAGCTAGAATCTTGAAATTTACACAAAATATTCTGGGAGTAATTTGTAGGTTCCCTATTTTTTTTGGTTGAGTTTGGACCAAGCCTTAGGGTAGCTCTCGAACACCTAACTTTTAGATCTCCACATTTTTTTTGCAATAGAGCTATGAAATTTTAACTACTGATAGATCTCACAAAAATATTAATTTTATTTTTAATAACTTTTTTTTGTAGCCCCACCCGTTACGGAGCTACAGCTCCCCAAAGGTTCAAAAATGCTCTATATTTAAATTGTTATAGCACAAGTTGTATAAGATATATCTTCATTTTGAAAACGCCAAACCATTACTACTTTCATTAGCTTTAAAAGTATATATACAATAAATATATATTTTTGGCATACGGTGTCTTAATTTACCGTTATGCGAAACTCAAATTTTGCAAAATTCTTTAACCCCTCCATCTTCTAAACGGTGAAAGTTGGAAACTTGAAATTTTGACAGAAGTTAGATCTTTGAAAATTAGTATGAGTCATTTCAGAAATTTTTTTTGTATCACCCCCCGTTCAGGAGCTGTAAGGGGTCAAAAACTGAAAATTTCCTATTTTTAAACACCTGTAACTTGAACACCTGTTAAAATTTTTTTGAAGTAATACACAAAAATTAAAGCTCCAACATTATATTTTTATTTCTGTTAACAACTTTTTTTAATAATATAGGGTTACTTTATAATTGACGAAAGTGTTACTTGATTTTTTCAAATTTTCTAACAAATTTCATTAACGAATTTTTTCCATTTTGTTTTACTCGATAATTTGAAATTGTTGAGGATATAATGCGTAGTACAAAAAAATGTAATTAAATAAACAACATAACGGTTGCTTGAAGAATTTTTATTTATATGATATTGATATATATACATACTTATATAATATCATATTTATTTACATATCGTATATGTCACTAGTGAATGAATGATAAGAGTATAGATGTATATTATATAGCGCCGTATTTACATACATATATGTATTTTATTGTACTTATAAGAAATTATTCTGTCAATGGAATATTTAAATATAATATAATATAATATTTAAAATTATATTTACTGTTTTGTACTTAGTAAATTTAATATACATTTACCGCTTAGTATTAAATGGTACTATAGAATATTTGCAAAAGTTTTGGATTGATAATCGTTATGTGGAAGGTTAGAATCTGCTTTTGAAGAATGGTCATATAAACATATAGTTTGAATATATGTACAACCCATAGTACTAGAAATTATAAAATTTACCCAAATTATTTTAAAATACTAAAATGTTAAAAAAATAATATTGTAAGCAGAGTGACAGCCTGTGAACATACTAACGGTTCGTACGGGTATCTAAGAGTTGACAAAGTCAACTGTATTCTTCCTCGTTTTTTTTTGTTTTCTGTTAAAATGGATCTAAAAAAAAAAAGCAAAGAAAAAGAAAAGGTTAGTTTATAATTTATGGTTCTTAATAAGGGGAAATTTTATGTGCGAAAAAGTTAACAAGTAGAATTTAAAACGAGGAAGAATACAGTTGCCTTTGTCAACTCTTAGATACCCGTACAAAACAGTAAATATAATTTTAAATATTATATTATATTATATTTAAATATTCCATTGACGGAATAATTTCTTATAAGTACAATAAAATACATATATGTATGTAAATACGGCGCTATATAATATACATATATACTCTTATCATTCATTCACTAGTGACATATACGATATGTAAATAAACATGATATTATATAAGTATGTATATATATCAATATCATAGAAATAAAAATTCTTCAAGCAACCGTTATGTTGTTTATTTATTTAAATTTTTTTGTACTACGCATTATATCCTCAACAATTTCAAATTATCGAGTAAAACAAAATGGAAAAAATTCGTTTTAAAGGAATTTGTTAGAAAATTTGAAAAAATCAACTAACACTTTCGTCAATTATAAAGTAACCCTATATTATTAAAAAATGTTGTTAACAGAAATAAGAGTATAGTGTTGAAGCTTTAATTTTTGTGTATTAATTCAAAAAAATTTTAACAGGTGTTCAAGTTACAGGTGTTTAAAAATAGGAAATTTTCAGTTTTTGACCCCTTACAGCTCCTAAACGGGGGGTGATACAAAAAAAATTTCTGAAATGACTCATACTTATTTTCAAAGATCTAACTTTTGTCAAAATTTCAAGTTTCCAACTTAAACCGTTTAGAAGATAGAAGGGTTGAAGGATTTTGCAAAATTTGAGTTTCACATAACGGTAAATTAAGACACCGTATGCCACAAATATATATTTATTGTATATATACTTTTAAAGCTAATAAAAGTAATAATCGTTTGGCGTTTTCGAAATGAAGATTTACTTTATACAACTTGTGCTATAACAATTTAAATATAGAGCTTTTTTGAACCTTTGGGGAGCTGTAGCTCCGTAACGGGTTGGGCTACAAAAAAAGGTATTAAAAATAAAATTAATATTTTTGTGAGATCTATCAGCTGTTAAAATTTCATAGCTCTATTTCAAAAAAAATGTGGGTATCTAAAAGTTAGGTGTTCGAGAGCTACCCTAAGTTTTGGTCCAAACTCAACAAAAAAAAATAGGGAATCTACAAATTACTCCTAGAATATTTCGTGTAAATTTCAAGATTCCAGCTTTCTTAATTTTTGAGTTAGCGTGCTGACGGACGGACGGACATGGCTCAAAAGTCTTAGAATTTTTTTCTGATCCGATCCATATCTTTGAAGGTACATATATCTAGCTCGCTTATTTCGAGGTGTTACAAACGGAGGAGTAATTTTATTATACCCGATCCTATCGTACGGGTATAAATATACCTAACATTTTAATGTATTTAAATTTTAAAATATTTACAAATTGTGAATTTTAAACACCTTTTGTGTTTTTTTGTTATAGAAAAATATATAAAGTCGCTTTATCGTTTTAGTATATGAAGTACTGATTTAAGTGAACATTTAAGTTTTAAGTATTTCTTAAAAGTTTTTTCTCAACTTATAAAAGCCATACAGATGATTGTATATTTTGATTGACTTTCAAAAGAAAATTTGTTGGTGTGGGTCCTCAATTTTTTTTTATTAAAATGTATACATTTTAATCTAATTTGCAGTCAAAATGTTAATTGAACCTAAATGATTTTCAAAAAAAAAAAAAAAAAAATTAAAAAATTATGATTCTATTGATATAAATTGAATTATTTTGTAAAATTTATATAAATTATTTACCTAAGTTTATTCAAATTTATTATTTTCATATTTTAATAAATTTTTAATTTAGAATTCATTTAAAATAATATTATTATTACTTTGTACATTTTAAATAATTTAATAATGCATTACAATTTAACATAAATATTTAAAATATTTTTGATTCATAATTTAATTTAGAAATTTTATATTCCTAATATTAAATAATCTTTTAATTAAAAATATAAAAATTAGCAATTTATTAAAATGATTGCTTTAATATTTGAGTAGGTTTTCATATTGTGTAACTTATCTGAAAATATATGCAAATATGCAATTTCTTGCAAACTTACAAGTCCTTGAAAACTTTATAATTGAAAGTTTTCATTAGTTATAATTCAAATATTCACAAACAATGAAAAAAAAAAAAATGAAAAAATTAAAATTATTTTCAATTTTTATCAGAAAATATCTTAAATTTCATTGTCAATGACTTTATGCGGTTTTTACCTTGAAAATGAATTTGAATGTACGTATAATATAACAGGATGTTCATTTAAAAGTGAAATTTTTTTTAAGAATAGTATACTTATACAGAAAGTTTTATTTTAAAAGGAATGATGTTCCGATTTTTTTTTTAACATCAAAATCAATTATTTCAAAGATTACTTAATATGTCAAATGCTAAGATAAAAGAGAATTTTAAGCTGTGCATTTAATTGTTCCATCAAAATGATAATTTTTACTGACGAAAAATGAAAACACTTTTAAATTTTTTTTTGTTTTCAAAATTTTTTGATTCTCCAAGGGCATCCAACGGAAAGGTGGAAGAGTCAAATGTAAGGATTAAAAAAATTACGGAGTTTACTTTAATTTTTAATCCGAATCCGAACAAACGTTTAGTTCTCAGGATATAATAAATTTGCCATTACGTTTGAGATACCTTAAAGGAGACAAGATTGATGGAACGATGAGAGACGAGATATGGAGATTTAGAAATGTATATACTTGTTCTGGATGAAATTATTAGTCAATTAAGCCATGCACGTTTGTGCTTCTGCCCGTTCGAAGTATCAAACAATAAAGGAACCGGGATTCTGAATTTTTTTTTACACTTTACCTTTGTAAAATTATTAGTTTCGCTATTAAAATTGAGCAAGTTCAACCGGAGGGTTCGTGTATTTATACAACATTTTTCTTTATAGGAAAATAACTCAGGGTCTATTGATGATATATACCTGGTATTTTGTAAAAAGAAGCAAAATTTTATGCCAACGACTTTTGTAAACAAATTTTATTAGTCTAGAGCAGCAGATTTGAGTATCTCTCATACAATATCATAAATATATCTTGGCACTTAAATTCAGATATCTGAATTTATATAAAAGATGATTAAATTTTATGGTAACAGAGTGATATTCTAGAGTTGACATTCTCAATTATGTAGTTTTCTCGTTTTTGAATTTATATGTTTTTGTATAAAACTGTAGTTATGTCTTTTTGCATTGCAATTTTCCATAAAAAATATATTATTAATACTAGTTTTTTTTCAACAACGCGTTCCGATTCTGTTTGTTTTTTAAGAAATTAACCCCTGCTTATTTATTTGATATATTACAGAAAAAAATCAAGAAAAATGTAATCAATAAATTAAAAAATTTATAAAAGTAAAGTTTTTTTTACAATTTCCATTAAACTTTTAGTTTTATCATTCAAATTTTTATCTACATTAATAATATAATAAATAGTTTTTGTTGTTCTAAAACAAAGAACAAAAAATTTTTCTTTTATATTTTGATTCAATTGTAGATAAAATTTTATTGTTAAAAAACAATTAAAATAATTATAATTTTAATCTATGAAATTTTCATTTCAGTTTTTGTTGGAAAATAAATTTTTAAATTTGAACTTATATACTCATAGTTATATTTTTTAGCACAGTTCCAAAAAAAATTTTGAAAAAATGTGCCTATTAGTTTCCCTCTATCCGTCCATCTGTCTGTCCATCTGTTTACAAAATTTCAACAAGATAAGAAGATATAGAAAAAAAAATTTAATCATGGGTAGGTCTCATAAAAAAATTAATATTGTAGAACAACTTTTTCATGTAGCCCTCTCCATTATGGAGCCACAGCCTCAGGAACCTTTATAACTCAATATCAAAATTGTAGAATTCTTTTAAATTTAGTATTTAAATTTACCGTTATGTGAAAATCAAATTTTGTCTGATTTTTCTACCTTAATAACATTTAGAATTAGTATTAGAATTAGTATAAGTTTTCTTAGAAATTTGAAATTTTTTGTACCGCCCCCTGTTTAAAAGCTATTAGGGCTCAACAATTGAAAACTTGCTATTTTTGGACATCTGTAACTAAGGCATTTGTACAAATTTTTCTTCGGCAAGACATAATGAAATGAAAGCTCTAGTAATATATTTTTACATGTGTTAACGATTTTTCTTAGTTATATAGAATACTGGACTTACAATCCCCATAAGATTGCAAAAAAATCCTATTTGCGCATCTTTTTCTTATAATATGAAATTTTCAAATTTTGGTACAAGTCACAATTCTAAAAAAATTGTATTTTCTTTTGGAAATGTGCGCTTTTAAAAACCGTTAATTTACATTCTGCCTTGTTTTTTTTTTTTCTTTTAAAAGTTTAGTTTTTTTATCAGAAGGATATTGAAAATAATTTTTTTTGTTATATTTTCTATTTATCGTAGATTTTTATTTAATTTTAAGTCTAGACTAATATTGTTATATATTTAATATTTATGTATAACACAAAAAAAGAAAACTAATTAAATTAATTTCTAACTTAGATTTTAAAGTATTTACTTATAAAAAATGTTCATTATATTAATTAGATGTAATGAATTTTATATAGTGACAAGTAATATCTAAAGTAATGAATATTAAATTATTTTTTTAAAGAAGAAAAAAAGTACAAATTCTAAATAAAATTTTAAAAGTACAAAAAAGCAAAAAACAAATATATTTTTGACGTCATACTTCATTTACTTTTTTTGATATAACTTCTGGTAATATGCGTAAAAAGTTTTCAAATAAATAATAAATTTTGTATATGACATATGTAAAACAAAAAACACAAGGTAGAAGTTAAATTTTGGATTTTTGGATGGAAAGGGGATCATTTTGTATAAAAGAACTTGAAAAGATTGTTAGAAAAAAAAAAAACACGAGTAGAACAACAACCTGAGGGAATTCCCCAAAAAATGAAAGAAAAACTTTTCTATTATTAAAATTTTGAATATTATTACGTTTTTTTTTTCTTTTCGTTGTGTTTTTAATTAAAAAGTACCGTTATAATATTCTTATTTATAAGTATACTAAATATACATTTTGTAAAATAATTTTTAAATTAAAACTAAGTTTTAATAAAATGGAATTACAAAAATTTCATATAGTTTTATTTTGGGAATTAGGTTTAGGTGTCAAATACTCGTTTTTTATTATAATTAAATAAGTTTTTTTTTTTTTTTTTTTATTTAGTTTAATAAACGTCTCAAGTTTTATACCTACAATAATTTTGTTGCCTAAATATGTTCTTTTTTTTTTTGAGATTATTATAAAGTTTTAAATTGTAAAAGTAATAACTTTAGTTATTTAGATTTGTAACTTATATATAATTTATTGACTTTGTATTTGTGTACTGTATTTATACAATATTAATATTGGTATTTACTTTTAAGGGAAATGAGAAACAAAAAAGAAAGTCTCAAATTAAATAAGTTTTACATTTTTCTTATAATGGTAATCTAAAATTTTTAACAGGGCTGCGTAATAAAATCGCAAAATTTATAATCCCGGGGTTTCAAAATCCCAACATTTTAAAATCCCGACATGTAAGGTTTATTCGCCAATGTTTTGGTGATACGAGGCTTTAAAAACTGTTATTGATTTAATAAATGCTCACTCCTTAGTATACAAATAAATATTGTGGAAAAGGGGGAACAATCCTGATTTTGTCACCATCTCTAAAATCCCTCCTTAGTGTATAAATAAATATTCTTGAAAAAGGGATTTGATTTCCTCACCAACTTTAAAAAATATATTGTAAATTTGTAAAAGGCGTGAAAATCCCGATTTTGTAACCAACTCCAATATTAATCTTGTTTACATAAATATTCCAACAAGAAAACACATAAAATAGTGGGTGCTATCGCTCCCAAGCTCCCCCTAAACAAATTATTTATCATTTGTAACTAACTCTAAAGTCTTTCCTTATTGGTTTTTTTTTCAAACATAGATATTTCAACAACAAAGAAATTAAGATAGTCGGGGCTGCATAGTAAAACTTTAAAACCTTATCTATTCTGCAGCGATTTAATTGGTATGGTTAAAACTAGGAAGCAGTTGTATAGGAGTGATACCTATTCTATATCGTTTTCAAAATACGAGGCTCTACAAATTTTTAGTGATTTTTTATAAAAATACTTATAAACTTTTAAACCGCTTATTTTAGAGAGATGCAACAAAATGTATTTTGCAGAATAGATAATCTGCTTTTATTTTTGTGGACATATAATCTTTATATGTTCAGCAATTACAAAGTTATGCAAATTTAAAGTGATTTTTAAAAATAAATTTCCTTTTCTTCTCAAACACTCTGTATTTCGATACCTTTTATAGCATATTCGGAAAGAGCTTTTTAAGTTCGTTAATTACGAATTTTACAAATTTTTATGTCTTTCCCTTTTTGAAATATCTCAAAAGCGGGATTGTCGGAATTTTTTAGCATAGTCAGGATTTTGAAACGTCGGAATTTGGAAAGACGGGATTATAAATTTGAGGCTTTTGAACGGCACCCTTTTAACAGTCCTTACGATTTATTTTTTTTTTTACGAGGGACGGTCGAAAATATCGAAAATCAGTCAAAGGAACTGCATGACATTCCTCTGATAGTGGATAGGACGTCTTTAACCAAATAAAACCACCCCCTTTTAAATCAAACTTAAGATTGGACACTTTAATACATAGTGGCATAATGTACAGTTTTGTTTTTGGGTTAAGGATTTGGGAAGGATGTTGGGAAAATTGCGTTTGAGATGAATAGGATTATGATTTAAAATTTATAGAAATTATATAATTTTAATTTTAAAACAGATTCTCAGTATTACGAATTAAATAATTTCGATTTCGCAAACCAAAAACAAAAAACAAACGTATAACAAAATATGATATGAATATTTTAATATTTTTTTGTTTTTGTTTATTTAATTGTGGAATGTGTTTTTGTTATGTTGTTAATTTTGTGAACAGCTCAAGGAATTTTAAATTTCTTTAAATCTTTATAAATGTAGAATATAGGTGTAGGTGTAACATAATGTTGTTGTTACAAACAAATAATTTTAATAAAAGAAAAACAAAGGTCTTTGATAATTTTAAAATGTTGGTTTTAAATAATATAAACGAAATTTTTTTTTTATATTTTTTAGATATGGTCGGGATGTCAGTGTAAATCATTCTTTTTGCTATATTAAATTTGTGAATTATGAAATCACGTGTCTGTGAATTATGAAATCATTTTATTTTAACTAAATTTGTATATTACATATTAAAGTAATTTAGATTAGGTTTAAGTTAGTTAAAATATTGAATTTAAGTTATAACATTAAGTCATTGTAAGAAATTTAAAGAGTTTGTCGGAAGAAATTAATAAAGAGAAGGTGAAACGGGAACTAGCATTTACTAATTGTTGGGAAATGAGACAAAAAATTAATGAAGAACATCTTCCTTTATAATTATTATTAATTATTATTAACATATCTTATTGAGTACATTAACATCGAATAGCATAAAAAAAAATTGATTGAAAATTTCGATTTGTCAAATAACTTTTATTTAAGCTTTATAATTTTATTTCATTACGATCAAATTGATTGGATTATTAATAAAATAAATAAAAAAAAAAAAATATTTCCACAATTATTATTAGTTTTAATATCAGAATGTAAATTCATAAATTTCTGTAAATTATAATAAAATTGATTGAAAGGAAAAATTAATTTTATTATTGTAATTTTTTTTTTTTGATTGAAGGAATATATTAAAATGAAAAAAACAATTTCATATTAATAAATTATTTTTTCAAAAAAAAAAAAAGGTAAATATTTTTGTATACGGTCATTTTATAAAAAAATCATTTTCCCATAATTCATTGGAAAATAAAATGCCATGAATTAATTTCAAGCTTCTTTGCTTTTTTTACTCGTTTTATTTAATTTTTTTGTATAAAGATTTTTAATTTAAGATACTTAATACGAAAAATTTATTAGGAGGGTATTGACGTTTGTATACTGTTTAATAACTATTCTCGTACTTTTACCGTGATAAATGACCGAAGTAAAATAATTCTAGTTTTTTTTTTTTTTCCATTAGATGATTTTATCACTATTTGACAAATAACTAATTTATTAAAATATAAGTGACCGTATGGCCCTCTTAATTAACCCACCCTATAGAGAAAATATGCTAGAAAAGCTGATGGTGAAATTAAATAAAATAAACTCTTTCATAACTTTAATACGATCACGGCATTACTATTCTTTTAATAAATTAACAATGACTAATAATAGAGTATAAATTCTGATCTTGTATTTAGCCATATCAAAAAGGTGACCAAGGATTTTTATCCTGTCTGAAAAAAAAAGCTTTAGATACAGAAAGGCAGATATGTAGGAAATAATATATGTATTGTATATAAAGATGTAATGTAATGAGAAAATATTACATAAAACACAAAAACTGTAAAAACATGAATTATAAATCAACAATAACAATTAACAGACCATATACAATATGAATACATAGAAAAAATTACATTCTCTTAAACAAGTGCAATCCCTTTCGGCATGACATATTCATCCAAATATTCCAATTAATTTGCAAATTTTTCCTATAATGCATCGAAATTTCAGCTTTAAACTAGAAATTTCAAATATATTTTCAATTGGTTTTTACATTTCATAGATCAGTCATTTTAACATTTCCAAAAAAACAATGAAAAAAAAAAATATCTTTAAAAGTAAAGTAAAATTAAACTTAAGATAAGTAGTTAGAAGACTATTTTTCTAATGCATATATTTATAACTAAAAAAATTAAATTAAAAACTATTTATAAGATGCAGAAAAGATGCAATTTTTGCAACCCGCTTCACTCTTTGGACAAAAATGAAAAAAGATTTGTAGTTTTTAAGTTATTTAAATATTTGTAAGTGCTCTACTATGTGGCCACTACTAAGTGGCCTTCCTTATATATAGGTATATAAGGGACCATTGATTTCTATCTCCTATTAATATGATGTATTTGAAAATTTCAAAATAGAAATTAATGAAAAGAAAAAAAATAGTAGCACTACTATGTTACTCACAGAAAGACAGGCATATGTTGTTACTCACAAATATATATGACGTATATTATATAAATAATTTAACATTTTTTAAATTTAAAATTTAAGGTTAGGTATTTTTAGCCTGATTTACTATAGTTTACATTTAGTACAAAACAGTTTCAAATATTCACTTTTAACCTAAGAAACGATATGATAAACGTAAATTGAATTAAAAAACTAATGAAATCTGTATAATAGATCTGTATAATAGATAATAGATGATACAGAAAAATTTTTTGATTAGAAAATTTAACTAAAAATCTATTTATATAAAAGTTTTTCCTCATAAATATTAGCTTCAAACTTATCAAAATTATTAACAAAAAAAAAAAAAGAAAATTATTTTATCGAACTATAGAAACCGGAAAAATAATGAGATAAAAAATAATAAAACTAAATGAAACAAAAAAAAGAAATCAATATAATAAATAATAAATAAAAAGGTCAGTATGTCATATCAGAACTGATTAATGAAACTGTCAGGTAAATGGATCGTATTTATTTCATATTTTTTTTTTTTCTATATTTTATCTTAAATCTCTTAAATAAAATTCACTTTATTAATAATTTTCTTTTTTCTGTTTATTTTAATTTTGTAATTTTTCACACCACAAATTTACTTATCGTAATTTTATTTACCATTAAATAAATTTTCTCTTTCTCTTTTTCTTTTTTTAATTTTTTGTTTTGTCATTTGATCGGAAAATATTCGTTTAATTTTTATGAAATTAATTTTTTCCTTTTTTATTTTCCTTTAAAAAACAATAAAAATGAAAAACAGGAAGTTTTTAATGTAAAGTTGACAGTTATCTATGAAAATATGAATTCCGAATGTATAACAGAAAAATATCAGTCTGTTTTGGTTTCAAGAAACTTTTCTGTTCCATATATATATTTTCAACTTTTCTTTTCAGAAAAGTTATTTCTGTTTGTTATTATTTTTTTTTTTTTTTGTTTTTATAAATGAAGCCCTTAGGCTGATGGTTTCTTTTTTTTTTTTTTTTTTATTAAAACAAAGCATAAAACAAGAATAACAGAAAAAAAGTTTGTCTTCAAATAAAACTGAAATTGGTGACAAAATGTGAGAGGCTGGTTATAATGAAAAATATTATAATTTGTATTGGGCAAATTGTTTTTAATTTTCTTCTGATGTAAACTCATGCTTTAACAAGAATGTCCGATCTATATATGTACTATATATGTAATTTTATATATATATATATTATGTAAATTAACGTATATAAATAAATAATATATTGTGTAATTTTACTTACATTTTTTCATGTTATTAAACGATTTAAGGATAATGTCTGTACCCTCGATTTCATTTGATTTTATTTTTGTTTATTTGTAAAGTTTTCACATAAATGTAAAAAAAAACAAAGTTTTTATATATTTTTAAATAATTATAAGTCATAATAATGGTATGTTTTGAAACAAACAAAGTCTCAGTTGTATAAAAGTTTTTTTTTTTTTCATTAGTCAATTTAAAAATCTTTAACAGGCAACAGGCAACCAAAACTTTGGATAATTCATTTTTTTTATTATTGTTTTTGTTATTGTTATTGAAATTTTTTTTTTTTTCGAATATTGAATTACTATTATTTAATTACTCAGAAAAATAATTATTAAAATCTTTAAGATTTATTTAATTTCTTTAAATGATATTGAAACTTTTTTTTTGGTTATATATTACGTAGTATATAAGGAATTGAAATATAATTTCCATCTATAGCAAATTAAAGACTTTTTAAATAAAATCAATACCATGTATGGCCCAAAAGTATGTTTAAATGTGAAAACCATGCATCATAGAGGTGCATCTTGATATAAAACTCACTTGGAAAAGTCATATTGAAATGTAAAGAAATCAACTCAAAATGAAAGGCAAATAGTATCCACTGGTTTCTTGAGGAGAATTCTTTTTTAAATGCCGAGTTCAAAATATTATTATACATTTGGATCCTAAACCAAATCAAAATGGACTTACGGATACCAATTATAAAAATTAGCTTAAAATAGTAAAATAGAAAAACTTAAAAAAATGCAGTCAAAAATATTTAAAGTTCCATGCTACTTTAAAAATAGTAACAGTCATAAAGATTTTGAAATACCTTTAATTAAAGATGTATTGAAGACATAATATAGAAGTAACTATCTAACTAGACTAGTAACGAATCCAAGTCCTCTTCCTACAAATTTACTATAGGTATTAACAGTAAGTAGTCTAAAAAAGAAAACGTTAGCAGTACAATAATGTGAATTTAACTAATAGGTTAGAACTGCATACTTTTCGTTTTAGTTTTGAAATTTGAAAATGTATTTTCGTAATTAAAACATTATTCGCCCGCCCCTCGAAATTCGAGGTGTTTTAATTAGCAATTACAATACAATATATACAGTATAGTTTCTTTATGATTTTATTTAAAATGTAAAAATACAATTTTCAATAATTAAAGCCTTTATGAATTTAAAATTTCTTTGTAAATGATATTTTTGGTAAAAACACGATTATTATTATCTTTTAGAAGTTGCCCTTGATTTATTGAGTATTGCAAACTCAATATATACCTATTATATATGTATATATTATAAGAAGCCTAAGATGGTAAATAATTGAGTAAAAGGGTTTTAAATATCTATTAATACAGATTAAATATTATGATGATATTATGATATGTAAGAATTTATTTCGTTTAAAATATAAAAAAAAAAACAAAAAAAAAAAACAGAACTGAATCGAACTTGCAAAATCAAAAAGGAACTATTAATAACCTCACACTCTACCGCTGTACTGAACACTAAACTGAAATTTTGATCTTTATATTCAGTTATATTGTGAAATTCCTACTCCTACCATACAACCAATATTTTAAAATTTTTAATTGAAAAGAAAAATAAAACAAAAATTTAACGGAATCAAAGAGCGTCTTTTTTGAAAATGCATAATATAGGTATAGATTATACATATTATATGATACATATGTATATACTTTACATGGGATTTTTATAAAAATGGAAAATTATTAATGAAAATCAGAAAATTTTGGAAAAATATTAATTTTGTAAGATGGCTATACTGAATATTTATCATTTAAAAAGAAAAAAATGAAAGTTGGTTGGTAAATCATTGAGTAAAATGGTTTTAAATATCTGTCATTTACAGATTAAATATTATGATTAAATTTATAAAATATTGTAAATTTCTATAAATTTGGAAAGTGTAAAACACAAAATGTAAAACACAAAATATAATATATGGTATAATAATTAAACATATTATTTTATAATTCAGGAAGTATTTTCGGCATTTATTTTGACAGTAGGTATTAGAATTTTTTTATTTGGTTAATCATTCTCAGTTTTCATGGTTCGTAGTTTAATTATTCTCTAAATATAGTGTACAAAGATTATGTATAGTCTTTGGGAAAAATTATCGTGAAGAGACCTTCTTTATATGTAAGAAACACTAATATTTGTATTGAATTTAATTTTCATTTATAAACATCTGAAATAAATTTCGTTTAATTTGGAATCAATGAAATAACGTTTTTTTCCTATAATCAAAGTGTCCTTCTTATAAATTATTGCGATTCCCTTATATTCTTCCATATTATAGAGAATAAATTTGAAATTAAAATTTATGATTTTATTGATTTTTCTCGGAACGGAACTACGGAATTACGGAATTAATTTAAAGTTATCAAGTTACAAGATCATATATATATATATATATATATATATATATATACCTATATACATATATATAATTTGATGTCTTAAAGACAAATAAATCCATTTTAGATTAATTATGTGTTCAATGAATTAACTTATATGTATGTTCTGAAATTGGATTTTATACATTAAAAAAAAACTGACCTACATAAGAAAAATTCTTTTAAATTTGAATGGTCAGTTCCATTTTAAGCTCTATGAAACCGAACATGTTACATATATTATAACATATATATATATACATATATAATAATATTTCTTATACATTTTCCATTGGGAAAAAAACGTGTATGTTTTTATTGAAAAAGATATGATTATATCAGTGACGTAAAATAAAATTGAATTAATTGGAATTAATTTAAGTTTATACCTTTTCTAAGACTACCAAACCATTTTATATACATATTATTATTTTTTTTTATTATGAATTCTTAAGTTATTATTTATTACTTGTTCGGATTTCTTAAAGAGATTATCTTTTAGGGAATACGATTATTTAAAATATAAAATCTTAATATTAAGGTGTTATAAATAAGAAGTATTGCAATTTTTTTGGAACTATATGTATTAGATTTTCCTTAAATTTTTTTAATCAATGGTAAAACAATTTAATGCGTCTCGGTGGACAAGCGTTTTAGCACCTTTTAATTACACTAAGTTCGCGAGCGTTGTTACCTAGACCTCCGCAATTGTGTTGAAGATCAACTACTGACCTAGATTCTAAAGTGATTACTTATGTGATAGCTCGTTCTTTATTAATAAAATATTTGAATCGATCAATGATAAAGGATTAATAAACCGAAAAGATTTTTTTTTTTTTATACAAATTTACTAATTTTCATTGCAAAAATGAAAAATTTCGAAATCAAAAATGACACATGTCCGTAAAAAAAAAATGGTTCAATTTTCATTATTTACCCCGAAATAAATTTTATTGACATTTGTACTTTTTTTCGTATTTATCTCATTTTGGATTTTCGGACTTTTGACAGAGCGCCAAAAATTTCATTGCAAAATATTTTTTTTCCTTCACGGTATATGGGTACTAGTTTCTTTTATGTTTTATTTAAATAACATTTGAAGATACGTAATAAGTACAAATGATAACAATCGAAAATCGAATTCGTGTACATAATTTGATTTAAAAAATCAAAACGATTTTCAATTTATTGTACGTTCAAGAGAAACTTATGAGTCAAAAATATAAATTAATATGTTAATTTTTCTTCTTATTTAGTACTCTAATAATATGAACTGATTATTATTTGGTAGAGAAAAGTAGATTTTTATTTATTGCAATCACATAAGGGCCGCATATCACATAACAGCCAAATACGGAAATACTCAATACGTTTCAATAAATTTATGTAATAGTATTTCGACGTAATTTGAATTTAAAAGCCTAATGGTCTTTAATTTTCACTTATTAATTGATAAAAATATTATATCAAATTTATTGTATCATCTACGTATACATATACAAAATAAAATTTAATTTTTATTTTCTCAATTATTATCTTTATCAGCTTGTAATTTAATTTCAATCCCATTAATATGTCCGGATATTCTTAATATCCTGTTATTATGTTTCAATAATCGTTTAATATAGAAAATATGTATTTAAATATATGTTTTTAGATATCTATAAATTTTTATATACATATGTGTATTATTTATTAATATCAAAAAGTAAGAATATAATAATAATATATAGTAAAAAAATTTCATTGACGGTTTTTTTGAATGTTCATCTATGTTTTATAAATGGGAAGAAATGGAAAATATAATTATCTTAAATTGATAGATAGATATATGACGTATTGTATAAATATATACAAATGAAATATAATAGTATCAAAAAGTAAAAAAAAAGACGTCGAAAAATAAAGCCATACGTAATAAAGCCATAATGGCCTTATTTCACCATATGACCAATATTTTCGTGTATGGCTTTATTTCGCACATAATTACGAAACAACCATATGGCTTTATTTCCTTTTTAAAAATGAAATCTTATTTGTTCAAGATGAAGTAATTTAAGTTTTGAAACAATAATAATTATCAATTTTATCTTCAATTTTTGTTGAATCTGCATATGTACATATACATATTATGTCCTACGGTTCAAGGACAAAATGTCGGGGACATGAAATAATGCCGTAAAAAAAAAAAGAAATATATATACATTTTCTGGAAAAAGCTGCAATCCTGATTTTGAATTCAACTTTAAATTCCCTACCTATTTTTTCAATATCTATTTTTTCCCTATCTAATACCTATTTGTTCACTTTGTTTACTATAAAATTAGAATTTGTGTCAATTTCACTATATGGCTTTATTTCGTAAAATTTTAGGAAACGATATGGCTTTATTTTGTATTTGAATGGCAAATGTGGGATATATACTTTATTTCGCTGCTGCAAAAAAACGGGGAATCTCTCTATCAGAAATATTTTTAGATGAATATTAATTAATAAAATCTTATTTTAAAGAGAAAATAAAAAAATCTTACTTATTTTGTAGAAATTAATTTAATATTTACAATATAAATAAATATAGATTTTTTTCCTGTAATTTTAATTAATTTAGTCGAAAAATAAAAAAAATGTCAGAGTTCTAACATTCATCGCAAAACAAAAAAAAAAAAGATAAAAAATTTTGGATCGAAAATAGACTTATATAAGTATATATAATAAAATTAGTTAATAGGAAAATTCTATTGATTTTTTATTTAAAGTAATTAAAAGTAAATAGAAATGTAGGTTAATTTAATAATAAATTTTTTTTCATCCGGTTAATATTTTTTTTACTTTCATTAATTATTTAATCAAATAAATTTCTAAATAATATTCAGTTAATTAATTTTTATAAATTTTGCATTAAATTGTTGATTGTTAAACATTTTGAAAAAGTTATTAATAAAATGAAAGTTTTTATTTTATATTGAATTTGTCATTTTATAATTTAACAGTTAGAAAATTAATTATTGATCCTTAATTTGAATTTTCTTTTTATACTTCAAGCGCTATTATATTTTACAGTGACTCAAATAATCCAAATGTTCAAATTGCTATAAAATTTTTTTGTTGCTTTCTGCTCTGAAATTTCTACTGAAAATAATTCATGTTGTTTATGTTGAGTAGTTAATTAAAGTTTTGTTATTGTTAGATAGAATGAAGTCAACATCAAAATAAACGTTAACTATGATTATTTATTAAGTGAAAATAGGTTTTTCTTGTCGTGAAATAGAAAAAAAAAAATTCAATTCACTGGAAATTAAGTGTTAAATTTGCATTTATCCAATAAAGTAAATTTAAGAGGAAAAAAAAAAACTAAAATCTAAGAGAAAATCTCTTATATTTCTTGAAAAAGGGATAAGAATAAAAAAAAGTGGTTTAATCAGATTAAACGGATAATTCAATACAAGTTCAAAAAATGGAAATACCTTGTAGAAACGCAAAATAATGCAGAAAATGTTCAAATAATTCGTAATACTTTACGTAAACAAGAGTTGAGAGGAAGAATGAAGACGAAAAAATCCAATTTTAATGCATTATCATAAAAAATTAAGATTAAATTACATTAAAATAGGAAAAGAGTGAATTCTGGATGACTGAGAAAACGTAATTTTTTTTTTACAGATAAATCTAAGATCAAAATATTGATTGGCATCCACAATCACCAAATTTTTTTAACAAAAACAAGCTATTCAACATGTTTAGAGAATTGTTAAGAAAAAATTCACTAATAGAACCGAAAAACTTAAAGGTGTTGTAAGAAAAGGCTAAATATGTTTGGCATAGTATTGAAGATAGTGAAACTCAAGAAATTTTTAACAGTTTACCGAGGAGAATTGTAGCCTACATTAAGGCTAAGCTAAGGGTGGTAGTACTAAATATTAGAAAAATCGGTGTAGTTCAGCTTTAAAATTCATTAAAATATTTTTTCATAAATACCTATATTTTAATTTTATATTTTTGTAATACAATTAAATTTTTTTTTTTTTATTTAAATTTTCAATTATATTCTAAAATTTAAAAATAGAAATTCAAAACATTACATTTTTCATTATAAAATAGGTACATATAAAATTAAATTATTGTAAAATTCTAAAATATTAGGAAAATATTTTAAATCATATGTACTTTGCTGAAACCTGTATATTCTAACACCAAACCATAAATGAAAAATATTGAAATATTTATATGTAGATTGAATAAAGGACATTGTTAAAAAAGGCGGTTAATGAAATTTAGTAGTAGTTAATTGCAAACAAAGAAGTTTAATGCTCTAAATTAAAATGCCTATAGCAATTATTGTATTTTAAATTTTAAAATTAAGTATATAAAATGTCTAAATTTTTCAAAATTTTCAATTTCATCAATATTTATATATTGTCATATTTGTGTTTTTAATAAAAAATTAATTTGTATTAATCCTTAATAGGTAATTTTAAAGTCACAAATAATATTGTTATGGTTATAATCTTAAATGTGAAGTAATATTAGATTTTAGGTTGCAATGAGTTACTTTAATTCAAATAAAATAACCGCACTTTTATTTATTTACGTAAAATAAAAAGTTATTTGAGTTAAAATTTATAGTTTATAGAGTAAAATTTTATTTAAAACAATAAAATTTGCCAAAAAATTATCAACCAAGCTAAATATATTTCTATTTTTAATTTTCTATGTATGTACAGGATGTTCGGAAGTCGAAGATCACGAAGAAAGGAGGAGGTGATAGAAGGGACGCTATGAACTAAAACCCAAGTTACTAACCTCCAAGTACAAAAAACTAATCCCCAATATCTTTGCTAAAACTTAACTTGGGGATTAGTTCATTATTCTATCTAACTATCAATTCATACTTAATTTTAGAGGTTAGTTCATAATCAATTAAGATCTAAAAATATTGGGGAATAGTTCATTTTTGACTTGGGGGTTAGTTCGTAGCGCCGATAGAAAGTGATATTTATTTTTCTTATATCAATATTTTTCGAATTTTAAAAATGCTCACTATTCAAGTATTAATGTTAGGAAAAGTTTATATATTCGTACAAAAGCTTATATTTTCAGCTGTGTATCAATACCTGAACGAATCTTCTATGTTCAACAGGTGCAAAAATTTTATTATATTTTTAAAAACTAATTGAAAGTAATTTCAAGGTAACGGCCGGAAATTCTTAAGAATAAACTCTATTATTTCGAAAATATACCCCTTCTCTGTAATTTCTTTTGTGATCTTAGTTTTGTGTGTCACCCTGTATATTGTTGCTATATAGGTTTAATTTTTAGATACTGAATTTGTTTACTATATTTATTTCAGAAATTTTTCAAATATTTATATGAAATTCTATAAAATATTTATAAATTAAGGGCAAACATATTTTTTTTTTTGTACTGATCGATCAAAAATTTATGATTTTATTTTAAACTTTCAAAAATATTCAATAGGTTGAAATTTTTTTTGTTTTTTTTTTTTACCAAATTTGGATAAAAATAGTATCGGATGGTGAAATTTAATAATAAAATCAAGAGTAAATTGAATAATTTATTTTATAGATTAAGTATAGTGTGTAATTTTGTAGCCTTAGTATAAAATTTTAAAGAATGGAACACATATTTTACTTTTATATATTAAATTTTTTTTTTTTTTGCCTAAGAGTTAAAATGGTATGTTTTGTATAAATTTTTATTTAATATTAATTAAATTTTACTTCATAGAAGTGTGAATTTTCTGACGAAGAAAATTATTTGTAATTTATTAAATTTTTTTTTTTAGATTTTTTATGAAATTCTGAGTACATATTTTTAAAAATTATTTTTTAGTAACATTCTTCACTTTTATAACATGATAACATTACAGAAAGTTTACCATTAAGTTTACCGCCGTAATCAATAATCAGCTTTCTTCAAACTGTATACAAGAATTTATTAAACTTTCTTTTTTCAATGCAAATGCAAACAAATGCAAAATTAATTGATAGTTTTTTTGTAAAAAATTTAATCCTTACATAATGTCTAAATGGTGCTGATTTAATATACATAAAATATAAAGGTATATACTAATAATAAATAAAAGTTTAACTTTATTGGCATATATTAATAAGTAGACAATTTTTTTATGCTTTGGTTTATATCCGTCTGGTCACACACATTTTATAGTATTATTACGGGAAGCGTGTCATATGTCTGTATTTCATTTGACTGTATTTCAACAACAAAACATTTAAAATAAATAATTACGAAGGATTTTTGAGTTAGTTGGTTACAAAATTATAGTTTTAATAGTTTGTTTAGCAGGAGTTGGGAGGCAGTAGCCTCCACTCGTTTAAATCTTTTATTGTCGAAATATAGTCAAATGAAATACAGACAAATGAAATTCAGTCAAATGGGAAATGATAATACAAGCTATTGAAACTACAGACAATTGGCATACAATCAAGTAACATAAACTCAAATGAAATACAGTTCTCTGATAGAAACCTATTATTACGATTAGATATATATATATATATTTTTTTTTTTTTGCTTTTTTGGCATCAGTTGCCAATTAATTCGGAATTGGTATCATTTCCATTAATTTAAGTCGATAAACATTTATATAGGATTAATATCTATGAACAATAACATGTTCCCTAATTTTTGTTCACTTCTACTACTACTTCTTATTATTTTCTTTAATTATAATTCGTTTTTATTTGAATATTCTAATTTTTCATCCGAATAACACTTCTTAAGGCAAATCTGAGAAATTTTTTCGTTTTGTATTGCTTTAATTCTTTGAAGATGTTGATGTTAGTGAGGAACAAAACTTAGTTTTCATTTTACAAAATAAGACGGACTAAAATCGTTTATAAAGATAATAGTGTATATTGTATAGAAATTCTGCTAAAAAATCAAGCATTAAGTTAACTTTAATTATGGTCTTATTTATATTTATGCTTAGAAAATATAAGTTTGCAATAAAAAGTTATACCGAGATAATTAGATTTAAGAACTCGTTTTATTTTGTTAATGTGAAAAGTTTAAGTTGTTAATATTCGATTTGAAAAAGCGCATTAATGAAAATCTTACGCAACTATTCATTATAAAAGTTTGATTATTTGATTGAAAAATAACTATTAAGTGATTTTAAAAATTATACCAGTATCATATACAAAACTAAAAATTAAATGGAATATCTAGGACAAACATTAAATATATACAATAAGAAAAAATAATCCTAATAGAAATACGATATTAAGTATGTTCTAGTATTAATTTTCAATTGTAATTATCATTAATAATGAATAGATTATTGGTGATAAAATCTTTATTTAAAGGGTCAATTTACCAATAAGAGATTTCAATTCTATTAAAATGAAATATAAATTAATTAGTATATTAAATTGTTCTAAAAGTATACAATTTTTCTATACAAGTATTAATATATAAGCAAATAAACAAACAAAAACCTAAAAACTGAATAAACAATAATACTCTTCCGGGATTCATTTTATTTTATTTAGTATTTAATTATTTATTAGATAGTATTTCATATAGATATTTTTCTTAAAGAAAGGGGAAAAAGGGAATTTTTCTATGACTTAAATTGTTAGAAAATTTCTTAATAAAATAAAAAAATGATAATTGTTATCTCCATTTTCTATTAAATTTAGTAAACATACAAACATATTATGTACTTATATAAAAAGGATATTTATCTGACTAGAATATAAGTAAGATAAAATAATACCAATATAATGCTTTTCCTTTTTTTGGTATTTCTCTAATTTCTAAAACGTTTTAATTGATTTTGTTTTTTTTTTTATTATTATTATTTCGAAGTCTTTTAGTTTATTGAATCTCATATAACATTTTTAATTCATAGTAAAGAATGAGTAAACCAAAATTTCATCACAAGAGGCAATTTAATCAAATTAAATGAACATAATATTAAAGAAGGATATTTTTTTTTTGTTGTACTTTGTGCTTCAAATAACAATATTTTAAGTTTATTTATCTTTTATTCTATTTCTTTAAGGCGAAAAATCCTTGAATGTCAATCAACATTTTTGTATTTGTTTTTTTTTGTTTTTGTTTTATCTGAAATAAAAATTTTTGACAACAAAAAAAAAAAAAAAAAAACCTAATTTTGAAATTTGTGACTTTAGATCCTTTAATTAACATTAAAATTCTAGTTACAGTTATAGATACGATATTATTATATGTATATTGTAGATTTGTATATTGTAATGTCGAGTACATTTAACTTTTGGTGACAATTTGAAGAAATAAAAAAAAAGAAATAATAAAAATAAAAAATTGAAATAAAATTTTGTAATATGATGGAATTAGTTTTTATTATACTTAGTATGTATTTTGAAAAATTATTGTTTCTTTTAATATAGTACCTATATACTTTTTTTTTTTTATTTTAGTTTATTTTAAATAATGTGATTGTTAAAATGTGGTGTAGAAATATAAGATGTAACAATATAACCAGTCATCTATTTTAGTTATCAATCAATTGCATCGAAAGAAAATGATGGGAAAGAAAGTATATATATTTATTTTTTTTTTAAAAATAACTACTTAAAAAATGTACAATTTAATCAATTAAATTATTGTGTATGAAAATTCATTGAACAGTTTTGATAAGTAATTTAAATTTTGCCCTTTAAAAGATTGTTTATCTAAATAGAAAGAAGTTATTGCAAAAATTACTTTAAACTTATGTTTAAAACAGTCTTATAGTAACAGTCTTAAAAATATGTTACTATTAAGATTTAAAGACAAAATTATTAATTTATTTATATTAATAGGTATTATTAATATCGGCTTCTGATGTCATTGGTTGAATAAATACTATTATCAATTTCCTCGGTTAATACGTCATATACTTAGCCACTCGGTCACTGAGGTCAAATTTATTACAACAAAATTATTTATTTATTTATTTAATCTAATATTAATACAATAAATTGTAATAACATCAGTAAGACCCTCAGCTACAAAGGCCATTTTGAGCCTGGCTATTAAGTTTTTAATACATTACATTATATTACTTACATTTATATTATTTACGATATTATTGACATTATTTTTATATTCAACTTATCCTATATTTTAATTTTATTTTAGTTAGTTATACATTTTAAGCATTTTAATTTTATTTTTGTAAATTTTATTTTAAATTTTTATTTTAATAATTGATTTCATTGTTATATCATGTTATTTCATCTTACCTTTTTTATTAAATAAATAGTTTTATAACTAAATGGTTTCCTATATTTAGAACAATTTTGGAATTTCTTCTATTATATATAGCTAAATTTTCTTTTTTAAGTTTAAGTGCTTCGTTGGTAGTGTCCAAGTGTTTTCCAAGCACCCAGCTAGCTGCTAAACATACTAGAAATATGTGTTTTATTGTCATTACATTATGACAGAAAATGGAAGATGGTGGCTGAGTTTTTTCAAATAAATGTTTTTTGGTACTTATTGTGTGGCCTAATCTAATTCTAGCTACTTTCCAATCTAAGTTTCTGTTTCCTATAGTATAGACAGGAGGACCATTCGCATCGGGCTAATGACTCTTTATAAAACCATTGAATGAATTCCACCTTGTTTGTCTAATATTTCGAATAAGATTTTATGCTTCCTTGATTTTAGGGCTATATGACGTATGCGCAAAGGTAAATGCCGGTGTTTTAATAGCGAGTTTGGCCTCCGTATCCGCTAAACAACCCCTGAATAAAACAATTAGAAATATACTGTGTAACACCAACAAAAAAATTAAACTTATATGGGTTCCAGAGCACTGTGGCAATGAACAAAATTATTTTGAATATTATATTGATAAGAAATTTGCATATTTTTAGGCGAATAAAAATTTTTGTATTCAATTAAATAATTACACTTGATATATTTTTTTATTGAAAGATGGTTTTTTTTTTTCTTTATCTAAATCTTTTGATTTAACATTTTTTTTTAATAAATTTTTATTTTGTTAATTTCTTTCTAATGATATGTTATTTATTTATTAGTAAATTACTCTTACTCTACATTAAATGATTCTCATCTTAAGATTAAATTAACTCAAATTAGTTTCGAATCAATTTAAATCATATAAAAAATAAACAAAAAAAAAATATTAAATAAGTATCTTATATTTCTTTTTTATATATAATGTATATTATAAAACACTCTTATTTAATCGAAGAATATAAATATAAAACCAGTATGATCTACTCATTTTTATTACAGATATGTATATCCTTATACATATTAATATATATATGAAATGTATATATATATGGAAACAAAAAAAAAAACATATCCTTTGTAAATATTTAACTTTTGTACAACATATGTTTGTGTTTTTGTTAATAACAAAACACCTCTCCTTTATTTAATGTTCTTCTAATATACTCTTAGACTTAATATTATCTTAAATATTTATTTTTATTTTCATGATATTATCAAAAGAAATAATAAGGAAGAGAAAAAAAAAAAAACAATTTTTTTTTTCTTTTGTGTCGAAATATAATTTATTCGAGTTGACGTTTATTACGCCTGAATTTATGTAATTTTATGATAAAGTGTTGTATAATAAATTTTTAGCATTAAAAAACTGTTCGAAGAATTTGAAATTGAAAGTTTTGTATTTTAAATTTTATTTTTGCAGATTGGTACAGTTTTTTTTTTGCAATTTCCAGATGTTGTACAGCACAGTATATCATAATATTTAGTTTATTCTTAGAATATGTTCATCTATTTGTATAGGTGTTTTATTTAATAAATTTTTCATGAAAATTTTTTTAAAAAATTGTTATATATTTTGTTATTGGCTATACTATAAGTATGATAGGAATATATATAAAAATGTTTTATATCTTTATTGTTCTTGTTCTTTTTTTTTTTTTCATTATTAATTTATTGAAACATTTCCTTTTTAATTTTGTCTTTTCTCAGGTTTTTTGTTTTTTTTTTTCATTTTATTCTATAGTTATGTTTTTCATTTATTTTTTTTTGTTTTTTGTGCACAAAATAAATTTAAATTGTGTCAATTTTTTTTTTATGTTCTAACTTTTATATATAGATAACTCTTTTCTTTTGCTACGACCCATTATTTGCTCATGTATAAAGAAAAATAAGACAACAGTTAAATTTTGTTTTTTTTTTTTTTTATTTTTAACTAAACAATAGTGAAAATAAATATATGTAATGCAAAGATATTTTGTAAAAATTGTTAGTAGTATTATATTTGTTTAGAAGTAATTCTAAATAATACAATAGAATGAACTATAAAATGTTCTTTTATAACAGTAAAATAGTTATGACTTCAATTTGAAGAAAAAAAAAATATTATATTTTCTATTATAAAATCATGGATAATTGAATATTTTTTTTTCCAACTTTTGCTTCTTTTGAAACGATATTGAGAGAAAAAAAAAAACTGAATAGAGAACATTTTCAATCTTGTATTTGATTATTTTCATATTCTAGGATTACTATGTGATATTATTTAAAGTTAGCATAAAAATTCATTTCTCTCTTAAGTTAATCCAAAATTTGAAAAATAACAAAAAAATAAAAAAAAACAGAAGATGGTTGAATATTTTAAAAAACTTTTGATCCTTTCCCTGTTTCTATATCAATATTTTTTTTTTTTTTACTGTTATTCTTCACCTAAAAATTAGCTTTTTCTGTATATATATATATGTATAAGATATATTATATATATATATATATATTTTTTTCTATATGAATATATCTTTTTTTTTTCACTTGAATGTAAAAGAAATCTTTAGAGTATAAATAAGAGATTTGATTATCATTTGAAAGCTTGCCAATCGTTATTTAATTTTGTATAGTGTTGTATTAGGTTTGATAAAGTAATTTTTAAATTGAATATAATTGGCAATCTTAATAAAATGGTATAATAAGATAAACGTTTAAAATTGAAAATAATTCGTTTAACTGTTTTTTTTTCTTTGCTTTTGCTTTTGCTTTACTTTGCTGTGTCAAATACTTATTACATATCCTTATTTTTCAGTTATTACGACACTTTTGAACTTACTGACATATTATAAGGATATTAAATGATGTTGTATAAATATTGGTATATAAATAAATATATTATGTATTCTTATATATTATGTTAATGTTTATTTATAAATATATGAATTTCCGTACTCTGATACTTTTTTATTGGATGCTTCAATAATGATTAAATGTGGGAGATTGCAAAAAGAAAAAAAAAAAACTAGAAAAGAAAAAAAGAAAATTGAGATTTTTCTTGTTAGATACTTATTATGAAGAAAATTCGTATAGGCGGTATTTATTGGATAATGGTAATTATTTTTTAGTTGCTGACTTATGTTAACATTATTTTCTTATATTCTTATATACTTTTTGTTGGTTTATATAATCTTTAATATATATATATATGTATGAGTGTTTATATAGATATGTATGTATTTATATAAGTATAAATATTATAAATTTTATTATGATATCAATTGAGTATAATATATAAAAAGACAAAATATTTTGAATGAAGAAATTGATTAGAATTTAATGATTCGTTCGAAATTGAAATGTTTATGTTATCAGATCAAATATAGATAATGATGTATTTTATTTTCAAAAATTTTCTTTATTATTTTTTTTGTTGTTTTAATTTTAAAAGATTTTACAAAAGATTGATCTATCTAGTGTTCATTTATGATTATTATCGTTTATATATTTAAAAAAAAAAAAAATAAAGAAAAATGTTTTCAATTTGAAAATTTTTATAAAGAAAAATTGATACAGATATTAAATCTTATTTAAATAATTTAATTTCTAAAAAAAAAAGAATATTTCAAATTTTTATTTTTAATTATGATGTAAATTGCAGTTTATTAGTTTAGAAAAAATTTTAGAAATGGTAATAAAAAAAAAAGCCTTGTTTTTCTTGGGATTTAATTAATATTCCACAAAAATTTGTTAGAAGTATTTTAAGTCTGATTTAATGAAATTCTTAAGAGTAGATTTTAAAAATTATAATTTCAAACAAAACTTTTATTTGAATACACAATGCAAAGGCGCACAAAGACATTTAAAACACTTTGGAATATTGTGAACTGTCAAAATTTTAGGAGTGTTTTAGGAGTCCTACAACATTACTTGGACTATTCAGTAGGCTTCGTTTTATCGTTTCATTATTCTTATAATTATATGAAATTTTATCAAAATCATCTGCGAAGTATAAAACTGAAACCTAAATTTGAAAACAGGAGTTGTCTAGGCAATGCAATATTACGAAACCTACTGAAGAGTCCAAATAACGTTGTAGGACGAGACATCCGTAAAATTTTGATCAAATTGCTTACCCAAAGCTTTTTTAAAAGATACAATGTTGACATGTTATCATGTCTATGTATCAAATCTCTTAATAAATAATTTAATATTTATTAAGAAAAAAAACTAGAACCTTAATGGAGATATGGTTTTTTAACCGAAAAATTTTTTGAAAAAAAGATGAAAAAATAATTCATTCAAAAAAATTTTTGAACTGTATCATAATACGTTTCTTCAAATTTAAGGTAACCCTATATAATTAAGAAAAGCTATTAACATAATATGTAAAATTATAATGTTGAAACTTTAATTTTTGCGTTTTACTTTGTACAAATTTGAACAGATGCTTAAGATAAAGGTGTCTAAAAGGGTGTTTTAATTTTTGACCCCATTTGGCTTTTAATAAGGCGAAGGTACTAAAAAATGTTGTTAGGTAACTTATATTAATATTCTAACTAAATATAAGTTAGAAGACTTATTTTTCTGAAAAATTTCTGTCTTTAAATATTCGATTTTTTCTGTTTTTTGATTTTTTTCCAACTACTCGTATATAAGCTAAATGTCTTTATTAAAAATAAAAATCTATAATTCGTATGTCAATAACTGGAAATAACTGACTAAAGTAATAGTCATTAAATGGATAAAATGTTTCCTAATTGAAAGTGAAATTTTTAATAATGTAAAGTTAAAAATAAACTGAGTAACTATAATAATAATTTATACAAACTAATTAATTTTCACACTTAATTATAATAGGTATGCTTAAAAACTTTTATTATTAGGATTCTTGTTTTTAAATTTTTAAAGATTCAGACATTCTTTTATTATTTAAAATTCATCTCTTTAGTAAGACGTTAATTGTATTATAATAATTGTTTTTCATTACCCTTAATTATTTTAATGTAAATTCTTTTTAAAAAATTTTCTAATTTTTATCAATCATTGTTTCAATAATTTTTGTAATTGATAATTGTCAAATGTTTTGTACTCCCTCCTCCCCTATTTCCTAAAATTTTATGAATCGAATACATACAAAAGTAGAATCTTTAATAATGAGTAATTTAAGAAAAAAAAAAATTATTTTCCTCACCGTTTGAAATGGCTTTAAAGGATCAAAATTAAAAATTTCCTAATTTTAAAATATCTGGAATCTGGATACCTATTACCTACGAACCTTTTCAAAAATTAGTGTGCAAAACATTGAAGCTCAAT
Source organism: Poecilobothrus nobilitatus (assembly GCA_947095535.1). Taxonomy (NCBI): domain Eukaryota; kingdom Metazoa; phylum Arthropoda; class Insecta; order Diptera; family Dolichopodidae; genus Poecilobothrus; species Poecilobothrus nobilitatus. Next base: position 240,946,065 of record OX352774.1, on the reverse strand, counting down.
CAATATATTTTCATATGTGTGAACAATTTTTCTCAGACCAAGGATTCCTTTAAAATAATAATAATTTGTTTTTTTTTTTTAACAAAATAGTGAATAAAATTACAAATTGTGTTGTAGAAGTTGTCACAGTTCAAGATTTTTTTTCTATTGTTTTTTTTAACATGTCTGCCTTTACAAACCTTTGTTTACTTAATATATGCAGGAGCTGCTCCGTTTACTTATTATTTTTGTAATTTATTATTTTCCATTTGTTTCACCTATATTTTGAGTTCATGAATCATTATACCCGTACAAATATAGTTGAAGTGTATAATACAATATTGCCATTACATTCGCAATACCTTAAAGAAGACGAAATGTATATGAAAAAGTATGTATATTCTTGCTCATGATTTCACAATTCAATTCTGAGTAGATTTAGTTATGTGTATCCCTTCGTGTGTTTCTCCGAAAGATAACTCAAAAAAAAAAAAATAGACCTAGTTTTCTGAAATTTTTACTGTTACATTTTTATGTAAATGCTAGACTTTACTAAAACTGAAAAATTAACAAGCTCGACCGTTGCGTTCGAACAGTTGCCATACAACTTTGAAATATATTCAAATAAAATATCTTAATTAAGTCTGATGTCTTAAATTTTTTTAAAAGATGATTACATATTAGTTAAATAACATGTATTATTTTATCATTCGGGTATCCTACAGTTGACACAGTCAACTCTACACAATTTCTTGTTTTTTGTTTTTTAAATTATTTTTATTTTAAGAAAAGAAAGAAATCGAAAATGCCATAATGTCATTAAGATTATAATGACAAATTTGAAAATTATATTTATGTTATAATGAATTCCCCGTTTTAGATTTTAATAGAAGTGAAGAAAAAAATAGAATTTGAAAAAAACAATTTAAAAAAAAAAAACTTTATTTGGGAATACCCAAGTTAATATACATACATATAAGGAAATAAATTGTTTGCTTTTAAATAATATGTTTAATGGCTAATGACTGTTAAATATTATGTAAATTCATTATGAAAAACAATTCGTAATATTTAAAAATAAAACTTTATGTCAGAATATAATCTCCAAAAAAAAAAAAATAAAAATAAATTTTAATTTTAATTTTGTTCAATGAGGTCTAAATAAGTAAGTAATTAATTTCTTAAAATTGACTTTCACTTAAAGGAAATTATTTTATTATTATTTTTCTTTTGAAGTTTAAAAAAGAAATATTTTATAGGCATATTTTTTGAACTAATGGACAGTTGTCATTCAATTTTTTTTTATTTTTTTTTGAAAATAAATTCAATTTATCTTCTCTGCTTTTTTGTACTTTTATTTACATTGAAGTCCTCGATCTCTTTAAAAGAATACATATTATAAAAAATTTAAATTAACTTTTTATTACATATTGGGTTTAGAAATAAATTCAATTTTTTTTTATTTTTTTTTTTATAATAATTAAAAAAAAAATTTTAAATTTTACGATATGTAACACCCTGTTATTAAAGGAGAGCTATAAAACAAAGTGCCAAAATAATTGTCTTTAATAATAATAAATAAATGTGCTTTTTTTCTTAATAAATTAAAAAAATAAAAAAAGATCGCTTTAGTTTTTTTTTTTTCCCTACCAAATGTATCCTTTAAGGCCATTAACTAAAAATATTATTTTAACAATTAAGTAACCTTTAAATTGAAATATAAATAATAGGCTTTTAAAAGGCTTAAATAATTTGACAATATGAATTAAATATTTTTCTTATTTTTTTTTTTTTTTTTTTTTTTTGGTTATTTATGAACACTTTTAAAAATCTACTTGTGCCTTGGTCATCATGATCATTATTATCACATAATTGTTTTATTTTTTTTTTTCATTTTTGGCAAAAAGGTTCAATTTCTTACCCAACATATTACCACTTCCCATAAATTTAAAAATTTACCCTTATACACAATACAATAAAAACAACATAATAAGTAAATAAAAAATAAAAAACAACAACAAGAAATAAATAAAAAAAAAATAAATATTTCCATTAATTTTATTGTTGGTTCCGTATAAAAGTCTTTAAAATTTTTCCATCCATTTTTTGTTTTTTGGATATCCCATTACACAACTTCAATTTCTCAATACTTTCTTAATATTATTTACTTATTATATCCGTATCCACCACATAGTTAAAGGGTATAATATATTTGTTATTACGTTTGTGAAACCTAATAGCAGATGATATTGATATGAAAAAGTATATTATTTTATTCTTGCTCAGGATTGAATTGTCAGTCGATTGAACTAAGTTTAGTCTGTTCGGATAACTTAATACGCATATTAGTTTAAAAGGTTCCCTTATTCAAAAAACTGCCATACAACTAATTTTTTTGTATAAGGAAACCTCAGTCTTTAATTTAGCTAGTTATCTGAAATTTTGTCAAAAGAAATTTAATTTTATATCAACAACCTATATAAAATTTGATTGTTCTGATGTACCCGGTTCGGTAGCGTCATACAACTTTTTTATTTTATATGAAAGTAACTATGAAAGGTACGGAAGGAACGGTAGGATAACTATATATCTATTGAAGTTAGTTATTTAAAATTTTGTCAAAATACAGGTAAAGTTTATTACCAACGACCTCTGCAAAATTTGATAAATTTAACGGAACTGATTAGATTAATCAAATCTCTTTGATATCTGATTAAAGATAAATGCTAGACATCTGAATTTTTGTAAAAGATTTTCAAGCTTTTGAAAACAATTTCTATAAAAATTTGGTTCATAATTAGTTTTCTGACATCAGCTTCTGTAAAATTTGGTTGGGTTCACACAACGGGATCGAATAGGTAGCCATAGAATTCCAAAATTTAGATAAATATATCGCCGTTCTTAATTAGGTTAAATATTAGAAATTTTCTAAAAGGTGATTAAATTTTAACGAAACGGCATATATTAATGGCCGATATCCTAGTGTTGACACAGTTCAACTACAACACTCTTTTCCGGTTTTTTTTTCAAATATCGATATTTATTTTCAGTTAATTTTCATTCACAATAGAAAAGGACTTGATTCAATTTGATTTATTACCTTAAAAGAAGGATCACCAACATGGAATGCATATTATTTAGATTTATAATTTGTTTTTTATTTTATTTCTTTTTTATTATTCGAAGGCGTCCCTTTTTTTTTTTTTTTAAATTAAGAAATTATGGTGTTATAAGGGAATTAAGGATTTCAATAGTTGGAAAAAATAAAAAAAAAATTTGGAGTAAATTAAATCAAAAAAAAAAAAAAAAATGTAAGAATATGATTTTTATTGAGAAAGGGAGAAAAATTTCCCAGAAAATATTTAAACTGTCAGAATAAATTATACGGAGGTCATTTTATTTAATGATTTTCTATTAAAATGAAAAAAAAAAATAAAATAAAATAAATAAGTTACAAAGGACGAACTTAAACAATTTATTCTTCAAAGTTCTTTAAGTATTACCTATTTTTAAGTAAAATTCGACAGGCATTTGAATTATTAGAAAATAATTAATTAAACTTAAGAACATAATTAGCTTTTTAAAGTAAATTTGTTATCTTTATATTTTGTAAGGCCAACCATATTTTGAATCTCATTAATAATGATTTAAGGTTTAGTATAAATAATAATGAATTATATTTTAAAAGTTTATAGGATTTGTCCAAATAATACATTTATAAGTATTTTAGTTATAATAAAAAGATTTTTTTTTAAAAAACAAAAAAATTTGGTTGGCAAATTTTAGCTTCTACCTATAGATATAATAATAAAAGGATATAAACGTTTTTTGGTTTTAATGACTTCAGTACCAATAGTCCGTTCAAATTTATAGTTTTTGTAATATGTATATATTAGATGGCAAAAAATAAATAATTGAAATGGTTTATCATGTTACATTTGAGTTCAACTTTTATTAGATAATTTATTTGTATTAAATTTAAACTAAAGGTTTTTAAAGCTAAATTTCTTAAAATCGAACAACTTGTTGATATTTTTCAATTTTCTTGAAAAATTTCAATATCTTTTTTGCAAGGTTTCAAATTTTTTAAAATTCACAAGGAAATTGTTATTTTTCTTCTAAAGATTTTTTTATTTCTTCTAAAAAATTTTGAATTTTGTGCATTTTATATGCTTTTATATTAACTCGTCGGTGTCGGTTTATTTATTTATTTGTCATTCTGTCACGCTTTTTATTATCTTCGTAATCTGTTAGCAACATTTATAAGTGTTGTATAGTGCAGAGGAAAGTGTACAGGTTTCAAAAGTGGGGGTAATGTTGTTCGAATCCAGTTCACATGCAACATTTTTTTTTTTTTAACTATCTATACATCAACATTTTTTGAATAAAATATGTATATATTTTGTATATATGAATTTAAAACTTACATTTTTATCTCTTATTCATGCATACAAACATACACATTATATTTTTGATCTTTCCTGGTGTTTTGTATTAGCATAATTAGCAAAACACAATCCATACATACAATATTTTTATGTATGTTGCTAAGTTATTTTGTTTACAACATTTGTTTAGTATTTATATCAAAATATTTGCTGTCAACCATTCTTTAATGCATATTGAATATGCATGGTTAAAAATTAAGATTTTGTGTTCGTAATATTATGTTTATTAAATATTTAAGTGTTGTATAGTGCAGAGGAGAGTGTACAGGTTTTGAAAGTAAGAGTAATTTGGTTCGAATTCAATTCGTGTACGTACATTTTTTTTTTTTTGTTAACTGTATTCATCAACATTTTTTTAATAAAATTTTATGTATAATATAGACATATTATTTGATCTTTCCTCCTATAATAATTTAGTTCAATCAATCTTGATGTGCACATGTATTTTGTATTAGGATTTAGCAAAAGACAAAATATATAGGTACAATATTTTTATATTGCTAAATTATTTTGTTTTAAAACATTTGTTTAGGATTTAAATCAGAATATTTGTTGTCAACATTCTTTATTGCATATTGAATATGCATGCTGTTAAAAATTAATGTTTTATGTGTTTTATTTAGGAACATTTATTATGTATATTGTGTATATAGATATCCAAATAAAATTTTATTCAAAATAATTCCAATTGCTAAATTCAAACTACATACATACATAATATTATTTATGTACATAGTAAAAAATATAAAAAGTAAAGATCATTACAAAATTATGCTTTTGCGCATTACGCATTATGATTTACAAACAAAATTTTGTCAACACAAAAAATTAAAACTACGTATGTAAATATGTACGTACGTATGTAAATAATATTATGTTAAACTAATTTCCTAAATTATTTTGTTCCGCTCCATTTGTTTATAATTTAAAACAAGATATTTGTCAACAATTTTTACTGCATGATCTTATTAAGGGATTAGGTATGTAGGTAGGTGTTCAAGGTTAGATGTTTGTTTGGATATACGATATACTACTAATACTATACTATAGAAATATACAGTGAAATACATTTATGTATATAATTTTCATACGTGTTAGAAATATTGCTTCAACTAAAATTGGATTGTAATATTTATAATCACAGTATTTTGGTAAATATTTAACCCTTCGAGGTACTTGCATTATTTATGAATTACTGGAATAAAAAATGTTTACTCTTGCTGTAATGGAATCGATTTAACGTCTCTTAATTTACTTAAACATTTGGTATAAAATTGTAAAACGTATTTTATATCAGAAACAATAATTAATGTATGTAAAAATATCCCATATTTTTTTTAAATTTAAATTATGTGTTTCATTTAAAACTAAAAAGTATAAAATAAAATAATAAGTAAAAAAATAATTTTTAAAATACATATGCTTTTATCAAAACCGAATTCGCCCCTTAAAAAGTAGAAAATAAAATTGATTGCAAAACTTTAGCTTTTTGGACTGTTATAAAATATAAAAGTGAGTTGCTAGTGCAAGCATTTTGGACTGTTATAATATAAAAGTAAATTGCTGGAATAAAAAAGAAACACGAACCTCAAATTTCCCAGATTTTTATTTAACCTTATTCCAGCAATTTACTTTTATATTATAACAGTCCAAAATGCTTGCACTAGCAATTCACTTTTATATTATAACAGTCCAAAAAGCTAAAATTTTGCAATTAATTTTATTTTCTACTTTAGGGGGCGAATTCGATTTTGATAAAAGCATATGTATTTTAAAAATTGTTTTTTTTACTTATTATTTTATTTATTGGAATTTGTATTTAAAAGTTGCATTTTTTATTTGTATTGGTATTTGTATTTTTGTTTTTGGTAAGAATACCTTCAATTTATAATATAAAAGTTTAATTTTAAAAAAGTTAAAATTAAAAAACCTTAAATTTGTATCCAGTTTCTAAAAAATGTTGAAAAGTGATAAAAACTTTTTCCTAGTCCTAGTTTTGAGTAACATTTTATACGCAACATAATATAAAAAAAAAACACACAATCAAAACTTAACACATATATTATCCTTGATTTTCTTTTTGTCGCATTTCATTTATTCATATTGATATAAAAAGTATCATTTAAAATGGACCTTAACAGAAAATACAGAGCGCCTACACACATTAAATGCCATAAAAAATAATAAAAATTTTACTCATTAAAATATTTGTTTTTCTTTTTTCATAACTTTTTTTTATATAAATAAAAACATTTTTTTCCCCCGTTTATTACTCTACCATTGGCTCTACATTTAATATTTTGTTGTTTATTTTTTTTTTTTTAAAGAAAACGAACGTATATAAAATGAAAAATTTTCCCCAGCCTATATATTTAATATATAATAAAAAAAAAAAATAAAATAAAATCCTTGTAAACATAATATTTACCTATTATAATCATCCTTCATAACATATGTTCGTCTTAATTTTTCAATTTAATAAAAAAAAAAAATATATATATAATATTTTGTGTTCTGATCAGAACAAAGGACCTTATAAAGTGTATTATATATAAAACAACCTGAAAAAATTAAGTAGTATCCTTTGGTTTTGCTTTAAAGCATCAAAACGTCAAGCATTTAGGCAAAATTTCTTTTTGAATTTTTATTTTTCTGTTTTTTATTTTTTTTTTGAAAATCCTTTCGAGTTCAGAGATTTCTTTGGATTCTTTTTCTTTTATGTTTTAAATTTGAATAAAATTCCATAAATCATATTTTTAACAGAAAAAAATATATATATTTTTGACTCCTTATTTTTATTGTTTGCTATTTTATAATAGACTTTTAAAAATCTGTATTTTTTGTATCTGTAAAAAAAAAATTAAAAATGTTAAAAATTCTTACTGTAGTTTCAATACTATTATCCAACATTATAATTAAATACTTTAAAATAATGCTTTTCAGTTAATTAAAAATAAATTATTAAAAATTTTTACACTCACAGATATAGAAACTGTACTTAAATGATATACATTAAATTTAAAGTAAAATTCACAGATTTTTATATAATTTTTAACCAGATTCAGCTACAGAACAGTTGTACATATGTAATGGAATGTAAAAAACTGAGTTTAATGAACAAGACTTAATTTTCAAACAAAAAATTGAAGTTCAGTCGTAATTTATGTTTGAAAAAGTGAGATTTGAGTTCAAGTTTAGTTTTTTGCATTTAACTCATGATTTTGATTAAATGGGTCATTAGTCATTACATATTTAGAATTAATTTCGGTTTCATAATCCAAAGTATTAATTTATAAAACAAGAAAAATTAAAATGACAAAAATAATTGTAATTTTCCGTAGTACAGAGGTAAACATTTTTTGTTGAGTTAAAAAAATGGTATTAAAAAATCTTTCTTCTTATCCAGCTGTTGGGCTATGATATGAGCCTTTTTGTACTCTCAGTACATTGAAAATTATTTAAAAGAAATTGTAATTTATTTAATTGATTTACATAAATTATTATCTACAAAACCTATCAAAAGAAAAGATGAAACTTTCTTTTAGTACATAACAGATAAAAGAACGAAGTCATAATTTTAAAATATTTTCAATTTTCAAAAATAAGCTAAAAATATACACAATCATTTAACTTAAGAATTTTATGAAACGTAAATATATACGTTTTTTTTTATGATGTTAAAACTCCCTTTAGCGTTCTAACAGAAAAACCTCCTTTAGCATCCTTACAGTTAAAATAGCAAATATTTAAGACTTGTAAGCCCATACATAGGGACCATGAAGTATGCAGTTTTTTTTTAAACAGTAGAATTTTGTTTCTTAAGGTTTTTGGGAAAAATTTAGGGGAACATAAAAACGAGTTACGTTTACATATTGTAAAATTATTTTGCTTTTTGTGTTTTTATCTTTATTGTTTTGTATCTCGGTGGAATATAAAAAAGAAAAACTTATGAAGTTTCTTTACCAGATCCTAACTTCATTTTATTTTCACAAATTTTTTGTTATATGTTTTATATTTTTTTCTAACCTTAAATGACTCTGTTAACAGCCAGAATTTACTTCAGAATTAGACGTATTCATATCCTTGAAAGGATATCAACATTTATCTTACAATTTATTTAAAAAAGTATTTTTTTCTTTTAAGGGTTACCGTTTGCTTTGTTTTAAAGATAATTTGGTTTTGTTAAAAAAAAAAAAAAAGAATTTTGAATCTTGAATCTAGGTTGAATGGTTTGACTAAAAAATTGAAGAATTCTATTGTAGAACTCATGTTATGAACTCTAAATTGTACTTTCTTTTACAATACAAATTTAAAAGATTACAGGTTAGAAAACAATATTTTAAAAATTGGAGATTTGTATTTTTTGTAATTAACTAATTTTAAAATGAACTGTTTGTGAGATGGGTGTGTTTTGTTATCCTATCTAGATGGGTGTGTTTTGTTATCTATCTACAAATTTTTGTAGAAGTCTATAAACAACTTTTTATGTATATAAGACTGTCAGTTAAATATATTTAAAAAAAACTGATTACTATTGGGAACTCTTATTTTAACAATAAAAGTTAAAAAATTACAACAATGTTGAAGCTTCAATTTTTTTATTCAGGGTTTTGAATTCTCTTATGTGTTATTTTTTTTTTTAAGTAGGTGGCGTCTTAAGATTCAAGTGTATTCAGTGAATTTTGATAGAAATAAACGTTTTAATTTTTCGCTGCCTCTTTTTAGTATATTTTATAAAAATTTTTTACAAGAATATGCTTATTTGTTTCATTCTGATCGTCAGACCGTCGGTGTACAAAATTTCTGCACCATTTGAGATATAATAATGCAATTTTAACTATGAATTTTAATATTAAAAAATTAATATTGTGGAATGTTACGGTGCTGCAACCCTTCATAGTTTAACCATATTTCCAAATATGAAAATTTCAGATTTTCAAAAAGTCCTATTTTTAAATATGAAAATTTCAAATTGTGGTTAACATTTTTATTTAATTTAAAAACGTCAAAAGATAGGAGATCGTTTTAGTTTTATAAATCAATATCACAATTTAGTATTAAATTTACCATTATGTAAAAACAAAATTTTGTCTTTTAGTTAAAATCTTACAACCTTTGAGAGAAGAAAAGTTTTTCAGGATTATTATTGGTTACCTTAAAAAATTTCCTGCAATTATGCCTAATTTGGAATTAAAAATTGAAAATATGTATATTATTTTTAAAAACCTGTAACTTAGGCACCAGTACATATTTTTGTAAAACGCAAAAATTAAAACTTAAACATTATATTTTTACATGTGTTAACAATTTTTTTTATATAAGGCTTCCTGAAATTGCAAGAAAGTGTTTCTTGATTTTTTGTAATATTTTTTACATAAAAATTCTGAGGAAAAATACAAATTTTGGTACATATCACCTGTACATATATATGCTTAACCGTTTTTATTGTTTTTTTTTTTGGAAAATGTGCCCCTATAAAAATGTTTGGTTTAACATATTGCCTTGTGTTTTTTTTTTTTGTTTTTATTCACATATACGTAATAAAAATGGTAATATTAACGGTGAATAAACGAAGCATTTTAAAAGTACCTAGCTTTTAAATTGAAGAGAAATTCATTTGGGTAATGGTAGTGAAATAAATAAAAAGAATTTAGGGCAGTGTTTTGGAATCAGTTTTTGAATTGTTTATGTTTTTTTCGTTTTCTTTTTTCTCAAAAAAAAAAAAAAAAAACACGTAAAAGAAATTAAATAAATTAAATGTGATAAGATATGACGTCTTTTTGTTTTTATTTAAACTTAAAAACATCAATAGGAGAAGTGTTTGTGAGAGTTTTCCATCGTAGCTCTCTGACTGTTTTTCTTTTCTTAAAAAAAAAAAAAAAAAAATATCATGCAATGTTTGGTTGAAAATTCAAATGTGTAAAATGAATGATTTTGTATTGGATGGGGTGAATTATTTTATTTTCACATTGTTTTTAAAAAATATTTATTAGGTTATGAAAAAAAAAGAAAGAAATTAAATTAAGAAGAAAAAAAAAGAAACAAAAAAAAAAACAAGAAAATTAAATCAGAAATGGGAATTGTAGCTATTAATTGTATTAAAGTATAAATATTAGAACATTAAATTATATGAATTGGCAACATATATATCTACAAGGTGATTTTAAGGTAAAAATTCAATCTGAACTAAAACGTATATTGAATAATTCGAGTTTTTTACTTTTAATTTGTACAGTAATTTTACAGTGAATTAGAAGAGAGAGAAAAACAACAACAATTTTCTTAAAGTTAAATGGTTTGTGTGTATATATATATATACAGTTAACAGTATATATATACATTTTTTTAAATATATATAACATTTGGGAATTCTTGAATAAATCCTTCACAAAATTATTTTAAATTATGTAAAATTTTAATTAAAAGAAAAAAGGAAATTAATTTGGAGGAAAAATTAAATGTCGAAACTGAAAATTAATTAAAGAAAAATTTAACGGTATTTTATAATAAAAATTTCATACACTTGAATATATGATAAGAAATAAATAATTGCTTTTTATTTGGATTAAATTAATCTGAAGGAAATGAACAATGCATATATATGTAATATGATTCTCTAATTTCGGTTTTTTTTTTTTCTTTTTGTTATTCACTTTTATAATATATGAATATTAGAGATGGTAACTTAATTTTTAACGTTTTATAGGCACAGAATTAAAAAAAAAATATTTAAGTAAAGGTTTGATGTATACACTTACAAATAAATAATATTAGAGTTGGTAAGTGATTATCGATTTGTATAATAAATTTTTCAGTTTCATTAATAAAGTTTTCGAAAACGATTCTCACTTCAACATTAGTGACGGCATCATGACAATATACCAATATGCGCAATGTATTTTAGATTTATAAAATTGTTTACAAATAACATTCAATTCACGTTTTCGTCACGTTGATCTATTAACACATAACTATGACGTGATTTTGATTTTATTTTTAATTTTTCCATAATATGCAATTTTTATGAATATAATTTCACTATACCGGAAGTGACGGCTTGATGAAGTTTTGTCAACAAAAAAAAAAAAATTCTTGAGATAGAATTTTTAAATCACGATAAGTTGGCGATACGTTGTTGTTTATTTTTTGTCATTCAGTGAAATATATGTATAATTCACTGAAATATTCATAAGAAATACATAATATAAATAAAAAGATATACCACTTCGTCATCTCATCTTCGTCATCAACTGTTTTATCAAAAACTCTTTTATTGGGAATAGACTCTTAATCTAGACCTATTCTATAGATATTCTAATATTTTATAAAGTTATAGTGCAGCCTCCGAATATCTACCCTTCTTTTTGACCACGATTGATTAATGAAGATCAATCCTTAAGAAAACATGTAATATTAAGTTTTTCTTTTAAAAAGGATTTGTATTTTTAATGGTTTCATTAAATATTTTCAAATTATATATATATTTTGTATAATTTTCTCTCCTTGAATTAATTCATTGATTATTTATCGTTAGCGGCTTTTGATATGTTTCCAAATTCACACTTTCTCCATTTTTTTATGTTTATTTTCTTTTACTCCAACATAACTGTAAAGTCTGACTGTAAAGTGAGTGAAAATTAACTTTATTTTGCTTACCTTTAAATGACTAAATTTTTAATAAAAAATTTCCACGTTAACTTTGAACGAAAAATGTAGGAGATTACTATTTTATTTTCTTAACTGTTATTACAATTTTATTTTTTTATTTATTTTTTTTTTTTTGTGTTTTTATAAGTAGTTCTTTTTCAGATTAAATTGAACTCAACTAAATGAATTTTATATTTTAAACATTATACTTATTTGAATTTTAATACTTCCTTCTCAACTTTACATATGGCTGCGATTCAACAGGAAGTCAAAAAAGAATAATAAAATATAAATAATTATAATAAATATTTTAAGTTTTCATTATATTTAAGTATAAATTTTATAATATCAATTTTATAATCACTCTGTAATTAATTTTCATTTTAATATTGATGAATTTATATACATATATACGCTTACCATTTAGATTGTAAAAAATAATCTTAAGATTGTTTATTGTATTTTTTTGTTTATTTATTTATACCTATACCTACCTACGTTTGTTTTTTTTTCTTTTTTTAAATTATTTTTTTTTTTAATGATAAGAAACATTAACATAATATTTTTATTTCGTTATTTAAATTATTTATATATTTATTAAAAATTATACAAACATTTTTCAATGTTAACATCAAAATACATATTTATGATTTATTTAAAATTATTTATTCCTCTATGGTGAATTATTTTTTTTACAGCTGTGAATTTGCGGTTTTCGATAACTGAGGCTGTTTTCGAATTAAAGGTTGCTTTTTTTTTTCTTTTATTTGAAATATACGAGTATGAGTTATTAAACCAATACTTTCTTATGCAAACATATATAAATACTTAAAATATTATACAATTTAAAATTTTTTTATCTTAAATTCAAGATTTTAATGCGTATTGTACCTCATAAATTTGTAAAATAGAAGAAAAAAAAAAGAAGAAAAAAACAAGGTCAAAGTGGGTATAAAATAGAAAAGAAGAAGATGGTGTATTTTTCTTTTTTTGGTTTTTTAATAAGCTTCTTTTCGATTATACAATTACATTTCCCGTGTTTATATTTATATGTATCGTGCGTTTATTGTCCTTTTCTTTTCACCTTTATTGGTACAAAATAAAATCACAAATATACGAATATAAAAAAGCATTTAAAATTATAAAAAAAAATTGTTTTTCATAAAATTTAGAAGAGAAAAAAAAAAATAAAAATTAAGTAGGTACGATGCTTTTTATGATATTTTTTTAACATGATAAAAACTCATATAAATCCTAAAAAGATAAAACACGTAATTTATTAGAAATATTGATATTAAAATTTATTATTAGGTCCATTTCAATAAAAAAAAAAAAACAATTTAATTTTTTAATAATTTTTTTTTTAATTACTTTTTTTTTTATTTATTGGAAAACAAAAGAAAATTAATTACTTTGAAAAATGCATTATTTTGAAAAGAAAAACAAAAGGTAGAATTATATAAAACTTTTATTTATTTTAACTTCAATATAATGGAAATGTATGTTTTATTTATTTTTAAATACTTATTCCAATTTTCTTTTTTAAAAACTGAAAAATTAAATTTTTGAAGTTGAATTGAATGACCAAATTAAATGTTGACCATACATTTTTGAAAAATCAGGATATACATAATGTTATAATGGAATAATTTTTAAATTTTCGTTATGTTGAAATGATCGTTACTGAAAAATCTTAAGTAAGTTCTGAATAGAAATCAAAAATACTGTAGAGCTAGAATCATAATTTTTTTACGTCTATTTATGCGGATTTGTCCTGTTTAGAAAAATTGTTGTCATAATAAAATTCTTTATTTAGAAACATAAAAATGGCATTTACTTTTATTTTGAGATTTGTTTTGTTATGAAGTTATTTTTTTTTTTTATTTGAATTTATTTATTACACTAAATGCATAATTAAATAGTTGAGCTGTTTTCTTTTCGGATGTGGGTCATTTTGTTATGAAGTCTGTATATATAATTATGTATTCTGAAAAATTTAAATAAATATTTTTTTCAATTTCTTCAATTAATTTTTTCTGTTCTCTGAAATTCATTTTCTTTGAGAAAAAAAAAAATAATTGAAGAAGTAAATTGAAAAAAAAAGAGAATATAAAATATGAATATTAATGTGAAATATAACACAATATATTTGACATATCAAAGCCATGTCAATTGAAAACTTTGAAGATAAAAATTTATTAATTTTTTTTCCTTAGCTACGTAGTTGCGTCATATTTTTATACAACTCATTATATTTTAACTTTTTTTTAACAACAACCTCTGTCAAGGTTACGGAAAAATGCGTTTGATCGTAGCAGAATCTTTAGTTTCGTTGTATCCTGCTGTCAGTTACAGTTAACAAATTTTAGAACAACTTTTTTATGTAAGACGTAATGGAGCTTAATTGTAGAAAGAAAAAAATCTCATATTTTTGTAAAGGATTTTAAAATTTTAAGAACAAGTATAAGTTCTATAACGAAAAAGGTTTTTGTATTCCTCTCGTTTAAGCGTGTAGAGTCATAAACTGAAAATAAACTGAATTATTTTTTACAATAATCCTTATAAATTAATTTTTCTTATACAAAATCTAATAAAAATTACAAATTTTGATGCAAAAAGGTGAACTACATTTTAAATTATTATTAATTGACATTTTATTCAATTTCTATATGCATAATCTGAAGAAATTAGCTAGAATTTTTTTCCAGTGACAGTACATTTTCAAAAATGATATTCATTTTTACTGTTATATCAAAATCTGAATAAATAAATAACTAACTTGGTAAAAAAAATTTCAAATAACTTTAGTTAAGAGTATTTTAAAGTGGTAAAATTTGTTTTTTTTTATAACTGGATATTTTAAAGTGTATAAATATGCTTTTTAAAAATGAATAAAACACTTTGAGAGTACTTTTTCTCCCCCGAATATACAAATTTCCGTAATGTGATTAGCAAAGAGAGTTTTACGTAAAAAATTTCGATTTAATAGTTACGTCATTTACGTCAAATAAAAATAAATTAAGACAGAATATAAAAATTTAAATAAACGATTTTTTTTTGTTCTTCATATTAGGAAAATCCTATGAAAAATTCGTACTGACACATTCAAGTTCTTAAAATACATTGAATTGATATTAAACTCTCACCTATTAACAAATCTTCAGTTCTGTTAAATGTAAATTCAAAGTAAATAACACTCTTCAAAAAAAATAAAAAAAAAAAAAAAAAAGCATTGCACCAATCAACAGTTTAATTTTTCTTTTTTATTTTTCATTTTTTTTTTTAAAGCAAAAAACAGCACTAGATTTTTTTTCGTTTTTATCTTTTGGAATCTTTTTAAGCACAAAAAAATAAGTATCGATCTTCTTGTCAAATAAAGTTTGAAAGAAAAATTAAAATCAATTTTTATATTTTTCACTTTTATTTTATTTTTATTTTATTTTTTTTTATTAAATTCAATTTCAATTGATATTAACAATTTTTTTTTAACATATTTTTTTTATTTTTTTTTGTTTCTTTCTCATTCTAACGTAATAAGAAGATACACTCAGTCTGGTTCTTTTTCTTTTATATTGTAAATTTGTTATTGCGATCATGATAATAAATGATAATAACTTAACCTATGTTAGGAGAAAAGTACATACAAAAAAAAAAAAAAAAAAAACAACAACTGGAAAAACAGAAAATAATAATAAAAATAATAATAAAATTCTCAATTCAGATTTCAATTTTATTTGATTTTATTATGTTATTATCATAATATTTACGTCTTCAATTTCCTCTAATATCGTATCCTTCCGACATTTTACTTATTACTTCTAGATAAAGAAGATTATCTAAATTGTATACTGTACAATTATCGTTACTATATATCATGACAATTAGTGTTGCCATATGTTTTGCAAATTTTATAAAATTTATTTTAAAATTTATAACATTAATTTTAAGTAAATTATGATTGGTTGTTTTTTCTTTAGCCGAAATTTTTGATATTTGAAATTATTTGGAATTTATCAATACTGCGGGCGATATATTTTATGAACTTTTCGTATGTTTGTAATATGGGCTAATATAATTAGTAAAAGCAGTGCAAATGTATTTGCAATAATTAATAATTATAAAATATGAATTGCACGCGAAATTTTTTTTTAAATTCATTTTGTTTTTCTTTGTAAAATGCAGAGTAGGATCCATTCTATTTGCTGAAAAAAAAAGTTGAATCTTGAATGTCAGAATTTTTGAAATGTTGTGGTTTTAAAATGTCAGGATTTTAAATGTCATGATTTTAAAAGTCAAAATTTTGAGTATCAATCTTTTTATTACAATGGATTGGGACAATATATTGACTAATTGATATAGTAACGTGAGCCAAACTCAGCTGCTTGTGCCTATAAAATTTCAGCTGCAGTACGTAATAAGGGTACAAATGATAATAATTACGTAAATAAAATATAAATACAACATAATAAAAAAGTGAGAAAAATTTAAAAAAATAGTTTTAATTAAACTTTTATTTTTTAACACTAGGTTTTTTAATGTTTTTTTTTATTCAAAAAAAAAAGTAATATTACACAAAAGTTGCCGTAATTTGTCTATTTTATTATATCGAAACTTTGTTTAATCGAAACCATTGCTATAACTCATTAAGATTATTAAGTAGTTAAGAAATTTCTATATGTTTAAAAACTTAATTAAAAAAAAAAACTGCCAGACCTCCCATACATCTTTAAACACTTCTCTTTCTGGAAACGACAAACGGCAGTAAGTCGAACAAAAATTGGACAAGTAAGTCGAAAGTAAGTTGGACAAGAAAGTGAACAAAATAAAAATTCATAAAAAGTACCAAATATGAATTTATATTATTTTATCAACAATTCAGGTGAAAGTCGAAAAATCTGAACAATAATAAGTTTAAAAACATATCTATCACTGCCTCATACCATAATTTTAGGATTGTAGGAATGCTCGAACTCAGTTACAGATTTAATAACTTAGTTATTTGATCGTTGTTTAATATAATCTGGCCCCCAACTTAAGCACTTTGGAATTGGTCAAATTTTTGTAATTGTGTAACCTTTTTTATCCTTTTATTTATAATGAAAATTTTTATTTAAAAAGTAAAAGTAGGTAGTATTAAAAATAGGGGACATACTTTAAAATAATTTTCATGTTGTGAGGACAGTAAGTTTTACGTTCATAATGTCTTAAAGTGTACATTTAAGAAATTATAATAACTGGAACTTTTTAATGTAGAGTCTGTATCGTAATAGGAATAATTATTTTAAAATTTTTTTATAACTCTTTTCTTTTGAATTTACTTTTATTTTTGGAATTTAATGCATTTTACTGCACTTTATCTTAAATTTTACTTGAATACTTGCATTTTAGATCCTCACATCCGTAAGTTGTTTTTATTATTAGCTATAAATTCTTATATATTTTATATAATTATTTGGTATATAAAATTATAATTAATATAATAAAAAGCCTCGAAGTGATGGCTTCTTTAAAACTTAATATAAAACATTTGAATTTGTTCTTTCGTTTTTTTCCAAGGAGCTTCTATAGAGAGGGATATGACGGAGCCATATATTTCAAGTTTTATTTAACTAGTACTGATCTGTTTCATTTTTCTTATTATTAATATGGAATTTTATGGTCGCTTGGTAAGACTTGTATTGATTTGACTGATTTATATAATGCTTAAAGTCTACATGATTGACTTCTTTTTTAAGCAATATAAACATTGACAACAATTAAGCAATATAAACATTTTTAATTTCAAATACCTATTGGTAATACTTAATTTAATTTTATTTTCTATTAAGGTATAAGAAAAATAATTTTAATAAAGAATCGACTATATTTAATTTTAAATCCTTTTTTTTCCAATTTATATACAACGCACAGTATGGTTACCTACAAAAATATAAAGAAGTAAAATAAAAAGCCAAAAGGCATATTTGAGGAGAAGAATGCATTTGTATTCAAGTATTTGAATTGTATTGAATTGTTATTATTATTAGGGATTATTTTGAAATAAAAAATATCTAAGCCAATTTTACATTTAAAACATGAGAAAAAAAAATTTATTAAATTTTTTATTTTTAGGTATTTAAAATCTTAAATATTTTCTCTTTAATATAAATTTTGAATATACAAATTACGAAATCATATTGATGTTTAAATAGCAAAAAAAAAATATAAAACTAATTTTTTATTAATTTTGTAAGTACATATTTTGTAAATGAAAATGTATTCAGCAGAGATTTTATAAGAAAAGTAAAAAGTGGGTTAAGATTTTTCTGAAAAAAAAATAAAAAATAAGGGTTAAATAAATTCAAAGTGAAAATGATTTATTTATAAATGTTTGAGAACATTTATTTGTCTGGGCTGAGATGTGTGAGAAAATTTTTCTTTGAATTTTAGTGTCTTGATTTGAAGATTGACATGATATGGGTTTTTCTTTCTTTTTTTTTTTGTAAATATTTTATTTTCCAAAATAACGAACCGAAAACTGGTAATATATATATATTTTTTTGTACTTTATGGTTGGAAAAATTAAATAAATTGTGTTAAAAGTTTTTGAATATTCGTATAGTCTTAAAAAAAATATATATTAAGTAAACATTTTTAAAATTTACATACAATTTAAGAGAAAATTTTCTTGGTTCTTTTAAAAATTTAAGAAATATCATTATATTTTGAATTCAATCAAGGAATTTTTAATTTTTTTTATAAATTTTTAATTTTTCATGTGTTTTTAAAATTTAAAATATTTGGAAAAAATATTTTTAATTTATAAAGTTCAATAAATAAAATTTTAAAATTGGCTCTTGAATTCAGTTTTAAATAAAGCTTATAATATTGGTATTCAGTTTTTCTTAAAATATTTGAATAATAAGTAAGAATATCTAGTTTTGGTAAAAATATAAATAGTCGAGATTTTAACTAGTTGGAATCATATCTGGAAACTTGTTTTTTTTTTTTTTTGGATTACCCAATATTTGAGAGGTAGAATTGGTCTTTTTTGGTTAGTATAGGAATAAAAGTGAATATTTAGATTATTAAAAAACTTAAAAAATTTATATTGCTAAAAACTTGAAAATATAAAAAAACTAGCTTCTATTTTGGTGAACTCTTCAAACCAATAGTTCGCTCTAGAAGTAGTACCAATAATTTTCTTGATAATTCTTTTATTTTAGGTGATTATTGATTTATTTAACATTTTATATCATATAGAATAATGTAATAATACTAAACCATACGCTATACTAAGGTCATTGTAGGTTCAATTTTATTAATAATTTATACAGTAATATTATTTCTTTTGATTATATTGTAATCCTATATTTACAGTCTGTTTTTTTTTTGTCGTAAGGGGGATTTGTTTTAAATGAAGAACTTACAACCTGTACAGGGTCTTAACCCATATTTCATCGATTAATAAGCCCACCGGTTAATTAACTACTAGACCAATGAGGCCTCTGGTTATTTTTGCAAAATAAATATTTGAATATTTTTTTTAAATTTGCATATATTTAGGCTGACTGTATAAATAAGCAATTGGTAATGCAATTCATAAGAAGGAAACCTTTTTTTATACCCGTACGATAGGATCGGGTATAATAAAATTACTCCTCCGATTGTAACACCTCGAAATAAGCGAGCTAGATATACCTTCAAAGGTATGGATCGGATCAGAAAAAAATTCTAAGAGTTTTGAGCCATGTCCGTCCGTCCGTCCGTCCGTCCGTCCGTCCGTCCATCAGCACGCTAACTCAAAAACTAAGAAAGCTAGAATCTTGAAATTTACACAAAATATTTTGGGAGTAATTTGTAGGTTCCCTATTTTTTTTGGTTGAGTTTGGACCAGGCCTTAGGGTAGCTCTCGAACACCTAACTTTTAGATCCCCACATTTTTTTTGCAATAGAGCTATGAAATTTTAACTACTGATAGATCTCACAAAAATGTCAATTTTATTTTTATTAACTTTTTTTTGTAGCCCCACCCGTTACGGAGCTACAGCTCCCCAAAGGTTCAAAAAAGCTCTATATTTAAATTGTTATAGCACAAGTTGTATAAAGTATATCTTCATTTTGAAAACGCCAAACGATTACTACTTTTATTAGATTTAAAAGTATATATACAATAAATATATATTTGTGGCATACGGTGTCTTAATTTACCGTTATGCGAAACTAAAATTTTGCAAAATCCTTTAACCCTTCTATCTTCTAAACGGTTTAAGTTGGAAATTTGCAATTTTTACAGAAGTTAGATCTTTGAAAATAAGTATGAGTCGTTTCAGAAATTTTTTTTGTATCACCCCCCGTTTAGGAGCTGTAAGGAGTCAAAAACTGAAAATTTTCTATTTTTAAGCACCTGTAACTTGAACACCTGTTAAAAATTTTTTAAAGTAATACACAAAAATTAAAGCTTCAACATCATACTCTTATTTCTGTTAACAACTTTTTTTAATAATATAGGGTTACTTTATAATTGACGAAAGTGTTACTTGATTTTTTCAAATTTTCTAACAAATTTCTTCAACAAATTTTTTGCATTTGTTTTATTCGATAATTTGAAATTGTTGAGGATATTAAGCGTAGTACATAAAAATGCAAATAAATAAACAACATAACGGTTGCTTGAAGAATTTTTATTTATATGATATTGATATACATACATACTTATATAATATCATGTTTATTTTTTACATATCGTATATGTCACTAGTGAATGAATGATAAGAGTATATATGTATATTATATAGCGCCGTATTTACATACATATGTGTATTTTATTGTACTTATAAGAAATTATTATGTCAATGGAATATTTAAATATAATATAATATAATATTTAAAATTATATTTACTGTTTTGTACTTAGTAAATTTAATATACATTTACCGCTTAGTATTAAATGGTACTATAGAATGTTTGCAAAAGTTTTGGATTGATAATCGTTATGTGGAAGGTTAAAATCTGCTTTTGAAGAATGTATAAACATATAGTTTGAATATGTGTACAACCCATAGTTCTAGAAATTATGAAATTCATCCAAATTATTTTAAAATACTAAAGTATTAAAAAAATAATGTGGTAAGCAGCACAGGCTGTGAACATACTAACGGGTCGTACGGGTATCTAAGAGTTGACAAAGGCAACTGTATTCTTCCTCGTTTTGGAGCTAGGATAGGTAGGGAGCGGATCTGTATGTGATGATGGGTGACTCTTGTTACCGACCATTTTCATAGACGTAAATGTACTGTGGCGATATTGTCGGTATGGAAAATTAGATGTTAGTTCATTAGATGTTATGTAAAACAGTATGTATATATAGCCGTTGAACGAAAATGCAGATAAATAAAGAGAAATGAAGTGAAATTCAAATAAAATTTGCGGCAAATAATAATTTTATTTTTATTTCGAATGAATAGTTAACCAAAAGAATAAGTTAACTTAGTTTTCCCAAAATGCCTTTTACAATTTGATTTATAAACTCTGTTAAGTAGTTTTTACATTTCTAAAATAAACAATTTCGTTTTTAATTTAAGAAGTTTTTTTTTTTTTTTTTTCGTTAAATTATATAAGAAAATTTAAAATACATTTATTTTTTTTTTTTAGTTTTCAACCCAATTTTTTAGTTTTATTCAAATTTATTTCGATAAGACGAACAAATTGAACTTGTCCCACAGTTGAATAAATTTTACAGACATTTTTTATGCGATGATATTAAATAAAATTGTTATAATATATTCCTTAAACAACTGCAAAGTGATAAAACTATACAATTTGTTTCTGTGTTATAAAGTTTACTGGGAATTTTGAGGAAAAATTCGAGGAGGTGGTTTTAAATTAAAATAAATTGAGAAAAAAAAAAAAAAAAACAGAAATAATAAAAAATAAAGAGAATGTCATATTTTGTATGTTTTTTTTTTTTAGAATGTTGACTTTTATTTTTTGCATCGTGTCTTATGAATAAATATTGTATATGTTATAATATGTTTCTATTAACGTTGTTCTTAACCTTTTACAATTACCTATTATTCTTACCCTTTTTTACTGTTACATTTAAAATTTACTTATTCTTATTCATTATAATTTATGAGAATACCACAAAAATATAACTGTTAGTTTTGTGGTATTCTTAATTTTTTTAGTTAAGGGTTGATATTTTTTATTTATGTTTTCTTTCATGATGTTTAAGATTTACATTTTTAATACTTTAAATCTTCTGTTAATTTCAATAATATTTAGAAAAAAACGTAACAGAGTTTAGTTACATTATGCCTTTGTCTTTGTGCTATTCAATGTATTATTAACGATTTGTTGTACTTTTTAATTCGTACGTTTCAACTTGTATTCTTTATGTTTCATCTTTCATCTGCATAGCCTTGATTAGTCTTTTGATTGTGTTTAGAGTTACTAGTGAGCATCTATAATTAACCAGTGGATTAATGATTAAATATCATGCATTTTTATTTTATTATAGTTGTTGAATATTCTAAAGAACCAAAATGATGTTTTCAAGTGTATTGTAAATTGTCTGTGAGTTTTAAACTCAAACTAAAAATGTATAAGAGGGCTGGATCAATGAAATGTTTAAACAATTTTTTTTTTCTTCTATATTTCGTACAAAGCAAAAGGTAAAAATATATACAATAATCTTTACGATTTTCAATTTTTTTCTATGACTTTAAGGTTATTTTGATTATTTTTAATTTTAAATCAAATTATTAATAAAATGATAAAAAGAAAGATAACATTTTTATAAACTTTCTTTAATGGTGTTGTTTTTGTTTATTTTTTTTTTTGTTTCAATCATAGACGTAGAGATTACTATTCTATCTTATAGCATATAATATGTACATGTATGTTTATAGAATTTTCAAATAAATTTTACAACATTTAAATTGCATATCTATTGGAGGTATTTTTCTTTTAGTATCTCTGTTCAAAATAAAATATTACATATTTTACAGCACTATGATACATAAATATTACATAAAAAAAAAAAAAATAAAGTTTTTATATTGCAGTTTTTTATTTCTAATTCATATATACACAAAATTTATTCTTTAGTATTTTTTTTAAGTATATATTATTTTTCTTAAAAAAAAAGAAGTAAAAAATAAAAGGATGAATTTATTTATTTTATAGAAAAAAAAAACAATTGAAATAAAATAAAATAATAAATAAAAAAGAGAATAAATAAATAAATAAATAATATAAAAAGTAAATTAATGTATAAATAGTTTTATAAAATTTATAAAAAAAAATATGAAAAATAAATAAAATATTATAAATATGTAATTTATATAATAACAATATTATCTTAATTGAATATTTATTAAAATCATATTTTTCTGATATTTATGTATTTAATATTTTTTTTTTTTCCCTAAGGGAGGTGCGAATCTTCCAGAGAAGAATTTCCCCCTTGGTAGTGTCAGATTCTTACTGACCAAACCAACCTCTCCCTTTAACCAATATAATGGGATGAAACTCTTACCAGTACTTTGGGTAGGGACTAGGGATAGGAAAGGATAGGAAATGGATACAGAAACATTGAATTGGGAGTGGGACTGTAAGGAAACAAATGAATCGGCCTATTATTATTACTATTTTGCTAACAGTGACCAATATGTAGTAGTATATAACACCTTATTTGCATGATATAACCAAAGATAGCTCCACTGTAGCAGCTATTATTATTATTATTATTGTTACTATACATTACTACGATATACATTATTACGATATAAAAGTACTACATATTTTTTTATTTATATGACCTGACCGGGGTTTGAACCCAAGACCCTTCGATTGAAAGGTTGGTGACTTAACCACTGCGCTATGAGTCAGATTATAAGTATATATTATATATATACATATATATATGTATATTATATGTAATTTTTTTTCTTTAAAACCTTTATTACAAATCTTTTTACTCAAAGTAAAAAATCTTCATTTAAAGTAAAAATTTCTTCACTTTAAGTAAAAATGCCTCCACCTAAACTGAAAATATCTTCAGTTAAAGTAAAAAAGATATATATATATACGATAGTTATTGAAATTTTTGTAAATCTTAAAAAAATAAAAATTACCATTAAAAATAAAAAACATATTAACCACTCAGTACTCACGCAATATTGTTTTCTTAAGAATTCACGTTTGGTTATATTGACTGAAAGTACATAATAATATACGAGATTATCTAAATACTTTTTTTTTAAGAAAATATTTTTTTTTTTTTTGATAAGTGTAAATAATAAAACATTTATTTATTATAATTCATTAAATTTATTAAATAATAAAGAAAAATTCAGAAAAGTGATAAAATAGTAATATTGACAAAATATGGGTTTATGAGGAGAATTACATTTTAGACAGTTTCAGAAAATATTAAAACTCAGTTAATGCGAAAATGAAAAACATAATGCTTCAAAAAATAAATTGGCTCTTATTAGCTTTAAAAATTGATTTGGGTCTAAAAGATCCGTATACTGAAGAGTACTAGAGGGTTAATCTATAATTATTCGTAAAATTATTATTCTCTAATACAAAAAACAAGAGATTTTGTAGGTTTTTTTTATTTTCAATAATCAAATGTAAATGTGGAAATTATGTTCTTGTAATCCTCCATCATTAATTAATTGACTTTCAATTAATTGATTTATAAAATTTAAATTATGGTATATAATTTGATATTTTTTTAATAAGTTGATCTTAAATAGAATAAAATTATTGTTTTAATTAAAATTTATTTATTGTTTTTGTTAAATGATAGCTTTCAATGAAATTTTCATAACTTAATAACTTTTCTTTTGTACATAGGATTCTTCAAATGAAAAGAAATACTTTTCTACTTGTTTCCTTTAAAATTTCAAAATAAAGGAACTGAAGACAAAAAACGAAAGAAGTAATTTCTTTTTGAACTGATTTTGAATTTACTGAAAATTTTTAAAAAACAAAAAAAGTTTTTTAATATTTAAAATCTAAATTCTATAGCTTTTATGTTCGTTGATTTCTAAAAAGATATTTTAAAAAATGAATGAAATCAAAAGGTATTTTAAAAGTCTTTACAAAATAAAGTTTTTAGTAATAAAAAAATAAAAAAGTTCATCAAAAATGTGATTTTTGTAAATATTTTTTTTTTTGTGAGATTCTCAAATTTTTAATTTATCGTATATACATTCGTTTTTTGTCCTTTTAAAATGTGATTTGAAAGTGATTGGTAAATCACTTCAAAAGAATTTTCTCATTTTTCTTTGAATTTATCTATATTTCAGTTTTACACTAATTTAAAAACTTATGGTTCTTTGCCCTCTAAACAGTTCATTCCTTACCAACAAAATTTAATCGTTTTGGTTCTTGATCTTTGAGGTTTTTGTTTGTTTTTTTTTTTTTTTTTTTTATTAAATATACAGGGTACTTTTATTTTTTTTTGTATTTTATATTTAGAAATTTTATTATACTACAATTCTTTTTGTACAGTTTTAACATATCCTTTAAGTATATCGGTATAGCGGATGACATCTCTTTATAGCGTTACATTACCTAATATTGAAGATTATTTTATTTGTTTTACTTTAATATTGAAAATTATTTGATTGGGGAAAAATTTGGAAAAGAAGAAAAGTTTTATATTATCTAATCTTTAGTAATAATTGTCATAAATTCAATAAACTTTTAAAATAGTTAAGATTATTAAAAACAAAAAAAAAACCTGATTAGAAAAATTTATTATTAGGTATAATTACAAAATTCTTTAAAAATAAAATAAAATTTTCCTTAATAAAAATCATCCTGTATTTTTGGTTTAAAAAAAAATAAATAAATTCTTATGAATCTTAAAATGATTGATTTCTATTACAAAGATATGCGGTATCTGTATCCGGATTTAAAAGTTCACCATCCGCGTTCACAAAATCTTAAACAAAAAAAAACAAAAAATTAAAAAAAAAAAATAAATAAAAAGAATAGCGAGCAAAATCTTAAGGAAAAATCATTAATATTAGATTTGGTTGAGAAAATTTTCTTTGAAAATTTACTTTTGGTATTTGTTAATGAAAAATGAAAAGAAAAGAAAAATAAAAATCGAAATAATTGAAAATTAAAAAACCAAACAAATGAAAATCAATCAGAGAAATTAAGAAAGAAAAATAGAAATTATTTTTTTTTTATTTTTCAATATTTTCGATTTCCTTTTTAAGGATTATCATCGTTTATTTTTTTAAAAAAAAAAACAAGCAGCAATTATATACACATATATAAGAATATGAATTTTTAAAATTTAAGGACTTAAAAGATCTACAGATATATATTTGTAGTATATATATATTTGTTATTTTCTAGTTTATTGAAGTGTTAAAAATAATCCGCTTTTCAATACAAATGTAATTTTGTGTTGTATATAGGTATTTATGTATGATACCGTATTTTAAGATAAGTAAAGATATTTTTAGTGGAA
Source organism: Poecilobothrus nobilitatus (assembly GCA_947095535.1). Lineage (NCBI taxonomy): Eukaryota > Metazoa > Arthropoda > Insecta > Diptera > Dolichopodidae > Poecilobothrus > Poecilobothrus nobilitatus. The sequence goes on along the minus strand of OX352774.1, from coordinate 240,919,506 downwards.
TGTTATAAAAATAAGTTTTTGGTAAGAATTATAATATATCTATTTAAATGATTTCCTGTGATATTTTAGTTAGTTTTGTTTTTTTTTTTTCAAGTATTGAAGTGTTCATTTGGAAAGTATTTTCATACAATGAAATGAATTAATTAAGAATTTAAGGAAATATCGAATATAATGAAAAAAATGAATAACTTTAATATTATCATATTTTCAAAAATATTTTTTGAGATTATAAAATCAGGACAATAATAATTTTCATTATGATCCTTTGACATGCAAATTTTTAAATCTTAAAATTATTGCAGTTTATATAAATTAAATTTCTTAAGTAATTTTAGACTTATGTATTGGCTTCGTATAATAACGTTCAACGAAATATTATCCAATGATATAATTCCCAAAGACACAATTCCTTAATTATAATGAAATAACCTCCAATCAAAATATAAATTTACTTCGACTGACATCTCTGAAAATAAATTGATAATTGTCAACATTATATTTTTAAACAAAGTTTATAATATTTTGTTTTTTTTTTAGTGCATTTTTAGTGCATTTTTTTTAGTGCATCTGCCACATATATGTGAACAGAAAATTACACAGCCTTTCCTTTTCAGGTGTGGGGCTGTAAATGTCGTAAGGGGGAATAAATCTTGCGACGTGTGTGGGATTCGAACCCACACTACCTCGATGTTTACAGCATATTTTATACGCTCTTACCCACTAGGTCACCGAGACCCCTATAATATTCATTTACACAAATATAACTAAATTATTTAATACAAATTGTCGGCTGACTGAAAACTAGACTTATGGGATACTAAAATATATACTAATGATTTTGTATTCTCTCAGCTTATAGCAGTGCAATATTTTCGATACAACGAGAACAATATTTTCAAAAACCGATGCACACCATGACCATATATACACTGCTCCTTAATACATATATTCATCGAGTTCTATTTAATAATAATAATAATTTTTTTGAAGTATTATTGTAATTAAAGACATTTTAGCTGAAATATTTATCTTAAAAAACTTATTACTACATAATCATTTTAAATTTTATTTGATTTTTAAAAGACGTATCCATGCCTAAAATTTCATTGTTCCATTCTAAATCATGGAGAAGTTTTGCAAGCAAACAACAACTTTTTTCAAATATTTTGCTAAAAAGTATAGAGTAAAGTATGCTTTAGATAGATTATAGATAGACTGATATATAAATAGATTATGCATAGATAATTAATTCGTTTCCCAAAAAAATTTTACAGAATTTGAATATTTTGTTAGAATGTGTTTATTATTTTTGAATTTTTACATAGATAAAACTGAATTGAATAATTGAAACATAGTGTTTAATTGGATGTAAGCCAATAAGTGTCAAATCGAAATTTAATGAAAAAAAAAAACTTATATTATCTCCCACACACGTCGTATGAATAATTCCCGCTTATGACATTTACAGTCACGCCTGAAAGGAAAAGGCTATGTAGTTTCCTTGTCATATTTATGAAGCAGGGCACTGAACTAAAAAAACAAAACAAAAAATATAATTTCTATGAATAAATTTAAAAAGTATTATTAATTAATGTAGTTTTTAAAAAGTTTTAGGAACACTTAATTTTTTTTCGTAAAACAAAAATATCAAAAACGATATTGTTACCTTTGTAGTTTTCTTTACCTTTGTTTACGTCAACAACAGTTATTTTCCGTTAAGAGATTTTAGTAAAAAATCTAATATACTTAATATACTTAATTAAAAATTTATTTTGGATTCAAATAATTAGTAAATAAAGTGGTCAGAATTTATAATTGATTTTAATTATCACCATCAATCTTTAAATCAAAATATTGTTTTGAAAAATTCATAGAAAAATACTATATTTAATAATATTTTTGTTAAATTAAGCTCATTTACAGTTTTGCCATTTTTGTTTTATAATTTTTTTAAATACCAATTTAAAATTCCATATAAAGTATTATTAAAAGATTGTCTTATGTGTTATGATGATTCTTTTACATTGAAATATATTTCAGTTTTCACACCTGATAAGATAACAAAAATGAACACAAATAGTTTTTTTTTTTTTGAGTTATGGATGAATCAATATTTTTCATATAATATATTCTTAATTTTCGTTTTCTTTAAAAAGGGGAATCCTCAATTATGGCTTGTATGTATATGATGTCATTTATAAATATTGTTGGAACTTTATTTTTATACTTTTTAGGAAATATTAAAGAATTTATTTAATAGGAGTTCGATTTTTTTCAAGCTTTTTTTGAAAAAAAAAAAAAACAATTGCGCAATGCTTTTCAGGTCTGCAGTTATATAATTAGCTTAAATACATATTTATTTTATATTTTTTTAAAATTAGTCATTTTAACTTACAGTAAAACTGTAATAAATGATTATAAGATTACAGTTATTTTCACTTTAGTTGTCTTAAAATTTTAAAATTACTAACATTATTATTAGCTTAACATTTGAGTTAGCTCCAATGCTCCTTAGCTCCTTAACATTTGAGTTAGCTCTCAAAGTATCATTTGAGTTTAGCATTTGAGTTTCCTCAATTCCTCATTTACAACACTGTATATAATTAGCAATATTCATTTAGCATTAATATTTTATTTTATTTAATTTTAGTTTATATGTTTTAAATATCTAGCCAATGTTGTAATGGTTAAGATAACGGCTTTTTATACGAAAGGAGTCGGGTTCATTCTGGATCTTATAGATTCATAAAAAAAATAATATAGATTTTTCTTATAATATATAATTAGTATAATATTAAATTAAAAATAAGTATAGGTATATATATGTCTTATAAATTATAATTAATATCATATTATAATATATAATAAAATATAATAATAATAAAACATAATTCTTGTATTTAAGATAATATATGGGGTAGAAAGAAAAAAAGAAGAAACGACTTAGTGAAATTAATGATTCACGAAACTGTAACTTAGTGAAATATGACTTAATAAATGACTTAATGGATGCCCTATGTTCCTTATAGGAGTGGCAAAAAAAAAATCAGTTGTATTTGATGTTTAATATACACTTCACTTCTTGTATGCATCTTATATAGAGGATGTAAACATTTTTAGTTTGTAATTGTCTACATCATGAATACGATATATATTTTCAACGAATTGAAATCTTAGCTTGAGATGCATGCATCCTATTTGAACATACCCTAAATGTAAAAATTATTTTCTTTTTTTGATACTTAAAAATGTTTTACAATTCTTAAGTTGTGTTCGATGTATTCTAAGTATATTTTAAATGTTTCGTTTTTTTAACGTTAGTAGTCTCATTTAGGTTACTTTAGATTTGTTCGGATAAATGCTTTATCCTCATAAATACCTAAAATTTTGAAGAAGTACATATCTGGATTTTACTGTTTTATTTAAGCAGTAAGAAAAAAAAAATGTCAACAATAACAAAAAGATTTGTTATAGAGGAAAGTCCCGCTTAAAAACCAAAAAACCTTGCAGGTGACCAATCATTTTCGAATTTACTAATGGTACTTTTTTTTTATTGAATTGAGACTGAAATTATTATTAAATTGCTTTAAATTTTTTATAAACTTTAAATAATTTAAATAATTTATAAACAATTATTATTAATTATTTTAAAAATGAAAGACTGTAAAGAATACTTATATTATTTAGATACAATATATTATGTACTTATATTCTTTAGATACATATGTTACTTATATTCTTTAAATACATTGTCAACTGGGTTTAATGATCAGTTGTTTTTTTAATTTTTTTTTATTATTTCTTTTTTTGAAAAAAGTTTTATAAAAGACAGATTATTTTCTATTTATTATGATTGGTTAAAGTTTTTGTTTTTCTATGTTTGGATTTGTTAAATAATTATATCCAGTAATTAAAAAAAATCTTAAAGCTTTCATTTATTCGATACTTTAAAATATTTTTTATCTGTTCTTTTGTTGTAGTTTAATGATTGGATTTATTTAAAAGCTATCGTCTTTTAATTTTATTTCTTAGTTATTGATAAAATTTTAACTTAAATGTAAATGCAAAATTCTTTGATTTTTTTTTAATTTATGTACGCATATTTTTTTAATTATTATTATATTATTTTTAATTAATTTTATATTTTATTTTTTAATTTATATTTAAAGGTTTATATATACACAAATTTTGGTTGAAATTTCGATGAATTAATTGGAAAATTAGTGAATATTTTATATGTAAATAAAAAAAAAAAAAAAAAAAAAGAAGACAATAACATATTTAATTTTGCATCTGAAAAACTTTTTTTGTTTAATTAAAAATAATTTAATTATTAAAAACTAAATTTAAATTAAAATTAATAAATATAAAAAGAAGTTTTAATTAAGAGAAATAATTACTAGTTAATTATTTGTTAATTATTGTTTTTTTTTTGTATATAATTTGGTGTTTAACATTTGGTTTTAATTTAATTTGTTTTATTTTTGTAAATATATAATTTAAAAAATTTATAAAAAAAAAACCATTTATTACAAGAATTTTTTTGTTTTTAATTTGAAACACAAAATTTAAATACAAAATGTTTTTTTGTTGGAAACGAAAACATCATAAGGAAAGTAGTATGTATATATTAATATTTTATTAATTTATAATTTTATTTTAATTAAATTTGTTGACATTTAAGACATTTAAGACATTTTGTTGCATTTTTTATTTAATCGCATTAATCATTTTACATTTTGAGAAAATTTTATAATTAACATTTTATTACTTAAAATTAGCTTAAATATTTATTTAATCTTTCTTGCTTCTCATCGCATATTCTTTGACGTTTAAATAGAATACATTAATTTAAATACAATGTGGCGCGAGTAGCGTCACATCGAAGCGACGCTAGATAATACATTTGTTTTGTGTTTTTTTTTTTTTTTTTTTTTATAATTTATATTGATTGTTATATTGATTATTGATTGTTAATGACAAACAATTTAATCTTCATAATATTTACTTACTATATAGAATTCTAAATCTAACTATATAGAATTTAAATTTGTTTTATAAAACAACGCTAACTTTGGATCATCATTTTATTTAAAAAGCGACACATGAAGCTAAACAAGTAATCATCTTAAAAGTATCTAGGAGAGAGTTATAATAAAGGTATATATTTATATGGTAGTAATCATCTTAAAAGTATCTAGGAGAGAATTATAATAAAGGTATATATTTATTTTGGTGTGAAGGGTCTAGGGAATTATACTTTCCGACTTAAAATATGATGGACCTATAAATTTTTTTTTTGCGCGTAATATAAAATCAAGTAAAAACAAAATAATATATGTATTTAAAAATAAGAAAACCGAGCTTTTTCTTCAGAGCCTTTTTTGAAAAAACCTTATTTTTAAATATGAATATCTCAGGTTGTGTTTAATATTTTTTCAATCATAAAAATAGATCATTATTTTTACCTTTATAAATTAATATCAAAATTATACAATTTTTTGCAATTTAGAATTTAAATTTTGAGTTATATGATAATTCAATTTTGCAAAATTTTGAATCCATCATATTTAATAGAATCTAGCGTTTAATAGAATCTTGAAGAATAGCGTTTAATAGAATCTTGAAACTTTAAGAAATGAAGGATCTTTGAGAATTATCAAGAAAATTCAGAAATTTTTGTCAAAGTCACAATATTTTCAACTGTTTTTAATACCTTTGGAAATTTTACATTCCACCGTGTTTAAAAATAATTTGATGAAAGGATATTTGACATTTACAATACTTGTCTTTCATTTTTGATTTTTTTAGTTTCAATTAAAAAAAATTAAATTTATTCAGTCCTTATTTATTTTTATTAATTTTAAGTAAGATTTTTAAATAGATCACTGCTGGACCCAATTGGTATTGAAGAGTATTAAACCATTTTACTTAATATGATTGCTACTCTTTATTATTTTAGAATTAAATAAATTAAAAACATTGCATTTATCATATTAGTTATGTTTTTTTTTTTTTTTTTTTTCAAAAAATTAAGCTTCATAATAATATTTTATAGAAGAAAACCAATAAAAATTATAAAGTGGAAATGATAAAGTACTAAATAGCTTGTTAATCATTTACAATAGAATAAATTTAAAAAAAAAAATAAGTAATCTATATCAAAGGAAATCCTTATATTTATTTTACACTCTAAAAAAGTTAAACTCATCTGCTTAAGAAATGAACAATTTCAATTAAGTTTTTATTTTATATAATATAATATATATATATATATATTTTTTTTTTAATTTAATTTATTTAATAGATTTAATTTTACTTATTGTATTGTATTTGGAAAGAAAATTTGAAAACAGGAACTAAGATCTATATGTACTTTAAAATGTAATATATCCATTTCATATATCTTCTTCTTGACAACTTCTTTATAAGATTAACTAGTTTTAAAATTCAATGAAAAATAAGAATTTTTATTTTCCAAAATAAAATTTTCAAAACTAAAATAATTGCATTGAGAAAGAGTAAAAGAAATTCAAAAATGAAAAATTAATACCTACATAAGTATGGTTATATTGTTTCTTTTTTATTTTCAAATTTCTGAATATTGTTGAAGTTGTCTTTTAAAAAAGAGTTTTATTTCAAGACAAAAAAAAATTTATGTATTAAATATTTTAACATTTTATAATTAAAACGTTAATAAAATCAATTATTACTATAACATTATATTTCATATCTCCAAAAAAAAAAAAAAAATTCATTTTTACAAACTTTAAGTTTTAAATTTAATTTTTATTCTCTAAAAAAGAAAGAGTTCTTGTTGTGTAGATGTAAGTGCAAGGACAATTAAATCTTATACCTAGGTCTGGCGATCCATTGTCCAGAGTAATAGTAACAGATTAAAAACCAAGCCTATTTTATATTAATGTAGTTTCATTGATCATAAAATACTTTTTCATATCATAGCTCGTGTTCGGGTGTTATATTCGCTATATAGTATCTTTTCTAATGAAGTTTATAATGCCAAAAATTATTATTTTGTCAATTAATTTTTATTAAAATCAAAGTGTATTAGAACTATTACACAACATATAAACTAAATCAGAGCGACAAAAAAGAGGTTTTCTTATTTTATTCATTATTTTGAGCAGAAATTAAGTGTGTTTTATTACACAAAATTTAAAAAACTATGAGACTTATTCGAGTACGATTTAAAGTTTTATCAAAAAAACTTGACACAACTTCTTTCAAGATTTTTCCATCATTTTTTTTAATCTGAGCGCACTCAGTGCATGCCATACTTAGTGCGCATTTATTTTAATTAGAACGTGTTGACACCTGTGCTCAGATTGAATAAAAAATGCTAATATCTGTATTTAAATATTATTAACTGTTTCTACACGCATATTTATTATATGATTATACGTAACCCTTTTACGCCACCTCATCGTATAGGAATAAAACTTTCAACAATAAAATTTTAAAAACTACAAAACGAAAACCAAAAATTATTTTTGTAATTTTTCACACATTAATTTCTGCCTAAATATATGCAATCTATTTCTGATGTTTCTTTATTAGTTCTTAATTTTCATAAAAATAAATTTAAAATTATAACTTTCACTTAAAATAAGATCTAATAATTTGGATTAACTTTTTTTGGAAAAATTTTTTCAAAAGTCAAATTTCATATTATAAATTTTCCAACAAATTAAAATTTTATTTTTTCTTAAGATGATATCATAAATAAAAAGTTCATGGTGAAATACATATATATTTATTTTACCATAGATATTTATATATTATGTATATAATATAAAATAGGAAATAAACTCATAAAAAAGTTATTTTCACATTATGCTCGTTGAGTTTTAGAAAATTCAAATAAATTTTCTTGTAAATTATATAATAAAAGGATTAATTTTTAATATATATTTATTTATATATATATATGAATACATATAAGAATAATAAATAAAGAAAAGAAAAAAAAGGATATAAAATTACCGGAGGATATAAAAGATTGGAAACTTTTTAACTTAAAAAATTATTTAACACATAAACCGGAATAAAGCTGATCCTTGTTTGATATTTTAAACTTAAACTGTAATAAAATATAATGAGTATAGAAAAAAAAAAAATGGAGAGGGGAAAAAAAAAATCAAATACGAAATTAAATCAGGAATTTAGCAAAACAAAAATGTTTTTAAAGTTTGAACAAATCTTTAATATTATAAATAAGCATTATTATTAAATACTTTAAATTAATTCAAGTTAATTTAAACAATATAAGTACAGATGCTTCTGAAAAAGACTTTCTTTGTGAAGTTAGAATTTGTTTTTTTTTATTAGTATCTTGAGTATCTTTTAAAACAAAGTTTAAATAATTTTATTCTTAAATTTCTTTTAATCTTGCATAGAAGAAACTTATGCTAATTTTTTCAAATCTAAACTTTAAAAACAAACTTTAAAATTAATGTTTCGAAATTATTTTGGGCTTAAAGTTCTTAAAATAAATTTAAATTTAAGTAAAAATGTCACTTTAAAAAAACAATTTTAATTTAAAATTTTTTTTAACTTTTAAATAACATTTCATTTTGTTTTTTTTTTTTATGCTATTGTCCTTGAATAAGCTAATAATAAAAGTTGTTTTTTTGTTTTTTTTTTTTTTTTCTATGTTTTTAGAGTATATTAGATACAGTAAAGGACATACTTATAATTTTTTGTAAAGGATTATACATCATCAATCATCAGTGTTTTTAAAAACAATTTTCTGTTTTTGTATAGTATCTGGGTTGATTGTTTTTTACTTTTTAAATAAACTATAGGGAATTTTACGACCACATGTTCGTAAAAATGTAATAAAAAGTTGTCTCATATTTTATTCTCTGGAGAATAAATATAATAACAAATATAATGTCAGATAAAAATGAAAGATATATAGTTATATTTTTCGGGTGAATTGTCATTATAATACAAAACAATAAAAACAATTTAAATTAGAGAAAAAATGTAAATGATTATTTTTCTTAATACAAATTTTTAAATGTTTAAAAGAAAAAAAAAAATAATGTGCTCAAGTTTCCTTAAGAAAGCAGAGCTTAAAGCTGCCTGAAACATTTATACTTCAGAACACCTAAATATAAATAAATAAATAAATAAAAATTTGAGTAAATTTGAAACAATTAGTTTTAAAGGGTGTTTACACTTGATAATTACATACAAAACAAAAAAAAATTTATTTCAATTTTTAAATTGTTCATCTGAAGATGAAGTGTTTTTTTTTAGTAAGAAAATAAACACCAAATAGCCAATCAATTATATAAAGCTCTATTTTTTCGAAACTTAATATTACCTATATACTAGTTTTTCAAAAAATTAGATTATTCCAAATATTCTAGAAAAATTAAAAAGAAGCAACCCCAAACTTTTCCACAATTTTTTTTTCATTTATTAAAACTTTTTTATAAAACTTCATATAAAATTAAAACTAATTTATACAGCGATAAAAATGTTATTTTCCATATACATATGATATGTAAATCGGTGAAAAAATATGTTCCTTAAAATTTAAAATAAAATACAAATTGAAAAAAAAAAAAAAACAAAATCGTAATAATTTAATTTTTTAATAGGTTTTTTATTCTCATAGTTGTTTATTGTCATGTCGTAAATATTTGTTATAGTCATTGCGAAAATAAAAATAACGTTGGCTAATTTTGCTAAACATCTAACAAACTATTATAACTATATCGTTTTATCTCTAATTTAATCTATTTATAGAATAGCAATATACATTATATCTAATCGGCGATGCTATTATTCAGATTCTCTTTACTTCTCTTAACATTCGTCGAAATATTAGAGTATTTATCTCTCTTTTTTAAATATTTTCTATGGAATAACATTTGTTCTATTGAACCAAAATCAATAATGCCTGCCTTAAAATAGTTTCAACGTAACACTGTGAAGGCATTCTACACTGTAGAAATTCTTATTACGGGTTTAAAACTGATTTTGAAATCTAATCCATATAAAATGTTGAACATACTTTCATCTAATATATTTCCTTCAGATAGATATGATCAATTATATAATTTGCAACTTTTCAAAATGAAACTGTACAAATTCATCCCAATTTACCCTTCAATTCTTCTCTCTTATATAGCTATTTCCTACCGATTTCTCTTCCTATTACCTAAAACTACAATATATTGTATAAAGAAATCCGTTCATAAAATTTGACTAACGTGAAAAAAAATTATATATATATATATACATACATATTGTATATTTATAGGTACTGACAAAAAAATTTGTTAATTTCTAAAACTTTTTTTTTTTTAACTTTTAGAGCATTTGACAAAAAAAAAAAATTAAATTTTTTAACTTTCAAAAACAGATTTTTACATTTTATAAATATTTATTTTTAACACATTAACAATGTTTAAACTTAGCAAATTTTTCTTTTTTTGTTTTTTTTTTCTTCATTTGTAAAAATACAAAAAAAAAAAATTAATTTATTGCATATAGCTTAAATAAATACCAAAATAAAATTATTGACAATCAATTTTCCAAAAGTTTTCATTTTTGTGGTTTTTTTTTCTCTTTATTAAGTGCTTATCAACAAAATAATAAAATAACAATTTAACAATAATACAGAATAAAATCAACAAAATAAAAAATTGAAACAACAAAAAAATAAACAAAGTAAAAAGCTAAAAAGAATAATAAAATAATTTAAACAAAATAACATTATTATTGAACTCCTAGCGTTCAAATTTTAAAACTAAAAAAAAAAATAAAAAAAAAAAAAAAACACAAAAGATAACATCGAAAAAGAAAAGAACTAACAACAAAATTTCAAAACATAAAAAATGTGAATAACAGTAAAACAAAAAAAAAAAAAATGCTTTTAAATTGTTTATAAAAAACAAAAAAAACGGAAAAAGAAAAGACCAAAATAATAAAAATATTGCCACCCATTAACGAAACAACAAAACAAAACCAAAAAAAAAAAACAACCAAATACACCAAATATAACAAATTTCGAAAATTCTAAAATAAAAAAAAAGGGGAAAATGTTCACATCACAAAATTAATATAATGTTTTGCAATATTTTTTAATCTTTCGTTTTGGTTTTTATATTTTTGTTTTTTTTTTTTTTTGTTCAGATTTAAAATCTAAATTAAAAAAAAAAACAAAATTTCATTTAAAATTAGTACAAAATAACTTAGATACTAAATAGAAAATTAAATTAATTAATTAATTAAAAATTAAAATAAAAATTTACATAAACATATATATATATATATATATATACATATATATATATAAGTTTTTATAAAATGATGTCACATCATTTTAATTCTATGCTAGAGCATTTAAAAATTGGCTCTTTACGTAATCGTACACCACAATCAAAATCAACAGATAATAATTCTGATACTAGTCCAACTAGTATTGGTGATGGTAATAATAGTATTAGTATTGATAATACAACAATAACAACAACAACAACTACACAAACTGGAATTGGTACAGTACAAGGATTTACAAATCCATTTCGACAAATTCAACAACAACAAAATCGTACAGATCCTATAGATAGTAGTAACAGTAACAGTAATAATGATATTATATTAGATAGAAATTTTTTATTTAATAATAGTATTGAATTAAATTCAGATGCTAAAAATAATGTTATTAATGGTGATGGTAATAATGTTAGCAGTTCTAGTAGTGGTTTTAATACAAATAATAATGTAAAGGGTAAGAAAAAAATTTTAAACATATGTATGTATTATTTAGATGATGTTGATGCATGAAAAATTTATATGTTTTGATTTTTAGTTTTTTTATTAATTAGGTAATAATTTGGATTTTTGTTTTTAGCACATTTCCAAAAAAATTTTGAAAAAATGTGCTTATAAGTTTCACTCTGTCCGTCCGTCTGTCCGTCCGTCTGTTTACAAAACTTCTACACCGTTAAAGATAGAGAAAAAAAATTTTAACCATGGGTAGGTCTCATAAAAAAATAATTTTGTGGAACAACTTTTTCATGTAGCCCCATCCATTACGGAGCTACAGCCCCTCAAACTTTGAAAAAGCCCTATTTTTAGATGCATATATATTATGTTCTGCTTAAGGTTTTTTCAATCTGAAAACGGCATTCGACAGGTATTTTTGTTACCTTTCTAAATTAAAATTATAAATCAAAATTATACAATTTTTTTAAATTTAGTATTTAAATTTACCGTTATGTGAAAACCAAATTTTTCTACTTTCATAACTCCGGCACCCCTTTAGATAGGAACCTGAAATTTTGAGGCAAGAAAGAACTTTTAGAATTAGTATAAGTTTGCTCAGAAATTTTTTTTGGACCACACCCTCTTTATGAGCTATTAGGGCTTAAAAATTAAAAATTTGCTATTTTTAAACACCTGTAACTTAGAAACCTGTAGACATTTTACTTCTGCAAGATATAAAAATTAAAGCTACAATAATATATTTTTGCGTGTGTTAAAGGTTTATTTTAGTTGTAAAGGGTTCCAAAGTTGCAGCTCTTCAAAATTTCGAAAAAGCCCCATTTTCAGATGTATATATCTCAGGCTCTGCGTAAGAGTTTTGCAATCTAAAACCGCCAGAAGATTGAAAATTTTATTATCTATATAAAACAATATCAAAATTATGTAATATTTTGTAATTTACTATTTAAATTTACCGTTATGTAAAAACCACATTTTGCATGAAATTTCTTTTTCATAACTCCGGCACCCCTTTAGATAGGAACCTGAAATTTTGAGGCAAGAAAGAACTTTTAGAATTAGTGTAAGTTTCCTCAGAAAATTTTTTGGTAGCACCCCTTGTTTAAGAGTTATTACGCCTCAAAAATTGAAAATTTGCTATTTTTAGACACCTGTAACTTAGGCACCTGTACAAATTTTTCTTCGGCAAGACATGAAAATTAAAGGTTCAACAATAATCTTTTACGTGTGTTAACGGCTTTTCTTAGTTATATAGGATTCCGGACTTACGACCCTTCAAAATTTCAAAAATGTCCTATTTTCACATTTTTTCCTATTACATGAAATTTTCAAATTTTTGTGCAAGTCACAATTCTAAACAATTTGTATTGAGGTTTGGAAATGTGCGCTTTTAAAAACCGTTGGTTTTCATTCTACCTTGTTTTCTATACTTTTAATTTTATAAATAATTTAATTTTGAATATAAAATATTGATTTATTTTTAAGTTTTATGTGAAATAAATTGGAAATATTTTTTCGTATTTGTTTTTTTGGTTTCGTATGAGTTTATTTGGTTTTTTTTTTGTAAGCACATATTGTAAGCACATATTATAAGCATTAAGAGCATATTATAAGCACATATTATAAGGAATTAAGCATTGCTGTAAGCACTTTTACAATTCGATATTTTTTCTTGAACATTGCGATAATAATGCAAGTAGAAAAACCCTTAGTAAAAATCTACCTATGTATGTGAAAGGTTTAATAAAGAGTTAATAACTAAAAAAAAAAACAAAAACATTTTATCTTAATATAGAAAGAATATTTGAAGAGTTTTGTCATATATTATAATTTTTACCATTTTTAATTCGATCAGAAGATTTAATGATTTTCTTGGGTTTTTTTTTTCGAGTTCATATTCCACTTTTATTTTATTTCAAGTTATCTCTTTCAAGTTGGTACGTTTTTAATTCCTCATTAAATTGTTTTCTCAAAACAATTCTTGTTTTCATAATAAATAATATGAAAATGTTTAAATACAAAATATGGAATATGGTTTTGATCTATTATAGCTTTACAGAATTTTCGGAATGTATATATATATCGTTTTTACTTTAACTCAGGACTTCTTTACTTTAAGTGAAGATCTTCTTACTTGAAGTGAAGATATTTTTATTTTAAATGAAGAATATTTATTTCCGTAATTTATTTTATATAAATATTAATATAATGTATATTTAAATTATATAATAGGTAGGTTATGTATAATATGATATTTATGTGTCAAATATTTATGTAAATGTATATGTATGTATATATTTTTACTTTAACTTTTATTACAAATGGCTTAACTTTAAGTAAAAAATCTTCACCTAAAATAAAAATGTATTCACTTAAAGTAAAAATGTCTTCACTTAAAGTAAAAATGTCTTCACTTAAAGTAAAAATGTTTTCACTTAAAGTAAAAATGTCTTCAATTAAAGTAAAAAAAAGTATATTATCAGACAGACTTTTCTTAGACTCTAAGACAATAGGTTTTTAGGTTAAACTTTCTTCAATAGGTTCTTATATTACCTTTACATGCTTAGTATATACATATATGTAATGTGAATTACTATGTTGTATAGAATTACTATTACCTTTACAAAATTTCTAAATAAACTTAAATAAAAATTGATTTATATATTTTCATTTAAAACTCTTAATATTTATAAGTTTCATTATTTTCTGCATTTTTGTTTTTCTTAAGCTTTAATACAATTTAAAAATAAAATTTTATACTATCTATATACTATCTATAGTATACTATTTTATACTATACTATACAATTTAAAAATAATCAAGAATGAAAATTTAATATAAAATTTGTATTTTTTTTTTTTTGAAAATTCAGAAAATTTTATTGAATCCAGTCAAGTGTTAAATGGTGTATCAACAACATCTTTAGCAATATCGACTGGATCAAATCTTGATAAAACTTCAACTGATACAAAATGGAATTCAACATTTACCACAACATTAAAGAATATACAAAATTATACAAGTAATAATATTAAAAATACAACATCTAATCTAATAAATAATGATATTGAAAATAATTCAAGTGCTTCAAATATCATTTCAAATAATCAAAATCAAATAACAAGTAATCATATTGTTAAAAATAATGATTATAATGCAAGCATTAATAGAAAATCATCGACAACAATAATTGCAAATAATGATATTGTTAAAACGCATTCAAGTCAAAATGCAATTCGTAAAAGTAGTGTTATAAGTGTTGGTAGCAATTCTACTAATCGTAGTAGTAGCGGTATTGGTACTGGCAGTGTTAATAGTGTTGGTAATAGTGGTGGTAGCAGTTGTAGTACTAATAATTCACCAATATCAATAACAAAAATTACAGCTGTTAAAAAATTACAACAACAAGAAAATATGGCACGTAAACGTCCAAGTATATCAATACCAAATGGTGATTGTATTGATGATAATGGTAGTCGTTCTAATGAATTATCAAATTTGATAATAACCGATATTAAAAGTACTGGACATATTAATAAAATTGGTATAAAAAATAATGAAATAAAAACAAGCGGAAATGTTAATAATAGTGGAGATGTTAAAGATATTAAAGAAAAAAGTTCAAGAACACGTGAATTATCACCAACACCAAGACAACAACAACGTAAATTATCATGTGATATGCGTGATGTACGTTCAAGAGCTGGTAGTGTTAATTTAGATGAAGATGGTAGACCAATTTTAATTAGAAAACCAGTTAAACTGAAGAATGTTTCTAGTAAAGCTGAATCATATGATACTTTGCATACAAAAGCAACTTCGGTAAGTGAAAATTTTTTTTTTTTTTTTTTAAATATATTATAACTATTTATTCTTTAAAATTTTAAAATTTATATTTGAATTTTTTTTCCCCATTGAAAATAAAATTTAATTCTACAACAATTCTACAACAATTCTACAACAATAGTAACTTAATGACGGACATATAAAGTTTGATAGCATTTATTTTAAAAATCAATTTATTTAAATGAATAAAATTATAAATTGATAGAAATTATAAATAATAATGGAAGGTTTAAAGTAAAATTAAAGAACAGAAAGTGTTGAATATTTTTAATAAGAAAATTTTAATTAATATTTAAGTTAAGGATAGCAATATTTATGGGTATATATAACAGCAGGAAGTAAATTTTTAAAATTATCTTACTGAAAATGTTATTGTGCTTCTTATATTTTGAATATTAATTGATTTTAAATAATAAAAATATTATTTAGAAGTAGTCAATTGAATTAAAATTTCTAGGAATAAGGTGAAGGTATTTGTTAAACTTTTTACAAATTTTAGACAAAATTAACTCTTAAAAGGAGACCTCGGTGGTCTAGTGGATAAGACTGTATAAAATACACTGTAAATACCATGGAAGTGTGGATTTAAATCCAACGTAAGAATAATTCCTCATTACGACATTTACAATCATACCTAGAAACGAAAGGCTGTGTAATTTCCTTGTGATATCTCTATTTGGCGGGGAAATAAACTAAAAAAATAAACTAAATTAATAAAATAGGAAAATTCTAAAAATTTGCAAATCATAAAACTCTAAAATTTAAAAATCAAATTTAGTTTTTAATGTAATAAAAACAAAGAAAAACGGTATAAAATTTTTCAATTCTCAAGATAGATTCTCATGCATGCTGGTTCTCACTGTTCTTTTGAAATGCTATTTTTTTTATTTATTTTCATATCCAATAGCTTTTGCAACTAAGCTATTGGATATGGTTTGAATCTATCTTTGCCTACAATTTATGTTGTTCCAGGTTTCGAAGTGAATAAAAATCGGTTTGATTTTGAGAATATTCTGCTGGTCGTTTCTTGCTAGTATTTTTATTATTAAGATATTATAGTTTTAGTAAATTCTGGTTTCTTGGCATTCTTGTACAATATGCTTGATATACTGCTGTAGAAATAGCAAGTTGGTGGTTCGTTACTGCCGAAAATGTACTTAAATTTGATGTCTTTTGGTCTTTTCCAGTAAGATAAGTTTTTTTTAATTGGTTCGGGAGAATTGGAACTTTTGGAAGGTGTTCGATTTGTTTTATAGTTGTAGTGTTTTGTCAAAATATGACAGAATTTTTTAATTATCGCGATAGAATTTCTTAGGTAGTAATGTAACTACTAGTAATGTATGTATAAATATATATAAAAAAAATCAATAAATTATAAAAAAGTTCACAACAAAACAACATATTTGAAAACTTTAATAAAAAAATATACTTTTAATGTTAGTATAATATTTTGTTCTAAATTCCTACTTCTGATTTCCGGTTGAAATATAAAAACTTATTCTATATTCTATATATACTATATAGGTATTAAAGACTAACTTTTGTGAAATATTACACGAAAAGTTTTGCTGACAACTATTTTTTTTTTCTAGTTACAACTTTAAATTAACAACAGGAGCAAAAATAAATATTTTAAAATTTTATAAAAAGCAAAAAATAACACTCAAACCACTCCATTAATAAAATAATCCTTTTTAAATATTTCCCTGTTCTTATTAATTAAGAAACTTCATCATATAGGTATTTGATTTTACACTTTTAGTATATGTTAACATTTTTCATGTGAAAATTAAAATTAAATATTACGTTTAAAGCAGAATAAAAAACCAAAGGTTTTTAAAAGCGCACATTTTCTAAAAACAGTTTAAAATTTATTGTGACTTGCTTCAAAATTTGTAAATTTTTTTAAACTTTATATGTAACAAAAGACTGTAGAAAATCAGGAGATATCTTCTTCAGTTTTAAGTTAACCTTTATAAATAAGAAGAACTGTTAACTCATTTCAAAATATATTGTTGAAAATTTAAGTTTTGGATTATATTTTGATGAAATTTGTACAAGCACCTAAGTTATAGGTGTCTAAAAATAATGAAATTTCAATTGTTGACTCCTAATGGCTCAGTACAAAACAAAATTCTGAGGTAATTATTGCTAATTCTGAAAGATCTTTCCTCCTTCAAGGTTCCATGAAAATCTGTGCCGTAGTTATGAAGGAAATGAAATTCTGATATTTTTTGTTTCACATAACTGTAAATTTAAATACTAAATTTTAAAAGTCCTGTGTTTTGGCGTATTTGTATTGAATAAATTGAAATTAGTATTAAGCAAAACTTGAAATATAAGCATTTGAAAATAGAGCTTTTTCAAACAATAAGGGGCTATAGCTTCGTTGTTAATAGATGGGGCTGCATATAAAAGTTAGTCTACAATTTTTCTAAAAAACCTATTCGTGGTTAAAGTGTCATTATTCAATTATAAACTGTGTAGAAATTTTGTAAACAGATGGGTAGACAGACGGGGAAAGTTAAACTAATAAGAAAGTTTTTCAATTTTTTTTTTTAAATGTGCTACAAATCGAATTAAATAGAAAGAGTTTTTTACACATTTAGTTTGTATCAACTAAAATTCTATTTTTTACGCGGTTTCGTTGTTTAGTTCCACGATAGCATAGCATTTAATATGGCATATAATATCAAATGTTTAGACAATCAGATTAAAAAATTAAAGTTTAAAGGTTAATTTTAAAAATTTTTTGATTGAAAAAAGAGAACTATCAGTATTTTATATATTGTACTTTATATGTGGTAAGCGGGTATAATTATCTTTCAAACTTTTATTTTATAAACTTTATCTTTTTCACATCGGTACACAACCATCTTTATATCAACTAATCATTATTTAAAACTATACACAAAATGTATATGATGTATGTCTGAAATCACTTGAAAACATTTGAAAGAATTTATAATTTGGTATATAAAAGGTTTTATTACAATTGTACAGGTCTGGGTTGTCTTGAGTGAGTCTTGAAAATTCCAAGTAAAATTTGCCATTTTTTTGTTCAGTAATTAGCGGAAATGCAGAGGAAAATATATTCATTATTATTGTTAATTCTTTACCTGAACTGTTACTTGAAGAGAATATCTTATTTATACCCGTATGAATGTATATTCAAGGATATAATAAATTTGCCATTACGTGTTTTTTTAAATGGGTCAAGTTAGATATAGACTCAAGTGCGTGGATCGAATCAGAATCGAATTCTGAGTATTCTGTCCGCCCGCACGATAACTCAAACAATAAAGGAGCTAGGATTCTGAAATTTTTACTACATCACTTTTGTAAAATTGTTAGTTTCGCTAATTAAATCCATTACGTTTGGTCGGCGGATTTCAATAGCTGCCATACAATTTCTTTCTTTATATAAAAATATTTTTCTTTATATAAAAAAAACGCAGTGTCTATAAAAGTGTCTAGGTATATGGAAATTAGTGAAAAGATGCCAAGTTGCATGTCAGTCTGTTCTGTAAAAGTTGGTTGTACTGATGCAACAGGTTCGGGTATCTGCCATAGAATTTCTCTTTATATATGAAAATAATTTAGTGCCTATTGGAGCTATGTATCTGAATTTTTCTAAAAAAAAGATCAAGTTTTATGGAAACAACTTTTATTATGTTCATAGAGGTATGCCAGAGGTATGCACTTTTTTTGGTTTTCTTTTTTATTTTCTTTTTGTTTATTAGCATAGATCAACAGATCGCTGGGCCTACGTGTCTATCCTAACAAACATTTTGATTTAACTAGTTAATAAAACGTAATTTTACGTTTTTCATTTCGTATCCTGTAATTTTAAGTTTTCCATTTTGGATTCATATATTATGTTCATACGGGTATACCAGACAGTAGATTGACACAGTCTACTCTACTGCACTCTTTCTGGTTTTTTTTTTTTTTAAATTTTGTTTTTATTTATTAGCAAAAGATTTAAGTTAGAACAACGGATCGCTGGTGGTTAATTCCTATTCTTGCTTTGACTTAATTGCAATAACTGAAATCGGATCTTTTAAATTTTTCGTACTGCGAAGATCCTAATTCTACCAAGGCAGTTAATTAATTTTCAATTGATTCAATTGATTCAATTTAGTATGTAGTTTTTTTTACATTTCTACTTACAAATCAACTTTGTAAAATGAAAAGTTAAATGTCTCCTGCTCCAGTGTAGTTTTCTTTTTAAATAAATAGTGAGACCAAAATATTTGTTGATTTACTTTAAAAACTGATGTTTCATGATAATTTCATTAATGGCATTAAATTTTCATTTCATTAAAATATAAAAATGAAAATTAATGGCTATAAAAATGATATTTTAAATCATTAACATATAACATTTTTTTTCAATTTAAATAAAAGAGTGAATATAGTTGATTTTTATTCGGAAGATCTGTAAAATCATGATTTAATAACAGAAAACTTTCCTTTAAAATTATATCAGTGGAAATTATATTTTTATACCCTACACCTAAAGTATAGGGTATATTAACTTTGGTATGGTGTTTGTAACCACCAAAAGGAAGCGAGTTAGGTATAGACATGTATATATATTCTGAATCAGGATCACCGCCGGAGTCGATTTAGCGATGTCCGTCCGTCCGTCCGTCCGTCCGTACGCACGATAACTCAAAAAATAATGATGCTATCTTGATGAAATTTATATAGTAGGTTACTAATTACGAAAGAAAGGCTAAGTTCGAATCTGGACAAAATCCGTCCATGGGTTCGGATTCTGGAAGCTTCCGAATGATTCCGGCTTTTGGAGATAATTTCTGCAAACGAGATTATCTCCAAAAGCAACAAAGATAGAACCTTCAAATTTTGTACAATGATGTTTCTTCCCGTTCGATTTATGTCTCTGAAATTTAAGAGGATTTGGTCCATGGGTTTGGGTTTTGGAAGCTTCCGAACGAGGACCAGAGCAAATGAGATTATTTCCAAAACCAACAAAGATAGAACCTTTAAATTTTGTACAGTGATGTTCCTTCCCGTTCGATTTATGTCTCTGAAATTTAAGAGGATTTGGTCCATGGGTTTTGGATTTGGAAGCTTCCGAACGAGCCCCAGAGCAAATGAGATTATCTCCAAAACCAATAAAGATATAACCTTTACTTTTGGCAGGGTGGTGTTCTTTCATGTTTTATTTAAGTCTCTGAAATGTGAGAAGATTTGGTCCATGGGTTCGGGTTTTGGAAACTTCCGAACGAGCCCCAGAGCAAACGAGATTATCTCCAAAACCAATAAAGATAGAACCTTTAAATTTTTTATAATGATGTTTCTTCCAGTTTGATTTATGTCTCTAAAATTTAAGAGGATGTGGTCCATGGGTTTGGATTTTGGAAGCTTCCCAACGAGCCCCAGAGCAAATGAGATTATCTCCAAAAACAACAAATATATATAACCTTTAAATTTGACCGAATGGTGTTTTTTCATGTTTGATTTAAGTCTCTGAAATTTGAGAGGATTTGGCCATGGGTTTAAATTTGAAAGTATTTGAACCGTGGATTCGAATTTTGGAAGCTTCCGAACGAGCCGCAGAGCAAATGAGATTATATCCAATACGAACAAAGGTAGAACCTTTGAATTTGGTACAATGGTGTTCTTTCGTGTTTGATTTATGTCTCTGAAATTTAAGAGGATTTGGTCCATGGGTTTGGTTTTGGAAACTTCCGAACGAGCACCAGAGCAAATGAGATTATCTCCAAAACCAACAAAGATATAACCTTTAAATTTGGCAGGGTGGTGTTCTTTCATGTTTTATTTAAGTCTCTAAAATGTGAGAAGATTTGGTCCATGGGTTCGGGTTTTGGAAACTTCCGAAAGAGCCCCAGAGCAAACGAGATTATCTCCAAAACCAATAAAGATAGAACCTTTAAATTTTTTATAATGATGTTTCTTCCAGTTTGATTTATGTCTCTAAAATTTAAGAGGATGTGGTCCATGGGTTTGGATTTTGGAAGCTTCCGAACGAGCCCCAGAGCAAATGAGATTATCTCCAAAAACAACAAATATATAACCTTTACTTTTGGCATAATGGTGTTCTTTCATGTATGATTTAGGCCTCTGAAATTTGAGAGGATTTGGTCCTTGGGTTCGGATTTTGAAAGCTTCCGAACGAGCCTCAGAGCAAATGATATTATCTCCAAATGCAACAAAGATATAACCTTTAAATTAGGCAGAATGGTGTTCCTTCATGTTTGATTTATGTTTCTGAAATTTGTGAGGATTTGGTCCATGGGTTCAAATCTTGGAAGCTTCCGGACGAGCCCCAGAGCAAACGAGTATATCTCCACAACCAACAAAGATAGAACTTTTATTTTTAGTACAAAGGTGTTCTGTTATGTTTCCTTTTCTGTAAAATTGGAAACTGACATTTGAAAGAATTTGAACCATGGGTTCGTATTTTGGAAACTTCCGGACGAGCACAAGAGCAACGAGCATATCTCCAAAACCAACAAAAGTAGAACCTTTAAATTTAATAGAATGGTGTTCTGGCAAGTTTTCTTTATGTTCCTGAGATGGATTCGATGAATTGGAGTGGCAATTCGGGTAGCTGACACAAACATCCCAAGGACTACCAATCTCCGAAAATAATTAAGATAGAAACTTAAAACTTTATACAAGGGTGTCAAGCATATCCCAAGCGGATGCCTCTTTTACGTTCTTGAAATTCGAGTTGAATAAGACAGAAAAGGGAAGAAGTTCAAGCAGCTGCCAAAAACACTTATGGATTGTTAATTTAATTCGAATTATTCAGGTGTAGGGTATTAATAAGTCGGTTGCATCGACTTACTGTTACATTTACTTGTTTTTTGCTTAAAACAGCCAACATTTTATTTTTTTTAAATTTTTCTTAATTTTTTTATTAAAAAACCACAAACTTTAAATTTCAATTGAAATCTGTTTGATGAGAATATTTCATTAAAATATTTTCAGAATAATAGCCATAAAATGAAAACTTTATTAATGCTTTAATTAAGAGATTTTTGAAATATATGTTGTATACATATATATATCCATTATACATATATATATATATCCGTTATGTAAATTTTCTTTTTTTTTTGCCTTTCCAACAAAAATCCAGAAACAATTTTAAATAAAGATTTGGTTAGTGGCATAATATTTCATTAATAAGGATATGGAAAAATTTTTTATGTTCACGAAAATAATTTTATTTTTCCGTTGGAAGCTTCAAAGCGAGCAGCAAAAAAAAATTTTTTTATTTTATATAAATATTGAGAGTGCGTGAAAGGAGTGTTAATAATTTGATGCATTGATATACATGAAATCGCCAAAAACAAGATTGGGAATTATTTATTAAATATTTTGCAACATTTACAGAGTTTATAATTCTAAAAAAAAAAAACAAAAAAAAAATAAAAGCATTTGTATGTAAAAATTGTAATTGAATTTGAATAGACTGTGATGAAAACATTCGTCCAGTTGCAATTTGGTTCTCCCAATGAAACAATTAGTTTTAGTATATTTTATATACGCAATTTTATTTTTTTTTTTTATTTCGTTTCATACTTTTTTTTTTTTTTTGTTTTTGTGGTTTTGTAAAATTTCAAAGGATAATTTCCTTTTTTTTGTTTTGTAATTTTGTTTTGTCTCTTTTATTCTTTCAGTATTTGTACAATATACAACAGGTAAAAATTGTATTAAATGTTTTTACCCGTTATTTTGGTTTTTTTTCTTTTTGTTTTTTTGTTATTATTAATGTGAGTTGTAACTTGTAACAATGTATCTGCTTCTGTTTATGGTTAAATATGAATATACCAATCCTTGTTTTTTTTTTTGGTTTCTTTTTTTTTGTTTTCTTTTTTATAATAACCAGAACTACATGACCATTAAACAGAATTTAATGTTGAAAGTTTATTTTCATATTATTATTTCACAACTGCCGTATAAAGTATATTATAATTTTTTATTTTTTGTTTTTTATGTTTTTCCCCAGTTGTACAACTTTTCCGCACTATACAATACATTCCATTTGGACAATAACATTAATATCGTATGCGATAAATAAAAAAATTACAACAAAGACAGTAAAAATAACAAATTTATTATCTGATAACATTACATTTAATGATGGGTAACTTGTATAACTTTGGTTTTGGTTTGGGGTGTTATTTTTTTTGGTTTTAGAAACAAAAACAAAAAAGAAAAATTAAATTTGATGCTAAAGTAAAATTTTACCAGATTACCAAATTTTTGAGCAAAGTATAAAATTCGCACAAAAAAAAAAATAAAAATATTAATCATGTGGAAAAATTTAAAGTTTTTTTTGGTCAATATTTGGGTTTTCATTTTTTTTTCTTTATTTAGTTATTTTAATATTATATCATACCACATAGTATTGTGAAATTTGAATACAAGAATATGCTAATTTTTTAAAAAATAAAAAAAATAAATTTCATATTGCATATTTATAGGACGTTTACTTTTAATATCATATTGATAGACCTAATATATCAGGATATAATTTATACGTTGGGAATATAAGAGTTTTTTTTGGAAGGGACGATGGGAATCATCGAAAAACACTATAGATAGTGTAACAAGTATAAGTCCTTATGAGTGTATGAGACTTTAATCCACAAACACCACCTTCCTTTTTTAACCAAACAATAAATTTTACGACCTTTAGTACTTATGTACTGTTTGGTCAAAGGAACTTGAGTTAAGGAATAAAAAATTGATTTCAAATTGGCAGGCATATTATGAGTAAAGTTGGTAATATTCACCTTGAGTCTTTGCACGTTATAAATCATCACCAATTCTCGAGAACACAAGAGGTGGGAGATTGTTCCACATTCACGATGTTCGTATATCATAAAGATGAAAAAAAAAAAGCTTCTTCTTTCTACTTTGAGAGGAGGCATCAAACTTTTAATCCCTGAAACTTTGAAATTTAGATTATTTTTTTTCATCTTAAGAACTAAATGATACTCCACATTTCTTTATATTCACTGATCATCTACATTTTTTGTGTCACATAAATAAGATCTAAAGTTGTCGAATTTATCTGATAACTGCCAAATTCAGTATCTAAGGCTTGATATCAAATAAATTTTAAATCAAAAATGGATTAACACGAACAGTTGATTTTTATTATTGAATTATTGAATTATTTTAAGAGAAGCCCATAAATTACGCAATTTTGGTATTACAACCTTTGGAAATATTACTTGAATGAAAAATGAATAGTTAAAATGAAATTTCATTGGTTTTATATTCATCAATTAGACTAATAATTTTCATTTAAATAATTTTTTTTAAACATACCTTAAATGTTTTTTAAAGAGGAAAAAACGGGCTTAAATTTGCAATTTTCGTAATTCTGATAAATTATTTTAAACAATAAAATATATGAATCAGCAGAAATAGATTAAACACTTTTCATAATATAACCTTTTAGAAATATATTTCTATTTTCTAAGTTCTATTCAGTAAATTACTCATAAGATTCAACTATTATTTATTATCATTACTTAAAATTAACTTTATTATTTTCAAATTCTATAAATCTGAATGTAAAATAAATAATAAAGAATAACTTTTCGTAGCATCTGTATTCTGTAGTATGTATATATGTATGTATATATATTTTGAAAGTAGAAAAAAACAAATTCCAAGCATACACCATCTTATAATAACCACTTCATTACATAATTGTTTTTCTTTTCATAATTCATGTTATTCTCATTTTCTAGTAGTTGGTATATCAATAGTGCCTTTTCTACTAAAACAAAAAAAATAATTGTATATATATATGTATAGAAAAAGACACAAAAACATTTTTTTTTTTTTTTTTTTTGGGGATAATTATACTTAAGTATATCATTTTTATTGCCTTAAGTTACTTTTATGGTATATCCTTACAAATCCTTAAAAATTCCTTAACTTTAAGACAAAAAGAAAAGAAAACCATTATCCCTACCTTTTTTTTTTTTTTTTTTTTCATTTTTCTAGATTTTTCTTCTCTTTATTTTTTATTTTTTCTTGTATCTTAACACATTCTATCATACTTTGAAGACCAATGTAATGGTTTAAGATTTAACCTAAATTTTTTTTTTTTTTTGGTGCACCAAAAAATTTGGGTTTAAAAAAAAAAAGAATAAGAACGAATTATTTTATAAAATTTAAAACATTGAAGTTTTAAATATAGAAGAAAAGTTAAAAGAAAATTAAAAATGATTTTAAAGTGAAATAAAAAAAAAAAAAATTAAGGTTTAAAAAAAAATCCGTTTTAACAGTATCTAAAGATTTTTCAATTCAATTTTTTAATTTTATTTATTATATATTTTGATACTATTGACTAAAATAAAGTTAATATGTTGTGTTTAAAGAATTTTGTTTTAGGCATATGTACTTAATATGTACATATTAAGAAAATTAATTTAATTTTAAAAAACAAAAAAAAAAAAATAAAGTATTTATTAAGTTTAAACAGTAATCTTATGTCTAGACTATGAACCGATTTGACAATATTCTTCAATTTAATTCTTTAATTATTCAAAACTTGAAATTTTTTAAACTTATTAAAACAAAATTGTTTTTCTAGAGTTTGGGTACGTTTGCGTATATATTGATTAAACGTTAATGTATTTAAAAAAAAAACTCTGTTAACTTATTTATACTTTAAGTTTTTAGTTATTGGTAACATCTACGAATAACTATTTTAATTAACAAAATTTTAATCAGAAACCACAATTGGTTGACTAAATAACACGTGAAAACTCTAATCTGTAACTGATTGTTCCAGAATCGATCAGAATGAAAAAAAAAAATAAATTGATGTTTCAAATAATTTTCTTTTATAAGAGCCGATTATTTTATTCAATATAAATTTTTTTTCGTCCTATCCACATTTAAAAATTCATTGAAATTTTGTACTAATTTTGTGTGAATGTATATCTAGAGAAGTTGTAAGTATCTATAATATTTTTACTAGATATTCTTAAGTATATCAAATTAAGTTTTAGTTTTACTTTTTGATATGTGTTAAGAAAACCTTAAGACTTACATTAAATTTTTTTTAGTGGCTTTTTAAAAAGTTTGGTATTAAAAGCAATAAATTAAATTTCAATTGTTACATTTGAAAATTAAAATGTGTTCTTTTATTTTTTATTTAGATACATATTACGGCGTCACGGTATTACTTTGATCAAATATTTTTAATATATTTATGAACTTGAATATTGTTTTGATATCGACTTCAGTTGTGTATGCATTTTTTTTTTTTGAAGAACTGAAACATGATTTTGTAAAGAACTGCAATATGCAATATCCCCCATAATTCAAAATCTTATATATATATATATATATATATATATACATACTTATTCTTAAAAGTTGATTTAAAACTCTAAATTCTTAAAAATCAAACATAGACCTTTTCAAATCTCTTATATGGATGTTTTATCCATACTTATTGTGAAAAAAGGGAATATACTCATTTATGAACCCAACTCTAAAATCCCTAAAATTAAACGATGGATGGATGTTTTGTCCATAGAAGATCTTACATAGAGATTTTTTTCATATATTTTTCAAATTAAAAAAAGACTTTTTTTTTTTGTCTTAGAGGATTTATAAAAAGGATCAAACGTACCGCTTTCAAATTAACTATTAGAAAATTGTATAGACACAAATATATTTAATGAAACAATTGATAAAAACATTAAATTGATAATTTAACAGAAAGCAATAAAATAGATAACTCCTTTTTTTGTTATTAACCTATTATCAATCAACTAACTCTCAAGTTAACTACTTTTCTAAATACAATAAATTTTCAAAATTACCTCTTAAATGTATCCATTAAAAATAAATAATTAAAAGAAAATTTCCAGAAAATAAAAAACAAATTTAATTTAGTGTATAAAATATAATAATAAAAATGCAATACAGCATATTGTAAAATCATTCATTATTATTGAACATTATTGACCCGCCATTAAACTCTATTGTATCATTTGCTTTATTTCTTTTCAGGTGTAACAGACTAAAAACAAAAAAAAAAAAAACAAAAAATAAATAAATAAATACAAAATAAAAACTTTTACACCTTGAATAGATCTTTATAATTCATAAATTTTCATTATTACACTTAAAGTTTTCTTCTTTTTAATGTCTTAACTTCTTATGGTACTAAAATTTGAAAATGATAAATTTCCGCAAAACACAATCACATAAATAAACAAAAAAAAAACATAGGACAAGAAAAAAAGAAAAGCAAACATGAAAATCATGTCTACTTAATATCCTTTTTTTTTTTTTTTAAGCTTAAACAAGAACAAAATAATTTAGTAAATAAAATACAAAATATTATATACCTAGAAAAAATGAAACATTATTGTTGAATCATCATTTATAGGAAACTGGATGGGGGTATCTTTTATATCGGAAATGCCTTCTTAGCAATAAAAATACTATTATTGGTACAAAAATATAATTTATTTACTTTTATTTTCTTTTTGTTTGTTTTTTTTTTTTTTTTTTTTCTATCAAAAATTCTGTTCACATTTTAATCCGAACCGTAACTAACCACATAATTCAAATTGTATATTCACATACCTACAAACTTTTATCAAAACTCAAGTTAATGCTAATCCAAACAGAAAATACTCAATTCAAAGTAAAACAAAAAAAAAAAAAAAAAAAATTCTCAAAGAAAATTTTTTACTCTATTCCCAAAAATATGCTTGCAAAAATTCTTATATTCTTTTTGTCGCATATTTTCTTTTTTTTATCTAACTTTTAATTTTTCCTTTTGGGAACTGATTCCTGCAGCAGGGTATACCTAATATTTTTTTTCTTTCTATAACTTAAGAAATTTTCATGTTTTTCCCTAAGTAAACCTACAAATATGAAAAATGAAAAAAAAATGGAAACATATATAAAGACAAAAAAAAACAAACAAAAAAAAAAAAAACTCAAAAGATATTTGTTTTTGTTTTGTATTAAAATCAGGACTGTATCTTAGATAGGATCAAAGAAATTTCTATGATTCGAGAACATTTTATCGAAAAAACAAAAAAAAATATTAAATTAAAGAATCAAACATTTACGTATTCAAATTTTTTTTTTAATTCAATCAAAAATAAAAGAAAAAAAATTAAAACAAAAACGAAAACGAAAACGAGAAAAACTTAAAGAATAGATAGAAGAATTTAAAATCAAAAATCAACTGAAATAGCAAATTCTGATTATGACTCTTGGACAACATGTTAAAACTGTTCTACATTGTCCTTAAAATCAATATTTTATGTTCAAAAAAAATAACAAAGTAAGCATGTATTGTATTGTAAACCGATTACCAGATGTTACCTCAATGAAAAGTCTATAATCATAAATACAAAGACATGTTTAAGGAAATAAAAAAAAAATTTTTTTATTTCCTTAAACAAAAATGTCAAAAGAATAATTTATTTCGGAATTATTATAAATTCATCTATATCTATGAGATATTTCATTCGTGCTGTTGTTTATATTGTTGTTAAATTTATTTGTTTTTAATTTTTAGTTTTAATTTTTTTTTTTGATATAAAGTGGTTTTAAAATTGCATGGAAAAATTCTATATTTTGAGTGAGGTTTTTTTTTTTTTTATATTTAAGAGGAATTCAATTAATTTTAGACACTAGGTTCCAGAAACTTCCAGGTACTATCCCCAGTATATTTTTAGTATGTATTTCTTTGGTTTTGTATCAACTGTATCATTTTTCCAGTAATGACTTCAGTTTTTCAAACGTTCGATCATAATTAAATTAACCGCAACCCATAATCGTCTATAATTTTTTTTATTTTATATTCGGTTTACAAAATGCCTTTTTAAATTTACAGACAATAATGTGACCGAAAACTGAGTATTACGGCAGATTTTATAGTATTAAATCACTAAATAAAAATTATTAATTCTTTTTCTGGAAGCCAAATCACTCTGTAGACTCATTTGATAATATATTTTATTTATTAGTATAACCATATCTGCCACCATCCAAAATGTATGTTGATCAAAGTTTTCCATGCTAGTAAATGTTATATCATACCCATTAAAAGGAAATGGTCATAGAAAATGTCGTTGCCAACATTTTATCATCTTATCATCTTAATTATACAAAACTTCCTTCAAACAACTCAAGAATTGAGAAGAGACAGTGGATCTAATAAAATTGACCTTGAACTCAAATCTCACTCTTTTCAATAAATTCTACTCGTAGTTTTTGTTTGAAATTGTGTGATTTGAGTTTAAGGACAATTTTATGCATTTGAACTAGTGAGGGATCGTAAAAATGTATAAAGCTTTCCATTCAATATATTCCACTTTATAAATCAATATACATATTTACAGTATTTTAAATGGTTAACTTATAGATCCATTTATACAGGATTTGGTTACCAATTTTGTATTATAAATCAAAAATATAACATATAAAAAATTAAATTTAAATTTAAATCTCAATTATATATATATATATATTATATTAAATCTTTAAACATATTTTTATTCTATTTAATTTGATATCTTGCAAATTTTTTTCAAATATCTGTTTAAGATTCTTTTCTTATTATATAAAAAGATTAAATTAGAATATCTTGAATTTAAAGATTTTCTTAATAAATTGGAATGTGGATGATTATATAATAAAATGAATATTTAAAATTTATAAAAGTCTTAAAAAGGATCCATTAATAACAAATAATAAAAAAAAAAAGTCCTTTTGAGGATGAAATGCAAATAGTATTTATTTGAAAATTTCGAAAAAAATCTCAATCTCATAAAAATTATGTATTTTTATATATAAAAAGATTATTAATATTTTGTTAATTACTTAAGATTTTTTTTTTGACTAGACCTAGATTTAAATTTTTGTTTTATGATTTTAAATGAAATTTCATTTTAAAAATTTTATTGGAGATTTGGGAATTAATTAATTTTGATTGTATTTATTTATGTTTTAAATGGAGTTTGATTTATTTGGAATACACCAAATAGAATTTGGACGGATATTTAATTAAAAAATTAATTTTTAATTTTGTAGTTTTCTTTTCGGATAATAAAATTTTCTTCTATATTTTCATTTCTAATTGTTTTATTGATTATATAGAAGTCCCAGAGATCGAGTTTATACCTTGTCGATTTATTGACCTTTAATATGCATTTTGATTATTAAATTATTAAAAGTTTAAAAATGATTCTTCTTTGCCAGTTGGTATAATAAAACCATTACAGAGAAAAACAAAAACCAAGAAAAACCAATTCTAAACAATTATTTGAGTGTCTAGACCCTGACGTTTTAACGAGTCATAAAAATAATCCTTTTTGTTTTTTCATTTATTATATATTATATTTTAAAAACAGATTTTTCGCTTCTTAAAAACAAATTCATTAATTTTTTATTAATTTAAATGATTAAAAAGGAAAAAATGAAATTTTAATTTGATAAAAAAAAAACACCAATATAAATAAACCAAAATACCCGTCAAATAGAAATGAACAGCGAAAAAAAAAAAAGCAAAAAATTTAAAAGGTCCTTTTTTGCTGTTGTTCATATTAATTATTTCAAATTCTGAGTGAAATTTGAAGATTGTTGATTTTCAATTTACAGAAAAGAATCCTATAAAGTGTTATAAAAAACTTGAAAAAGAGAAAAAAATAATGAATAGGATCAACAAGGACTAATGAAATAATTTTCTTATACATGTTCTTTTTTGATGGTACTTTAAAAACGATTATCCTATTTTTCTTGTATAAAATCTCTTTACTTTTTTTAAAGACTTTAATTTGATACTAGATTTAACTAACCAAGATTTATGTAGTTTTATATTGTGTACATCAGTTTCTTAAATTGCCTCAAATGAACATCAGTTATTTTTCGTTTTGATTATTTTTTTTTTTTTTTCTTGACAATCCTTAACACAATAAAAGAGAAACCAAAGAAAAAAAAAGAATGGAAAAATAAGTTTATGCTATAGAGATAGCTAACCACAAATAAATTGTGTACCGAATATGATAAGACATTTTAAAAAATTGTCCGCCCGCACAGTTGTAACTCATTGAAATTTATGTGGTTCTGTCCTAAACAGTTTCAGATAGGCAAAATTAATGACATTATTTGATAACTTTATTCAAGGATAGTTATAAGATATTCTTTTTTATCAAAGCCGCATAATAATGTTAAATATCACAACTCCTATATGTTTTAAAAAAACAACTAATTTTTATTGAATGTAACAGATTGGTTTAGTCCTTTAGTTTAGTTAAAAGTTTAATTGTTTTAATTTAATCATAAGTCAAAATATAATTGATACCAAATATTATCATGAAAATTAATTAAAAATACTTATAATCTTAATTTTATTTATTACCTACTGTTTAAAAGAGTAATTTTTAAATTCGGTTAGACTAAATTTTGAAATTTCTCATAACAGATCTTGATAAGTATTACCTATGTAAGAAGTACCTTTGTAAATCTTTTTTAATGGTTAAGTTTTGTTTTTTAAATACATTTCTTTCTATTAAAAGCTTATAATAATTAATTTTTAAAGCTTATAGTGATGGGAAAGACAGTAGAATTGACAGAAATATTATAAATAGAGACAAAATACACATTACATAGTAATAGGGAGAGCACAATAGATCCATATCAAAAGGTCGAATTGTTACGCATACCCCTTAAATAATCTAATCTAATTTAATATATAGTGATGGTACGCGATATTTATTTAATTTTCCTACTCTGTAACTTAGTTTTTTTTTTGTGTTTTTTTTTTTCAATTCTTTCACTTAAATCTTTTTGAATCTTCCCTGTCCAATGGTTTGTTTTTATGGTCCAATTGACAAAATGTGCTTCATTGAACTATTATGAAACTTTATTCATTTAAAAGAAGTCCTTAAGTTTGTTAAACACCACAACTGACAATTTGATG
Organism: Poecilobothrus nobilitatus; assembly: GCA_947095535.1. Classification (NCBI taxonomy): domain Eukaryota; kingdom Metazoa; phylum Arthropoda; class Insecta; order Diptera; family Dolichopodidae; genus Poecilobothrus; species Poecilobothrus nobilitatus. The sequence continues at coordinate 240,886,904 of OX352774.1, read as the reverse complement.
AACTTTCTACAAAAAACAAAAAAAAAAGCAAGATCTTTTTCGCCTTTATACATTGATTTTTTCGCGAATTTGATAAAATTACATGGGAACTGAATCTGACTTTAGGGGAAAAGAAAAAGTTTTTTTGTTATTTTCTTTTTAGAATGGTATAGGAATGGCCAATTTTGTTCGGAAGTATAAAATTGAAAACAAAAAAAATAGTTTGTTTTTGGATTGTCAGTAGCTATTAAAACTTTTGTTTAGTATTTTCCATTTTTCTTTTTCTTTGTTTCCCTATATTCTTTTTTAAAAATATTTCAATGAATTGAAACATACAACAGTTCAAATTGGTTTTTATTGTCTAACTTTTAGAGATAGATAAAATTGCTTTCAATTGAATTGTCTTTTTTATTTATTTATTTTGTTAATTCTATTCTTGCCCAATATTGTTTGGATTACAAAAATAAAGTCAGCAACAAGTAATCTGTTGAATTGAATATTTGACTGGTAGTACAACATAATAATTGAAATTAGAAAGTTACAAGATTTCAAGATAGATAAATGCAAAATACATACAAAAAAAAAAAAGGATTTAATTGAATTTTAAATTGTTTTGAAAGCAATTAAAGATAAATTATTTGTATTAAATGCAAAGTATTTAGATGCATTGAAAGAAATTCTAATGATGAAATTTAGAAGCATTCAAGGGAAAAAATGTAACTTTTAAATATGTAAATTGAGAAGTATATAAGAAATTCAATATACTTAAGTTCAGAAACTTTTTTTTGAGCTCCAAGTGAAAATTTTTATTTAAAGTCACTGATAATTTAATTATTTTTCAAATCACATACTGTTTTACAATCAATTTCTTATTGTTATTAAAATTGCAAAAACTTTAAATTAAATTCAAATAAAATATCACAATAAAAAACAAAGGAAATTTATATTTTTTCTATTCGATAAAACTTTAAAATTTAATTTCTAAAAATTAATGTTTTTATTCTTTTAAATTTAAAAAAAAAATTAGATACTCAACATCACATAAATAATTCTTTTATTTTGCAGTGGTTTAATGTACATAAGTATGCCATTTTCTTTTTCCTCTTTTTTTTCTTCATCTTATAAAGAAGAAAAACTTATTTTTTAAATTTAACTTAAAATTTTTTTGCTTGCGAAATTCTCAGCATGAGAAAAAAAAAATGAAGTAACAAATTAATTTGTATGTACATATTAAAAAAAAAAAAACACCATAAACAAAAAAAGATTTAAAAATAATAAATAATAGACAAGACAAAAAAAAAAAACAGAAAAGAATTTTACATGAAAAATCTGTTAGAAAACAATTTAGAAGGTTTTCTACAAAAAAAAAAACAAAAAAATTCAATTTATTGTATTCGGTAGTTTATTCTTTCTCTATTTTAATATTGAAAGATAAGAAAAAAAATGTATAAAAGTTTTTTTTTTCCCTTTGAGAGCATAAAAAACTCATTTTGTTTAATGCAATATTTTCATACAATAAGATGATAAATTATCCTAAAAATATGCAATTTTTTTATTATTCATCCTATATATTTGTTATTTTGAATTGGGGGGGGGGGCTTCGGTAGCCTAGCGGGTAGGCGCGTGGCGTATTAACCGAAGGAGTGTGGGTCGGACCCCTTACGACATAATATAATGTAAATATATAGTATATAATATAAACAAAATAAATAATATTAGTATATAATTTAATAATAGTATAAAAACCTATAATGGCCTTGGTAGCCGATGGTTTCAATAATATTGCATTACATTTATGTATGTAATATTAATATAAATAAATAAATAAAATGAATTGGGGGCCTCTGCGACCGAAATGATAAGCATATGTTGCATTGCCCGAAGTAGTGTGGGTTCAAATCCTGAATTGTATCCTAAATTATATCATATAATAACTTGTGTTTTAATATGAAAGAAATTCCTAGTGCTATCACCATACAGTAGACAAGGCTACAGCAAAAAAAAAAAAAATTGATTATAATACGGGTAACAAGCAATAATAAAGATTAATTAAAATACTTATGATATGAGTTTTCCGTTTGAGGATTCTAAAATAAAAAAAAAAAAATTTTCATGGTTAGATACGTTTAAATATTTTTCATAACCAACACTACATTTAAGTTAGAATAATTTAGATTAAGTAGGGTAAAATTTTATCATAGATACATTGTTTTTTCTTGTAAATCTTTTTAATGTTTTAGCTAGTATTAGTTGTAAGAGTTGTAAAAAAAAAATGATTTTATTTTAAAGTAAAAGATTAAGAAAAAAAAAAAAAGTACTTTTATATATCAAAATTAAATTAGAAAGCATATGACGGGAAAAAATTAAAGTTAAAAACCAAAACCAAAACAGATCATAAATATATTTCTAAAAATTATAAATATAATAAGAATTGTTTCCATTTCTAAAAATTTATCCTTTTACAAAGTGTAAAAATTTTAAAATATAAATTTTGAAATATCAAAAATTATTTAGTAATTTTAATTTAATAAATAATAATAAGGATAAAAATATTAAATTCAATGTTATTCGAGTAATAATAAGAAAGTAAACAAAAGTTAAAGTTTATGATTTTCAACTTTGATTGACTTAAAATTATCATTTAGTTTTTGCAACAAAAATTAAAATTAACTTCATAACTTCAATTATTTTTTTTGTTTTTCTCTACACAAATAGTTCTGAAGTTTTATTTTCTTTTCCTTTTAATAAACTGTGTCCCACAGTATATTACATTGTTCAATAAACGGATGTTAGTTATGTCCCATTGAAACATAATAAAAAAAAAAAAATAATAAAAAGAACAACCATTGAATAGATTTTATTTTAAATAAAGAATTTTTTTATTTGTTTTTTATTTACTGACTTGACATTTGGTCAATTTATGTAGTAGAATTTAGTAAAAAATAATTTTTGTTTTTTTTTTTTTTGTGTTTAAAACTTTAGAAAAATTTTTATTGTTCACAAAAATTTTTCCTGTTAAGTTAAAGTTTTCTTCATAAAGTTTTTATAAATGAAAAAAATTTAAAGTAAACTTTCATTTTTTCTTTTTTAAAAAAAAATTTGGAAAAACAAAAAAAAAAAGTTTTGATTAAAAAAAAATAAAACCATTCACATTGAATTGAATTTTTTTACAATTACAATACTCATAGATAACTAATTCTTTTCTTATTTTGAAGTTTTTTTTTTGCAATATAAATAAATTCAATTGAAATAATAAATAAAGAATTTTTTTTTAAAGAAATTGGTATTTTTCAATGTCCTTCAGAATTTACAGATAACAAATGAAAAAAAAAAAGAAAAAAATTATAGTTTTCCTTCATATTTCATAACTTTTTTTTTCTCCACAATAAAATTTAAATGTGTGCTTAAAATAATTTTCCATGAAAATACTCGTAAAAAAAATATATATATATATAATTACTTATTGTTTTAATATTTTGAAATAAATTTTATGTAGAGTAAAAATTATAGATAAATTATACCAGACATTAATTATTCTAAACAAATTCATATACTTCAGGAAGTATTATACACTTCTAAAAGAGGCACATGTTCTATAAAAACTCAATGGGGTTTTCATTTATTCCAAGAACTAACTTTAACCTTCTTAAAGTATAATTCTTAAGAGTACTTAATAAATGCATTTTGCTTTGCTTTGCAGACTACCTTTGGTTGTAGTTTATTTTTATGAAGTTAAAGTAATTTATCCTTGAGTTTAGACTGATGTGCCTTGAAACGACACTGTCCTATCATTATTCAATTATTAATTAACTGTTTAGTTGTACACGTGGAACCGTAAATTTTAGCATTTCCTTTCCTTTTTTTCTTTTATTACTTTAGAAATTATTATTATTTAATTAAAGTAACAATTACCACCATTTCAAGTTTTACTATATAGATATACGTATACACACTGCACAGATACAACTTTAGTAATGAAAACAAAAAAACATTTTAAATCTTAAATTTTTCAAGTTTTTTTTCTTTTTTTTTTTTAATTTTATAACTATATTAAAAAAAAAAATTATTTAAAGTCTTTATCTTTTATTAAAAAATTGTAACAGTGAAAAAATGGATTTTCATTTTAAAATAGAAAAGAGAGAAAGAAAGAATAAGGAATTAAAATAAATATAAGTAATGAAAATGAAGTAAAAAGAAAAAAAACTGTTTTTTTTTTTTTCTTGTTTTAAACAGTTTAAGCCCTCAGGTGGTCAAACACAATACTAATATTATTTTGAACATTATTTCATTTTTAGCACATTATAAAAAAAAAGGCATTTAGAAAAAAGATTCTTATTCTTGTTACTCTGTCCTGTTTCCGTTCGTTCTTACGTCTGTATAAAAAATTTCATGATCACATTAAATTGATATGAGACTTTAAGACATTCGATAGAATTTATTTTGTCCTACCAATTATCAAGTTGCAGTCTTAAAAAAAGATGGTATTTAATATTTTAAATCATAATTATGACGGAGTAAAGAGAAGTACTGTACTTAGTTATAACTAATTACTGAATTTTTAATCAGAAAATACGGATTAAATGAAATTTTTGGAATTCAAACCTTTAAACAGAAATTAGGTAATTAAATTTACCGTTATAAGGCATAAATATAATTGTTAAAATTTTTAATTCAGCACATCTTTCAAATACTTAAAACTCGCATTTTGTTATCTAATTATCTAATCTTATCTAATTTAAGATTATAAAAATAAGCGTAAGTATATTTTAAGATTTTTGTATAACACTTTACACCTGGAACAAAAGTGCTAAGCTTTTATTTTTAAGAGTTATGCGTTATATTAAATGTATTTTGTTTTTGAAATATGCGCCTTTAAAAACCCTTGATTTTTTTAAACTACCTTGTTATTTTTTTTTTACTTACGGCAACCATTTTAAACAGTTATATAATTTCAAATATACACCATTATAAAAACAAAATTATTTATTTTTTCTTTTTGTAGACTTCTTCAGTCTTTTCCAGATGAAAAGTCATTTATTTTTCATTATATTTTTGATTAAAGATGGTAACTTAAAAATTAAAATAAAAAAAAAAAAAGAAAAGAACATAGAATTGAACTTTTCAGAATAGAACTTAATTTATGAATTTTCAAAATATTGTCCTTGTTTAATTTTTTAATGAAAGCATGTCTTAAAAAACTTTTCAGAACATTTATCTTAAGAACAGCTTGAAAGAAACTTTCTTAAAACTTCTAAATTATATTTAATTTTTTACATTTACCATTATAATTATCTTTTTTGTTTTTTTTTCGTAATTTTTTAACCTTTTATAACTTATGATATGGTATGTACACGTAAATAAATTTTTTTTTAAGCTACCCATGTACATGAACTGAATTTTGATTAATCTGGACACTATTCCAAAAAATATAATTATTCTATTCTTTAAACTAATATTTAAAATTTTATTAAAGATTTTTGAAAAACATTAAATTTTGTAAATAATTTTCAAAAAATAAAAAAAAAAAAGATATCAAAATATTAAATAGGTTAAGTTTGGAAAGGTTATCTATGGAAAAAGATTTATATTTATAATTATAATATAGGATTACAGGATTTATAATTATAGAGAAAAAAAATTTTTCGAAAAGAATCTTAAATAGAATTTAACTATTATTGAAATTAGAGAATTTCAATAAATATCAACTTTTAGAATTTAGTGCCTACCAGCTTTTTATTAAAAACTCGGATCCTAACGCTACAAATCCCTAATTTGAAATATATATTTGACTATACTACAACGCTACTGCTTTGCTAAAGAATAATGTCTCCATTTTTTTCAATATATGTAGAAAAAAGAGTGACACTACTTTAGAAATAAAATAAAACTTTACCAAAATGAAATCAGTAAAACTTATTTTAAAAAATGCTCGCCAAAATCACGAAACAGAAACTTTATTTAAATGTCTTTTTAAGGTTAAAATTTACTGTTACTATTAATAGCAATCTGCTTTTTTTTTGTACTACAGTAATTTTATCATCATTTTAACAAGATTTTAATCCTAATGCGAAATTCAAAAAAAAAAACACAAGAAATGTTCAATAAACTAATCGAGTACTGCAAGATCTGGTGTTTAAAAATTAATTATAATAAATGCGAAACAATTTTATTCCGTGATACCATAGGCAAAATAAATTACAATATTAAAAAGAATTGGAAAAATTTTAAAATAAAAACTCCAAATAATGAAAATATTGTGAACAAAAAACAAGTCAAGTACTTGGGAATCTTGCTAATCCACAACTTGAGTTTTGCTAAGCAAGTTGATAATGGAATTTCCAAAAGTAATAAAGCCCTAATAGCAGCAAAAGGTTTATTTTACAATAAAACAATTCAGCCAAGAGTAAAAATTATAGCATATCAAACAATTATAAGACCAATACTCTCGTATGGAGCACCCATTTGGTATAATATAAGTGCTAGTATCATGGAAAAAATTAGAAAAACGGAACGGAAATGCATCAGAGTTTGTCTTGGTAAAAATAGAACGCCACAATCAGATTATAAAAAATATTATTCAAATAAATTTATATATAAACTGGCAAACATAAACAGGTTTGACAATTTTTTTATCAATCTGATTCGCAGGCACTTTGATAGATCTATGAGAATTACAGCAAATGGCCTAATATCACATGTTTATTATAATAATGATGAATACATAATAATGAGCCTACAAATAGGTTTTGTATCCCCGGAATTTTTTATATATCTTGATAAAAGTGGTTATATACAAAACCAAAATTATGTCCCCATATTATTTCATTATAATAGACGGGCTACATGTAAAATTATTAATTTTGATCCACGAAATATAGGAGAGGATCAACTAAAATATGATATGTTTGTGCCGAATAAAGACAAAAGATACAAAGTTGATTTTTGGTGATTGAAGTAATAGAATATAGTAGGTAACTACAAAGTAGTTTTAAGTTTTAGGTTAGAAGTAGTTAAGTTTTATTTTTTAGTTTTAAGTGCATTAGGTTAAGTTTTCTCTTAAGATATAATTTTGATTTTTTAAGGCTAAGTTTTTTTTTACAAAAAATAAAAAATAAAAAAGATTAGAATACACAAAAAAAAACTACACTGTATAAACAAATATAAAATAATAAGAAAGGAACGAAAATATGAATTAAAACAACAAAAATTTAAAGTTTAGTAAATTAAGTTAGTTACGTAAGGAATGTCAAACCGTTTTTTGTAAATTTTTTTATAGGTTTATAAAGCAAAAGTTGATGGAATATTGCCGATTCCGCTAAATTTGAAGCAAAAATTTGAAAATTTTTCACCAGGAAATTATTAAAGTCTTTCTAAAAAACCTTCTAAAGTCATCTAATGAAAAATCTTAAATTCAATTTTAGTTCATTTTACAGTAATTTTCGTTTAAAACCCACGAAATAGACAAAATATACCACAAATCCAGTCTCTACATGTTTTTTTAGCAAAAAAATTTAAAAAAAATGTGCTAATTAGTTTCACTCTATCCGTCCGTCCATCCGTCTGTTTATAAAACTTCTACACCGTTAAAGATAGAGAAAAGAAATTTTAACCATAGATAAGTCTCATAAAAAATAAATAATTTTGTGGAACAACTTTTTCATGTAGCCCCATCCATTACGGAGCTGCAGCCCCTCAAACTTTGAAAAAGCCCTATTTTTAAATGTATATATCTTATGTTCTGCTTAGATTTTTTTCAATCTGAAAACGTTATTTGACAGGTATTGTTTTTAACTTTGTTAATTAATATCAAAATTATACAATTTTTTTAAATTTAGTATTTAAATTTACCGTTATGTGAAAACCAAATTTTGCATGATTTTTCTACTTTTATAACTCCGGCACGCCTTTAGATAGGAATCGGATAAAATTTTGAGACAAGAAAGAACTTTTAGAATTAGTATAAGTCTCCTCAAAAAATTTTTTGGTAGCACCCCTTCTTTAAGAGTTATTATACCTCAAAAATTAAAAATTTGCTATTTTTAGACACCTGTAAAAATTTTTCTTCGGCAAGACATGAAAATTAAAGGTTTAATAATATATTTTTATGTGTGTTAACGGTTTTTCTTAGTTATATAGGATTCCGGACTTACGGCCCTCTAAAATTTCAAAAATGTCCTAATTTCACGTTTTTTCTTATTACATGAAATTTTCAAATTTTTGTGCCAATTCTAAACAAAAGTCACAGTTCTAAACAGTTTGTATTGAGTTTTGGAAATGTGCGCTTCTAAAAACCGTTGGCTTACATTCTCTCTTGTTTATATTCTTTTAAATATTAAATCTTTGAAAACAATATAATTTTAAATACAAAAAAAAAAGAACCAAAAACTCAAAATCAAGGATCTGAGAATAATTTAAGAGAATCAAAAAAACTTTTTTTATTTATTTCACTTTCAGTGAATGTAATTTTTACAAAAAAAAAATAAAAATAAAACAACACACTGAAGAAAAGTGAGAATTTTCTTCTATATTGTCTTTGTTTTTTAGGTCACTGATTTAATAACAACCCACCCAGTACTTCCGTTTTTGTTTTTGTTCTTGTTTTTATTTTTGTTTTTTTCTTTAATTTTTTCGTTTTTTGAGCTGTCCTTTAATTTTAGAATTTTGTTGAGAAATAATTTCATTTTTTCAGAACCTTCAGATGCGTCAATTAAATACTTTTTTACCGTTTTTTGCTCTTGTTTTGTTTTTGACCAGTTTTGTTTTTATCATTTTCATTTGTCATTCATTCTCTTTCACTTGTTTTTTCTTCATTACAAAGTCAAAGAAAAAAAAAACAAAAAGGCAACTTAAATAGAAAGGGGTGAGCTTTGTAATTTAGACATGCAACAAAAAAAAAAAACAAAAAATGAAAAACAAATTATTATGATGTTGATGACGGCGGGAAATATGAGAAACAATGGAATGAAATTTTGAAATGCAGTTTCTAATATAGCCTTGACATTCGGGCATTAATTTTTTTTTTTTATTATTTTTGTTTTTATAAATCTGTTTTGTTGTGCATTTCTGTTTATTATTTTGTATACTATTTTAAATTAAGACATCTTTGTGCGATTAAAAAAAAAACATGGCAGAATGTAAAATTAAAGGTTTTTAAAGGTGCACATTTTTTAAAAGGCAATAAAAATAGTTTAGAATTTATTATGACTTAATTTGTAAATTTTCTTAAAATGTTATAAATAAAAAAAGCTTGTGAAAAATCAAGAGGTACTATTTTTTTATTTTTAAGAAAACTCCATATGACTAAGAAAAGCTGTTAGCAAATGTAAAAATACAATTCTTTAATTTTTGCATTTTACTATCAAAACATTTGTACAGCTGTCTAAAAGTGGCAAATTTATATTTATTACTCCTAATAGCTCTTAACGCTTTGCATGCCACATCATTCATATTTGAATGAAATTTAAGTTTCATATGGAGACAAGTCGTTTAATGGATATATGGCATTCGTATTCTAACAAGGATGCCGACGACTCGATTTTTGTTTTTTCAAAATGCATCGCGTTCTTCCTTTATTTAGAAGAAGGTTTGCATTATTACTGAAATACATCAAAATAAAAATTGAAATCAATTGCTCGATATTACAATAGCTGGAACCCACTCGTCTTGTAGATACCTTTGATTTGCAATCGAGCTCAGTTTTACAAGTCTCGTCCACAAGTTTCGTCAAATCAAAAAGTTTTTCAATTTCATCGGAATTGTTGGAAATTCATTTATTAGACTTTCCGTGGTTCGTTTGTGGTTGTTTTAGTATAGCTTGGTCAGCATATGAGTATATATTGGTATCAGTTACAATATTATTTATAATATCGTCATCTATTATCAATCGAAAAATTCAAATATGAATGATATTAAAAAATTAATAAACAAATTACTAAAATTTGTCGAAAATCATGTGGAACTGTTACATAACTAACTTAAAAAAACCATTATATGAATTTCTAGGCCGTGGTCTCCATGAAAATTTTTGCAAAAATTGCTTCACGCGCAATGTATTATAAAGAAAGATCTTTCTTCTCCAAAAATTTCAAGATTGTAACTAGAAGCATGCTGGAGTTATAAAAAAACAAAATCTTCCAAAATCTTGTTTTCACATAACGGTAAATTTAAATACCAACTTGTAAAAAATTGTATAATTTTGATTATGATTTATAAAGCTTAAAAACATATCCTACAATTCGGCGTTTTTAGATTGCAAAATTTGTTAATCAGAATCTGCGTAATGAATGGAGCTAGATAAAAAAGTTATTTTACCAAATTCATGCGTAAAATTTCGTTGTTCAGACAATTTAAAATTAATAAGTACATTTTTTAATTTTTTTTTTTTTTTATGTGCTAAAAAGGACTTTTAATAGTTTTCTTATTGTTGTTTTTTTCAATAAATACACATGTATGTAGTATGCATGTTCTTTAAAATATTCAAAGCAAACTTAAATTTTGCAATTTAATCTAACGGATTTAATTTGAAGGTGAATACGAACAAAATAACAAATAGCAAAAAAACAAATGAAAGATAAAAATGGTAATGACAGAGAAAAACAAAATGAAAGAAGTTATGATGTTTAACATTTGAAAAACAACTTAGTTTTCATTTCACAAAAAAAAAAAAAAAATAAATAAAAAAAAATTTGAATTAAAAGAATAACGGTATTTAAAATTAAATGAAACATAATATTTAATGAAAAGCAGAAAAAATAAAAAAAAAAAGAGACAGAGGACACTAACACTTATTTACATAATTTATTATTTGTCAGTTTTATAATATCTCATATTTTTTATGCTTGTTAACTGTAAAAATGTAATTCTAAAATTTAAAAGCATCATTATACTTTTTTTTGTTTTCTATTGCGCTTATTTTAAATATCTTCAAAGTAATTTTTTAAAGATAAAAATATTTTTAGTTTCTCAATAAGGTTCATTATACCTTGCTGTTTTTTTTTTTTTTTTTTTGATTCGTATTACAACGAGAAATTCTAATTTTAAATGCAAAGACACTAAGATTTATGTTGTATATACATTAAAACATTTTGTATATATTTAACTTTTTTTCATTTATTCATCAGTTAATGTATAGTGTATATGTATTTACACGATGACGTTAGTTTTAAAAATCATTAAAATAAAATTTTTGCATATCAAATAAGTTAATTAAAAATTTTTTCATTTTAAAAATTTACATTTTGGCATTTTAATTTAAATTAATTTGATTTTAATCAAATTGTATAATTAAAAAAAAACGATGTTCTATTTTATATTTTTTGTAATCACAAAATAATAATGTTGATCAGTTTTAATTCTTGAAAAGTTTTAAAAATTTAAAATTACTTATTTAGTACAGAAATAATAAATACAACAATTAATTTGAATAAGTTATCAAAAAATTAATTATTAGCACTTTGACCGTCCTATTTTTCATTAATTGGTCCATTAATTGGTTGCCAAAACATCATCCATGTGTAAGATAGAATAATGTAATGTTATTCATTGAAGAGTTTTTTTTTAAAAATTAAATTTGTATAAGATCTTTTTTTTGTAGTTCCAACCATTACCGAACTACTATCCCTCAAAGTTGGAAAATGTCCCTATTTTCAAATTATTATGTCTTAACTTCTATTAAATAATTTTAAGATTTATAGATATGCTAAAATAATATGTGCCTAAAATGTACATATTACTTTTAGTGTTCCTTTACCCGACAGTTCTCAATTAATTTTACTGGATCTTATTATTTTTCATAACTTTTGAAAAGACAAATATACGCTTATTCAGAAAAAAAAATGTATACTTAAACTATTAAGGAGCTATTATGGAGTCAAAGCTTGCTAATTTTCTATTTTAGACATCTGTGCAAATATTTGCTTAATATAAAACACAAAATTTAATGCTGTACGTAATATTATATTTTTACAAGTTTCAATAGCTTTTCTTAATTATTAAGATTTCCTTAAAAGTAAAAAAAATTTAAAATTATAAATTTTTGTACAAAATCTAAAATGTATTTATTGTTTTTAAAAAATATTCGTCTATAAAAATCTACGGTTTTACATACTTACCTTGTTGTTTGACCGTCCTTTTGTTTATAAAATTTCTATCCTGTTTAAATTACAGTATTGCTTTTCGTTTAAAACTCTATTAAGAGGGTGATAATCTTTGAGAACAAGTATAAGTTACCTTAGAAAAATTTTTGTACTTTCTCCTGTTTAAGAACTATTAGGAGTCAAAAATTAATAATTAAATAGTTAGCTTTATAGTAACGACAACGTGGGCACCTGTATGTTTTTATAAACTCTAACTGATCTTTTAAATTGACATTAATTTTTGCAACAAATGCAATAAATGAATAAAATGTACTTTTTAATTTTGCTACATAACGTTACATTGATTGCTTTCCAACTTCCTTAGAAGTAAGCTTTACCTATAGTAAACTTGAAAGAGTTTCATCATTGAAAAGCAAATTAACTTGTACATAAAAAATCTGGTCTACCTTCTTACAATTTTCTTTTTGTTTTTATTTAAATAAAAATTCAGAATTTTCCTTTTTGTAGAATTAAGAATTTTACTTAAATTGTAGATTATTGCTTTTAATTATTATTATGTTAAATTTTTGCTTTTTAAAATCGTATAGGGTATAACAAATTAGCCATTAGGTTTGCAACACATTAAAAAAGATAAGTTAGATATAGAAAATTATATATGTCCTTGCTCAGGATTGAATTCTAAATCGATTTCGATAGTATGCTTCCATTTCTCCGGCTGTTTGTCTGTTCACACAACAACTCAAAAATAATATAGATGAAATTCAGAAATTTTTTTTTTATAAGTATCAGTTTTGAAATTAAATAATTTCAACAGGTGAGTTCGAGTTTCTGCCATACAATTTCTGTTTTTATATAAAAATAACTCAATTTCTAAAATAAACTAAGTGTACAATAGAATAATCTGCAGTTTAATGAAATTAATAATTTTAGAAACTGAAGTTTAGCCAAATATAAATACTCTTTGACTTAGTGGATGCTTCTTATAAGAATTGAATGCTATACTCTATATGCTTCTTATAAGAATGAAAATTTGAAAAAAAAAAATAACAAAGTATCTAAAATTTTGTAAAAATTGAATGGAAATAACATATATATTAATTATATTTGTTCGGGTATCATACGCAGTTGACACAATCTTCTACAATTTAATCCTGTATAATCCTATTTTAGTATATTGAAAATATCATGATTAAATTTGAATTTTCTTTAAATAAATAAAATTATTCCTATAATTTTCTATAATCTCAATTTATTGATAGATAAGTATAACATTTTAATTTAAAACTTGTTTTTCCATTTTTCCATTATAAATTCTCTTTTAAAAACAAAGTAAAAAAAAAAAAATTTAGGTTAGGTTAGGTAGGAGATCAAATTTGCCAATGTAATTAAAAGCATTAATTACCTTTGAAAAAGTTTTTGATTTTAATTAAATAACAACAAAAAAAAGCAAGCAACAAAAAACTAAAATAGTCAAAAAGAAAAAAAAAAATTAAATTAATTCATTTTCCATTATTAAAATATTTATTATATAAGATTCGGGTTTTTTTTTTTTTGAGGAAAAGTTTTTTTTACAACAAATTTCTTATACATAATAAATTTGATGGACTTTTTCATTGGAAAATTTTGCACTTTGACAGTGAAAAATTACAAAATTTAAGCACGTCTGTTATTTTATATAAAGAAATATAAAAAAAATAGGGAGACATTGAAATAGATATTTTACATTTTATTTTTGTTGTTTGGTTTCGCATTTGTATTTTAGTAATATTTATAGATACAATTAAATAGATAATTAAAAATTGAGAAAAATTGTCTTAATAATTTTAATTAAATTTTTAAAAATTTAAATAAGGATATCAGAAGAGGTAGGAAAATTAATATAGATAGTAATTAAATAGTTAAATGAAAAGAAAATATATATATATATTTTTTTTTTGGTGATATTTTTGTAAATTAAAAATAAAAATGAAACTATTAATAAAAAAAAGTTTTAAAATAAATTGTGGAAGCCTCATATTAAAACAAAACTTTTTTGGTTCAAATTAACTTAAATAAAAAAATTAATTCATATCTAAACATTAGTTTTTCACATTGATTCACCAAACATTCAAAAAAGCCTAACATAATGTAAATGATTCTGTTTTAAAATGAAAATACTTATGTCGCTTTGTTCTCTTTACTTTAAGCACCATTTTCAAAAGAAAATTTGAAAAATTTGTTCATTAGTTTCATTTAGTCCGTCCGTTCTGTTTATAAAACTTGATTTACAAAGTTTCTATACCATTAAGATAGACCAATTTCAATTATGGATACGTCTTTTAAAAAAATAATGTTGAAGAATAGCAGTTTTATGTAGCCTTACCCAATACGGAACTACAGCCCCTCAAAGTTTGTAAAAAATTTAATTAGAAAAGTGTATTTATCTAAATAACTTAAAAGCTCATATGTATTTGCCAGGTCAACATTTTTTCAATTTAAAAACACCAAGAGAAAAAGGATCATTTATAAATTAAAATTAACAGAAAAAAGGATGTTTTAAAATTAGCATAAGTTACCTCAGAAAACTGTTTTTGTATTATGCCCTGTTTATAACCTATTATAGATAAAAAATTTAAAATGTGCTATTTTTAAACACCTCTAACTTAACCATCTGTATTAATTTTTTCAATAAAAACTTTAACATTATAATTTTACATGTGTTAATGGTTTACTTAATTTTACATAGAATTTCCTTAAAATTGAATTTCTTCAATCTTTTTCAAAATTTCAAGATAAATTAAAATTTTGGTACAAGTCACTTTTTTCTAAACTGTTTATATTGGCTTTTTGAAATTGTGTGGGTCTTTAAAAATCGTTGGTTTTAATTCTACCTTGTTTTTTGTTTTTTTTTTTAATTTCTTTAAACAGTAACAGTTTAATTACCTTTGTTTTGAATTTTTAATTTTGAAGATACATAAAAAAAAGTATTTCGGTTATTCTTCGAAGATTAATTACAAAACTTTTTTAAAAACTTCAAAAAACTTGTAATTTTCCTTAAAACTTATTTTTTTTTTTTTTTTTTTTAATTTGATTTATTCATGCGTAATAATTGAGATTAATTCTCTAAACAATTCTCTATTTATATAGTTATCAATTTTTAAAATATTTAAAATTTTTGAAAATTTTCTGTTTATTACAGAATCAGTTTAGTTACTACTCTACCCATTATAATAATAATTAAAATTCTCAAAATTTAAAATAAAAATTTCTAAAATTTAAAAAAATTAGTTTTAACAAAAAGTTTAGTTTAATTTCCAATGTTCTTTTTTTGTTTTGTTATGTTCCAAAAGATAATATTGTAATAAATCTAATTTGTAATAATCAACTCCCGTATCTTCCGGCTTTACCACTTGACAGCATGTAAAACAACAATAAATTCCATTTTCTTTTTTCTTTTGCTTTAGTTGAAATTTATTTGCATTATAAAGTACTGTGTAGTGCCAGGAACAGGATTTTTTTTTTATATAACAAATATTTTATTTAAATTTTAAGGATACTTAAAAATTATAAAAAAAAAACAAAAAATTTCTTCTACTTCAGTATAGTACGTAAAGGACGATGGTAATGTTTTTTTTTTTTATTTATTGTTGATTGCTCATTTTCTTATTTTGTACTATTACTTTTTTTGGAATTTTTTTACTTTCAGTTTTGAAAAATCAAAACTGGTAATATAAAAGAAAAGAAAAAGTATGAAAAATTTATTTTAATCTAGAAATTAATTGAAAATTTTTTCAGTTAATTGAATATTAATAAGGGCAATTTCACATTGGGTTTTATTATTGGTTGATTTAAGGAATTTATAGATCTTTATATATAATAAAACATCTTTATATGATTTATGTAAGATCAATTTTCGTTTCGCCTCGCTTGACCAGACTGACCAGACTGATCATTTGTTATAAATGGGAGTTAATATTGCGAGAATTAAATAAGTTCAGAAAGGGTTTCTGCGTTTTGTTTTAAGAAATTTATTATTGTCTGATACAATTATTTTATCCTCATATATAAAATGATTACCAATCTTTATTCCTTTTCTACTAGTAAATTAGTCACCAATATCTCTTTTATTCATCAAATAATTACAGGAAAATAAGAGGCTTATTTTCTTTATTTTCTTATCTTCATTATCAGGAAGATAAGAGGCCTTTTCCTCTTATTTTTATATTAATGATATAAAAACAAACTTTTCTGTATTATGATATTTTTTAAACATTAATTAAACATTTTTAAACATTACTCACTAACACTAATTGCTCTCCAATTTCTGTAATCTCAGTTCTTTAGTTAATTATTTAGTTATTGTATTTAGTCATCGATAGTCCTTGAGTTACAATGAGTTTTTTTTTAAGTGACTAAAAATAAAGTCTTATTAATTTTTAAAATTACTGGAAAAGTGAAGTTTAATGAGACGTAAGTTCGTCTTGGTTTTGCGGATTTATGTTTTCTGATCAACTTCCTTTTCAGGGTTTTCTTATATCTTACAGGTTTAAAATAATTTTACTCTTTACTAAATATTTTTTTCCAACTAAATTTTACATGTAGCTGAATTAAACTAAATAGCTGAATTAGCTAATAGCTAAATAGCTGTAGCTGAATTAAACCTGTTACTGAAGCTTACATATTAAAACATTGTTTCAATTAGGTCTTGATTCTCAATCTTCTTGTTTCTCCATTTCTCCAACATTATACAAATTTTTTTTACGTGTAACGATGAAAACATTAAACATCCAGATACCTGCATACCTGCACAAAGTTAGTACTTTTACCAGTCAACAGCAATCCCTTTACAGGCAAACTTTAATACAAATAGAATAGACCTTTCATACAAATGTACAGTTCGATTTTCGGGATAAGAATATAGGAAAAATATTGAGGGAATGGTCGAGATTGGAAAAATTTAAGAATTATGGGAGATAATTATTTTTGAGTTCAGCTTTCAGATTTTTTAGAGTTTCAATAAAAATTTTATAATACGAGTATATTTGACTCTGTGAATTTTGAGTTATTTAATTATTAAAATATTTTTATTATATCTAACAAATAAAATAATTTTTCAGTCTTTTCTTAAAAAAAAATAATAATTTTTGTTTTTAAAATAGTCATGAAAATTTTTTTTTAAGATTTTATCTTTTTTTTGTTTTTTTTTTAAGAAAATGAAAAAGTGAACAAATTGAAAATTATCCTAAGAAAAAAAGATGATAGAAAAAAAATATCCTTAAAAATAATCAAGCATAATTCAAGTTTTTTTTTTAATTTTTATTGTTTTCTTTATTTGTAAAAATGTAAGTAAGTACTAGTAAAAGTTAATTTTTATTTTCTTTATCACTCCTGCTGCTTGCTTGCAATCCCTCTTTTTTTTCTAATATTTGCATTGCTTAAGGGTTCACTCAGAACAAAAAGAAAATACCATATTTTTCTATTGTTCATTTCACTGAAAGAAAAATAAAGGAGAAAAAAAATGTTTTTTCCTTAAGGTAGAAATGCACTTTTGAACTATGTGAAAGATTTTTATTTTTGATTTTTCTTGTACTGAACTTTCCATCAGAGACGTAAACGAATTGTACAAGGAAAAAATTTAAAAAGCCAAAAAGAAACAAAAAATTTTGATTTTTTCATCATCTTTACCAAAATTAAAAAAAAAAACAATTTTAAAATACAAAAAAGAAAACATTTACAGACGCCAAAAAAAAAAGAGAAAAAGATGGTAGAATAGATGGTAAAAAAAAAAAAACATGCACGAATAGGAGGTATAATATGGTACTTTTGTGCACTTCTGAATTTAGTTTATGTCATATTTAAGAAAAATAAGAAATTACAATCAAAATTTAAGGATTTAAGTAGGAGTCATTGTTGTATGGATACCATAAAATTTTATGATTATTGTAAATAGTTATGGTCGAAAAAACAACACTTTTATATCTTTCTTTGATGTTATAATGAACCAAACTTCAAAAAGGATTATAACTTGTCTTGTTTTAATGTCCATTAGTTCTTATTTTTAGGTATTAAATATTTTTAAAAAAAGATCTTACATTGCTTTGTTAAAAAGAAATTCAATATAATTTTATAACTATTAATAAAAATTATTTTCTAAATAAAAATTTTTTTTTTTTTTAAAGGTTTTATCATGTTCACGTGGTGTTTGTATGGGTAGTATTATGAATTTTAACACAATGGCCAGTGAACCAAGAAAATCTGATATAATATTAGATCATGCTAAAGATTTTCTAGATCAATATTTTACTTCAATTCGAAGGTAAATTTTTATTATTCTTCATTTTTTTTTTTTTTTTTGTTTTTTTGTACATAAAATTTTTGAAAATAAACATTAATTTTTTATATTATTTTAACATTAAAATTTATAGACATGGTTCACCAGCTCATGAAACAAGATGGCAACAGGTACAAAAAGAAATTGAAGATAATGGAAATTTTCAATTAACTGAAACTGAATTAATATACGGTGCAAAATTAGCTTGGAGAAATTCATCACGTTGTATAGGACGTATACAATGGTCAAAATTACAAGTAATATTATATATTTTATAAATGTTTACATATGTATATATACATATATTTACATATTTAAAAAAAAAAATACTGAGGGTGAATAGCAAGAAAAAAAATTTATAACGAAACTAGAGGTTAAAGTAAACAGTGTATGTTAATAGTAAAATTTGATTTTTGTACAGGAAGTCGCTGTTAAATGAAATACACTATAATTATTGAGCTTTTTATTACATTTAAATGGTAGCTGAGCTTGAGTTAATTAACGTTTTGAGATTATTGCAGGTTATTTATTTTTTTTTATTATGCATTTATTGAAATTACAGATTGGTAAATTAAAAATCATTTCGTTTCGAAAATATTTTTAAAGATTATTTTAAAAATTATAAATTAAAACAAATATATGACTAAATCATCATCGTCTACTAAGGCCATTTATAGGTTGAATACTAATATTGTATTATATTATAGTAATAATATTTATTTGCTTTAAATTAATATAAATACATTATATATTTGATTTCAGTGGGGATTTCTTAAAAAACATTACAAAGGTGCCCTGTTAATTAATTTTAATTTTATTTTGTATATTGCATACTTTTAGGATATCAATTTTCATATTGTTCAGATAAATAAAATTTAAGGGGCTTCGGTAGCCTAGTGGGTAGGCATGTGGCGTATTAACCTAAGGAGTGCGGTTTCGATCCCTGCACAGGTCGTAAGTGTTTTTTTCTTTACATACCCCCCTTACGACCAAATATAATGTAAATATATAGTATATAATATAAACAAAATAAATAATATTAGTATATAATTTAATAATAGTATAAAAACCTATAATGGCCTTAGTAGCCGATGGTTCAATAATATTGCATTACATTTATATATGTAATATTAATATAAATAAAATAAATAATAAAAGTTAACTGAACTGGAAAATATGTTTATTACTAATATTGTAATTTTAAAATATAATTATACCAATAACTTAAACATAAAAAATATATTGTTTTTTTATTTCATTTTAAATTTTGAATCGCTTATTTTTTTTTTCCTTTTCTAATAAAAATTTAAGTTTTCTTCAGTTTTTTTTTGTTTTTTTCAAAAATTCAAATTAAAACATTTCTAGTTTGTAATTTTAGTGTTTTTTAAATAGAATTTTAATTAAAAATTCAATCTTTAATAAATTCAAAAAGTATTTCATTATAATTCTCTGTGCTCTTCTAGTTAAATAAAAAAAAAAAAAAGGTAACAAAAAAAAGGTAACACAAAAAAAGAAAAGGGTAAGCAAAAATGATTTTCAAAGAAAACTCTTAATATTCAGTTAAAATTAAAATTTCGATGATATTATATAAAAGGGTATGAGAAATTTCACAATATATATATATATATATTAGCTAGTTGTGTTATTAAAGTAATAAATCCTTTTTTTTGTTTTATATATTTTCAAATCCTTAATGCTGAAAGAGCTCTTCTGTTAATTTTACCTTCTTGTATTATAAATTTATCTTCCAAATATTTTATTATACTGTTTTTTTTTTTTATTCCAAAACAATAATAACTTTTTGACTGTAGGCTTTAAAAAAAAACCTCAGAAAGTAAAAACAGAACTCACACATAGAAAATAATAGAAAACGAAACAAAAAAAAAAATTCTTCTGATCATGAAAAGTCCTTTCTGTAAAAAAAAGCAACATTATGTTTTTTTACTGAAGCTTACCTGTTGGAAAAATTTGTGATATATATAAAAATTTTTTTTTGTTCGTACCTATGTGTATATTTTATTTTTTGTTTACTATTAAAAGATACCAATGTACATCTTTAGTGTACCTGATAGGCTTTAAAAATGTAATGCATAGAAGGATTTTTTTTTATTTCATATTAAAAAACTAACTAAAAAAAAAATTAACAAAAAACAAACCAAAATTATGAAATGGGAAATCCTAGAATAAAATAAAAATATTTTATGTTTTCCTTTTAATATTTTTCTATAATTTGTTGTTGTTTTAAAGAAAAAACAATTTATGGGTAATAAAACTAATAGAAAGTTTTAAGAATATGTAGTTGTATTACAAACATAATTTTTTTTTTCTGTTGAAAGGATATCGTGTTCATAATATTATGAAAAAAACATAATTTTTGTATTAAAATAAATCTAGTGATGCAAAAATATTATTATAAAAAAAATATAAAACTTTGATTTTTATTTTATAGGTGTTTGATTGTCGTTATGTAACAACAACAAGTGGTATGTTTGAAGCTATTTGTAATCATATTAAATATGCTACAAATAAAGGAAATTTAAGGTGAGATTATAATATAAATTTTTTTGAAATACACAGTTCTTCTTATTTTTTAATTTTATATTGAACATTTCTGAAATGATTTAATTCAAAATTAAATGAACCTATCAACAACAAATTTTCAATTTTTTAAAAAATCCTTAAAAAGTTTTTCATATGTAATTTGAATTTAATATTAAAATTCTTATTGAATATAAATGGTCCGTTGAATTTCTTTCTTTGGGTCACATATGATAAAATTATAACAAAACTTTTTTTTTTTTTATTTTGAATATCCAGAAAAGCCTTTATTTTTTCTGGAAAATTAAATTTTCATTTTGTTTTCGTTTTCTTTTTTTAATGGAAATTCTTTTTTTTAGGTCGGCCATAACAATATTTCCACAACGAACTGATGGACGTCATGATTATCGTATATGGAACAGTCAATTAATTTCTTATGCTGGTTATCGTCAGCCAGATGGTTCAATAATTGGTGATCCAATAAATACAGAATTTACCGAGGTGCGTAAATAAACTTTAACTATAGTATATTACGATTTTATTAAAATTTTTATTTGATTGGCAAAATATATATTCACCGTCCAAAAATCACAATATGGGGAAAAAAAAAAAAAATCATATATATAATTATATTAATGCACAATTTAATATTTTATCCTTAATATTTAATTATTTAGGTATGCATGAATTTAGGTTGGAAAGCTAAAAATACTCCATGGGATATATTACCATTAGTTGTATCAGCAAATGGACATGATCCAGATTATTTTGATTATCCACCTGAATTAATTATAGAAGTACCGTTATCACATCCAACGTAAGTAAAATTAAAAGTTTAATAAACTTTTAATATTAATTTTTATAGAAAATAGTTATGGAATCAGATTTCATTTAAAAATTTTGTCTGATTTTAAAAAAAAAAATTAATTTATTTTTAAGAAATTTAACACGATTTTTTTTTAATTTTTTTTTTTAAATCGCCGTCAACGTCTTTTATATTTAAAAAAATTTTTTTTAAATAGATTTAAATGGTTCGCTGATTTAAATTTAAGATGGTATGCTTTACCTGCAGTATCTGGTATGTTATTTGATTGTGGTGGTATACAATTTACAGCAACAGCATTCAGTGGATGGTATATGTCAACAGAAATTGGTTGTAGAGATCTCTGTGATACAAATCGTTTAAATATACTTGAAGTAAGTATTAAAAAAATAAAACGATTTTTTTTTTTAAATAAAACTTAGAGACTGATATTATATGGATATAAAAATAAAAACATAATTAATTTTAAAAAAAGATAATGTTTAGATACAGAATTTTTATAAACCACTTAGATCTTTAAAACAAAATATATAAAGTGCAATTAACGAGTTAATTAGGTTGTTTTTTTTTAAGATCTTTCCTGGAATAGGTGAAATTTAGATTTGAAATTTAAGATATCTAAGAATTTTTAAATAAATTAAAAAGAAAAAAAAAAAGCTATGGTTTCTAAAAGATAAGTCTATTTCAGATTGTATGCATAGTTTATGTAAAGAATTAATTTTGCTTTAATTTAATTTTTCTTTGCACTCTATATCCGTTTTATATTAAATCCTTTAATTGTCCTGTTACAGAAAGTAATTTAACTCTTTTTGATTAGAGTATTAAAGTTTTATCAAAATTCAGACAGAAACTTTTAAATAATAATAAAATGAAAATATGTTTTAATTTTAAAAGATATAAATTTGTTCTTGCTTTTAAGAACTTTGATTTATTAACAGTTAAATCATAAATACCTATTGAATATCATTTCATTCTTACCTATATAGATTTTTTAGAGGAATCGATGCGATATAGAATATGTAGAATTTTTGTTTTCAATATTTAGATGAACAGTCTGACATAGATATGAGATGTTTTCAGAACTTCTTCTGTCATAGTGATATCATCATGGCATAAATCAAGAGAAACGTAATACCAACTCTGGCGGGATAGGTCCTCTTACGTAGAGTCTAGTAATTTCTGACACATTAGCTCAACCTTTATTAATAAAAAAAAATATAAATTAACACGTACTTATGAATTTATAAAATTTTCATAAATGATTTTATTCTAAGGTTAAAGATCACAAAATTGTATATAATGTAATTTAATATAAAAATAAAATGTATAATTGAAAAAATTTAAATCTAAGACCTAAATAAATTTTACAGAAACATTTATTAATCTTATTATTAGATTATTTTAAACGGATTTTGAAAATTTAAATCCATGTAAAACAAAAGAGAAAATTCTCAAACAAAATGATGAGTGATTTTGACAGGTCATTGAGTTTAAATGGAATAAATTTGTAATACGATTGTTTACGAATTAAATCAAGAGTTAAAACAGTACAAAAGAGTAAAAGAGCAAAAGAGTAAAAGAGCAAAAGAGCAAATATAAAAACAGTAGATTTGAAATTAATGTCTGGGATAATTTTACTAATTGATTGTAAGGAAAAAATTTGCTTTTTTTTTTTTTAATTATTATGAGCGTAATGATATTTAAATTTTTCTTTCTCTTTTTTTTTTTATTATTATTATTTTTTTGTTTTTATTATAATTAAATTTATTTAAAATAATGCTGGTTTTATAATTAAATCATTTAAAATCATTGAATCGTTTTATTACCACTTTAGGAAAACAAAACAAAAAGAAAATTATACAAAAAAAAATTTTTTTTTTGTAATAAAAATTATTCTTTTCTTTTATACAAAAAAATTGTGTTGTAAATTCAATTGTAAAGAAAACTAAAAGAAAAACGAAATAAACATGGGGGAAAATTCAAAAAAAAAAAAAAAACAAAATTTAAGGCTGAATAAAGTTAACCAAGTTTATTAGTATTAGAATTTAGAATAATATTATAAAGAAATTATTTAGTTGTGAAGTAATTAAAGAACAAAAAAAAATATTGATTATTATTGACAAGGTCAAAATACATTTTTTTTTTTGTCGTTCTTTTATAATTTTTTATCAAAAAAAATTTTATTGCGAGATTTTTAATGATTTCGGGTATATCTGAATCTATAATATTTCACTTTCCTAATTTGTTTTTTAAATGTAAATATTTAATCTTTGCAGAAATTTAAAAAAATTTTTAATTTAATTTTTTTTTTAATGCATTTCTCAGCCACATAAATATGTGAACAGGAAATTACACAGCTTTTCCTGTTCAGGCGTGGCTGTAAATGTCGTAAGGGGGTATAACTCTTTAAATAATTAATAACTCTTAATAATTTTTTTAAATTTCTGTTTTATTTAATTTTTCTAGAATAGAGTCAAAGACTTGTACTCCGTGATCCATACGTGGTATATGGTTCCAATTTTAAAATTTTGTAATAATTATAAATAGAAGCATAATATACATAAAAAAATAGTATCGTTCATTTTTAAATTTTTATTTTGCTATTTAAAGAACACGTGATCTTGATGATTTTAACCAATTTGTAAACTTTTGATAGCTAGTTACAAAAATACGATGCCACAATAATTACGTGCGGTTGGAATATTTATATATACAAAATCATTAGAAGAGATTTTAGAATTATGATTACAAAATCAAAGTTTCAATAATTTGTTTAGCAAGGATTTAGGCACGGCAGTCAACACTGTTATATGATTCAAATAAAATTACAAAATTATAATTGGAATAAAATTGCAAATTATGATTGAAATTAATTGGTGCTCGGTGGTTGAGGCGGCAACACTTTCTTTTACTTCAATATTCTTCAAACAGTAATGATTCATGTTTATTATAACATTAAGAAACACTTAGATTTCAAAGATTAAATAAAAATAAATTAACTAATTGTTTTAACAAATATCATTATATGAATAAAAGAAAACTTAATATAGTAACAACAAAAAAATTCTACTCATTTCGAACTTACAAGTCAATTGTTGTGATTATAAATTCGAAATAACAATAATTTTAGTAAAATTAAATTTTCGAAATAATTTATAGACTTTTTTAAAATCTTTAAACTATAAATTCAAACTTAGTAATAGTTTCATTTTTAATGTACTTTACCCTTTAGTCTAACGAGTAATGATGTAGGATTTGATTACAAAAAATTTTTCTTTTTCTGTTTTTACGGAGGCAGGCGGAAATCATCAAAAGAGGTCAAAGAAGAGTAATACAAACACGTTTCCTCAATTTACGTGTAGAACTTTAACCCATTAAACGCAACCTCCCTTTTAGATCAAATAATAAGTTAGTGAACCTTTAATATTATTATATTGTTTTGGCAATGAAATATTCTGTTATGAAGTGCATGTACATTTAAGGTTTACAGGAATATAATGAACGAAAATTTTCATCTTAAGCCTTTCTAAATAATTAATGTAATCTTTTGCAAAGTAATAATAAAGATTTCAGTTGTTTAAATTGTTAATATTGTTCCGAAGAGTCATATATATCACTCAGTCTACAATCATATATATATATATTTTGAGGATCTACCTACGTTTTATCCGGTTCATGAAAACAAAAAAATGCAAGATAAATTTAAATTTTCTAATCCTATAAGAATTTCTCATATATATTCTAAAATATAATTATTTGATTTCGCGGATTCTTCTTTAGAAATTGTAAACTATTAAATAAAGTAAACTTTTATGATTTAAAAGTATTTTTAAATAACTAATAAAAATATTTAAAAGTAATTGTTTTCCACAAAAATTTTATTCATAAAATTTTATTTTATTTTTGTTTCCGTTTTAAATCCATTTTAATTCCATTTTAATTCCATTTTAATTTAATTTTACATTAACATAATGCATATATGCATACATGTTTATTATAGAATGTTGCACTTAAAATGGATTTAGATACAAGAACATCAACAACATTATGGAAAGATAAAGCATTAGTTGAAATTAATTTAGCTGTATTATATTCATTTCAAAGTAAAAATATAACAATTGTTGATCATCATACTGCAAGTGAAAGTTTTATGAAACATTTTGAAAATGAATTAAAATTAAGGTAAATTTTTTTTAATTTTTTTTTTTTTTTGTAATCCTATAGGTATTTTATATTTAAAAAAATCATATAATAATATTGTTGTTTAATTGAAAACCTTAAATTTTATACTTTTTCTGTATTTAAATTTTATTTTAAAAAAAAATTACTTTTTATTATTTTAAATCATTGTGAAACAAGTCAATATATGGTAATTAAAAACTATAAGATACAAAATAATAAAAACTCATCTAATAATTCCATTTAATTAATTTTAAAAGTTTTTCTTTAAAAAATTAAATTTTTTTTTCTCCGTGATTTTAGTATCTCTGAATTAAATGTTTTTTTTTTTTTTGTTTTGTTTAAATGTCCCTCCCGCATATATCCTTTAATATTGTTTTTAAATTTTCTATTTATCTTTTTTGTATTTAAAAAGTTTTTTTTTTTTAATTTACATTTTATTAAAACTTTATCTTGGTCATTGAAAATATATGGATAGAATATTAGTGAAATAAAAGTTAAAATTAGAGAAAAATAAAAAATTAAATAATAACATCATGAGTTAAAAACTATAGGTTTTATTTCTACAACATTTATTTAGTAAATATACATATATATATATAGGTATATATATACATACTTTTATGTTTAATTACTATTATGTATAATTAAACTTTTATTATTAAAACTTTTTTATTCTTTTCATGTCTACTTTCATGTTAAATTAAACATTAACTTTAATTTACGAAATAAAAAAAAAAATAGAAAAATAAAAAAAAAATATATTTAATTTTAACTTTAAATAATATATAATACTTATTTATTTATTTACTTATTTAATTTTTTATATATAAAATATTTTTATTTTTAATTTAATTTAAATTTTTTTTATTGTTTTTCATTTTGTTTAATCTTAAATTAGAAATGGATGTCCTGCTGATTGGATATGGATTGTACCACCAATGTCTAGTTCAATAACACCAGTTTTTCATCAAGAAATGTCATTATATTATTTAAAACCATCATTTGAATATCAAGATCCAGCATGGAAAACTCATATATGGAAAAAAGGTGGTATTGTACAGGGTAAAAGTAAAAAACCAAGAAAGAAATTTCATTTTAAACAGATTGCCAGGTGAGTAAAATTGGAAAATAAAAAAAAAAAATTAAAAAAATTGTTTTATTTAAAAAAAAAAAAAAGATTTAAAATATTGGACTATGATTTGAGTTAGAATATTACAATTAGGCTTTAAATTAGGCTAGACAGTGAATATTTTGTATTCGAAGATATCAAAAAAATTTATTTCAATTTTACTTGTTATCAACATTAATAGGCTAACCAAGGTACATGTTGCAAAAATGAATGAAAGTAAATTAAGGAAATGTGGATATTATGAAAAAAGTGAAAATATGATAGGAATATATTCTTTAGTATATTATTATATTTATATATTCACAAACAATAATTCGATTTAACCTATTGCATAGTGATAAATTGTTGGTCTTTCGATTGAAAAGTTCTCGTGTTCAGACTTCAGTCAGGTTATATTTTGTAGTAGTAACTTATAATAGTTTATTAATTGCAATATAGTCTTAGCTTATATTATTGATATTTCTTTTTTTTTTTATTATAATATAATGTTTATAATATAAAAATATTATAAATGTACAAAGTACTAGCAGAGCTATCTACCGTTGCCCGGAAAATTTGAAATATTTTGAAATAGTTTTTATTTTACACTATTAGGAAAAAGCAATTTGTAGTTTGATATTGGAAGAAATTCAAAACAGAATTTGCCTAGATGCTAACTATATACTATTTGATTATTATTCTATACCCATTATATCCGTTAATTGGGAAAATGTTAATTGGCGTTAAATCGTTAATTGTCACTCATGCCGAAACGGAATTATAACTTAAAACCTTTGGCATTACATAATATTTCTTTTCGGTTTGACGTCAATCAGTTACACAATTAAAAAATTAAAACTTGTTACCTGGTTTTCATGCCGCAACGGCATAAGGGAACAAAATTCAACATAGCTTGTAACCTTTTGCAAGGAAAAAGGGTGTAGTTTTGTATAATTTTGTTTCACTTGTGTGAATAGTTCTTAAAGTATAACCGAAATAATAAATAGATAAGCTTTCTTCTTTGAATCCAATAGCGTTCAGATCGAAAACCAGTTAAAAAAAGTTTTAATTGTACTGGGATTTATTTCAGGGCACCCCAAATGATAGGTATATTTTATATTCCAACTCAGATTAACTTTTAATTCTTACAACTGTAATGTAATGGTTGCATATCTTTTAGATCTGAGACGAATTTTTAATTAATATGTTCTATAACTTTTAAAACAAACGTAATAATATTAATAAAATTTCGATTTCATTTGCATAAATTTGCATTTGTATAAATTCGGAACAAGAACATTTAAAATTTTCCTCACTTATGTCATTTTGAGATTAGTTCAATCCAATATCTTAAATTCAAAGAAGATTTACCAAGTTGTTATTATCACTTTGATTTTTATATCACAAATTATTGAATTAATCTGATTGTTTTTTTTTTGTAAGCAATTAACTTTAAAATTTAATTTATTTTATTTTATTTTTCTCTATAATCAAATTTAAATTTAAAATCAATTTTATTTTGTTTACTCAACAAATTTAATAAAAAAATTGTAATTAGTTTAATCATATACATACATATATGCAATATCTATCTACAATCTACATATTATTTCAACAATAAAATTAAAATATTTTACATTTTTATTATAGCAATTATTGTACATAATATAATGATATATTCACAAATAATATAATTCATGAACATTAATCTACATTTTTCTTATGCTTCAACAGCAATTGTCTTTAATATTAACATATTTTCACTTTTATTCATTCTGTAATTTAAAACTGAAAATTTTTATCTAATGATTTAATCTAAACCCATAATAATAATGAAAAAAACAAAAAAAAAAAAAAAAAAAATAACAAATTGTCCAAATAACAAATTTGTGTACTACCTTTAATACCACATTCTGGTTAACCACATTAACTTCCTGTACACATAAAAAAAAAAGATTTAAATACCAATATAATGTTCATTTACATTGAAATGTATATAAACCAAACACATACGTATGTAAATTCCTTCAGGATAATAAATTCATGAAATGCATAAAACAAGATAAATTCTCTTTACATTATTATTATTTTTTTTTTTTTTGTTTGTTGTTGTTGTTTTTATTTATTTTCTTGGGGAAATTTATCAGTTCAAATGATTCTGATGAGTCTGTAACGGTATTTAGATGAAAAAAATAATACATTTTTGTAAATATATGTAATATGCATTTATTTTTCAACTTTCTATATAGACTATTCAAATACTAGAGTTTCACGCCGTTAGTAAAATTTCAAAATTACTGAAATCAAGATCAAAATTATATGGAATCGTTTTGTTGTTGGTCAATAGGTAATGAAGCAAAAAAAACACGTTTAAATACGAAATTTAAAATTTCAAAATACTAAATAAATATAAATATAATCATCGGAATTTTTTTTTTTTTTTTATGAAATTCAGTAATATGGAAAATATACAAATAATATCCTTAAGGAAAATTTCCTATCATTAATCAAATGTGCAATATAAATACTTTTTTTTTTTTTGTTGTATAGGTGCAAAATATTCTCTTTTTTTTTTGTTGCATAGGTATTAAAAGAAAATTTTTGGGTTATATTACAAAGCGGTTTATTTTCATAGTATACATTCTAGTCTACATGTCGTAAAACCAAAAAAGGATAAAATAAATTTGCTTTAATAAGAAAATCATTGGACATTTTGTTATTTTTAAATTTATTTGCTTGTTGTTTACCAACGCATATAGGATTTAAAAATATTAAATTTGCATACAGCTTAAATATTCATTAATAAATTATTATAAAGAAAAATATGTATTTTTTCTTTTATAAAAGTTTCTTTTGGTTTTAATTTGAACAAAAAAAAAAATAAACATTGAAATGTTAGTTTTTAGAACAAAATGAAACGGTATGAAACTGATTTAGAATAATTTTAACACAAAATTTAAACTACAATAAAGTTTGATAATGTAACATTGATTTTATTACCTGAAGAGTTTTAAGTAAAATTAAATGACGTTGGGGCCTCGGTGGTTCGAATCCCACACACGTCGTAAGAGTTATTCCCCCTTACGACACTTACAGCCACGGCTGTGCAATTTCTTGTCCACATTTATGTGGCAGAGAAATGCATTAAAAAAA
The DNA here is from genome assembly GCA_947095535.1 of Poecilobothrus nobilitatus. NCBI lineage: Eukaryota > Metazoa > Arthropoda > Insecta > Diptera > Dolichopodidae > Poecilobothrus > Poecilobothrus nobilitatus. Next base: position 240,856,716 of record OX352774.1, on the reverse strand, counting down.
AAAATGACGTATTAGCAATTCTATTTATTTATTATTAATATTACAAATCACTTAATCCTCATGTTACTAAAACCATCGGGTACCAACGTCATTATAAATTAAATTGATTCTTATTTTTATTTTTGCCCGTCTATTGTCTTATACAATTCTTATACTTTTTGTCTTATACTTTTATTGTCTGCAACAATTTTTTTTTTATATTTTATTATGTATAACAATGTGATATATATATACCTAATTTATATTTAATTATACTATACTTTATATTTAGTTCTAAGGAGGTTTTGTTATTGTATATGTTTTATCAGAAAACATTTTTAGTAATTTAATAGTTTTAATAATTATCCTTTCAATTAAAAATGGTTACACAACTTGTGCAAGATTTGATTTTTTAATACCTAGGTTAATAGGATTAAATTATAGTTAAATTATAGGTTCTTAGAAAAAGGCTTATATCCAATCGTTTGCTGAAGTCTTTTAACAAATATTATGATTATAATTGCATATCTTTAGGAGACACAAAAGTATAAAAATACTGCTATAAGTCTTTCGTTCTTCTTGTTCTGTATTTGTTTTGAACTTTTTACTTATAGTTTATACAAAAAGCTTATTATTAACTGTGCTTTTTAGTTTTTTTTTAATATTTTCTTTGTGTAATTAATGGGATTAAACTTGGTTTTGGTATCAGGTGTTTAAAAAACCAAACAGATTTTTGCAAGAAATAAAAATAAATCTTATTTATTTTTCTAATGTAAGTTTTTGTAGAAAAATGCGTTTTTTTTAATTAAATAGAAACATTTTTAAATACAATAAAGTTAATATACAATTAAAAAAAAAACTTAAATTCCTAAGGATTTATAATTGTTTACTTAGTAAGGATTGTAAGGAAAAAGAATTAATATAATTAATTGTTTGTATTATCTTATAAGTTGTTTTTTTTTGTTTTTCTATGATAGTTCGAAAAAAAGTCTTTAAAATAGAAAACATAAACAAAAAAAAAAGATATTTGTTGGAAAATAAAGTTTAAAGATAAATTAATAGTTTTAACTAGAAAATAAATCCGAAAGATGAACCAATTTGCACAAAGTCTTTTAAAATTCCTAATGAAACATTTGTAAAATATCAGTTTGTTAGTTTGGCTAAGAAATTTTTTAAAATTTAAAGTTTTTATTTATTTTTATTAGTTTTTAAATATTATGTATATATTATAAAAATATTTAAATTCTTATTTTATTTTTTACTTTTTTTTTTTTTCTTTAGGGCGGTAAAATTTACATCGAAACTATTTGGACGTGCATTATCTCGTCGTATTAAAGCTACTGTATTATATGCAACAGAAACTGGTAGATCTGAACAATATGCAAAACAATTGGGTGAACTATTAGGACATGCATTTAATGCACAGGTATGTATATATTACATAATATCTAGATTTTTGGTACATGTTTCAATATTAAGATTCAAACATTAATAGACTTAGATTCAGGTTAACATTTATGTTTTATATAAAAGGATAATATGAAAATTTAAACTATCATGTCCTTTATGATTTGTTATATCTACACATGACCATATCAAATACATTAAATTTTACGAATATATAGTTTTATTAAAATTTAAATATACTGTAAAATTCTTTTTTTTTTTTATCATTTTATTATTGCCATTTAAATTTTTTAAAACTTTTATTATGCAAAATATTTTTATTTCTTTTTATACATTCATAAAAAGTTCATGAATTTAATTCCATATTGTTATATTTTGTAATTTATATTGGTGTATATTTTATTATAGATATGGTTAAAATACTGTCAATTTATACAAATATTTGAGTAATTTTATGGTTTAAATCCTTTATTTTACATTTATTTAAATGTTCTTTTACATATTTTGTTAAAAAATGTTCATAAAAATTTGACATTTTTCTTATGCAATTTTTAGCACATTTTCGAACAAGAAATTGAAAATTTTTTTTATTAATTTCACTTTGTGAATTTGTTTTTCTACAAAACTTCTACACCGTTAAGACTCATAGAGCAATGAAATTTAAACCATGGGTGGGTTAATGGTTTAGATCAACTTTTTTATTTAGCTCTAGCAAATCACGAAGCTACAGAACTACAAAGTTTAAAAAAGTCCTATCTTCATATATATATATTATATATCACAGGTTTTGCTTAAATTTTTTTCAATCTAGATTCTAGATAATATGTCAATAATAGGAACAAATTAAAATTTATCCAAAAATCTTAATCCAAATATCCAAAATATGTGTTACAACAAAACAATACATTAACAGCTTTTCTTAATTATACAGAATTTTTTTTAAATTAAAAGAAATATCTCTTGATTTTTCAGAATTTTTTTGTTTTATACATAAAAATCAAAGAAAAATTTTAAAATTTGATGAAACTGCGATACGCTTTTAATTAGATGCTTTCACATTTTGAGAGAAGAAAAATCTTTTAAAATTAGCATAATTTCAGATTATGTTTTTGTATCTCCTCCTATTTAAGAGTTTTTTTCCTTGCGGAAAATGTGCGCCTTTAAAAACTATTTGTTTTATATTCTACCTTGCTCTTTTTTTTGCAAGGATAATCTTTTATATAAAATTGCATTCAATTTGACATATCAATTTAACTGTAAAAAATATGCTCAAATGTTGGTATTTTTATTGTCTTATTGAAGGATTTTAAAAAATGTTTACATTATCTAAAGAAAAATACGAAAAATTGCATAGTTTTTGGGAGAAATGCGACATAAAATAAAATCGCATTGTAAATATTTGTAAATAAATAAGAAATATTACATCATATAGAAAGATTTTCATATTTTTATTTAAAATTTATTACAAAAAAATTTTGATTTAGTCAAATTTATTAATAAGTTCATATTATTAAATAAGATATAAATCTTAAACTCGCATAAAATATAAAATTACCGTATATAAAACATAAAAAAGTAACATATTTTTAAAAAGCGTCTTTTCGCTTTTTCTTTTCCTTAAAAAGAATTTTTAAAAGATTAAATGTAGAAAATGATAAAATGTCATTTAAACAACTAATCGGAGAGTTCCAATCCTAATTGAATTTTTAAATTAAATTTATATCTTTGAAAATCCTATTAAAAACATAATATAAATCGCATCAATGATTTTTAATGGTACTAAAATACTATAAGTTTACTCCTACACTATATCCTAATATCAGTGTTTGTATGAGTTGTTTTTTAAATTTGTTTTTTTTTTCATTTAGTTCCATTTAAAGCATTCAAGAAATCCATAAGGAATTGTTTTTATAACTGCCATATATTATTTCTATTGAAAAAAAAAAAAAAAATAACTAAATATTGAAAAATTTCATAATTTTTTTTTTCAATTTCCTATAATACAAATCTAAAGATATAAGAAAAAATAGAAAGTTTTTTTTTTTATCATAATAACTATTTAATAGTTTATATCAAAGCTTATATTTCAAACTTGAAATTGGTTTAAAAAAAAAAATAAATAAATAAATAAAACGAAATAAAACGTAATAAACGATTTAAATTAAAAAAAAAATGTATTTTTAAACAGGAAAATCACCTTCAGGATTCTTTTCCTATTTAAACACATTAAAATTTTTTCACATTAAAACAGAAGAGTGAAATTTTGTTTTTTATATCCGTTAAAATCCCCAGGACGATATATAACGACGTAAATATTAAAATCATGATTATCATTCAACAGTTTAATCGTTAGTATAAGTTCTTTTTCTGTTTTTGATTAATCATTAAAAAGGTATTATTATCTTTAATATATTATTTCATTTATTATCACAAACTGGAATATCTTGATTCAGCGGGATATTATGCAATCTTTGGACCTCCTTTTTTTATCGTAATATTTCCATTTTTTTTTTTTTTTAAATATTTTAAATAATTTTTATAAAAAAGACCTGATTTTAATATTATGAATTCCTAAATAAATTTTGGATCATAATATTATGGATCGGGTACGAAATCTCGATGTTTTTAATCTTCCTTTTTAAAATCTCGCTTTTTTAAAATCGCCTCAAAATAAATTCACGAAAAATATCTGATTGTCAAAAATAATTTCATATTAGCGAGATTTCAAATACGGGTCCAATGTAGGTCATATTCGTAGATAGGTATGTAGGTAGGTAGGTCATGAAAAAAAAATTTTCGAAAAAAAAGAAAGAATGTGAAATTAATATAATTAAATAAATATTTTAGAAAAAGCGTAAAATCCTGATTTTATGAGCAACTATAAAAACTTTCCTAATTCTGAATCTTTAAAATTATTTCGAAAAAGGGTGATAATCCTGAATTTGTGACCAACTATAAAATACCTCTAAATTCAGAATTTCGCATATACATTCATATTCTGGACTCATTGCATATTCTGGATTGAATTGATAAAAAAGAGATCCTTATGGTTTTATTTCACATTTAGATGGAAAACATGACTTTTTTCATGATAAGATTCGATATTGCACCTCATCATTTTATATTTCACAAATTAAAATTATATTTATAGCAGTACTCAGTATAGATTTTCATCTATAATAGAAAAGACAATTATTTTCTATTTTTGCATTGCGCATTTAACAAGGCACTAACTTTTAAACATTTTTTTTTTTGTAATAAAAGCTTAATATTTTGTCTAAAAGAATCGAAAAGAACCTTTGGTCCATCTTATTTTTAATTTTATAAAAAATGTATTATTTGTTGTTACAATAAAAAAAAAAATTTCAAAATTTTTCAAGATTTCCCAACATTAAAAAATAAGATTTAAAAAAAAACCAAGACTTTTTAAAAACGAGATTTAAAATATCGAGATTTCGTACCGCTCCAAATTTTAATATGATTATGATGATATTAAATGAAACAACAAAAAAAAAAAAACTATTTCACTTGCTAAAGAAATCTTGGGTTAAAAGATAAATATATGCAAAAAAAGAAAGAAAAAGCAAATTCCATAAGAGAATAGAGTTAATAGAAAGATTTAATTTTGCATTTATATTAAATTTTTAAATATATTTAATTAAAATAAAACAAAAATAAAAAGAAAAAAATGCCAAAATGTTGTCTGTTTATTTAGTTGTGAGCTTAACAAACAAAATTATTTAATACCAGATCAACCTTGAAATTTGAATTTCATTTTTTGTTTTCTGTGTAACTCTTATGGGAATAACAAATCCCTTTTTTGTCAAAATTTTCAAAATCCTTCAAAGATTATCATTCAAATGTTTTTATGTCATTATTTCTATTAATCGAATTACAAAATTTATTTTTTATTCATAGACCTATTTTTTAATTTTTTTTTAAATATATTTTCAAACACGTCTTACATATAAATTTAATTTATTTCGTAAAGTAGGTATTTACATATATGTGTGTATTAATACAAAAGATTGAACAATCTAAAGAAAATTTTAATATTTACATTCAATTGTCAAAAAAAAAAAAAAAAAAAAAAAATCTAATCAATAATAGAATACCATAATAAGATAGATAAATATACTTTTCCACAAATATAATAAAATAAAATACAAAAAAAAAGAAAAACATTTTATATGATAAATCATAAATACAATAAACATAAATACACCTTTACAAAATTCAATCAATTTGAATTTTTTAAGATTTAATTTCAACTTACCTATAACTACACTATAAATAACAATTATTGTGCATTTATTTACATAGTATTTTTTTTTTTTTTATTTTTTGCTTCATTTTTATTATTACAAAGACAAGTTTTTCATCTCATCACATACATACATATAAATAAGTTAAATTATACTTATATATTATTGTATATGATATTATGGTACTTGTATATTTTTAAAATGAAAAATATGTTTTATCAAATCATCTAACCTTTACAATCAATATATTCTTAAAGGATTTCTTTATCAATCTTTTATATCTGTTATCATGCCTTAAGCTTTTACATACAAAATCTACAATAATTTGTCTCATGAGATGGTTTTTTTTTTCTCTTTCTTTCTGTTTATTTTTTTTTTTTTTTTTTGATTATGAGGTTTTTTACCTTCTATAATCAAACATTCTTGATTTAAAATTTGTTAAAGAACATATTAATGTAGTTTTTTTCTTTGAAAAAAAAAAAAAAACAAAAACACACGTATCCTTTAACACTTTAAATACCAATGTTGATCGTCTTTTTTCAATTGTGCTAATTATTTTTGTTGTCAATCTTTAAAGCGAAGTGCCAATGTTGATTTCAATACAGAAATCAGTTGTCTTAGAAGTATAATAAAAGTCGAACTAAATCAACCACAACCAACCAAGATCCACAACAGTAAAGGATAAAACATAAAATATAATTTTACAACATAGAATACTGAGCACTGAAAAAGACCGACAAAGAAAAAGGAGAGGAATATTAAAAAATTTTTGTAATCAATTTGAAATTGGGAACAAGATTTTGCCAGTTGAAAAAGGCAACTTATTCTGGAGTATAAATATAAAGCATTTCGTAAATCTTCCTTATAATAATATAAAGTAAATAGTAAATCGTTTGTACTGAATCTTTGTCATAAATAGAAAGATAATCCTAGTAAGTACTTTTACGTTACATGTGATTTTTGTATATAGCATCATCAGACATTTAACAACTTAGTTGATAATTGATTTGTTCGTAATCATTTGTTTTTTAAATATAATATAATAATGTACGGGTGGTATATGAACTCAACGTTAAAAACCGTACAAAAGCACATAGTGCATAACTTGCCCAAAAATAAAGGATAAGAAAAGGGAAACTTCGTTCTATATTAAAGAAATATATATATAAAGTTCCACTTGGAAACCTTTTTTTTTGTTTTTGTATTTCTCTGCCACATAAATGTGAACAGGAAATTACACAGCCTTTCCTTTTCAGACGTGGCTGTAAATGTCGTAAAAGGAAATAACTCTTACGATGTGTAAGGATTCGAACCCCCACAACAAACCCTCGGTGTTTACAGCGTATTTTATATAAATTATTATAAAAATGTTAATTATTTATTTTACACAATTGGGAATTATATTGTTAAAAAACGCGTATGTAAATCTTAAGTTTATATTTTAAAATTTTTCATCTTTTTCAAATGAATAAAGAATTTGTATTTATATTTATTATTTTTTTTGCTAACCTAGTGGTATAATGTCACCATTTTCATATTAAAGTAAAAAAAAAAAAAAAAAAAAACAATAATAAATAAAATACATACACATATTCTTTATCCTTTTTTATCTGTTAAGGATATAATATGTTTTTGAAAAATATTATCAATAATCAGATCACGTTTTTCATATTAAATAAAGAAAATGGAAATTTTCCACATTTTCTTTGTCATTTTGTTTTTTCTTTATATTTTTGCAAGTTTTTCCATTTTTTTCTTTGTTTTTTTTTTGTTACAAATATGTAATATTTTTTTTTTTTTTAAGTTTTATCCTTTGAATTTGTGTTTCAAAACAAATTTGGTTTTTTTTTTTTTGAAGGTGTGAGAGCATTATTTGATGATGCTAATGTCCCATTTGGTTACAAAAGAAAACAACAAAAAAAAAAAACAAAAAATATGTTCAAAACTAAAATGATGATCCTGGTTACAAGTTAAGTTTCCTTAAAAGGAGGGTTAAATATTTTTGTTTATTTTTTTTTTTTGTTATAAAAAAATTTTCTTTTAGGATTTTTTTTTTTTTTGCTAGAGCAAAATAAATTCATATGTTAAAAGTTCAAACAAAGTTATTCAGATTACAGTTATTTGGTATCCTTTACTTAAGTATTTGCTTTTATATTTACATTTTTTAGTAATAGAATAACATGTTTAGAGCTGTGATTATGTGAGGGGAAATAATAAGAAATTAAATTTTGTATTGAAATTAGTAAAAATTGTTTGACAAAAAAAATTTATATTGGGTTAATAGAATTATAAATAATATAAAATTAATGAATATAAATATTAGTACACAAAAAAAAGGGCAGACAAAACAAATATTACGCTTTAGTTTTTATAATAATTAATTTAACACAAAAATATTGTGTCTTTATATTGGTTTTTTAATTTACCAAGGTTAAACTTGTTTGGTTATTAAATTGTGAAAAGTCAATATAAAATAATATATTTAAGTTTTCAATACACGATATCTGGAATATCAATTCTTATTAAAACATCCAAATAGAAGAAAATTTTAAAATTGTCATAAGAATTTAAACATTTTTATACCCGTATGAACTATGTTCAAGGGTATAATAAATTTGCCATTACGTTTATGACACCTTAAAGGAGTCGAGCTAGATATAGTGTTAAAGGTATGGATCGGCTCAGAATCGAATTCTGAGTCGATTAAGCCATGTACGTCCTTCCGTCCGTCCGTCCGCACGATAACTCAAAAAATAAAGGAGCTAGGAGGCTGAAATTTTTTTTACGTCACTTTTACAAAATTGTTAGTTTTGCTATTTAACTCCAGCATTTTCGGCAGCGGGGTTCGAGTAGCTGCCATACAACTTCTTTTTTTAAATAGAAATAACCCAGTGTCTATTCAATCTAGGTATCTGAAATTTTGCAAATGATGATCCAGTTTTATGGCAACAACTTCTGTAAAATTTGGTTGTGATGATATGACAGGTTCGGATAGTTGCCATACAACTTCTCTTTTTAAATGAAAAAACCTCAGTGTCTATTGAAGCTAGCTATCTGAAAGTTAGTGAAAAAGTGTCGAGTTGCATGCCAAAAACTTTTGTAAAATTTGATTGGTCTAAAGCAGCCGGTTCAGGCTTCTTGCATTTCTTGGAACTTAATGAAGCTGGGCGCAATAGATTCGGGTAGCTGTCATACAACTCCACAATTTACATAAATATATCTCTGTAGTTCGGTACTAAAACATGTGAATGTTTTTAAAAGATGATCAAGTTTTATAAAAACAGGATATATTACGTTCATAAGGGTATCCCAGAGTTGACACAGTTGACACATGAAATTTTAACCGCACGATAGGTTTATTAAAAAAATTTAATGTTGTAGAATAACTTATAACCCCATTTATTGCGGATCTATTATAGTCCCTTAAAATTTCAAAAATCTCAATTTTCAAATTTGTATATGTCAAGTTCTGCTTAATATTATTTCCATTTGAAAAACTCCAAGCGACTGAGCATTATTTTTAACTTTATAAATTAATATGAAAATTATTTACCAATATGTAAACACAAAATACTGCAAGATATTGTTTTCTCCAATTTCCGGAACCCTTTTAGTTAGAACATTGAAATTGGAGAGAAGAAAGTTTTTTTAGAATTAACGTAACAGAAAGTTTTTTTGTACCTTCCCATGTTTAAGAGTAATTAGCGGTCAATAATTAAAATTTAACTATTTCTAGACACCTAATATGCAAATTTTTTCAATATAAAAAACTAAAATTAAAGCTTCATCATTATAATTTATAATGATAATACGGCTCGGATATTTATCCGTATTTCGGATAAATACGGCTATTTTCAAAAATGTCATTCTGCCATCATTCTGTAATTTCTGAATACAAATGTCATACTGTCTTAATAGTATTCAAAAATGTAATTAAAAAAAATCAAGTACTAGTCAGATTGAAAGAATAAATTTTTAGTATGCGTATAATTTTTGGTAGTAGTTTTCTTTGTTTTTATTTTAGTTCATGATGTTTTAGTTAAAAAATTTTATATTTTTCTTAATATAATTTGAATTGGTGTTTTGAATATTTTTTTTTTATGTGTAAGAAAATTTGCCTATATTATGGCTTGTAAAATTATTGTTATTAAAGTCACTTTATTCATTTTTAAAAAAATATTGTCTAATATTTAATTTAAATTTAATTTAAAATTGTTTTGTTAAATTAATTTTATTTTTCACGTCTTCTTTGCTTAATTCGTTTAGAATAAAAAAAAATGTTTGTATTAAATGAACATAAAACTTGCAGAATTGTTAAATAAATGCAGCATTCAGGTAGACTTTTCTTTCAATATTGCAAAGATAGATAGACTGACGGCAGACTAATTATCAGTCTGCAGCATTTATGAAAGTACCCTTTTCTTAATTTACATGATATTGAAGAAAATTTTTCTTGATATTCACAATTTTTTCTTTCATATAATTTTCTAAGAAAATTTACAAATTTTGGTGCAAATTACAAGATTCTAAACTGTTCTTACTGGCTTTTGAAAAATGTGCGTCTCTTTAAAAATTTATTATCGAAACAATATATAAATGTAAACTCTATTAAAATTTGAAAGTCGCTTTATACTCTATGTCTTTTATTGTATATCCAAAAATTGTGTCATGGGTTTTTAAAATAAAAAATCCAATATCGCTATTCTGAAAGCTGCTACAAAAAAGACTGACTGACCACAGAAGCCATAAAAGCCATAAAACTCGAACAAAAAATATGTATTAGTTATTTTTGATTCTTTCAACTAATCAAAATTCAACTGATCAATTAATTAAGTTGTTTTGAAAATGGGTAATGAACGACACAATGCAGGGAAACCATAGATTTATTACTCTCAGATTATTATGTAAAGATTTTTTCTTTTTCTGGAAATAGAGGTTAACTTTTTTTTTATATTGAAGGAAGAAAAAGATAATATAAAATGTTTTCTTTTAACTTATTTGGCTTGATTGGAAAATTTTATTGTAAATATTTTAAAAAAGTTTCAAACAAAATAAACTTTTTTTTTATTTTAAATTTCAATTCAAAAACTTATTTTTTTATTAAAATACTTTTAAATTCCCTTAGAAATATTATATAAATGAATCTAAAAATATTTTGTATGTAAAAGTTTTATCTGTTGCAATTATCAAATATTTTAGTTACAAAGTTTTTCAGTTTTATTTTATAATACAAAACAAAAAAAAAAAAGAGATCAATTTTTCTATTCTTGATAATACATACCAATCATTGACAATTACAAATTTTAAAACCACTTATGTAACTAACATAATAAACTCTTTAGTTTTTGTTATATTATATTTTTAAGAAATCACTCTAGAAAGGATAGTGTATCTTTTAGTATTAAATTTAATATAATATAAACCAATATGTAATATCTAATCTGAAAAATGAAAAATATTCTCATCCTTAATTTTTCATTCTTTTAATTACTGATCCAAATTACACAAAGATATTTTGTAATACGTGCTGATTTTTTATAATTTTGAAATTCATCTTTCAAGGTATCAATTCAAATGCACTGTTGATTATTGACCCCAATATTAAAAAAAAAAAAAAAAATTCAGACTTATATTAAATACTTTCAATATTTTCCTTGATAGTAATTTTTCATATCAACACGTTTTCTTTTTATCTTTTACAGGTATATTGTATGTCTGATTACGATATATCATCTATAGAACATGAAGCATTATTAATAGTAATTGCATCCACATTTGGTAATGGTGATCCTCCAGAGAATGGTGAGGTAAGTAATTTTTGTATTTTATTTTACTGAAAAAAAGAAAAATGAAAACTTTAACAATTTATTCTACTTGATAATTAGTTGAGTCGAATCTTTATATAATATTCTTGTTCGCCATTAAATAATTATATATCTTAAGTAAAAAGTTTGATTTTTTTTTTATTTCAATAACACAAACGCATACAAATGAATTAAAAAAAAAACAACAAATTAAATTTAAATTCCCAATAGTTGAATTTTCCACATGAAATCAAAAGAAAAATTTTCTTTAATAAATATTGTTTTTCATTTTGTTTTTTTTTTTATGAATTTTTTCACATTTTCTTAATGCTGGAAACAATTTTTGTTACTGATTTTCTCTCAAAGGAATTTGCCCAAGGATTGTATGCAATGAAACTTCAAGAATCTGGTGATATTATCGATGGACATGATTCAAAGTAAGTTTTTAAAGTTTTGTTCATTTTTGTTTGTTTTTATTTTTAAGTTTTATTTTATTTAATTTGAAAATGATTTATGGGTTTTGTTCTATTTTTTTTTTTTTTTTTTGTAAATATTTTATTTTATTTTTATTTTTATAATTGAAGTAAATTTTCTTTTTTTTTAATTAACCTTTGATTTATGAGAATGAGAATTAATTTTATGTAAAAAAAAAAAGCCTGTAAAAAGGAGGAGAACAAATTAATTTTGGGTACAGGTGTAATGAATTAAAAAAAAAGGGAAAATAAGTATATAAAATATTTTTAAAATTAAAAGAATCATAATTTTACTGAGTCTCTAATTTAAGATTGGAAGAATTTTTTACTAATAAAAAGAGGGATCTTTTTTATAATAATTTGGTCGAAAATTTGAAGCGAAATTAATTTGACAATATATGTATATAAAAAAACAACACATTTTGTGATTATGTATGTATTAACATTGTGGGTGTTAATATTTTATGTTAACTTGGTAAGTGTCTAATTTTTAAAAGAATAAATAATAAATGTTGTTCATAATAAATTTAAGGACCCTTTTGTCTATAAAATAAACAGATACTTAAATATATAATATACTTATCATCTTTTTTTCCTTTTTTTGATGGTTATATTGATTTGATATGAGTACCTATATTATGGTTCTATGAATAACAATGATCTCAGTGTCCTATCTTCATTGGTAAAATTAACTAATATTGAATTTAATTAGATTGCGTTCTCCTATGGTTAATGTGGTTTACATAATTAAAAATTTTTCGGGGGCGTTGGTGGTATAGTAAGTAAGACTGTATAAAATACGCTGTAAACACCGAGGTGTTTGAATTCCACGCACTTTGTAAGAACAATTGTCCCTTACGATATTTATAACTGCACCTGGAAAGGGAAAGGATGTGTTATTTCCTTATCACATTTATGTAGCACACGAATAAACTGAAAACAAAAAAAAAATTTTTTTTTATTGCTTAAAAGATAAATTGATGACAAATTGAATCCATACATACTTAGGTATTTGAAATAATTACCCCTTGTAATACTAACTTAAAGTATTAACTTTAGTTTCTGTCATACTGCTTCTCTAATTTATTTTTTATTTTCCTGATGTAGAACGTTTAGAAAATTTTGATATTCCACCACCACGCCATTGTTGTGTTACGTATCCTTTTTACTCTTATATTGCTTTTAATTTCATTTATTATAAGATGTCGTTAATTAGGACTTGAACTTTATGTTCAAAATTTGTTTTTGTCTAAATATCTTTCTAGTTTATTGAAAATCGCTCAAAAGATATTTTAGATTATTCTAAAGCGCTCAAAAGATACTCAAAAAATTGATATTTTTTTGGATGATATTTTAGTTCTTTTTTTCATTTATAATTTAAATTTGATTTGGAAAGTTTTTTAATATGTTGAATTGGTGTACATGGCTGTTCGCCTGTAGAAATCTATTAAGAGAGCACGTTTAAAGAAGGTTTTTCCTGTTGACCTTGATTCACTCATATTTTTGACTGTCAACTTTGTTCTATAACCAGCCGGCAGAGTTCAGAAATAAAACTAATTCTTCAATTTAATTTTCAGATAATTGACTTAAATTTGAGAAAATAAAATGTTATTATCTAATGTAGACTCAAATTATTTCTCAAAATATATTTTTAAAGCATAACAGAACATTACTTGGATAAAAGTTAAAAAAAAAAAGAAAAAGAATATATAAAATTTCTCCTACATACGCGTCTGCTGTTGTACGCGTATATATGCGTCTGTGGAAAAATTATATTCATAAATTTTTACACAATTTTTCTATATATTTTAATTCTTAAAATTATCATATTGTTATATTATTTTAATTTATTGTTATATTATTTATATTGTTTAATATTTTAATTCTATCTAATATCTATTCATATTCCTTTACTTTTTGATTTTGTTTAAATTTAAAAATTCATATATTACAAAAACAAAAAATCTACAATTTTAATTGATCTTTTTGATTAATAATTTTCATAATCAAAAAATACTAAAAATAAGAAATTATATTTCTTCAAAAAATTTTCCTCTTGAATTATTTACAACAAAATATAAAATAAAAAGTCCTTTAACCACAATTTTATTACAAAAATTGTAATTTTCCTTTAAAATTCAATGAATTGTCATAATATGTCATTTCATCAAAACCATACAATCGATATATTATTTATTCAGTTTATTTAAATTAGTTTATGTATATATTGATATGTTTGTATATATAATTTATTTTATATATTTTATGTATAATATATTTTAAATAATTCCATTAAAAGAGGGATTTTAATCAATTTGTATAATTTTCAATATAAAAATATATCTTATGCCTAAAATATTCAATCTCAATACCTTTTGATTATTATACATTTCACTTTACACTTGGTTTTAATCACTCAGTTATAATATTTTGTAGTTATTCTGAAGAATATATCATCTGTTTTGTACCTTTTGAACAGGCTACATATTATTATCCTTTATTTCAATTTTTAATATAACTATATGAGTATTCTATAAATTTTTCACCAATATTGCTTTCAGATTTTCATTAATTTTTTTTTTATCTCATTTTTCAGATACTGAAAAATTTTTTAAAAATTCCATGATTTTGTTTTTTAAATTATATTTTAAAATTGGAAACTTATTAATGAAATGAAAATATTTAGCATTAAAATAATATTTTATTATTTTTTTGGTAGGCAAAAAAAAAGAAAAAAAAAACAGCATACATTTTTTTATTACCTTTAAGTCCTTAATATAAATTAAATTATCAATTTTTTTTTTAAACGAGGAAGAATACAGTTGCCTTTGTCAACTCTTAGATACCCGTACGAACCGTTAGTATGTTCACAGCCTGTCACTCTGCTCACAATATTATTTTTTTAATATTTTAGTATTTTAAAATAATTTGGGTGAATTTTATAATTTAGAATTATGGGTTATACATATATTCAAACTATATGTTTATATGTACATTCTTCAAAAGCAGATTCTAACCTTTCACATAACGATTATCAATCCAAAACTTTTTCAAATATTCTATAATACCATTTAATACTAAGCGGTAAATGTATATTAAATTTACTTAGTACAAAATAGTAAATATAATTTTAAATATTATATTATATCATATTTAAATATTCCATTGACAGAATAATTTCTTATAAGTACAATAAAATACATATATGTATGTAAATACGGCGCTATATAATATACATCTATACTCTTATCATTCATTCACTAGTGACATATACGATATCTAAATAAACATGATATTATATAAGTATGTATATATATTAATATCATATAAATAAAAATTCTTCAAGCAACCGTTATGTTGTTTATTTATTTGCATTTTTATGTACTACGCATTATATCCTCAACAATTTCCAATTATCGAGTAAAACAAAATGCAAAAAATTCGTTAAAGAAATTTGTTAGAAAATTTGAAAAAATCAAGTAACACTTTCGTCAATTATAAAGTAACCCTACATTATTAAAAAAAGTTGTTAACAGAAATAAGAATATAATGTTGAAGCTTTAATTTTTATGTATTACTTTAAAAAAATTTTAACAGGTGTTCAAGTTACAGGTGTTTAAAAATAGGAAATTTTCAGTTTTTGACCCCTTACAGCTCCTAAACGGGGGGTGATACAAAAAAAGGTTCTGAAATGACTCATACTTATTTTCAAAGATCTAACTTCTGTCAAAATTTCAAGTTTCCAACTTAAACCGTTTAGAAGATAGAAGAGTTGAAGGATTTTGCAAAATTTTAGTTTCACATAACGGTAAATTAAGACACCGTATGCCACAAATATATATTTATTGTATATATACTTTTAAAGCTAATAAAAGTAGTAATCGTTTGGCGTTTTCAAAATGAAGATATACCTTATACAACTTATGCTATAATAATTTAAATATAGAGCTTTTTTGAACCTTTGGGGAGCTGTAGCTCCGTAACGGGTGGGGCTACAAAAAAAAGTTATTAAAAATAAAATTAATATTTTTGTGACATATATCAGTAGTTAAAATTTCATAGCTCTATTGCAAAAAAAATGTCGGGATCTAAAAGTTAGGTGTTCGAGAGCTACCCTAAGGCTTGGTCCAAACTCAACCAAAAAAAATAGGGAACCTACAAATTACTCCCAGAATATTTTGTGTAAATTTCAAGATTCTAGCTTTCTTAGTTTTTGAGTTAGCGTGCTGACGGACGGACGGACATGGCTCAAAAGTCTTAGAATTTTTTTCTGATCCGATCCATACCTTTGAAGGTATATCTAGCTCGCTTATTTCGAGGTGTTACAAACGGAGGAGTAATTTTATTATACCCGATCCTATCGTACGGGTATAATTAAATGGATTTATTTTCAATTTTCTTTATTTACTTATTTACATAATAATTATGCCTTCCATTTAATGAATAAAATCATTTAAATTGCCAATCCGCCGGCTTTAGTTAAAACCATAAAAAAAAATATACGCCTAGAAATATGCAAAATGAACTCCAATTTTAATTGAGTCGGAATTATTTCATTGAAGAATGATACAAAGTGGTAAAAGATTTATTTAACAACTGAGAAGAAGCTAGATGATGATATGTAATATTATAATATAAATAAATAAATAAATAAATACATTGAAGATTGTATAATATCTAAAAGAAAATCAATGTTTAAAAAATTGCGTGGAGTTAAAAACAAAATACTGTGTATATAACTTACTGATTGTTTTTTTCATTTTGTATTTAATGTATACATGTATGTCATATTTTTGTATTTGTTTTTTTGTATGTTTGTATTTTGTTAACGTAAACAAACGGAAAAATATTTTAATAAACTACCACCATGTAAACTGAAATGTTAAATGCATGAAGATAATTTTATATTCAGTTTTTTTTTTTTTTATAATTTTGTATTCTATATAAACAATATTTCTGGAGAGAATTTTCGATCATAATATCTTAAAGATCGATCATTATATCTTATAGGTACTTATTTTAATTAACTATAACTGAAAACAATCTAAAAACAAAGAAAACAAATTATTGTTTCTTGTAAATAAAAAAGTTATAAAATAAATAGGTATAAAGGATAGTTGTATTAAGTACTTCCCGTTTTCCGTTTAACGAAATTGTTACAACTATTGCTTAACTTAAACATAATAAACCATGGTTTATCAATTAATTTCTGATAAAATTCTAAATAATTAAACAAATGTACAAAATAATAATTTATTTTAAATTCTTTAAACAAAAATTTGAATGGAATAAGAATTTTCGTAGAAAAGGGGTAAGAATTTTTAAAAATTTCATCCTAAAGCATCACATTTTAACGCTTTACAGTTTAAAACTGTTCTAATTTTTATTAGAATTATATAACGGTAGTTGATAAGTTTAAATTAAATGTATTTTCATTTCAGTTTATACAATATAACGAATTTTTGATAAATAAGTATTTTATATTTTTATTTTTAAATAAAGTATGAATTTTTGTTTCTTGCTTGATAAAAAGATAAAAAAAAATTTTTTTTTTTCTCTTTTCAATCAGAATCAAATAAAAAAAAAAAAAAAAACTTCTTTTAGTTTTTAATAAGAGCATAAAATCTAAGTAGATATATATGTAAATGTATATTTCTGGTTGAAAATCGCGGTATGAAAGATTCTTAAGTACTTCTTTTTAAAAAAAAAAATCGATAATAAAGTATTTTTTTCTTTTTGTTGTTTTTGTTTTGCTCTTTCATTTTATTTTTTTGTTTAAGAATCATTATGAAAAATTTTCTTTTTCTTCATTTTTATATTTATTTTTTTTTTCTCTCCTAATAATATGTTTGATTATTATTATTTGAAGGATGTGCAAAATATTTTGTCAGTTTATATTTTTGTTTAGTATTTTTTCGTAGTTTTTCATACAACACCCCAACCATTTTTTTTATGTTATTTAGGATGTTGATTTTTTTCTAAAGGAAATTTTCTTTAAAGAGGTTAATCGATTTTTTTTCTTTTTGTGTAGGGTGCAAGTTTAAAAGCAAAAAAAAGTAAAAAAAAGCGTTTTTTAAAGGAAATGATTTGATAATACTTTAAAAAAATATAATGTGAACCTTGAAGGTAAAATTTAATTTATTTAAAAATTTATGTTGTTTTTTTCTTATGTATTTAATATGAATTAGGTTTTAAAAGGTTTTTATTATAAAATATTTTGTCAGAATTTTGTTTTATTTTTAGAGAAAAACATTTAAGTGCATTTTTGTTTTTTTTGTTATTCCAGATTTTTTTTGTTAAGAAGAGTATGAGAGAAAAGTCACATTAATAATAAAAATTAAAAAAAACAAGGTAGAATGTAAACCAACGGTTTTTAAAAGCGCACATTTCCAAAACTCAATACAAATTATTTAGAATTGTGACTTACACAAAAATTTGAAAATTTCATGTAATAAGAAAAAATGTGAAAATAGGACATTTTTGAAATTTTGAGGGGCCGTAAGTTCGGAATCCTATATAACTAAGAAAAGCTGTTAACACACGTAAAAATATATTATTGAAGCTTTAATTTTTATGTCTTGCCGAAGAAAAGTTTTTACAGGTGCCTAAGTTACAGGTGTCTAAAAATAGCATATTTTCAATTTTTGAGGCGTAATAACTCTTAAAGAGGAGGCGTTACCAAAAAATTTTCTGAGGAAACTTATACTAATTCTAAAAGTTCTTTCTTGTCTCAAAATTTCAGGTTCCTATCTAAAGGGGTGCCGGAGTTATGAAAAAAGAAATTTCATGCAAAATGTGGTTTTCACATAACGGTAAATTTAAATCGTAAATTACAAAATATTACATAATTTTGAT
The DNA here is from genome assembly GCA_947095535.1 of Poecilobothrus nobilitatus. Lineage (NCBI taxonomy): Eukaryota > Metazoa > Arthropoda > Insecta > Diptera > Dolichopodidae > Poecilobothrus > Poecilobothrus nobilitatus. The sequence continues at coordinate 240,837,933 of OX352774.1, read as the reverse complement.
AATGTTTTATATAGATAATAAAATTTTCGATCTTCTACCGGTTTTAGATTGCAAAACTATTATGCAAAGCCCGAGATATATACATCTGAAAATGGAGCTTTTTTACAATTTTGAAGAGCTGCAGCTTTGGAACCCTTTACAACTAAAATAAACCTTTCACACACGTAAAAATATATTATTGTAGCTTTCATTTTCATGTCTTGCCGAAGAAAAATTTTTACAGGTGCCTAAGTTACAGGTGTCTAAAAATAGAAAATTTTCAATTTTTGAGGCGTAATAACTCTTAAAGAGGGGGCGTTACCAAAAAATTTTCTGAGGAAACTTATACTAATTCTAAAAGTTCTTTCTTGTCTCAAAATTTCAGGTCCCTATCTAAAGGGGTGCCGGAGTTATGAAAAAAGAAATTTGATGCAAAATGTGGTTTTCACATAACGGTAAATTTAAATCGTAAATTACATAATATTACATAATTTTGATATTGTTTTATATAGATAATAAAATTTTCGATCTTCTGCCGGTTTTAGATTGCAAAACTATTACGCAGAGCCCGAGATATATACATCTGAAAATGGGGCTTTTTTACAATTTTGAAGAGCTGCAACTTTGGAACCCTTTACAATTAAAATAAACCTTTCACACACGTAAAAATATATTATTGTAGCTTTAATTTTTACATCTTGCAGAAGTAAAATGTGTGCAGGTTCCTAAGTTACAGGTGTTTAAAAATAGCAAATTTTCAATTTTTAAGCCCTAATAGCTCATAAACAGGGGGTGGTCCGAAAAAATTTTCTGAGGAAACTTATACTAATTCTAAAAGTTCTTTCTTGCCTCAAAATTTCAAGCTTGTATCTAGAAGCGTGCCGGAGTTATGAAAGTAGAAAAATCATGCAAAATTTGGTTCTCACATAACGGTAAATTTAAATACTAAATTTAAAAAAATTGTATAATTTTGATATTAATTTACAAAGATAAAAGAAATACCTGTCGAATGACGTTTTCAGATTGAAAAAATCTTGAGCGGAACATAAGATATATGCATTTAAAAATAGGACTTTTTCAAAGTTTGAGGGGGTGTAGCTCCGTAATGGTGGGGGCTACATGAAAAAGTTGTTCCACAAAATTATTTTTTTTATGAGACCTACCTATGGTTAAAATTTTTTTTCTCTATCTTTAACGGTGTAGAAGTTTTGTAAACAGACGGACGGACGGACGGACGGACGGACGGACGGACGGACGGACGGACGGACAGAGTGAAACTAATAAGCACATTTTTTCAAAATTTTTTTGGAAATGTGCTAAAAATGCATTTCTTATGTACCTTAGAATTTAAAGTTTTTCCAAAATAATAATTTTACCAAAAAAATTTGTTTTATTATTTATTTTATTGTTTGTTTTTCTTAACTTAATACTAAGATCCTAATCAAATTATCATCTTTAAACAAATAAAAAAAAAAAAAAAATTCTTTAGAAAAGGAAAACAAAATGTCCTTTTTTTATTTTAAGTAAATAAAAACACGTCTACTACCCGTAATAATGATAATAATAATTATTTTTATTATATTTTATTAACATTGTACATAATCTGTTTGTAGGTTATGTTCATTATGTTTTTATTTTTTTTTTCTTCAGGGGTTGCCTAAATTTTATAAAAACAATAAAAATAACAAGAGTATCCATTTTTAATGGATCTGACATTATTATAAAATTATAAAAATTTATTATATCCATTATATTACCTTTATTTTTTTTTATTTCTTGTTGTTTTCAAACTTTTTTTTTTTTGTTTTTGGAAAAAGTGACTTTTGACTTTTTTTTTTATTTTGGGATATAATTAAAAGTAGCCATGGTCATTTTGAGTATAAAATTATTTTAAATAACGTAAATAATTTTCGTAATTTTTATAACATTTTTGTATTTTTTTTTTTCTGGGTTAATATCTAATACCTATTTATTCTAATTTAATATCTAAGAAATAAAGTTTTAAAGACAAAACATAAGAAAAATAAAATATATATTTATATATAGTATACGTTTTCCTTCAAATAATATTATCTTTTAACAAGAATTAAAATTTCCGGGTAGTATGAGACGGATATATAAATCTAAAGGAGGAGTAAATAATAAAAAGTACGGGTTTGTGAAATAAACATTTTAAAAGAAACAGTAATAAAAGTTAAAAATTAAATTAATTCAAAACGAGAAAAAATTAAAACATTTTTAAGTACCGATTAAAACAGTTTTAAGTACCAATCCTGAATTCATTAATAAATGCACTTTGATACTTTAAATAAACTTTAACCAATCAAAACCAATCCCTTTAAAACCAAACTTTAAATATAGTTTGGTTTTGGGGGAAAAGATGAAGGAAGGATTACTAGAAAAATTGGGTTTAGGATAATTAGGATTATGGGGGACGAAGGGAAAAATTTGGATAGTTATTTTGTAGAAGAATGTCAATGTTCTTCTTAAATTTCATTATTACATACACTACATTACGAATTACCAACTTTTGGACACACATGTTCAAACATAAGGCGCGACGTGTACATGACAAATGAATTTCCGAATGCTGTGTTACGCCATCTTGACAATGTATGGTTAGGCATCTGTTGCACTTTTCGTTTTACGTTGGAAAACTTTGAGTGGAATGAAACTTTATTGTTTACGTATATTTATTACCACAACTCACATTTGTCTTCTTTTTTAAGTGAAAACAGACTTTTTAAATTTCAATCTATTTTTTTTAAATAACTACGTTTAACTTTTTGTTTTTGAGTTAATTTTATTCTCTCCACAAAGACAAAAACTAAATTTTTATTTTACTATTTCAAAAACTATTTCAAAAAGTGCTCAGTACGAAATTACTATTTATTACTTTTTTATCGGTCAATGAACGTTGAACAGACAATAAAAAACTTTTTAGTTAAATTATATTTCATATTATACAGCTTATTAATACTTGTATCTTGTTCTTATTATACAGAAAAACTCAAAAAAAAAAAAAAAAAAACAATTTATTACCAAAAAGAACTCTTTTAAATAATAAAAAAGATCTCATTATAAAATAAATAATAAAGACAAAGCACGAAAACAATTTCCTGTATTTTAAATACCTTTAAAATAAGACAATGTTTTTTTGTTTTATTAATATTTCGAACTTCTCAATAATAAAATAAAAAAAACAACAAAATAAAGATTTAAAGTTCCACCTTATCCTTTCTACGGTCTATAATATGCTTACAAATAAAAAGAAAACAAACCCAAAAAGTCATAATTTTAAATTCATTAAATTCCTTTTAAAGGGATCAGTAATTATTCATATAAAAAAGAAAAAAAAAAAAATCTTGTGATACACCTGTTTTTTTATTTTTTATCCTTTTTATCCTAATTTTTTTTTTATCCTGTTTTGTTTTTTTTTTTATGTATATATATTTATTAATATTATTAAAAAGTTAAAAAGAACGAACTATAACAGAAAACAAAAAGCAGGAGAAAAAATTAATTGAATTTGTAAACGCCATTTTAAGATAATAATCCCTACCAGATATCTTAAGTTAAGTAGTTCTAACCTGAAATTTTAGTACTTATAGTATTTTCATAGATGTGATTTTACCGTACACTGTATACAACAAGTCATAAAAAGATTTAAGAAAAAATTACAAGAAAAAAACAAAAATAGAACAAAAAAACAAAAAACAAATGAATAACATAAAAAAAAGGACGACAAATTAGAAAGGTGTTAAGGTTGAAATTATTTTTATTTAAATATTCAACAAGGAAAAATTAAGCTGTTTTTGTTTTCTTTTGTTTCATTTATTATGTTTTTATTTTTGCGAAAAGCCAAGGGGAAAAAATTGGATCAATTGTTAAAATCATTTTTAAATTATATATTCGAATAAAGGATGCTATTATAATTATGGTAATTTTATTATTCTTAAAAAGGTTTTAATTGAAAATTGTTTTTCTTTTATACCCTTTATTAAAATCACTTAAAAATATGAAAGTTTACGTGAACATTCTATATATGTATATATAATAAAATATGTCAAAATAAAAAATTTAAAAATACAAAATTTATAAAAGTATTAAAATTGTTAACTTTATAACAATAAATTTTGATCATTTCTTGTTAGAAAATCTCTTGATTATATCGTTTGTCAAATTTAAAATTTAAAATTGAAAAGAAAAAAAAAATATCTAAAACATGAATTAAATCATAAATAATCATAAAAGTAATTATGTCGGTTGAGTTCTGGTTTGATCAATACGCCAGTATATTTCAAGAAAATCAAAAAAACGAGGAAGAGTGCAGTAGAGTAGACTGTGTTAACTCTGGGATACCCGTATGAACGTAATATATCCTGTTTCTATAAAACTTGATCATCTTTTAAAAACATTTAGATGTTTTAGTACCTACCGAACTGCAGAGATATATTTATGAAAATTGTGGAGTTGTATGACAGCTACCCGAATCTATTGCGCCTAGCTTCATTAAGTTCCAAGAAATGCAAGAAGCCTAAACCGGCTGCATTAGATCAATCAAATTTTACAAAAGTTTTTGGCATGCAACTCGACACTTTTTCACTACATTTCAGATACCTAGATTGAATAGACACTGGGTTATTTTCATTTAAAAAGAGAAGTTGTATGGCATCTATCCGAACCTGTCATATCATCACAACCAAATTTTGCAAAAGTTGTTGCCATAAAACTTGATTATCATTTGCAAGATTTCAGACGCTTAGCTTCATTAAGTTCCAAGAGGTGCAAGAAGCCTGAACCGGCTGCTCTAGACCAACCAAATTTTACAAAAGTTCTTGGCCTGTAACTCGACACCTCTTTACTAAATTTCAGGTTCCTAGATTCAATAGACACTGAGTTATTCTCATTTAAACGGATAAGTTGTATGGCAGCTACCCGAACCCGCCGCACCACCACAACCAAATTTTACAGAAATTGTTGCCATAAAACTTGATCATCATTTGCAAAATTGCAGAAACCTAGCTTGAATAGATACTGAGTTCTTTCTATATAAAGATAGAAGTTGTATGGCAGCTACTCGAACCCGCCGACCGAAAATGTTGGATTTAAATAGCAAAACTAACAATTTTGCAAAAGTGACGTAAAAAAAGCCTCCTAGCTCCTTTATTTTTTGAATTATCGTGCGGACGGACGGACGGACGGATGGACGGTCGTACATGGCTCAATCGACTCAGAATTCGATTCTGAGCCGATCCATACCTAAACTAGATCTCTAGGTCTTAAACTAGAAAGTTGTTCCGGAAAATTAAAATTTCGTAAATATTTACATTATTTTTGCACTTTCTCTTGCTGTTGCTCTTTATTCAATTTAAATGCAACAAGTTGACTAAAATTTGTTACATTTGGAACAAATCAGAAATTGAATTTGATATAGTGAAAGTCATTGAACTATATGTAAACGAGTATGTTATGCGTTATTAACACATTGACTTGGCAGAAAAGATATTAAGAGTTTCATATGCCAATATAAGCTCCTCGATTATTTACTATAAAAGGTACACCGTTTCTGCCTTGTGCGTTGGCACCCATAAAGTAAACTGTATCATATTCTGTTCTTAAATGATCCTGACCTTTCCAATTCGTTTCCAATACTCCGCAAATATCAATCTTCTGTTTCATCAATTCTATTTAACGAAGGTGTAATTTCCCTACTTTGAGTAGTCCTCTGACATTCCATGTAACGATGCTAATATTATTTTTTCTTAGTTTCATCCTTATTTCAGTTCAGCACATTGTTGTTTCATATTATGCAGTTAAAATATAATTCATCTTTTTAATGTACCTAGAACAAACAAGAGTTCACTAACAACAGGTATTTTTCTGTCTCATGTTGTCTGTTTATCTACATGCAACAAATAAAAGTTTATGATAAAATTTAGTTATTTTTCATATAAAATTTGCTTCATTATCAAAAAAAAATTACGTTTGGAGAAAATACAAGCTAAAGAAATTGAAAAACCTTTTGTTTTTTTCAGGGGTAATCTAAGTCCTATAGATTAGTCTACTCTAAAAAAACAGAATTTGTTTCTCTGAGATCTTTAGGAGTTGCGAAAGGCTTATAGTGACAAATTAACAAATCTGCATCACGAAAACAGATGAAGATTATTTAAAGCTGATAAAGCCACTAGAAGAGCAATTTTTTAAACATGATTTATTCACTTTTAGGTTAAAAAATGAAAAATTTTCTTATGAAGCAAATTAGAACTCAGCCGATTATAATGAAAATCTTTGATTTAGATAAAATTAGATCTTTTCTAGTAAAATTGTTAAATAAGTTAAACCATATATTTTAATATATAGAGTCAAAAAATAATTAGATTTCTGTCAAAATCTTTACATTGAAAAATTTCACTACACTTTGATATTAAAACAACTACAAAAAATTATTTATCTTTTTTAAAAACTTATTTAATTAGTTTTTTTTTTTTTATTTTTTTTATTGTGGGATTTATTCTCCATAAAAATGAAAAATGTCCAATTCTCTAAATCCCATCATTGTTTTAAAATTTTGTGTTAACAATATATGTAATTGTAAGAACAATTTTCATTCATCACTAAATCTTTGTGGAATCTTATAGAGCATAATAAACTGCAATAAAAGTTTTTCCCATTTTTATAAAATTGTGTATATATAACTTTAAAAATATAACGGATTTTCTTTAAAATTTTTGAACAATGAAAACTTCATAAATTATTTTTATCTTCATATTTTGTTTTTTTTTTTTTACAATAAGTTAAAATTTAACTGTACTGGAATTAGAATGAATTGAACGAATTTGAATTAAAATTGGAAAATGTTTAGAGTAAATTCTAAATTTTATATTTAATTTCACATCGAAATTTTTGGCTCTTTATTTATTGATAAGATCATTAAGATCGACAGATCAATAAGATCAAAAAGTATCTATAGACTCTAAATTGAATAATGAGGCTAAGTGAAATTATAAAATATAATTAAATTATGAAATGATTTATAGTTGTAAAGTTATAAGTGTAAGTAGTTCTAAGGTATTCAAAAGTATTTTATTAAAACTATACTAAAAAGGGTTTATGTTCATTTAGCCGATTTATAAATTACAAAACGCCATTGTGACTAATATCTTTTGGGAAAAATGACATTTTACAACTTTTCATTTGACATAATGAGACACTTTGCCAAAATATATTTGACAAACAAAATACTTACTTTGCTAAGATTACATATATTTTGGGAAAAGCTTATATCCCTGATTTTGTAACCAACTCTAAAATCGCTCCAATTCTTTTTTTTTTTTTACATATTTATTTTAACAATAAAGCATGTTTTATTTTTTAAATACTATTTTGTTAAAAGTCTTTCTGAGTAGTGATATTATGCTATAAGTCTTTTTATTTTTTAAGTAACATTATGTGAAAAGTATTTTTCGAAAATGGATTTAGGCAAAATATTATGCTCTAAAAAGATACTTCTAAAGAAATAAAATACCATTATTAGTTACATTCAAATACAAAAACCTAAGTCTACATCAATCGAAGTAAAGAAATGTAGAGGGGAAAGTTCTAAATTGTACTTAAAATATGTGATACTAAAATAATAACAATAGAGTGGGCGGAAAACAAAAATTTTCTTTCATAATGAAAAATTCCTCTATATAGCAAATAAAAATAATATCTACACTTAAAATTTGCTTTTAAAATTTTATCCCAATAAGACATAATATTTATTATACATATATTTATATATATACATATATGTTGTTTTTCATTTAAATATTCATATGAAGAGAAAGGAATAAAAAGTAATAAATTGAGTGAACTTATTATAAATCAACAAGTTTTTTTCCGCGAAACTTTTAATAATAGTTTCTTTATATATAGAAATCATACTAAAATATTTATGTGTTTTTTATTTTATTTTTATTAAAATAAAATAGAAACTATACTTTAATTAATATTTATGTAGGTATGTATATATATATATAGCAGTAACGAGGCGGTAAATATTTTTAATCAAGAATAATGTATCTTATCAATATGTAATGTATCTTATACCCAAGACTTAGAATAAAAACCTTTATAAGGAATAATCTTTAACGATAGTCAAAATTTTGGAATGGTTACAATTCGATGACGAATATGCGTTCGATAAGTTTTGGCCGATTGGCCCAACTATTTATTCATTTTCTAATAAAAAATTGTTAACCCGTCAATGTATATCTTAACAATGTAATAAAATATTTCATGAAAAATATAAATTTTAAGGTTCACATTGGTAACAGCAAATTAAATCTTTTCGGCATATCCGCAGGATGCGCACAAAGTTCTGTGCTAATTCTAGTCTTGTACAAAATCGACACTTCAGATCTTCTCGAGCTAAATTCTATATTGTTAGTATTTTCAAAGAATATAACTATTATTTCCTATATAAAACGTTTCTGCGGCGTATATGTAGCTATACATTTGAAGTATAAGAGCATTCACAATCCTCAATTTTGTTTTGTTTGTTTAACTATTTTTTCATATTTTGATTAATTTGATTGTTTTCACTTTGCACCTTTGCAATTGCCAATCTTCTTTTATTTTAATCGGTACAATTTTTTAGTTAGATATTATCAAACCAAGATATAGTTAAAATTTTTTACTATTTCGTAATCAGCAGTTAATTGAAAATTTAATTGATTATCATTTGGTATGTTAATTATCATAACTTTTGTTTTGCTAACACATGTCAATTTCTTCTTAAATATTTGTAGCTTATGTTTACCGCTAAAAATAGCATGTCATTATAATAGGATTAATTAACATCAAATTCCTTTTTTTTTTTATATATATATATTTTTATCCTTGTAAATGATGATGTTTCAGTTGTTTGTTCACTTCAACTGAAACATCATCAAAATGAAATTCAAATAAAGAATTTAACTGTTTGTTGGATTAAAAACAAATGTCTGATACAAAAAAAAAAAAAAAAAATGATTACCATTATTAGTTTTTTTTTGTTTTAAATTATTAAATAATAAATAAATTTTTACATGTGCTTTTAATATGAAAGAATCAAAAAATTTTTTTTACTATAGAAGCATGCTTTTCTTATTTTGAACGCCTCGTCACTGATACATACATATTTGTTTATATATACATATATAGATAATATAAAATATTATGTTTCATCAATATGCTAAAGTTTAAAAGTAATTTGGATTTAAAACTAATTTAATAGAAAGTACACACACTATATACACATACATGTTGTGTTAAATTATCAAGGATTTAACAATGAAAATAATAAATTAATTTATTTTTATTGTATTTCTGTCTCTTTTTTTTTTTTACAACATTTACTTTACAAATTTAATATGAAGATATATCATATAAATATTTATCTTTATATTATGTAAAATATATACTACCACACAACTACTTACGTATAATTTTTATGTATGTTATAAATTGAAAGATATACTACATATATTATATCAATAATAAAGAAAATGATAGTTTTTAAAGTTTATTTATTTGTTGTTGTTTTATCTAAGAAAAATAAATTTTCCATCTCTTTCTTTTTTTTTTTATATTTACTGTAAAAAAAAAAATTATTTGTTATAAAAAGTTTTAAAATATTAAAAGGTTTAACTTGTTGTTTTTAATTTAAAATAAAAACAAAAAAAAAAGTAATAAGAAAAATATTCTATCTCTTTCTATTTATTTCCATATTCGTATTTTTATTACACATATGTAGTATGTGTATGTATTTTTGAAAAATTCGAATTAATTTTGGCTTATAAAGAGTCAAAATTGTGGTTAAATATTTTTTTTTGTTGAAATGAGGTTCTATATTTATTAACATTATCAACAATTTGGTTATTTTATTATCCTTAAATATAGTTTTACTTTTTAGAAATTTACACAATTCTATTTTTAAAGTGTTAAATAGGGAATTTTTTTTTTTTTTTTATTTGTTTATTTGTTTTATTTTTATTATTATAATTTAATTAACACTTTATTAAATATAAGTTGATAAAATAGTGATGATAATGATGATAATGTTGATGATAAAAATGATTGTAATTAAAATTTATGTAAGGATGAAGAAATTTTCTTTTTTTCTTTTAAAGGATTGTGTTAATGAAAATCGTAATTATATTTTAAGTTTTATAACTTAAAGTTAATGAGAGTAATAAATAACAATTTTATTAGTTAAAAAAAATAAATTTTTGTTTTTAATTACTTTCTTAATAACTATTGAAAAACTTGTAAATTTGCTTTTAATAAAGTACTTGTAAATTTTAGTAATTAATAACATGAAAACTATTTTAAAAACAAAAATATTATACATATATTTATACATATGTACAGTATATAAAATAAATCGGAAGCGGGTCATAAATGTGCACGTCAAAATTCACCTACAACAAAATCCTGCTTTTTTTTTTTTTATCTTGCATTACAAAATTTTTCACAGACTAAATCTTGCAAAATATTTTTTAAAAGAAAATAGATTGTTACTTTGTTTTTAAAGATTGTATATATAGGGTTTTCCAATTTGAGTGATATGATTTCTAAGTGACGTTTCGGCCATTTGTAGTATTTCATGGTCTGTCATTTTTTTTTTCATTGTATTCAGTAATGTTTACAATTTCATCATTCACCGCAGTAAACGTCGTGAATTTGCCGATTTTATCTTGGAACAACTTGAAAACGATAACGATTTTTTTAAGAAAATCATCTTCTCCGATGAGGTTCACTTTCATCTGAGTGGTGCGGTAAATAAACAAAACTGTCAATTCTGGTGCGAAGAAAATCCACAAATTATTCATGAACAACCATTACATTCATCTAAATTGACAGTTTGGTGTGGTTTTTGGTCTGGTGGAATCATCGGTCCGTACTTCTTTAGAAATGAAGCTAGTAACACGGTTACTGTCAATGGAGATCGGTATAGATCGATGATAACCAACTTTTTATGGCCGAAATTGGAAGAAGTTGATCTTGACAACATCTGGTTCTAACAAGATGGGGCTATGTACCACAGCACGTGCAACAACCGAATTATTGCAAGAAAAGTTTGGAGATTCGATTATTTCAAGAAATTGTGACATTGAATGGCCTCCAAGAAGTTGTGATTTAACACCATTAGACTATTTCTTGTGGGGTTATTTGGAGTCATTGGTCTTTAGCAATAAACCCTCTTCAAGGTTTAGAAGTCAATATTGAACGTGCCATTCATAATATACGATTTGATTTAGTGGAAAAAGTGCTGTAAAATTGGGTTTATCGAATTCGTTCCTGCAAAAGAAGTCGTGGAGGCCATTGATTCAGAACTTAATTGTATCGATTGTACTTCACATTAAATAAAAAACATTTGAATTTCCTTAACAATTAGTGTGTTTTTTTTTTAAAAGAAATCATATCACTCAAATTAGAAAACCCTGTATAAACAAATAGTTAAGAAGGATTTTAGAGTTGCTTAAAAATCAGGGTTATACACTTTTTCAAAAATATTTATATATATGTATATCTGAGATTCTGAATTAGAAGAAATTTTAGATTTGGTTTCAAAGTCACGATTCCCGCCTACTGTGCGGTTAAAAAAAATTTTAAATTGAATAATAACAGAAAAATATTAAATTTTTTTCTCATACCGATCTTTTTGTAGTATATTTAAAAAAAAGTTGTTTTTGATTAATGCAGAAGTTAATTTAAAAAAATGTATGATATCGTTTTTCCAAAACTTTTAGAAAATATACTACTTCTATAAATTATTGCTAATCTACAAGTATATTGTTGCCATAAATTATTATGTCTACAAGTATACAATCTACAAGTATATTGTTGCCATAAATTATTATGTAACACAAAATATGTATGTAAAACAAATAATTAGGAGAGATTTTAGAGTTGGGTTCAAAAACAGGATTTTAATTATTTATTTAGCTTGGGTTGGAGGCTTGGAGGCTGGGAAGTATTCTGTTGTGACATAATTAATTTGTAACATGCAAGATTTTCTCTTAGTAGATTTTGGAAAAAAAGTTTTTGTTTTGAGAGATTTTCGAAAGCAAGGATTTTTTATGCAAGATTTTGTCGCGTAAGATTTTGGTGTATAAGATTATAACACAAACCCAATAAATCTCTTTAACTTAATGAAAAAATGAAAGAGAATTTTTAAAATTAAAATATCATTTAAAAGTTCGTTGTACATTTTTCTACTATTTCCGGTGGTTAGTAAATAATTAATTTTCTAATTGTCTTTTTTTTTTTCTTTTTTTTTTTGGAACCACTTAAACCCATGGATATTTACTATCATTATATTATTCATTTCAAAATTAAAAAAAAAAAAATTTTCAGAACAACATTATATTTAAATGTTATTTTTTTTTGTTTTTCTTTGTGTTAAAAATGTTAGTAGCCCAAACAACTTTTAAGAGCATCATTTAAAATGTATTTAGTTATTTTACTTTGAATATATAACTTAAAGGTACTTTGAAACATATGCGTATATTTTGACTGTTAGTATCAATAATAAGTAGACTTTTATAAGTGTTTACTTTTTCAAAATAGCCTGAGAGAAGCTATTCGAGTCACTTTGAAGAATATAAAAGAATAATGAGAAGTTACTTACAAATAATTTATGGAAAAGATAAAACAAAAAACAATTAGATTGCTGTTAAGGAACTAAGCTGCTTTGATCTATCCATAGGAGAACAAGTCATCACATAACTTAAACATACCCAACAGAAATATTTTCGTTATTGAAAACTATCTCATTTAATTTTCTCAATTTGAAATTTAATATATAGTTTATTTAAATCTGACTTTGATGGGTTTGAAACTTCGATAAGATGACATTTTTTATATTCTTAAAATAAAATAATGAAATTTTCATTTAATGTAAACGCAATTTACAGTTTATATCTAGGTGAGTGCATATAAATTGATACTAACTGCGTTATTACATTGCCAAAACAATTGAGTATGAAAACAGAAACTTAAAAAAAAAAAAGTTTATTATTTTAAACCTTTTAAGTAAAGTGCCATTTTTAACCGAACTATGTAAAAAAAATTTTTTTTCCTTGTTTAACAATAGAAGGAAATTAGAAAAAACATTTTTTTTAAATGTTATTTTTCTTGATTAGTTTAAGAAGTACCCAGTGTAACTTCATAAATCACAAGAAGGATGTAAAATTTACAAAAATAAAACACAACAATCAAAAATTGTAATCATTTAAAATTTCATACTTGTATGTATTAAAATTTTTTTTCTACTCATATATCTCACGCCTTTTAACTCAATAAAAACAGCATAGTACAGTCAACCCACTCACAACGATACGATATCTTAGAAACGGCAGAAAAGACAGATCTTAGAGAAGATATATACGATTTTAGAAAATAGTATCAAATCATGTTATGAGTGACATAAGTTCCCCACAGAAATAAAGCGGTTCAGCTCCAAAACTATAAGTACTTATGTAAAATATAAATTCAAAAATAATCTTGATGCGTCATATTTTAAGCAAATTCTTCTTAATAAATGAATTATGTTGCCAATATTTTATTCAACTCTGAATATGATTCTTCATCACGTTCATGTAACCACAACAAATCTTTAACATAAAAATTCGGTATAAAGTGATATTTTTTCTTAAATTTAATTTTATGAAGTGGATTATAAAAATGTTGCTCTGTAGTAGAGTGTAAAATTTCATTAACTGGTCCCATGTTTATGAACTGCATGTAATAATTATTCACATTAACATTACCCAAGTCTTAAATGATAAAAATGAAGGATAATACTAGTATTCACACTATTTTTTTTTTTTAACTAAATTCTAGGAATATACAAAACAAAATTAACTTTGTAACAAAACAAAATAAATAACCAAATGAAAATAGCCTCACTTATAACAATTTCCAGGATAATGTATCCTTTTTTGTTTTTTTAATTACTTTGTTATTTTTTTTTTTTGTATATTTTCAGACATTTCAAAAACCTCATGGGCAATATTTATTTTTTGATTGTTAGTTTATGTTCTTGTTACAAAAACTATATTATAGAAATATAAAAGGGGTAATTTTCAAATACAGTCCAACAAAAAAAAATGCTTTATGATTTAATGCAGTAAATACTGTACTTATTTTTTAAATATTTCCTATCTTATAAATATTTGATTGGATATTTTAAATTATTTCTTGTGTTAGAACTTATTTCAGCAGATGTTGACGGAATTAGATAATAAAAAACTTTAAAAAATTTTTAAAAAAATGTTGAAATTTAACATATTATTTTCAAGGATCTAAAATTTTTTAAATAAAAATGTGTACACTCAACATTTTTCTGTTTCATATTAGCATTTCACTTTAAATAAGATGACCTTACGACTCAGAAATTTTCAAACGACTCAGTCAATAATTGTTCTTACAAAAAAACAGAAAACTTAAATACCGCAATATTCAGATATTATACGTAGATACATTTTTCTTTCTTTTTTAAGAGACTTGGTGGACACATTAAAAGTCACCAAGAGGAATTACACGTAATTCTTTCGGATAGTGTTAGAACTTCAACCACAAAAACGCACTTTCTTTTCAATCTAACTTTAGATTGGGACTTCTAATACAAATGTACAGTTTGGTTTATGGGATAAAGATATAGGAAATATTCTTGAGAGAAACGTAGTAAGAAAAATTTAAGATTTTGTAGAATGGGTAAGAAACTTAGGGGTGGGATATTTTGAAGAAAGATGTTAATGTTCTTTTTAAACTTTATTAACCCGAACACAGAGTCACGAAATTTACGGGACACATTCCTTAACTGAATATGATGATTCTGAACCCATAAGAATTCCTATATTATGGTGTCTCAAATATACATAAAATCGGCTGTGGTAAATTCGACTATTAAAAATTTGACATATATTTTTAAGGTTTTCACAAACTAAAACATTCAAATATATTTACATAAAATTAACATTTTTAATACTATATTCGACTGTAATAGCAAAAAAAAAGGCAAACAAAAACATTATGTACATTGACGCAAGGACATTTTTTTTTTGTTTTTTATTCTGTTTCTCTAAACAAAAGAATTCAAATAAAATTTTGTGGTAAACAATCTACAAAAAAAAAACGAACATTCTTCCACATATTATTTAAAATCATAATTCATGGAAGCGTCTAAGTTTGTTACATTTCCTACAAAAATCAACAAAACAAAAAACAAATGATTGTTTTTTTGTTAGTTTTTAAGAAAAACAAAAAAAAAACTAAAATAAAATAAACAAAAAAAAAACTATTGCAATAAAACAAAATCTTATAATTACAAACAAAAGGTCATTTAAAATACCTTGATCCTTAACTTATATTTATTTTTGTGATTTTTCTATGTCAAAAAATTTTCTTCTCGCAATTAGTAAAAGGAATCATTTTTTTTTCTGTTTCTTTTTTTTTGTATCCTTTTTTACAAGGACTGTAACAAAAGATAATAAAGCCTTCAAATTAGAAACTGTATAATAATTTTCTTTTTTTTTTTTTGTTATTAAATATTATCTTCAACTAAACAAGTTCAAGAGCTATTGTTTTTTATATGTGTATTGTGCAGATTTTAAATTTATTTAAAATTGAAAGTAAAATAACAGTTGGTGGTAGAATTTAAAAACAGTTTAGTAAGAATCTGTACTTGATTGAATTGTTTTGTTTTTTGTTATAACATTTTTATTACAGATTTTTCTTAAATTATTTGAATTTTTCTTTCAACAATATTTAAATTTTCTTAAAAAGATATTATAAAAAAAATTTTGAAAAAAAAAATAATTGTTATATCATATGTATTATTCGATACATTATATGCTGTTCTAAAACTTTTTTTATAAAACAACTTCAAAAACTTAAATCTTTAATTTAACAAAAGTTAAAAAATTCATTATTAGTGGGCTTTAGCTATCAATTTCTCTTAAATACCGGATTCAATTCTCGGTTTAATACTGCACATAAATTGCTGAAACACTATATGAAGAGTCAAATTGAAGGGTGAATACATAATTTTTGTATTGAAATATCATAACCGATCAGAGAAGAAAAATTTAGTAATCAACCTAGAAAAGACATTATTTTATATTCAGTTTGAATAGCCTAGCAATTATGGCATTGAATTAAACATCTAAATTGACAGAACTAATATCAAGCATCTGCCTCTTTCTAAATACCTGGGTATGTAAATTGATTTAAACTCTCGTGACAAAATCACGTAGAGAAAATGGACAACAAACTATATCTAATACTAGGAGCTCTAAAAAGTTACAATAAATAAAATGGGAGAAGATTGCTGACCTGGCTTACAATGACTACATAATATGCTTTAGTAGGTGTAATTTAACTGTGTGATCAATAAATTGCACTGTAATGAATTTAGACATCAAATATTTTCATTGGCTTCATATAATCGTAATGAACTTGAAATTATTAGATAATTCTAAAATAAAAATTTCATAATATAAATGAAATAAGTGTCATACTAATATGCCACTCGTATTTGAAAGAACATAAAACTATAACAAGTTTTAGTTCATCTATTTAGAACTTCCCAAGCTAATAGTAAAACACCATGAAATAGTGCTATCAACTTCAGCATTCATATTTACGAAATTATAACGGTCCGCCAGAAGTCATGAAAAGATGAAATAATTTTAGCAAACTAAGCTAACTACTACAAACATTTTTTTCACAAATAGATCTTTCCTTTCATTGGGAAAAGAAATAGAAAGTTGTTATATTAAAGAAAATAAATTGCCTACGTTTAGGCGGTATTTAAAATTTAATACATATAAATGTACAAAGATTTATGTAAAAGAAAAAAAATATATTAATTCATTATTATAATTCCATTTCACAATTAAATTTAAAATAATTTTAAATATTCTTTTATCAAATTATACATTTTTCACTTTAATTATTAGTTTAAGCTTCTATTGTTTCAGACAAAGAAACAAACTATAAATGTGCAAATTAATAATTCAGAAAGTTAATATTATCGGTAAATGTTTTTTTTTAAATTTTATAATTTCTTTGTAAAGCAGACGTAAATATTAACAAACAATTAAATATACTCCATGGTTTTTATATCCTTTTTTTTAAGGATATCCTTAAAAAACAAAAAAAAAAGATAAAGGATAAAAAAAAAACTAAAAGTTAATTTTCCTCATATATGTAGGTATGTTCTTTTTTAACGAAAAAAAAAACATTATAAGTGTGAGTACATGTATGATAAAAACAAATAAAACAACGGTTAAAATATCAAATTATAACCCACATCTCCCCGCGTCATATTTTTATGTGAAAAAGGATAATGAAAATTAAATAAATGAAAATAATTACCATTTTCGCAAAAAAAAAAATTTTTTAGATTCTAATAGGTCTGACATTTTTTAGTAAAACATTCTAAATAGCATTTTTATTGAAATATAATTGGAAAAGTCTGATTTAAAATATTAAGTTTTGGTTGCTTAAGAAATGCTCCTAATAGTATGCAATTTTTTTGCATTTTAATTTTAAAATTTGCAAAGTTTTTACTGAGCCCAAAATGGCGCTAGTATAGTCAAGGGTAGCTTCTGATCCTGTATTATATAGTACCTAATGAAATAAATGAGTAAATAAATAAAAGTTTTACTACAAACCGATGAAAAAATGTTTAACATATTTATTTTTTCATTAATATGTATAAGGAAATATCATCTCTTAAACAGTACTATTGCACATTCAAGAGCTGGTAGTTGTTCGTGAAGTATATCGCTTATATCGAACCGAATATTGAAAATATTATTTAACATTATATTTAAATTATTCGTTAATGTGGTTGAACTAATTTTCAATGTAGAAATTAACATTACATTTAATGATATCCTTTTCTCTCAATACGAATTTTCTCTTAAAATTGGTCCATTTGATATGCCAAATGAGAAACTTTTCTACACATTTTACATTTAATTACTTTATATTGTTGTTATAATATTATTTAAATTTTTTGTTTTTTTACATTCCCTTTATTTTAATTCTCTCAATTTTTCCCATTTTAAAAATTACAATAATTATTATATTATTTCTGTTAAGTTATAGGATTACTGTGTTAAAAGAAAAATGTTTGAAAATTTTTATTAAAAAGAATACAATATCAGCCCGCACAAATTTAAAATTTGAAATGCAAATAATATTATTCAGATATTATCTGTGTATATTCTGTGTACAGGTTTATTGTTAAATTAAAATTGTAGATCACATTAATAGGTTTTTTTTTTTCCTGGTTTTTTCTAGGAAAAAAATTAATTAAATTTTAAGGTAATTAAGAAAATTTGAAATTTTTAATAATGAGTTATTTTTATTAAAGGGATCCAAAAAACGAAAAATATCTAGAATAACTAATAATTAATTAGCATGACTAAATACATTATAATTAAGATTTATTTTTCATATTAAAAATTTAATTAAATATAGATACTAATGTTATCACTTATTAGATTAAAATCTGTTTTAAAAAATGTTATACCAATTATATAAGGTGACAGACAAGATGCCTAGCCAATTGTATCCAAATTGATTTATAATATTATTGTGGAATATCAAGCTGAGGAAAAAATGAGTTATCGAAAAAAATCAAACAAAAAAAATGGTACGGGAATGGGATTTTTTTCTAAAAATTTTAAAATTTAATTGAACACCTAAATTTGTAAAATTGTTTTTTACATGAAATAGATTTATTTTGTCTATAATATGGAATTGATTTTTAATTTTTTTTTTAAACAAAAATAACCGAAAATGAAATTAAAAAAACAGCATCCTTTTTATTGAAATTAAAGAAACTTTATGAATGTTTTAATGGTTTGAAAATGAATCCTACAACAAAAAGAAAATTTACAAATATTTATTATTTTATTTTTACAATATTTTTTGTATTTTTGTTTGTTTTTTATATAAAAATTAAATATAGTTATTAAATATGAATTATGTATCCTATTAAAATTTATTTTATAAGTTTTGAAGTAATTATCCTTTTATAATAACATACTAAAATATGTATATATAAAAATTTTACGAAATAATTAATTTATCAGAAATATGCCATTTAATATCCTTAATAACTCGTCCACCTTTATAAAATTCTTTGCTTTTTTATTATTATTATTATTAACTTTATTGTTGATTTATATCTTAGTTTTCCTTTTTGATTTGAATTTTAGTTTTAATTTTTTTTTTTTTATTAATATCAATTAATATTGTATTAATATCAATATTATTAAAATATTTTGATATATTTATATTATCTTCTTTCTTTTTTCTTTTAAATTTTTATAATAATAACTTTTAATTAAATCTAAAATGATAAACTTGAAAATATCTTTAAAAAAAAATCAAAAAAAAAATTAGTCCTAATGTTTCAAAATCATTTATGAAAGTAAATACACGTCAAGAATTAGGTAAATTAGTTATACAACAATTTAAAAAAATAGATCGTTTGGATTCGTTACGTGGTTCAACTTCAGATACATTAACAAGTGAAACATTTGGACCGTTATCAAATGTCAGGTAAGTTTTATCTATATATACCCTCTCCCAAAACAAAAAAAAAAAAAGGAAAACCAATTTTAAATTATTATAACAGATTATACGTAATTAATAAGTAACTAAAATATTTTTGTTTTAATTTTTTTTTTATTTAAAATTAAATTCAACAATATTATATACATTAATGAAAACATCAAGCACAATGATCAATAAATTATTTTAAAACAAAAAAAAAAAATAAAATATAATTCAATTTGCAAAAGAAAAAACAAGAAATTTAAATTTTACATCTCCTAAAATTATGCAACGCTCACAATAAATATTATGATTATTTTATTTTCTTTGAAAATTTCTGATCTGTAAACAAATTTCTTATTGTTGATTTTTTTCACAATTTTTCAAAACTGATATAAAAATTCGATACATAAATCTTTTTCGAAAATATTTACATAAATATTTACCATAGATAATTTCTCCAATAAATACAAAAATTGAAATAACCGATCCAATAATAAAACCATATAATATTATCCTCATATCACTTAAAGTAAATGGACGATTAAAACGTTTTACTTCATAATTTTCATTGAGTTTTCTTAAAGCATTTACTTTTTTTCGACTCATTAATTTTTTATCTTGTTTCCACCACAATTTATAAAACCCTTTAAATACAAAAAAAAAAACAAAAAGAAAAAAAATTATATAAAAGATTTAACTTATATATATATACTATTATATATATATATTTCAATAAACAATTTTATTATGATAGAACTTACCACCTTCATAAAATGCTGAAATAACCCAATTAAATGTATCAGTAAGTGGCCATCCTTTTCTAACAAATAATGATGAATGATATGTACTTGGACATTCTTGTACTCTATGCAATAATTTTGTACCATCTGGTAATATATAATCTAATTTTGTTACATCAAAATCTGTACGTTTATCTAAAAAACATTGATTTCGATATATTGCTGTTGACATTTTTGTAAAATTTTCATCAATAAAAATTTGTGTTTTTAATTTACTTATTGTATCATTAAATGAACTTTTAAAAACAACATTTAAACTTTGTGAACTTAATACAATTTTAAAACCAGATTTTTTAACATCTTCAAGCGTTTGTAAATCTTTTGTATATGTTATTGTACTAAATGATGTTACTAATGAACCTTCAAATATACTCTTTATAATTAAACTAAATATTAATAAACCCAATACAAAACATTTTTCTGAATGACGTATAAAATTAAAACCAGCTATTGTACCATTTGTCATTATTAATAGAACATCAATAAATGTTTGAGACCAATCATTATGTTTTTTATTATTTATATTCTTATTTAATAAAATTATTTTTAATTTTTGATTATGTGAATTTATAAAAATTTTATAAATTTGCCATAATAATCCATAAAAAATAAATGTTATACCAATTAATATCCATGTCATTGGACGAAAACATTTAAAATGTGCTAAATATTGTGGTATACGTAAAGCTTTTGGTGCAATTATACATAATTCATCCGTTGACATCGTTTGTAAAAATTCAATATTTGTTGTTCTTAAATCCATTATAAAACGTGAATTAGCTGCTATTTCTGCTTTACCATATAATATATCACCAACTGTTCCTTCAAATATACCAGATTTATATTTTTTACCATAACGATCTGATCGTGAAATTTCTTTCATAATTGGTGTAAAATTTAATGCTTTTATTATATTACCAAATATTATACCATCAAAACCACCAACTATATCATAAAATTGTAAAAATATTTATTAAATTTTAAATATATAATTAAATAATAATCTTTTGTACTCGTCTTTGATTCTTTTCTTAAGTGGAAAGTAATCATTTCATCATTGATGAAATTTTAAAATTGAATACTAATAATTCGTCCTTTTGCTTTACTTTTAAAATTTTACAAAGCACATATAGCCATTTTAATATATATATATTTAAAAATAAGAAAACGGCATTTTTGGAGGAAATATTTTCCGAGTGCAAAGGATTCAATTAAAAATACAACTTACATAGACAATATTTACTGGCTTCACCAAATTTACTTTTTAAATAATATTTTGGAAATTCATTCCAAGATATTGCAGTTGGATCACGATAAAAATACACAACTCTTAATTTATAACCATTCAATTTGATTTTCTTAATAGAATTTGTATTAGATTTAGAACAATCTATTAAATCTAAAGGTTTTACATTAAATCCATCTGTATTGTATTCAGTATCTGGTCCATGAAATGGATTATAAGTCATCATAAGCTGAAAAATTTTTTTGGTTTTTTTTTTTTTTGAATATCATATGATATTAATTATATTTATAGGTATGTATGATGAAAAACTCAACAGATATATATATAAATATATACAATATATATATATATATACAAATATATAAATTTATACTTACCATTTTTTCATAATAAATTAAACTAACATTTAATATACCATAAATATTCCATAATTTTGCTAAAAGCCAATATCCTTTATATTGTCCATTATTACTATAATAATTATTTATAATATTTTGATTGAAATTTCTTTTCAATAATGATGATGATATTATATTTTTTTGATAAAATTCATACAAATCAATAATTATATATTTACGTTTTGGTGTATGAAATGGTTGTCTTGGAAAACCAAATAAATATTTTTCTAATATTTGTAAACTATCAATTAATATAATTATACTAAATTCACTTTCATCCAATATTTTTGATATTATTTTTGACCATCGATATTTATTACAATTATCATATTGTTTTAATTCATCATTACGTATAACATCATAACAGCATCTTTTATTACATGATCTAGAGAAAATTTGTTGTGTTATACGTATTGGAAATTTTTGTCCAGACCATGTATATAATTGACTAACATCTTCAATTGGATCTTCATAATCTAAATCAAAATGTTGTATTAAAATTGGATATTTTATTATTTCATGTAATCTTTTTAATATATTCTCAGTAAATTTATAAAGATTTGAATAAATTTTTGTTTTAAATTTTGATTTTGTTGTTGTTAATATAACAACTTTTATATATTTTGTTTCATGATGAAATATACAATTTAAAAAATCTAAATTTATTATTTTTGATGTATCATATATTAATTCTGATGTATTTAATATTGTTTTATTCCCATTTACAAATGATTTTAAAATTAAAATTAATAAAA
Organism: Poecilobothrus nobilitatus; assembly: GCA_947095535.1. Taxonomy (NCBI): domain Eukaryota; kingdom Metazoa; phylum Arthropoda; class Insecta; order Diptera; family Dolichopodidae; genus Poecilobothrus; species Poecilobothrus nobilitatus. The sequence continues at coordinate 240,815,144 of OX352774.1, read as the reverse complement.
AACTTAACCAAATTGGTAAAATCATGGTTTACCAAAAAAAAAAAAAAAATAATCAAACTTTTGTTTTTTTATTTTATAAATTAATAACCTAAAGAGATCAAACCTCTAATGATTTTTGGAATATTATTTTGTGAAAAAATGAAATGCTTTTGATGGTTACAATTAAAATTTGATTGAAATGCCCTTCTTTCTATTATTATTATTTATAATAATTATAATTAATGATTTATTATTTTTAAATTGACAGCTACTACACACCTACATATATATATATATATATATATATGGATATTCATTATTATATCTATTCATTTTAAATTTTCTTATTATAAAAATAACACTCAAAAATTTCATTCAAAACTCAATTCAATTGCATCAAAAGATTTCCAAATTAAAGTCAATAAAAAAAAAACGTCTATCCATTAAAATCAAACAAATAAAAATCAAATTTCAATATAAATATTTATTCAAATAACATTTTAATAAAATTCTAAATAAACTTTATTTAATTAATACTCAATGTCTGATGACACTCACTCTATTTATATTCATTTTAATCTGACACCTGAATTTTAAATCAAATTTATATTCACTATTATATACAAAATCTGTGGTAAATTTAAGGACCTCTTTATTATTCAATTTTTAACTATAAAACTCAACATAAAATTTATAATAAGAATAATATAGAAATATATATATAGATATAAAAGTACCATAAATTCTAAAATTAATTGATCCACTTCACATATAACTTTTATATTTCACCCAAAAGTATTTTGAACTTATAGATAACACAATATTAACAAATAAATATTTACAAAATGTAAATATATTTGTACAAGTGTAAAATTTCTCAAATATTATATCAAAAAAAATATTTTTGTGTTTGTGTATATTTTATTTAACAGTATGAGACATTTAGGACATAAGCATTCCCTAAAAGTAAATAAAAAAAAATAAATAAATTAATTAATTTTATAGTACTGAAAATATTTATACATGTGTACACATATAATATAATACATAAAATAATTTGTTTTTTTCTCTCTTTTACTCTTTAAATATTTAATGTATAGTAATAGTTTTATATTTTGGACTTTTAGGAGGAGGAGGTTAACTATATAAAAATGTTGAATAATACTATTGAAATTGTATCTGTATACACACATATTTATATTTGACTTGTAATCATTGAAATAATAAAGATATCATCCAATTAAAAAAAAAAAAAAAAAAAAAAAGAATTCAATAATGTTCCAGTAATTAATTTTAATCCTTTGAAAAATTTTTCTAAAATTATATGTTAAGTGTCAGAAGGTCAATTTTAAATTTGAATTAATTTAAAAATGAAATGTTGCCAAAAAAAAAAAACAAAAAAAAGCTATTTAATTTAAGGAGAAAATTTCTTTGAGCACCTGTTTAAAAAAGAACCAAAACATTATTATTGGTATAATAAATCTTAAGGATGAAATAAAAAATTGAAACACATTCCCATATATTTTTTTATTTACGTATTCACTTATTCACAACTCAAACACTTGCTTTTATTCCACCCAAAAAAAAAAAAAAAAAAATTCTTATTAAATTTATTTTATTTTTTTAATTAAATTTTTTTTTGTATTTAAACATTTTTAGATTTGCAGTATTCGCTTTAGGTTCATCAGCATATCCAAATTTTTGTGCATTTGGTAAATTTGTTGATAATATTTTGGGTGAATTAGGTGGTGAACGTCTTTTAAAACTTTCGTTTGGTGATGAAATGTGCGGTCAAGAACAATCATTTAGAAAATGGGCACCAGAAGTATTTAGAGCTGCATGTGAAACATTCTGTTTAGATCCAGATGAAAATTTAACAGATGTTACATTACAAGGAGAAATTTTAACACCAAATACTGTTCGTTTTGTACCAGTTAAAGAACATAAACCATTAGAACAGCTTTTAACAAAATATCATAATAAAAAAGTATCAAAATATCATATTAAAAGGCGACCAATTAATTTACATGGTGATGATAATACACAAGGTCGTGCAACAATATTAGTTGAAATTGTTGCACCCGGTGTTAAATATGAACCTGGTGATCATGTTGGTATTTATCCAGCAAATCGTAAAGAAATTGTTGATGGTTTATTAAAACGTATTTCGGGTATTGAAAATCCTGATGAAATTGTTGAATTACAAATATTACGTGAAAAACAAACATCAAGTGGTATATTTAAAAATTGGGAAACACATGAAAAAATACCACAAAATTCAATAAAAGATTTATTGGCGAGATTTTTTGATATAACAACACCACCATCTAGACAATTATTAACAACATTAGGTTCATTTTGTGATGATAAAAATGATCAAGAACGTATTAATATATTGGTAAATGAATCAGCAGCATATGAAGATTGGCGTCATTGGAAATTACCAACATTATTAGATGTACTTGAAGAATTTGCATCATGTAAAATTCCAGTTTCATTACTTTTACCACTTTTAACACCTTTACAACCACGTTTTTATTCAATATCATCATCATTAAGAAAATATCGTAATGAAATTCATTTAACTGTTGGTGTTGTTAAATATCGTTCAGAAGATGGTCAAGGTGCTGAACATTATGGTGTTTGTTCAAATTATTTAGATTCTATTCAAGAGAATGAATCAATTTATTTATTTGTTAGAAGTGCACCTAGTTTTCATTTACCAAAAGATTCAAGTCCAGCTATATTAATTGGACCGGGTACTGGTATTGCACCATTCCGATCATTTTGGCAAGAATTAGAAGTTAAAAAAATTGATGACCCTACAGTACAAATTCCAAGATTTTGGTTATTTTTTGGTTGTCGTTTAAGAGTATTAGATTTGTATAGAGAAGAAAAAGAAAATATGAAATCTATGAGTGTATTAGATAAAGTATTTTTGGCATTATCAAGAGAAAGTGATGTACCTAAGGTAATTAAAATATTTTTTTTTAATAACTAACCAAAAAAATAATTAACTTCGGTTTAAAAAATTTTCAGACATATGTTCAAGATTTAGCTGCCAGAGAATCAGAAGATTTATATAATTTAATTGTAACAGAAAAAGGTCATATATATGTTTGTGGTGATGTAACAATGGCTGAACATGTGTATCAAACAATCAGGTAATTTATTAAATAATTATTTAAAAAAAAATTTCATTTTAAACTTGAGCTTAGGCAACCCGTATTCTTAAAAAACAAAAAGTACTCAAAAAAATAATTAAAAAAATTTTAAAATTTCTTTTATTAATTTATTCAATTGTGATGCCTAAAAATATGCAAAAAATTTTTAATATTTAACTTTTATTCGAAATTTATGTTCTTACAGCCGAGGGTCTTACTGATATTATTACAATTTATTGTATTAATATTAGATTAAATAAATAAATAAATAAATATGTTCTTTAAATTAAATTTTAAAATATTTTCTTTTTTAAAAAAATATTTAGTTTATATCAAAATAAATTCATTTGATTTCGTAAAACCAATTCATTATTTAAAATATTTATTAAACTTAGACTTTCAATATTTCAAATAAATTTTTCTTTTATTTTCTTTACAATTTATCTATCCAGAAAAATTATTGCAATGAAAGAGAAACGACCAGAATCTGAAGTTGAAAAATTTCTTTTAGGTTTGCGGGTAAGTAAATATTTTCTTTATCAAAATTTACATTCTTTTTAAAGAATCTGAAAATTTCTTAATTATATTTGGTTAAAGGATAGAGATACATATTAGATTTTTTTTTTTTTTCTTTTCTTATAATAATTATAGAGTGAATTTTAACACTTTAAAAAAAATCTTTTAAAAGAAATACTTTTACAAATATATCTATACATATATAATATGTATAAATTCTTATATTAAAACCAAATATTCTAAAAAAAAAAAATTCCTTTTGGTACGTGCTTAAACTATAAATACTTTAACATAGTAAAAAAAGCAAAAACAAAACCTTGTATAGTAGTTATAACATTATTTAATTACTAATTGGTAACTAGGTTAAGAATTTTAAAATGTGGTTTCTGTTTCTTTGAACAAAATTTAGAAAACTCATCTACATACAATTGTAAAATTTTTCTATATACAATTGTACATAATAATGAAATACAAAAAAAAAAACACTTTATACACAAATTTTAATTTTAAATTAAAAAATAATTTTCATGGTATCATCTTGAACTTATTTTCAACCTTTAAATTTTGCACTAGGCCGGGAAATATTATTATTTATATTATACATATATAAATTTTATATAGCCTTAAAATTAATTTAACATCTGCAACCCAAAAATATTATAATAACCTTTAATGTTTAAATCTAAGGGTCATATAATTTAAAAATAACCAATCATAGTATTTTAATCTAAAAATCATAAAACACGTACTAAAATTCTTATTACAATTATAATTTTTTTTTTTTTTTTTTTGTTTTATATAATTTTAGAAACAAAAACATTAAAAAATACCGCGAAAAATAAATAAACAAACAAAAAATTCAATGGCATAACTCATAACAAATAATAAATTAATAAAATACAACGCCACATATTAATAATAATAAAATAAAAAAAAAAATAAAAAAAATTAATTAAACATAAGGAAGTCATTTAAATTTTACAATACAATACAAAAATATAACCTACAAAAATATTTATTGGCTGTAAATTACATAATAGTTTCTGAATGCAAAAAATTTTCGATATTTTTTCTTTTATTGTTTTTTTTTTTTTTCTTTCTTGAATCAAAGTTCAATCGATTCTGTAGCGTTTTTATATCGATTTATTTTATTACTTGAAAAAAAAAAAAAAAATTCTCATCATAACTTTCCTATTGGTTTTTATTTTTTGTTTTTTATTTTGAAGGAAATGTTAATATATTATGAAAATTTCTTAAAATTAATTTCCACTTTGTAATATTATAATATTATTAAAATGTTTTTTTATTTTTTCTTTTTGTTTTTAAATATGACAATATTAACACGTTTATTAAATAAAAATTAAAAAAAAAAAAAAAAAACACAAAATAATATTAATTCAATTGACTACAAGTCACAAAAATATATAAAAATCGAATTTAATCGAGATATTTATTTATAATAATCGATTCTTGTCACGTTTGATAATTTTACAAATAATTCAAAAATGTTTTTTTTTCAAAGTTGGGTTGTATGTGATTTCACAGCTAAAAATTATACATATATATATATAATATTTATTGAATGAAAGAAATACTTTAAAGTTTAAAAGATTAAAAAACAGTAACTAAGTTTTTTTTTTATATTTTAACAGTGCATTATAAAAATGAAATATTTCTAAAAAAAAAAAACAAAAATCAATTTATAATACCATTTTTGAACTATACTTTAAGTCAAGTATGATGAAATAAAAAAAAAACAATGATAACGGCAATTTCAGACAAATCACTATAAACTACTCACTCATACTTTCGAAATTTTTTTTTTTTTTACTCTCAAAACTTGAGTGATTTTTTAAATTTTACAAAATGAGTAAACTATACTTTCACCGATACATTTTCATTTTTAAATTAGAGCACCAATATTACATGAGTATAAATTGAGAGAAAAACTGATTTTAAATAAAATTCTCCAAATTTTCAGATGTCGACTGTTATTATCTTCAAAGTTTCATCTAGTAAAAGCCGGACTTTATTTTATATGAGTTTAAAATATATGAAGAATACTCAAAACTAATAATATTACTCGCTAGTCCCAAAATAAAAAAAAAAAGATTTGAAATAAAATTCGAATAAATGGTAGTATATGGTACCTACTGTAAGCACATTGAAAAATTAAATTGATTCTTTTTCACCTGTTATATTTTTTTTCTATAAATATTTTTGAAATCCTATTATTTTCTTTTATACAATAAAAAACAAAAAATACATATAATTATAATTTAGATTCAAAATTATGTTTTGTTTCTTTTTCCAATAAATTTCAACTAGACAATAATTTAAGTTTCATTTAAACCATCTGACACCATATTGAGGGTTGTTATAATTTTAAGTTTATTGTTCGTCCATGACCATCGATTTTTTATTTTTGTGTCTATTTTATTTTATTTGATTTTGTTTTTTGTTTTTTTTTTTCTCGAAAATTCAATTGTCGCTAAAGTTTTTCTATTCAAAATAAAAAAAAAAACAAAAAAAAAATGATCGATTATTGAAATAAAGTTAAGAAAAAATGTGTAACTTACTAAAAAATTGTATGTCAATCACAGTTATAAAATCATTAAATTAAAAAAAAAAAAAAATGGTTTGTTTTCACTTTATGACATCACATTAAAGTCACTTCAAAAGGAAAATAAAGTTTAACGACTTTCCTTCTTTTTTTTTTTTTTCGTATTAAATTTTTCAATTTTTTTTCTTTTTTTCTAAGAAAAACTTTTAATATTTAGAATTAGACAAGTTAATTTAGTTTTACTGATTGAAAAAAAATCATGTGAGAGGAAAAATAAAAGTGAGTCGATGTTTTGTCTAATAGTTAGATTCAAACTTGTGTTACCTTGAAATTATATTAAAAAAGTTATAAATATAGAATTAATTTTTGCTTTGAAAAAAAAAAAAACATATTGATGAAAAATACATTATATACGATCAAGGATATTAAAATAAAATATTCTCCAAATAGTATTAAATTCTTTTAACATAAAATTAATATAAAAATACTTAGTATACATAATATTGAAAAATTCTAAGCTTTAATAATTTCGAAATAAATAAATGTCTTGTCATTGAAAGGTAAATTTTTTATATCTATTGTTGAACTGTTGCGTATATATATTAGATACTGGACTAAATATCTAGTTAAGTATAAATTTTTTTTTTTTATATACGGAAATTGATGAATATTTTCGATCGATATTTTTACTGTCATATTACTATTCTATAATAGTAATAAACCTGTTTGTTCAAAATATAAATGTTCAATTTTTTTTGATTTTTCTTTAATAGTCATTTTGTTAATGAACCTTCAGTATACATATTATCCTTAGATTGGTATTTTGTAATTAAATATAGAATATTATGTTAAAAAGGATAATAGAGAAAAAAGTATGACACAATATATTGAAACGAATCGAGATTGTTTGTTTTTTTTTGGAGTGGGTAGCTTTCTTATGGTTTTAGTTTTATTTATCCTTAAATAATTAAGAAAAAACTTAGAATTTTAAATGGGAAACAAATTCGTATTTTCGTTTTGTAAAAACTTCTTAAAAGACTACTTGATGCATAAAGGAAAAATATTTGATATAAATTTGAGGGTTTTCTTTTGTATTTACTTACAATTAGCAAAAATATTTTTCCGAATAAATTATTCATATATAATAATAATACAAAATATTTTTTACTGAATTTTAAGTAAAATTTCTAGGAATAGTATACAATAATAGTACATTGAATCCATTTAATCTTATGTTTATGAAACGTATCATGATTATCCTAAAAGAGGATCGCTATTAATTTCTTGAATATAAAATTGCAAAGATTTTATTTATCAATTTACATGATTAGAACTTTTTTTTTTAACTTTTAATATTTTATTTAGGTATATAGGTTAAAACTAAAGAAAATTAAGTATTTATAGCATATTCAAAAAAAAAACATTTTAAAAATTTTGCTTGGTTACATTTTATCTGTTCGCCCATTCGTCCGTCCGTTTGTTTGTTTACAAAAGCTCTACACTACGAAAGCGAAAGCTACAAAATTCCATTGATAGATCTCGTAAAAACCACGGATAAATCTCGTACAAAAATTAAGAATTAATAACTTTTTAATGTAATCCCACTCATTACGTAACTAGCTACAGCTTCTAAAAGTTTGAAAAACCCTGTTTTCAAATGTGGATATTTCAGATTCTGCTAAATTATTTTTTTAACCTAAAAACGCCAAACGATAGGCTCTTTTTTTTAGTTTTATAAATTAATATAAAATTTTATTCTCTTTAGTATTTAAATGTACCTTGATGTGAAAATGAAATTTTGTTTCCATTATATCTCCGAAACCGTTTCTTAACAAAAATCCGAAATTTAGAGAAGAGAGTTGTTTCAGAATTAGTATACATTTTCTTAGAAAAAATTTTTGATACCCTCCTGTTTAAGATACACACTATACTACAGATACAAAATTTTAAATTTGCTATTTTGAATATACCTGTAACTTAGAAATCTGTATAATTTTTAAGGACGTTAAAAATTAACATTATTTGTTAACGAGAACGAATAAATAATTCTTAACATTTCATATTCTTTCTATCAAATAAAAAAATGTGATAAGCTTAGATAAAAGTTATTCAATTCTGAATACAGTTTTTGTTTTCTGTGCAAAACATCTAAAAAAAAGCATACACAAATCCTTTATAAATTTTTTTTGGGATCTTACCACTATTAAATTGTCTTCTTGGTAGAAAAATGGTTCATTTCATTTTATACCAATTATACATAGATAAATTGAATTAAATTAAAATAATAAAAATTTAATAATATTAAATATTTTTAAAAATCGCTTTTTTACAGGATGAAAATCGTTATCATGAGGATATATTTGGTATAACATTACGTACAGCGGAAATTCATAATAAATCTCGTGCAACAGCTAGAATTCGTATGGCATCACAACCAGCATAAATTTATAACTTCTATAATAATTCTAATTTTATATATTTTTTTCTTTTATCAAATAAATAAAAAAAAAAAAAAATATGCACCTAATTCTTACAAAAAATCACAAAATTTTTCAATACTAAGCAAATAAAATAAATAAAAAAAAAAAACTAAATCCACTTAAATTCAACACATTAATGTCCTAAGATTTTTATTCACCTTCACCTCAATTCCTTGTTTTTTTTTTCTTTTAATATTTTATTTTTAAATAATAAAAAAAAAAAACAGTTATAATAACAACAATAATCGTTAACATTAAAATTTATTATTATTTTATCATTAATATATCATCATCCTCATAAATATCAGATATCATCATTATCGTCATCATTATCACCATCAATATCATCGTATAAAAAAAAAAATGTTTTTCTTCTTCATAAATTTTAATTTCAAAAAAATTACCATGCTGAAAATGTTTACATATAAGCTCATCTTCTTTTTATTACTTATTTATGGTGCAGTGAACTGACGCCCATGTAATTATAGTCCATGTGTATTAAAACATTTTTGAATTTACATTTAAGCACATATTGGAAAAGAATTCAACTCAATGAGGGAGGGGATTGCTGTCTCCAAACCACTGCTAAAATAATTCTTGAAACTTTTTGAAATTCTTGAAAATCAGAGTTTCATGTATTGTTTTAGCAGAGGTTTTAGCAGAGACAGCAGTCAACACAGTTTCAAGAATTGTTTTAACACAGATTTAAAAACAGATGCAGTCCCCTCCTACATTGAGTTGAATTTTTTTTTCGTCTAACCAAATCTAAAACTTTAAAATCCCAACTATTTTTTAAATTTTAAAAAACAGAGCTTCTAACTTTGGAAAGAAAATTTCGTTACTTCGTCATTCAAGAAACAATAACTTTGTTCTCGAAAAGTATCAGTCTTATGTTAATTTCATGTAGTACTTATAGTTTAGATAAGATATTCGAGAAAAATTAAATAATTTTTTTTTTTTAAAATAGGCTTTAATTCGTTTCAAAATGAAGTTAAACCCTACAATCTATTGGAACTAAAGCTAATGTTTAAAAATGTTTAAAAACACATAGGGGCGTTAATTACAAAAATTTTGAAAATAAACCTCATGGTCATCAATTTATACTGCACCCTTATTTACATAGATATATGTTTGTAATATGTTCGTATGTTAGAAGGTTTATAAACACATATGGGTTTCATTTTACAAAGAAATAACGGTTTATAAAATATGAATAATATATGAACAGGTAATAAGAGAAAAAAAAAAAATAACAAGCCGCGTGGGTGCGTTTAGAAAATAGTTAAAAAATTTATTATGAATATTAAGAAAAAACAAAAAAAAAGAAATATTAAGTGAAAGAAAGAGAAAGAATGAGATGATGGGAAAAGAAAGTGATTTAAAAATAAAAAGGAAAAAGTAAGTAGACAGGGATAAAACAAGGATATATTTTATTAAAATATTTTTATATGTGTTAATATTATTTTAAAATTTGGTAAAATTTTGAAAAATTATGAAAAGAGTGTATACATATATGTAAAAAGAAAACAAAAACATTTAAATTGAAAAATCATATTGGAATCAATAAAAATCATTTTCTAATTTTATACATGAGTTATTAATAATTTTTTTGCTATTTTTTGATTTTTCAATACAAAATTTTTAATTAACAGTTTTTAAATTAAAAAGAAAGTAAATAAATTCTCAAATCATTTAATTTTTCAATTAACTTTTTTGCTTTTTTTTTCAATATAAAATAAATAAAAAAAATATTTTTCAAATTATTAATTTAAAATTGTTTGATAATTTTACACAATTTAATTTTCTGTGTAATATTTAAGAAAAGTAATTATCTTTCCGGTAGAATTTGTAATAATTTCGTAAACATTCTTTTTCTACAAAATCTATATCCTAATTACCATTTCCTAGAAAGAATAACTCCGAAAACCCTATTCATCATCAACCCGAGTCATCGCAAGAATGTGCGAGCTACTTGTCTTTTCTATAAATATCTTCTGGGTAATAATTCTGGCAAAAATTCAAAGTGTCATACGCAAACTTCAATCAATCCGACATAACACATGTAAAGTCTCGCATAATTACACAGTGTTATTCTAGCATAGTTCCATAGTGAAAACTATTTGAGCTGGAATAACGAAATATATAAAAACGTGTTCTCAGCTCGTTCGACGAGGAACACATTACCATTTCAGATGTTCTCTGATTCCTATTTACAGAGATTCAAAGAATCATTCAACTTACATGTGTTATAATTTCCATTTAATTCCATTCCCACAATTTAAATTTAAAATTTGATTGTTTTTCCTTTTTTTCCAATGTTTTCCTCGTCCTATTTTTCTGTCATTGTACCTTTTTCCTGATTAAAGAGTGAGGTAGTTTTAGAGGATAAAAATAAGGAGGATTAGGTTTTTTTGATACCTTTTAAAAATTTACACTTCCCACGAAAATAAAACAAAAAAAAAAATATCACTTAATAAATTTCACCAATAATTTGAAGATAAAAATTTTGTAAAAAATATTTAAAAAAAATCCGGTTTTCAACAATTATTATTTTATAATATGTTAGAAGTGTTTCGTTTTTTTAATATTACTTTACTCATCAGTAGTTATTTTAATGTCCAAATTGCCTAAACAATTATTGCTTAAACTTCTGATTTATCCTAATACTAAAATGAATTTCTACAGCAATCATTTACGAATTATTATGACAATTCAAAAATTTTTTAATTAAACATATTTTATTGAGGAAAATTATTTTTCAACAATCTCTTTCAATAATTATTTAATCCTTTTTACACTTATGAATAATAAACTGTTCGATTTTTTTAAGAATTTTCTCAAAATTCACTCTTAAAAATTCCTTCTCGATTCAAAACATTATAATGGACTGTCTTCCTTTTATGCTTTAAAATTCTTTAAAGAATTTAAATTAATTTTAACTAGAAATAAATTAAAAAGAAAAAGAATTTCTTTTAATTTTATTAAATCATTAATTTTATTAAATAATTTTTTATCATAAATTCTGCTTTAGCGATGTTATTTGAGCATCCGTCCAACTATAAAAATACATTATATGCATACTCGTCCTTGTCCATCCTAATTAAGTCAATTAATTTTCCATCTATTGTAACTAATTATTAATTTTTTTTTTTTTTACTAAAATTAACAAATTAATAAATACAAAATATACAAAATATACAAAGATACATCTCAAAGCGTAAAAGATAGTTTATTAATATCGATTTCTTTAATTATATCTTTATCAATATTATATTTTTGTTTTATATTTCTAACTTCTCTATTAGAATATTTTAAATTATTAACAAAGAAAATAATATTATAATTAAATTTAACGAAAGTAAGTTTTTATTTTGGCATCCTTTAAATTTAATCATTTTCTCATACAATTTTAATCAAATTTCATATATAATTTTCATCATTTCATTTAATTTTTTGTATATTAAAATATTCGAAACACGATCATAACTACAAGCGTATAAACAAAAAAAAAAAATTACAAATTTTCAGATTTAAAAATTTTTAAAATAAAATTTTTCTTTTATTTTCCCCACTAGTTAATGAATTTTTGTATACATACGAATATTATATTATTAATAAAATGTACATAAATAATCTTTAATTTATCATATTTTTTTCATATTAAAATTATTTAAAGAAAATAAAAAAAAAAAAAAACACCAAAAGTAAAGCTTTTATCAATTAATATAAATTAATATAAAAAATTAATAATATGTCAACTTTCATTAAAAATAACAGAAATTTAAAATTTACACATAAAATTTAACAGGAAAAAAAAAAAATAAATTAAAATAAAATATCTTTAGAAACATAAAAAATTTTCATTCAATTTAATAAAAATATCTTTAAAAAATATTAAATTAAAATGTACGTTCTATATATTTGCAACATTACATATTCAACATTAAATTATAATTATTAAATTTATAAATTCAAATTCTTATTAATTATCACCAAAAAAAAAAAAAAAAAAACAAACATTGAAATAAATTAAAAAAATTAATATAAAATATTAATAAAACGAATACCAAAAAACAAAAACAGCTTATTAATATATTTTTTCATCTTAAAAAATTAAATTTAATAAAATAATATTAATAAATAATATTTCAAAATCTTTGTCGTTTTTTTCTTTTCTGTTGTTTTTTTTTTATTAAATAATAAATATCTTATTAATACTATATAATTAATAATAAATATATCTTATTGATATTATATAATTAATAAATATTTTATTAATATTAATTAATAAATAACATTCTATTAAAATGTTTTACATAATTTTTTCATTAATAGCTATTATAATGTGTAAATTATTTAATTACATATAATATGTATGTAACACAATATGAAAATAAAATAAACACACACATATCGTTTTTCATAACTTGTAAATTTTAAAAATAAATTAAAACAAAAATGAACAACTAACAACATCAATTAATATTAAATTATTTAATTAATAAAAAATATAAATTTAAATAAATTTAAAATGTAAATATATATATATATACTTCTTATTACAAAACGAAAATTTATTATTAATTAATTAGAAAACAATTTAAAAGAAACAAATAATGTAAATCTTTCTCTAAATGCAAAAATTAATAAAAAAAAAACCAAAATAAAATTTTTAAAACTTACAAAAATGCACAAATTTTTTCAATACTGAAACAAAATATTTCCTTCAAATATTACTAAAAAAAATAAATTTAACTTAATTATTAATAAAAAAAATAACATAAAAAATAATACAACAAAATAATATATTTTTTCTGCTAAATTTTATTTTTCTAAAACTAAAAAAAACTTAGGACCAGAAATTAATATATTGAAAATATAACATAAAGTTAAATAAATATAATACATAATATTTTTTTTTTTTGTTTTTTTTATTTATACTTATTAAATATTTAATTTTTTGAACATTTCTTATACAATATGCTGAGATTTGCTTTTAAAATGGATGTTATAAGAGTTCAAAGGATCAATATTAAATCCTTTATTAATCTGCCTTAAATTATATAAAAAAAAAAAATGTGAGTCATATAGTAATGTCTAAGTCTATTTTCTATAATAGATGAAAATTTTGTAATAATATTTAAAATAATATATCAAAATTTTTTAAAGACATTTTAATGACTATAAATTAAAATTATGGTTTAAGAAAGATATAAATTAAATTAAAAAAGAAATAATAATATTTAGTTAATATTCTATTATACTTAATCTCAGTTCGGCATATTTAAAATTTTCAATAAAACTTAAAAAAAAATAATAAAATTTAACGAACAATGAAATTTTATTAAAATACTATTATAATAAATTTCATTAAAATACTGTTATATGCGTATAATTTGTATAAGAGAATTATCAATTCCCAATTTATCTAATTTTAATTGAATTTTTAATTACGTTTAAAACATAACAATTAAATTATATTAAAATATACTGTTATACATAATTTGTATAACAGAATTGTTAATGCCTAATTTATCTAATTTTAATTGAATAATTGAATTAGATTTAAAACATAACGATTAAATTATATTAAAATACTGTTATACATAATTTGTATAACAGAATTATCAATACTAAATTTATCTAATTTTAACTGAATTTTTAATTAGGTTAAAAAGATATTACATAACGATTAAATTTTAATAAAATACTGTTATACATAATTTGTATAACAGAATTATCAATACCTAATTTATCTAATTTTAATTGAACTTTTAATTAGTTTTAAAACATAACTAGTAAATTAGATTAAAATACTGTTATAAATAATTTGTATAACAGAATTATCAATACCTAATTTATTTAATTTTAATCGAGTTTTTAACTAGATACATATTTATGTTTTTTTCTTTTTAAGATATAGTACAGTTATTCACTTATTAAATAAAATATATAATATACATATTAAAAATCAAAAAAGAAATTCTATTAATTACTAAAAGAAAAAAAAAAAACATCGAAATTCTCAAAACAAAAAAAGTAAACCCGCAATAAGTCATATTTTTTTAATAACTTATATTGTTTTTAAAAATAAAAACATTTAAATTACTAAAATATTAAAATTCTATCATATTTTTTAATTTATGTTATACATTATACATTATTGTGTGCAAAAAGACAAACTCTTTTAATATCTGTTATACCTAAAAAATTTTTTTGTTTCAATTAGGTTTACAAAAAATATTAAATATACATTATATGGGGAAAACAAATTTTTGAATTAATTAAATTATATTTAGAAATTGGCGATTTATTTTATAAAAATTTAAATTAAATTAAATTACAAGAAAAACAAAATTATAAAAAAAATAAATATTTCAAAATAAAATTTTAAATAAAAAAAAAATTATTAGATTTAAAAAAAATAAAAAAAATTATTAAAAAGATTATTAAATTGAAATATTTTCTATTCTTCTTTTTTTGTTTTTGTTATATTTGAAAGAAATAAAGTTTAAAAATAATTATAATGTAAAAAAAAAATTTATTTATTTGTTTAATATCCATATTCCATTTTTATATTCAATCACAAAATTTTAATTGAATTTTTATAAAAAGACAGAATACGTCTTGCGAATATACTACAATCACTTGTGTTTTACTATGAAAAAACTGTCTCAAAGGGAAAAATGGAGGTACAACTTTAAAGAATAATTTAACATATCCTCTACAACTTTAAAGAATAATATAACAAATATATAATTTAATATCCATTTAATATACAATAAATGATTTAGGTTTTTGCACGAGATATTTTATATTAATATGTTTTATTTCACACAGTTTTCAAGGATCATTCAAAAGATAAGTGTTTAACATTATCGAAAAATTTCTATCTATTAAAAGTAGTTTATAACATATAGCATAATTTTTAACGAATTTAAATAATAGATAGGTATTATAATACTCATCCAACTAATGGTTTATAGACATAGGCTTTTTATTCGAAAAGTTTCGGGCTCAAATCTTCAATGGTTTTATACACATTAATAAAAACATAATTAATTAATAAATAATAATAAAAAAAAAAATTTCTTATAATATATAATTAATACAATATAAAAAAATAATATAAGTATACCTTCATATCGTAATATATTATAATAAAATAAAAATAAAACAAAAAAGGAATTCTTGTATAAGATAAGAGATGGCGCACAAATAAAAAATATTTGTGTTTTATGTTCCAATAGATAGCTACAATAGCCACCTATAGCCGAGTAATCAACGTTTTAATGAAACTAATGATTCCATAACCTGAAGCTTAGTCAAATATAAAATATATTGAAAGACTTTGTGGATACGCTATGCTGATTTTAAGAGTGACAAAAACAAAGAATTGTTATAATACTCAGTATAAGTTAATACTTAGTAATCTATACTAAGTTTTTTCATTTAATTTTAAATATATGTATAGGCTTGTATATTTATTAAAATAAAATTCAATTAAGTTAACATATAAATTACATATAAATAAATAATAAAATAAAATACAAAAAAAAAAAAATTTTAATAAATACAATGAAGAAAATTTTGCCAAGAAGAAAAAAAAAAAAATATCACTTAAACTTGATGTCCGATCAAGACACCATTAATACACGCGTTTAAAAAATTTTATTTTATTTAAATAAAAAAAAAATTTTTTATTCTCATTATATCATATTACAATTACACAGTTTAGACAGTTGACGTCTTTTTTTTTTTTTTTGTTTTTTTTTTTTTTTTCCAGCTATTAAGAAATATTTAAAAATTAATTTCCTTTATTGCCAAAATCATATCCCTTTATATATTATTTGAAATTCAATCTATTTCACCGGATATTAGTGGTCAAATACAAAACAAAAAAAAAAAAATTGTTTAGATACAAAATTTTTAATTATTTTCAAAAATGGGGAAACAAAAAACCAAAAAAAATGAAAATTAACAATCATATGTTTATTATTCAAATTAGAAAATAATTAAATTTTATAATAAAATGAATTTTATTAATATTGAGTTCAGGAAAAAAAAATTGATTAGGTCAAAAATTAAATCATTTATAGACACATATACACATAGTTACATCTAAAAAAAAATATTTTTTTTTTAATAAAATCTACCGTTAAATTTGCTTATACGTTATACGTTATACTTATGAGAATTTAATTTTATTAATTTTTCATATACATACATTTTAAATATCGTACGATACTTGTTTTGTTTACCACCCAAAAAATAAATTGCCTACTATTTGATTTTTTTTTTTTGTTTTTTTTTTTTTTTTACTTTTGAAAAATCAACAAAATTTTCTCGAAAAAATATTATATACAATATTAACATTACAATTTTGTTGCAAATTAATTACTCAATTTAGGTTTAATAAACTTTAATTAATTAATTAAAATACAAAAACAAAAAAAAAAAAAAATTTAAAAATACCAAACAATTAATGATCGATTTATGAATTAAAAAAAAAAAAAAACAAAATATGTACATAAGAACGGTTTTTTTGTTTTTTTGTTTTTAGGTAACTGACATGTGTACGATAATGAAATAATAAAAAATTATGTATGAGAACAAAAATATTGTCATATTATTTTTGTAAATACTTAAAACAAAAAAAGAAAAAAACTTCTAGAATAATTTAAAATGACTTTTCTTTTCATTTCTAGACTGAATATGATTTTATTGAATAATTTTATTAATGAAGAAATTATAAAATTAGGTTATCTGATCGATTTTATCTTGCAATTCAATCTTGCGTTTCAAAACTCGTGTCTGAAAACCTTACGTTTTAAAATATTGTATTTTAAAATTTCCCGTATCAAAATTTCACCTTTTAAAACCAAATAATTTTTTTAAAATAGCCCCCCCCCCCCCACTCAGCTATAAAATATACTTTAAAAAAATTTTAGTTTTTGTTTTTTAACTATTTTGGCTATTCGACATTTTTAGCACATTTCCAAAAAAAATTTGAAAAAATGTGCTTATTAGTTTCACTCTGTCCGTCCGTTTGTTTATAAAACTTCTACACCGTTAAAGATAGAGAAAACAAATTTTAACCATGGATAGGTCTCATAAAAAAAATAATTTTGTGGAACAACTTTTTCATGTAGCCCCATCCATTACGGAGCTACAAACTTTGATATGTGAAAACCAAATTATGCATGATTTTTCTACTTTCATAACTTCGGCACGCTTTTAGATAGAGGCTTGAAATTTTGAGGCAAGAAAGAACTTTTAGAATTAGTATAAGTTTGCTCAGAAAATTTTTTTTTGGACCACCCCCTCTTTATGAGCTATTAGGGCTTAAAAATTGAAAATTTGCTATTTTTAAACACCTGTAACTTAGGAACCTGCACACATTTTACTTCTGCAAGATATAAAAATTAAAGCTACAGTAATATATTTTTTCGTGTGTTAAAGGTTTATTTTAGTTGTAAAGGGGTTTTTTGGTAGCACCCCCTCTTTAAGAATTATTACGCCTAAAAAATTGAAAATTTGCTATTTTTAAACACCTGTAACTTAGGCACCTGTAAACATTCTTCTTCGGCAAGACATGAAAATTAAAGGTTCAATAATATATTTTTACGTGTGTTAACGGCTTTTCTTAGTTATACAGGATTCCGGACTTACGGCCCGTAAAAATTTCAAAATTGTCCTATTTTCACGTTTTTTCTTATTACAAGAAATTTTCAAATTTTTGTGCAAGTCACAATTCTAAACAGTTTGTATTGAGTTTTGGAAATGTGCGCTTTTAAGAACCTTTGGTTTACGTTCTACATTGTTTTTTGTTGACATTTATTATTTCAACAAAAGACTGTTTACTTGTATTTTTTCTATTTTTCCATAATTTTTTGTATTTTTTACATTTCAAATTTTTTGCGAAATAATTAAAAAAAAAAACCGCGAAAAGCTAAGATTTTGAGACTCGAGATTTTGACACACAAGATTTAAAAATGCAATATTTTAAAAAGCAATATTTATAAAAACACGAGAATTTAAGACAAGAAATTTTAAATTCGTGAGATTTCGATACGCTCCCTTGCAAAATAAATATTTAACTTATTAACCGTAAATTTCTATTTTTTAACATACTATAACTTAACTTTAATCTTAAAGGAAATGCTTATAAATGTTCAATTTAGAATATCTTTTAAATATTAAGTTTATTTAAGCTACCATTATTTTCCACGCTTACACAATTATTTTATTACACATCGGCATTTGTGCAGTTTTGACATTATATCAAGGTAGCATTTAAATTTATCGTCAATGATAACTTTGATTTAAATTTTAATAAATTAAAATATTAAATTCAATCATTGTATCATTTTCAATGTGTAAAAATTTGACTTCAGTTAACCCAAAAACAAAATATTATAAATCAATTTTTTTATCGTAAATAATTTTAAAGGACTGTTGTTTACTTGGTAACATATTATTAAAACTACAAACAACTAAAACTACAAAAAAAAAAAATAAGACTCTACTATTATTAATTCCCTCTATAAACCACAATAAAACTACAAAATATGTTTACAGGTGATTATTTCGATTTTTTTTTTTTTTTTTTGATAATTTTACATTTAATTTAATTCTAGCATGAAATTGATGACGACATAACGTATAATTTTACGATATTATATACAATATTTGTTTTTTATTTACAATATCGTAAATTAAATTCTTGTTTCTTTTTTTAATTTTCTTTTAGAAAAGTTTTTAATAACATTACACTTAGAAAAATTTAACTTTCAACAAAAAAAATTTGTATTTTAGTTTAAAATCATAGTGATTTAATAAGTAATTAAAAAGAAATAATAATAACAATAATAATAAGGGTAAATTTACTGAATTACAAATAATCATTAGCGTTATTGTCTTTTTTTTTTTAAGTTTATTTTGCGTGCCATATAAATGTGACAAGGAAATTACACAACCTTTCCTTTTCAGACATGTCTAAAATGTCGTAAAGGAGAATAATTCTTTCGAAGTGTGTGAGATTCGAACGAACATGCTCTCGGTGCTTACAACGTATTTCATACCCTCTTGCCCAGAAGACCACCGAGGCACCATTAACGTTATGTATCATTATTTTGTTTTTTTTTTTACTTTACTTTTAGTCCTTCAGCTTTTGAATTATTCGGTTCTTTAGATTTACCCTCATACTTTTTGTATTAAAGTCCTGTACTCATTTCATCAAACCTGTTCCTGGACCTACGAAATTTTTAAGTGATTAAACTAGATAATTTTAAGAGTGTCATCTGAAGGTTGGCAATTTATTATTGCAACTGTAAGGTACGAACCGGTATATAAAAAAAAATTCCTTTATACTGTTTAAAATTGCTTTAAATTCCGTTCTAACATTATAATAATATAAAAAAACAAAATTAATGCATAGGTATATATTTAACGAACAATTTTTTTTCAGTTAATGAAAAATCTTTTTGAATAGGCACTGCACAAATTAATATTAGAATAATAACATTAGTATTATAAAAAAAAAAATAATCAAAAAAAAAAAATAGTGACAAACTGACAACATACCGGCAACATGCTCAGGTAAAAAAAATAAAACA
This sequence comes from Poecilobothrus nobilitatus, assembly GCA_947095535.1. Lineage (NCBI taxonomy): Eukaryota > Metazoa > Arthropoda > Insecta > Diptera > Dolichopodidae > Poecilobothrus > Poecilobothrus nobilitatus. The sequence goes on along the minus strand of OX352774.1, from coordinate 240,794,824 downwards.
TTTTATAAAAAACAGAAAAATAAAAAAAAAATTAATTTTTTTTTTAACTGCTTGACTATTTACTTAGTTTTACATGTTTAAATCTTTTTATATAATCTTGACCACTTTAATATTTTTAAATTACAGAAAATCTTTTTATTTTCGTTTATTTTTTCTTTACTTACACATTGGTTTCGCCTGTTATATATTATTGTGTATCAGCGACATTTTCTTGCATACACCTATGCTACTGTTGTTGCTGTTGTCGTTTGTTTGTTGCTAATACAATTTATTTGTTGATAGGTATATTCTACATTTAACAAAAAAAGTTAAATTTTAAAAATTTTATAGGTATAATTGAATTGTATACGCTTTTATAATGTTGAATTTATTTAATGTTCAAAATGAAACTGTTTGCTAGTCACACTTAAAAAAAAAAAAAAAATTAAATTTATTTATCTTATTTTTTTACTTTAATAATATTGATATGATTAATATCTTTTATTGTATCAAAGTGATATGTTTTTGAACATTATAGAAAATTTATTTTAAAGATTTTAATTATTAAATTTAAATAGAAGAATATACTTTTCCAATAGTGTACCCAAGTGATATTCGCAATAATCCTTAAAAGTATAAAAGAATATATGTGACGTATAAGCGTTTTTTATTTGTGAATTTCTTAGGTTGAAGATAAATAAATAAATTGTAATCACTTCCCTCAAAAGTACACTTAAAATAATTTAATCCCGTTGAATTACCTTGGATTTGTTTTTCTCCTAATTAAACCATTGAGACCTTATTAGAAAATGTTGCAAATCGATTAAGTTCCTCTTTGACAGATAGAAATGTTATTCAAGAAGAATTTCTCCAGAAATTAAATGCCGGACATTCACACAAAAAGTGAAAGATTGAATAATCTACTTCTTCTCATCTTTCCATAAATCATGTGGATGGTAATCATAACTTTCTTGTATGTTCACTGTTTAGAAAGTGTCCCGTTAAAACTTTTATTGCATTACCATCTACTGATATTGCGTTGATTTAGAAAGATTTTAAAGGAAAGATGAAAAAGTTTTTAAATTTGTTTAGTCACTATGTAAAAATTAAAATAACAGTGAAGTCTAACTTAATTAATAAACAAACTTGTTTAGTTACAAAATACTACAACAGATCAAATATGTATTCACAAAATAAACGAATTGTCTGTTGATTAAGTCTGAATTCACAAAATCAACTGACTTAATATTAATTAATACATGTATATGTAATAAATTTTCTCTTTAACTTTTTAAGTCTCTCTTGAGTCTAAAGTCAACCTTACAATTAGGCATCTCAAATCATTTTCCTCGTTTAATTTTATTAACAGTATTTATGGATTTTTTTATTTTTTTTTTGATTTTGTTTTTATATTTTTCTGTTATTTTGTTGCTTACATTTTTTTCGCTTATCCGTTATTTAGTTAGTTTCTTACTTAGTTATTTTAAAAATATTATAACAGGCATTAAAAGTGTTATGTGTTGTATTTTAACTTTTAAAAAGAAAAGAAGAAAAATAAAAAAAAACAAAAGAAAAAAAAAATTAAATAAAAAAATAAAAAAACAAAACAGAAATCAAAAATTTATTTCAATTAGTAAGTGACGAGAATTCAAACCGTGAAGTGGTTAAAATACTTTAAAGTCGCATGTTTTCCAAAAAAAAAAAAAAAGAAAAACATAAAAAATAAAACAAATTTTATTTTTCATTTCTTTGGTTTTTTATTTTAAATTTTTAATATAATAAAAAAATAAGTGATCGTTACTAATACAACAAAAAATAAAAATTTTTTTTATTAAAATAAAAGATACTAAAAAGTTAGTGAAAAATTAGTTGTAAGCCGCTTTTTTTTAAATATTTTTATACCTATGTACATACCTAAAATATTTATTTTAAAACTCTGTTTTTTTTTTTAACAATTTCGAAATTTAAAAAAAAATATTTTTTTGTATTTATTACAGTTAGGAAATTTCATTCCTTTTTTTTTTTGATTTTGATTCGTTTTTTCTATGTAAAGGTTTCTTTGGTGACAATAATTAAAAATAAAATAAACTAGGTACATACCTATGTACCTACATATATGTATGTATATAATTTTTAGTATCTAATCAATACCGATTACTGAGTACCGATTATCCGTTCAAATTGTATCTTCCCTTCTCTTTTAGTTCAGATTAAACTACCGTTTTTCTTTTAATAAATTTTTACTTTAAAGTGAGTGTAAAATTAAATGTGCTAAAAATTAACATAAATAAAATTAAAAAACAAAAAAAAAAAAATATTCATTTAAAATATTAAAATTAAATATAAAAGAAATAATAAATTATTAGTAGTAAAAATTAAAAACTAAAAAAAAAAAATTAATAAATATTATATTCAATAAAAATTAAAAGAAAAAAAAAATTTTTTTTTTAATATTCGTAACAAGTAATCACTTTTATGGTATTTTTTTTTTTTTTTTTTTGTTCTGGCTATTTTTGAATCTTTAAAAAAAGAAAAAAAAAAAACGCATGTGAAACGCGTTACAAAAGTAAAATAAAAAGCAACAGCGAACAAAAAAAAAAATAAAATAAAATTATGTATTTGATTTATGCAGAAATTCTTTGATAATATATTATTTATTTTCATTTTGAATTCTATCACTGTTCGTTAATTTGCTAGATTTTTGTTTTTTTATATATATTGTTTTTGTTTTATATAGGTATACTTATGTATGTATTTTTTTTTTTTTGTCTTAAACTTCCTTTGCCGGTTAATTTAAGCGTGATTTTGCGCGAGATTTTTAATGTCTTTACGGCTAATATATATATGTAAGGTTATACAATCAACATTATAAATTAATTTTTATTGATTGTAAAAATTTTACATACCACAGGTTTTTTTTCTTTTGTTTTGTTTTTTTTTTTTTTTGCATTTAAAAATGCTTGTGAATATTTAAATTAATTATTCTAGAATAGGTACCAATCAATGTTCAAAATTAGTTATTTGAATTTCTAACTGCAGAATTAATAATTATTAGTTTAATTATTAAACTAATAAAAAGATATATTATAATATATTTTAATAAATACTTTTCTACAAACATGCAATTAAATTGTAAAAATTTTAAATCTCTTATTTCGAAAAATAATTTCGATTTTCGAATTTTGTTCTAATATCATAAAAAACGATAAAATGATAATAAATCGCATTTTAATGGGTTGTTATTTTACAGGTTGTAATCAAATTAAGTTAGATTATACATCCTAATTCGATTATTTTCATTATAATTCATATTTCGTCCATCGTTATACGTTCTAATTCGACAGATTTTAGTAGATATATTAATTTTCATTGATTTTGATACCGAATTTTTGTTCAGATAAATATAAGTAGTACACATTTTCCTTTTTATTTTTTCAAGTACCGTTTTTATTTAGTTTCCGAATTAATGAACGATAATTTGCTGTGTTAATTCGAGTTTCAGGATTTTAGTCTTCAGTTCTTACTACAAATTTCGAAATATCTTATGTTATTTTTTATAAGCGAAAATGAATAAAAAATTTACTTCACTTTAAAAATTGCTTGAATATATGTATTCAGATTCAGATTTTCTTGTAATTTCGAAATTTAAATCATTAAATAATCTAGAATGATCTTTTATTTTTTCTACGTTGTAAAAATCAAAATTGCTTTTTAACTATTTTTCATTGATTTGAATTATATTTCTATTTAGCGGTATTGAAATAATTTTAAATTTTTTGTAAAAATTTAATACTGTTTAGGAAATTAAAAATTATTTATTTGAAAATATTTCGAAAATTTTTAATGTTTTTAATTAATTTTAAACTATGAAAGAATTTTAATATGTATATACTATATAAATCTATTTTATATAAATCATTAATATTTGCTACAGAATAAAAAAGAAAATAAATAATTTATGTAAACTTCTCTAAAATTTAATGAAATTGTTGAAACAAATAAAGGATCAAAAAAAAAAAAAAATAAAAATGATTCTTATTTATATTTTTTAGCACATTTTTTTTTTTTTTTTGGTTATACACTTTAAAGAAATTAATAAAATTAAGATTTTCCTTAAAACGAATTAAAAATTTTTATTGTTCTTAATGCCTAATTATAATAAAACAATATAATTATATAATTTTAAATGCATTTGTCATATCATATAATAAAATATTTTCTATACCGGTTAAAATTATAAAAACCTCAATAAAAACTATCAATATGAATAGTTAATAAATTATAATTGACCTTTCGTAACTAATTCAATTTTTATAGATTAATTTCATATTTTTTTTTTTTTTTGTTTTTATACAACTTGATAATTACAAATTACAACCCCAAAATTGTTTTCTGATTACTAACGCACATAATTTTTTACAATTTTGTTTTCTACGTTTTAATTCAGTGAATGACTTTACAATAAAATGTACGTTCATATATATATATATATATATATATATATTAAATACAATGTCATTGCTCTACACATTTTTATGATGATTATATATAATATACAACATAATTAAGGAAATAGTAATAAATATTTTATATTAATGTATTTTATTCAAGTGAATTAAATCTTAAATATTTATTAAATTAAATTTTTTTTTTTTTAGTAAATGTTATTTAAAAAAAAAAAAAAATGATATAAGTTCAATTTTTTATTTTTAAATAGCAGTAATTATTTTTTCACAGATATAAAAATAATGTTTAGAAACTGTACGTTTATTTTATACGTAAATCATTGACTAACAAATTGAAGAATAAATTAAATCCTTCTATAATACACCCTATTTTTGTTCTTTGCAACAATACATTAAGCGTCTAATACAATCTATTAGTATATAATTTCAAAATCTTAAAGAAGTTTATAATTCGGTTTTAAATAAAAATAAAAAAAATATATTAATATCGTATAAATAATAACAATATAATATCGCTTATCTATTTAGAAACTAAAATTTCTGTTCCATTCAACAGTTAAATTTTTATGAATCAAAAATAAGAAACAGCGCAACAAAAAGATTTAAAAAACTTCCAGATATAATTTTAATGTTTATTTAAATTAAGAATTTAAAAAACTACAATTTAATAATAAATTAATTATTTTAATAAAAAAAAAAAATTCGTTTTAATTTTTATTTTTAACTAAATAACGGTTAATTTCAATTTTGTTTATGCAAAAAAAAAAAAAAAAAACAAACTAATACTTAAAATAAATAAAAAGAAAAAGAAAATCTGCAATAAATATTTAAAATTCTTCAATTAATATTTTCTGTTTTCTTTTTTTGTTTTCTTTTAAATTCGTGTTGTTAATGTGGTTTTTTTTTTTCTAATTTAAATTTTGTTTTTTTTTTCTTCAGGTGAAAATAAAAGTTTATTTTTTTTTTTTTTTTTTTCATTTTATTGTTATTTTTCTTTTTCGTTTTACAATCAAACTGTAACGAACCAAACGAACAATCAATTAAAAAAAAAAAAAAACAATATTAATACAAAGAAAAAAAAAAAAATTTGTATTAACAATATAACAGTAATAATAACAGTAAGTAGTTGGTAATAGTATAAAAGTGGTAGCAAAATATTAGTAATTGAATCAAGAAAATTAGACAAAATACAAAAAAAAAAAAAAACATTAAATTTCTGCGCAACATTGAATTAGAAAGCAAAAGTTTTATTTTCATTTTATTTGTTTTTTTTTTTTTCTTTTAATTAAAATTGTGTTTTTTTTTTTTTTTTTTTTTTGTCTATTTTAATGTTTTTTATTATCTTTTGTCTCTTTTTCTAATAATAAAAATATTATTACTAACTACAATAGTATGTTATTATTGTTATTATTATTATTACTATTGTATTTTATTAATAAATTAATTTTTCTTTTTTTACATTTTATTATCTTTTTTTGCTTTTATATTTTTTGAAAAAAGAATTAATCAAAAAAATTGTACATAAAATTATTCAATTGAAGAAGAAATAAATTTATATACCTAAATACATAGGTATATTAAATAAATACACGCATTATATATATAATTTATTTGTATCTTATATATTTGTTTATATATAATTCTCATAAATAAGAATTAAAGTGAAAATTATTGTCCTTCAAAAATTTATATAATAAATATAATAATTATTAAAAATAAATACTTATATATTTTAATTTATAAAATTTTTGAATTATATTTAGGTACCTAAGTATAAATAACTTGTACTTTTGTTATTAACATCAAGTTATAAATCTAAATAAAATAAATATCTATACTTAACATATATATACTAGATTAAATAAATATATGTGTGTAACAATTTTGTCTAATAAAATTATTTAAAAGAAAAAAAAAAAAAAATTAAAAAAAAATAAAAAGAAAGAAAAGAAAATTCTTACAAAGTGACTAATCCTAAAACTATTAAACGACTATTTACTATTATCAATTTCATCATTAATTATTATCATCAACAATAAAGACATCAAACAACAAAAAATCAATCAATATCAAATGCAAAAAAAAAACAAAAATTTATAAAATATTAATAGTAACATTTCATTTACAACAGTAACAGAAAAAAAATATATATATACAAATATAAATATATATTATATGTATAAGTATTATAACAAACAATATAACAGCATTATCTATAACAGTAGGTGAAAAGAGTGAAACAAAAAAACTTCAAATAAATTTGAAAAAAAAAATAAATAACATAAAAAGGTAAGTTTAACATTTTTTTTTTTTTTTATTATTATTATTATTATTTTATAAAAAAAAAAACCAAAAGCAATATTCATAATTTCTTTTGTTTGTTTTTCTCTTACTCTCAAAAAAAAAAAAAAAGAAAATAAATAAATAATAAATGTTAAAAATTACATTCGCTCTTAATTGTCTTTCTTATATTTTATATATTCCAAAATACCAATTTTTTCTCTTTTTTTATTTGAATGTCTCTTAATATTACCATTTAAAATATTAGTAAAAAGAGTTTTGATATTTGATTGAATTACTTCTATTATTATTGTTGTTATTATTATTATTGTTGGTTTATTAACAATTTACCTGAATTTAATAATACCTGTCTGTATATACTTTAATATAATAGCATTTAATACAAAAAAAATTAAAAAAAAATAAAATAAAATAGAGAAAATTCAAAAAGGTGCAAGTTGTTTTATTAAATAATAACAATTTTTTTAAATATTTTTTCTCTCCTTTTGTTTTTGTAAATTGTTCATTATTATATTCTTTAAAAATTTTATTAATCCCTCGTTGACTTGAGAAATTTAGTTAAATTTTGAGATTAAAAGTCAAAGTGTAATGCTGAACTCTGGACAATCCATTATTATAACAACAAATTGTATTATTGTATATATATAAAAAAATCTATAGAGAATGAATTTTAATTCTAATTGATTGGTTGCTTGATTATTTCTATTGTTTATTATTGAATATTGTTGTTTTAATAAAAGAGTTTTTTTTTTTTTTGTGAGAGATTATGTGATTTGTTAATTATTTCTTGTATTTATTTTGTTTTAATTTTGTTTTTCTTATTGTTCTTTTGTATGAATAACTCTGCAAAAATTATTTTTAAATTCTTATTTTCTTTCATTTTTTTTTTTTTTATTTCGATTTCAAATGTTATTTAAAATTTTGTTCTTAAGTATATTATTCATAATATGGTTGGTAAGAGAAATTATAGGATTTATAACAAATAAAAATTTGTAATATTATTCCGTTTATAGGTATTTTAAAAAATTACTTTAAAAAAAACCTCTATAACTTAAATTACTTATTAATACTATATGTAATATATAGAAACTTACTTAAGGGGTTTTCAATATAACCAAATATTTATACATTAGGCATATCAATCAACGGAAGGGCAAGTCTTAATTTTCCATACGTTTTTAAACTCAAACATATTGAAAACAAAAATTAAAAGAACAAACGATTAGAATCAAAGTGAAAGCTTTAATAAACGGACACTCAAGCAGACTTGAATTTTGTGTCCGGTTAAAAGAGATGTCCAATTATAAGAATGTTTTTCAAACATACAGTTTTAATTTATCATTTTATTAGACTTTAATCAATTATGTTTACATTTTTTATTCACTTAAAATTAAATTCGAGTATCAAAAAAAAAAAAAACCAAAAATTTTTTTATATAAGAATATATTTATTAGAGTTACTTGTTCGCTTACCGGAGATTTTAAAAGTTCTAATTTTGCTATTCTACATGTGGGAAAGTTCCCCTACTAGAGCAAAGTTTTTATGAAAATGTTATAAAAGAATTTGGTTCCTAAGATTTTGTCCGTTTAAAGGAAATGTCCACTCATTACAGTTGTCTATAATGAGAGCTTTAACTGTAATATATACGTATACACTAATGAAAAATTAACATTAAGTATTCAAAATAAAACAATAATAATTCATCGATAAACTTTTATATGATTTGCATATGTATTTTGGTATTTGAAATGAAAAATTAAAATACGAATACCTATATAATATATTATAGGTTTTGTATATTGCAACACATTTTTGTCAATTAACACAAAATCTATTAAAAAAAAAAAAAAAAAAAGAACAAACTTGAAAATTGTGCTTAAATATATGTACGTAGGATTGGTCAATAAATAATTACTTATAGTTATGTATACATACATTATATACATATGTACATATTATGTGTATAGTGTATATAATTACTATATGAATTTATTTATATATATAGGTATTTTAAATAGTAGGTATATATTAAATAATCTTGAAAACAAAGGCTAGGTTTAGATTTGTGTTTTTGTTTTTTTTTTTTTGCGTTTTTCTTGAGATATGCGAACAAATCAAGTATCTAATAAGAACAAGTTTGCAAAAAAAAAAAACAAAACAAAACAAATCATAAAAGAAAACAAAAATTTAGATCAATTTAAATAGAGTACATAAGTATATATATACGTAAATTATTTCGGTCAAATTTAAGTACCTACTTTTCGTATCCAATTCTTGTTTATAAATTAAGTACAATCATTTCAATGCATATATAAATAAAATTTGTTGTTGGTTTTTTTTTTGTTTTTTTTGGATACTTAAAAAAAAATTTATATCATTATTTTTATAGTCATTAATTTTCTGAACGAAATTTTTTTTTTTATCTTAAATGTGGGTCAAAAATCTTTTTAAAAATTTATAATTTTAATTATTTGGTCAAAAAATAAAAAAAAAAGAATCAATTTATTAAATGTTAAGCTGTCTTTTGTTTTTTTTTTTTTTTTGGGATGCTTTCAATTAATATTTTTTCGAAGAGTATATAGAGAAAAAAGAAAATTTTTTCTTACCTTTCCATTTAGGTAATTGCAATCTTGTTAAAATTTTTTTTATTTTTCTTTTTATTTTTGACAAGAATGTACAGTTATAGTTATCAGCAATTTTTTTTTTTTATGTTGCATGTTAAATAACCAGTTTTGCATATGTGCGAATTTCTACATTTAATGATTTCGCGCAAAAATTAAAAATGATGAGATTTTTTTTTTTATTATTATTTTACCATTGTTCACCACATGAAAGTACAGGTAAAATAAAATAAAAAAAAAAGAATGCTCCATTTTTTTTTTTTTTTTCGAAATTTATAATATATATATGTACATATGTTAATTTTTTCTTTTTACAATTTTTACTGAATTTGAATGCTTTTCAATTATTTTTAATTGTTGTGTGAAATTTTTTTTTTTTTTAGCACTTGTAACAATATACAAATTGTATATAGATACATATGTATGTACATAGTCACATATATACATGTAAAATGTGAAATTATTAAAGTGAAATTAAATAAATAAAATTTTACTGATTTTTTTTTTTTGTATTTTTTTAAATTTTATATGATTTAGATTTATTTGATTTATTTGAGCAAATTTTTATTAATAGCTTATGATGAGATAAAGAATTGTTAATCATTGGATGATGATTATCTAAAATTATTGATCAACATGCTACAAATTACATGATCAGATGAAGGAAAATAAAATAATTCATTGTTTTTTTTTTTTGGTGTTTAAAAAAAAAAAAAAATTATTGAAACTATTTGTTTTTTTTTTTTAATTTTAAAAATAAAGAAAATTAATTTTTTAAACTGTTGTAGTCGTGTTATATAATTATTTCATTTTCTATTTATGATTAATTCTTCTGCTGGACTCTACTAATGTTTCTTTAATTCTAATGAAAATGAATACATACCTATATATAAGTACGTTTCTGTAATATCGTAAAGTGGAAATTATATAGGAGTATAATAACAGTGTAATTTTTTTGTATCATTATTCAAAAAATGAGCCAAAACTCCCCGGCATATTTTAAGTCTGTAGAGTGAGCCAGAAGTCCTATAAAAAACAAGTAAATGTACCAGTAAGTCGATGCAACCGACTTATTTATACCCTACACCTAAAAAATTCAAATTAAATTAAAAATCCATAAGTTATACCCTCGTATTAAATTTGAAGTTTCTATCTTTATTAATTTGAAAGATATGCTTGTTCGGTTTTGGGAGTTGTATGGGAGGTACCCGAACAACCACTCCAATTTATTTTAAATTTTAGGCAAATTAGGGATTCAGGAAACAGCACCCTCGTATCAAATTTGAAGTTTCTATCTTTATTAATTTCGAAGATATGCTTGTTCGGTTTTGGGAATTGTGTGGGAGGTACCCGAACCCATGGTTTGATTTCGCCCATTTGCAATCCCCGCCTTACGTTAGTCATTGTTAACCTACAGTATAAATTTTATCAAGATAGCAACATTATTTTTTGAGTTATCGTGCGTACGGACAGACGGAAGGATATCCCTAAATCGACTCAGGAGGTGATCTTGATTCAGAATATATATACATGTCCATATCTAACTCGCTTCCTTTTGGTGGTTACAAACACCATGCCAAAGTTAATATACCCTATACTTTAAGTGTAGGATATAAAAAGACATAATTCCCCATAAAATTATGGTGTATTTATATATTCCCCGTGCGATATTCTATATTAGAACTCTATATAGGAGGAATTTTAAAGTTGGTTACAAAATCAAGGTTGCCCTTTTTTCTAGAGTAATTATTAATTTGTTCTGGATAAACAGAATACGCTGATTTTATATCCAACTGAAAAATCTTATCAAAAATATATTCAAATCAATAATTATACTTTTATACTATTTAGGCACTAAATTTTGGAAATAATTGATTGTTTTAAATATATTATAAATATTTCAGTTTATGAAGTTATAAGTCCCCAAGGAATTTCGGTCATTTTACTGGAGTTATAAGCCTCCTGGAAGCTTTTGCCTTGTTTGTTTGGTCATAAATCTCTAGGGCGTTTATGCCCCCGGGATTTTTGGCATTTCGCCTATTAAATATATTTGGTCTAGTTCTAGAATTAAATGGAATATCTTTTCCTAAAATTTCATTTTAAATTTCAAGTATAACGTCATTATAAAAATCATAAAAATAAAATTATAATATAATAGTAAAAAAAAAGTATTATTATAGTATTTTTTTATTATTAATTAGATTTACTGATCAAAGCGTTATTAAGCATATATTAGCATATATATATAATTTAGTAAAAGCAATTTGTTTTTTTTTTTTTGTCTGATATCTCCGACTTAAATATTTATACAACAACAAATAATAACTTCTATAAGTACTAAAACAAAAAAAAAAAACATTTTAATTATTTTGTCATCCTGTCCATCTTAAAGTCACTTTAAAAACAATAAAAGGTCATAAGACAAACTTATTAAAAAGAATGAATTAACAAAATGTTTATTATAGTATTTTAAAACACATGTTGTTGAGTGTTTCATCTGACAATTAAACAATTATTATTATTAAATCTGACAAAATAATCAAAAAAAAATATAAAAAACAATAACCAATAAAAATCACTTAATGGAACCCCACATTATATATTCTCAAATAAATCTATAAAAGAAATTTAAAATAAATAATAGCTAATAAACTACCAAAAATAGTATTTATATTATAAACTCTCATATGTATGTTTTTTTTTTTTAAATAAATGGTCAAAAATTGTTATGTGAGTCAAAAAATTAAAAAAAAAAAAAAAAATTTGAATCATTTTGATTCAGATTTTGAGTCACGAAAATTTAAAATTTTCTAGAAAGTTTTATTATCTAAGTAGAAATTTTTACAAGGTATTTTTTCTTTTCCATTTTTTTTTTTTTTTAAAGAAAAATAAAATGTAATTATACTATTACTCTTAATTGAATAAACATTAATTTATTCTAATAACAATTTTTTTTTTTTTTTTTTGCAAGAAATATATCTACAGATTATGTTAATACATTGCTTATATATATGTGTCCGTATATGTTTATACATATGTATAATTAATGTATGATTTTGTTTTTTCTGTCCATTACCTATATGAATATTCGCGGTCATATATACATATACAATGACATTTAATGACCAAAATAAAAATAAATAAAATATAATTTACATTTTCTTATAAAGAGTCATTATTATTAGTATTAAAATAAAAATAATAATAATAACTATATATAAGTTTAAAAATAAGGTGATCTGGTTAATTATAGGATATTAGAAATATTATTATAAAGATATTTATTGACATTTGACTTACATTAGAAGATAACGGAGAAAGATTCATTCGCCTAATCCATCATTTCAATCTCCTAATTATTTAATCATTTAATCCTATGAAAAATAAATATAAAACCTTCTAAAAATTGTCTTCTAAAAAATTGAATATTTCATAATATGTATAATCATTATTATAATAAAACTTTTTTTTTGGGCACTCAAGCACTCAAATAAAAGATTTTTTCGTTTCGGAAAAGCTTACTAGATTAATTTAGTTAGGATCCATTAACCCGTTTCGGCACCAGCGTTCAATGAAATTTTTTAATTTACCTTAATGTCGCGCTTAAACGGTTCGACTAATTGAGTTGAAAATTTACAAAAGTGTAGTTCTTCACTCCAGAATCTCACTCAGTTGACTTGGTTACGATCCATTAAACCGTTTCGGCACCAGGGCCCAATGAAGTTTCTTAATTAATAAAAAAGTTTTTGCAAAATTTAAATAAAACAAAATAAACATTAGAATATCTATTGATATAAAGACGTCGAACGTTTTGAGTTTTGAGATATCTGATGTAACGTCTTTAGATATTTCTGATGTAATATTTCTTTTTGCCAAGATGACTGAGTTACACATTACTAAAAGATTCATAAAATTTTATCAAGTTACGAGTTACAAGAATTAGAAGTTCATATACTGAATTGTAAAATAGATACTTAAAACGAGTATCTTGTTTAAAATATAACTTAAAAACTGATCACCAAATTTAAAATGGTATACATATACATAATACCCTTGAAAATTATTTTGTTTTTTTTTTTTTTTAGTTAGCGTAATATAAGAACTTAAAAAGTTAATTCATTTCTACCCACTAAAAAGCCGCTAAATTAACAAAACGGTATAACAATAAAAACAATAAAAAAAAAAAAAAACAACAACTCATTAAAATTAAATTTATAATAAAAATGGATAAAAAAAAAAAAAACTCAAATCGGTCATGTTTTAATACAAAAAATAATAAAAATATTAAAAAAAAAATATTATTAGACAAGGACAATCTAAATTGTAATTACGATGTTTAAGAAAAAGAAAGAAAACAAAAAACCAAAAAAAAAACGGCAAACATAACAAAAATTTAAATGATGACGCTAAATTGTCGAATTGATTGGTAGTTTTTTTTTTTTTTTTTTTTTTATGTAATTCTAGTCAATGACTAGAAATTTTAATTTTATTTGTTTTTTTTTTTTTTCTGTACTTTTGGTTCTGTTAAATGTTATATTCTACTTGTTCTCCTATATATAAATAAGTACTTTAAAATCGGTCATTTATTTTTATAACAGTAAAACTGGAAAAAAGAAAACTGAATAAAAATAGAAAATAAAATCTAACCTCAACCTTCAACCTTTTTAAAAATAACAAAAAAAAAAACATTACTAGGTTTGTATAACATAAACACGTGAATAGTAAATTAAAATTTTATATGTATTATTATCACTATTATTTTAACTGTTGTTTTATCATAATAGTAAAAGTAAAAAACAAATTAAGAAAAGTGGTAAATTATAAAGTATCCTTTAAATATAATGTATATTATGAGATGGGGGGATTGAAATTTTTCTAAAATAGTTTTATCAAAAGATATTATACCTAAAATATTATGTTACCAGTATTATACACATTATTATTTAAGATTCATACTTGTGCATTAATATTTTATACTGCCTTGAAACCATAGATATAATATGAATAGTGAAAAATATACAATTATTGCTTATATAGTACTTTATTAGTTGGCAGTAAAGAATTTGTAGACTAAGTATATACTTAACTAGTTTCCTTTTTTATATAAGGTTGTCATGTATATGGGCGGTATATTCCTAATCTTTTTCGAACTGACTCACAATTTACATTTTTTGATATTTAAACCAAAGTCATATTTAAATTGCACAAGGAGTAAAGTGAATGTCTCTTTGGAACAATAAGTAGATAAGCTGATAAGTCTTCAAATGATTTTGTTGCAGCTAATAATTTTGTGTAATCAACAAATGACAAATAAATAGGATTTTAATATATTAAAATCAATGTCATCGTTAAATAATAAAAAAACAATGGACTTATAAGAATATTACCTTGTGGAAATCTAGAAGTTGCTATAAATATTTATGTATATATATATAATTCGAAATTTTAACAGAAAATTTTCGACCGATTAAGTTAAATTCAATCCACTTTTGAATATTATCATAAATTCCGTTTTGAATTTTTCTTTTTTGCGAGGGTAGATGGGAATCATCGAAAGAAACTATAGAGAAGAGTGAAAACAGCACAAGTTCTCTATGAATGTGTGAAAAATCTAATTAACTAAACACCACCTCTCTTTTTTGACCAAACAATAGGTTATACGACCATTAATACTCATGTACTGCCTGATCAAAGAAAATTAAGTTAAGGAATGAAAACAGATTTCAAATTGGCAGGCATATTGTGAACAAAGTTGTTAATATTCAGTTTGAATCTTTGTACGTTGTAAATGTAATCATTACCAATTCTGAGGAATATATGAAGTGGGAGATTGTTCCACATTCGCGAAGTTCGTATACTACAAACGAATTTCCATAGCCCAAATTATGCCATCTCGGAATTTGAACTACTTAGGGGTGGGCAACAGAAACTTTTCTTGTTTCTCCTTGGAATGCTTTGAGAGGAGGCATCAAAATTTTAATCTCCCTAGAACAAGAACCCACTCCTGTAAGGTATCTATAAAACAGGTTAAATGTTCCTGTTAGGCGGTGGAGACCAATTAGAGAGAGCGTATAGGTGACATTGGGATCGTTTATTAGACGATGATTGGGATTGATTGTTGAATCAAATCTTTAGAATAAATTTTATTTAAGTCCAAAATGTTTTAGGCAAATGAATTATTATATAAAATTTTAATATAAGCAACCATATAAGTAAAGGTTGAAATAAAATTTTATTACTTAAAGGATAAGTATTTTGTTGTTGTTTTTTTTTTTTTATATTATTAGATTTGTGATTAATTTTCTTTTATTTTTTTTTTTTTTTGTATTATTTATATTTCTGATAAGTGTTGTTATATTACATGACCGGCATTTTTTCTATTTTTTTTTTAACAAATTAAAAAGTATTGGTCAGTTCCTACATTTTTTTTTTTTTTTTATTTTAGTTTTTCATTTTATTAAATGGGGAATGGTCATTTATTTTTTTGTTTTTTTATTAACTATTGTCGCAATTTTTTTTTAATAAATACAACTGTTGTAACTAATATAGAAATCATTTATATTACAGAATATTTATATAAGTATAAGTACTTGTATATAAATATAGTTACATCAGATTCAAATAAAGTATACAAATAAAAATGTTCGTGTTTTATTTTTTTGAAATAGGTATTAAAGAGTTTTTTTTTTATTTTTTTTTTTGTGAACCATATACACACCTTGGATATTATGGGTTTTTTTTTTGGTTTTTTTTTTTTTTTTCAAGAACAAATTAGGTCGTTCATATCAACTGTAACAACTGTATTTTCATTGTTTAATTAAAACACTTTTTTTAAGTAAGCATAAATAGTAAATAAGTAACCAGTTATATATTTATATGACCTTTAAATGTTAGGACAGGTGTATAAAATATATTATTAGATATCAAGGTATATACATATATAATATGTTATTTATAAAATTTAAAAATATCCTTATAGTTACTAACTATTAGAATATAATTTACTATAATAAATTAAGTAAGTGAAATGAAAGAAATTAATTAAATTGAAAATTGAAAAAAAAAAACAGTTGATATCTATCTGATAGATATAGAATTTTAAGATTACTTAATTGTTTTTGTATTATTGCAGGTGAAATTAATCAATTTAAGTATAAATGAATTTTTTTTTTTGTCGTTTTTTTTTTTTTTTTATGAAGTATTTAAATTTAGAAAGTATAAATTTTCTTTTAAATTCAATTTGGTGGTATTCTATTTATAAATATTAATTTTTTCTTTTTAAATTTATCAAAGTTTACTTATTATTTTGTTAAAATTCTATTTTTAAAATGTTTTTTTTAAATTTAGAAAATAGAGTTTATATTTTTTTTTGGTATTTTTGATTGTTGGTTGAAAATAAGTTAAAAAATTATTTTTAATATAACTTTTAAAATGTAAAATACAAAAAAAAATCTATTTATTCTATGAAAATTGTAAACCACCTTCTTTTTATACTGCATAATTTGAGAATTTTGGAGAATGCAAGAGAAAATTGTAAAATATAAGAGTAAAACAAAAACCATTTATAGAAAATATATATACTTATAGGATATATAATAAATTCTAAGAAGTAGTAAATGTTTTTTTATTTTCTGGCACATTTAACCCATTATTATTTTATTACTTATAATAAGCTGTATTATGCCTAAAAGTACAATTATACCTAAAAGTAATACTGACAAGAACTTGTAACTTAATTTATGTTTAAGGTAACATTAAAGACTTTTATGAAATATTTAGTTTGCTTTATTTATTTTTTGTATATACTATCTTCAAATAACTTTTTAATATGTCGTTTTAAGGATTCGAACCAAAAGATTTACATTGTATTTAGTTTTAGTCTCATAACTACTGATTTTCATTTTGATTTAAACTTAATACATTTTCGCGTTAAGCTCCAAGCAATCTTATATTGATTTTATTTTTGAGTTAAGTTCACAATGCATTCTAAACATAGAGTTATCTAATTAGTACCTATTTTTTATATATGAAAGTATTTAATTTTAAACCTACTTATAGGTTTGAACTTATACAAATACTTAAATATTAGTTAATACGAAATTTTATTATTTTAATGTTGATTCAAAGAAAAAACATATAGTTACTTATACCTAATTAAAAAATAGCGTAAACCAAATTAGAACTCTTTCTTAGAAGAGGAAAAAACTAAAAGTATATCTTAATGTGGAATTTCCTTATACCATAAAGTGTATAATACTCGTATATCTGTCTGATTTCCATAAAAACACAAATTGATTTTTTTTTTTTTTTTTTTTTAAATCCTCCAGTAAAGGTTAATACCCTTTCTTGTATATGATTTTTTAATTTTTTTGTTTTCTTTTTTTGTTTTGTGCTTCTTAGCTCTAATTAACGAAACATAACATCTTTTTTTTTCGGATGTCTGAATATTTTTAAACGAAACAAGTATACGGAGAAGTAAACCTGCTGTTATCGTAACATAATTGAACACATTTTAAACTGCGAGATTCAAAGTGAAAAATTTACCTTTTTTTTTTTTGTTGTTTTTCTTATTGAAATTTTTTTATTGCAATTTAAGCTGGATCATTAACGTTTAACACATTAAATTAAGTATTTTAACTTATATATTTTTTTTTTTTTTTGGAGGTAATTCGTTTTGGTTTTTTTGGTTAGTTTTCTTATTTTAGATAATAACACCGCCATTTATTTTTAGTTTGAAATCTATTGTTTTTGATTTCTTTAATGACAGTAAAATAAACCTTTTATTTTTTTTTTTTTTTTTACTTTTTTCGCGAATATTATTTTATGGTTTTCATTATGGTACTTTGTTCCGGACGATTGTCACGGATATAATTATAGTTATGATTATGATTATATTTAGTTAAAATATTAGTTACTAATTTCTCTTTGTTTTCAATTAATAAAATTTGAAGTAGTAAAAATAATGATTATATAATAAATAAAAGGAGAAACAAAAACAAAAAACGAAAAAAGAAAAAAGAAAAAAATTAAATAAAAGTTTGAAGAAGGAAATTTGATTATGATTAACATGATGTTGATGTAATAATATATGGATGGTAGTTTCTAATCAATTTATTTTCATGTAAAAATCATAACTAATTTATTTGAGAAATTTTAATTTGATCGATTGTAGTTTTAAAATAATTTAAATACATATATATGTATAAACAAGATTCATTGGATCTTAGTAAAAATATATATTCCATAAAAAAAATTTCACTGAAATTCATAAAAAAAATTACATTTCACAGTTTGTTGTAACAAAACACAGTATTAAGTAAGTATTTAGAAATATTATGATTAGCAGAAAATTTTCTATTTAAATTATGTAAAAATTGTTTTCCCTTATTTTTTATTAGGGATTTTTATTGCGTCACTAAATATATTTAGTGACGCAACAGAATATTAATTTACTTATCAGTTAGCAGAGGTCATGAAAACTCTAAAGCTTGATTTACTATTAGATTAAATTAGATTAAACTTTCCACTAGAAATTTAGCTGTAGTAGTCATTTATATCTTAAAGTTAATTTTGCAATTCTAAGATTGCAGGCCTTTTAAAATATTTAAAATAAAAAAAAAATGCATTATTTTTTACCTATAAAACACTTAAATACAAAATATAAAAAATCTAATAAAATTATGTTGTCACCTACATTTACATAAAATTATTAAATTCAATTTTGTCTTTCAAACAATATAAGAATTATATTAACATAATTCTGTATGTATTAATATTAATGCAAATTTCCTTTAAAATTATCAAATTTATTCCAGATATTTTGAAAAGTCTTTTAAAAATACGATTTCCGTTCAAACTAAATGCATAACAGTTTAAATATCATGATTTCCAAATCAATTGAAATTCATGAACCAAAGCCCCACCAAAATTTACATTATATGATATTGTGTTCAATTACATATATATATTTGTATACATAGAAATCCTCTTCGAAAAAGACAATAACAAATTAGTATCTAATATTATACGACATAAAATCAAAATACATAGATATCGGGAAGAAAAACAAGAAAAAACATAGAATTTTCTCATCCTTTCAATTAGCCAAAAAGAGGAAACAAAAGAAAAATAATAAAGAAAAAAAAAATCAATTCTTTGGAATAAATTTAATTCCACCTCCGTTCACTATTTTATATCTTTATACTTATATATACATATGTATATGTATTTATTTATTTTTTTTTGTATTTTTATTCGCTCATACATTCTTCCACGCATGCAAATATGCGTGTTATTTTTTTTTTTTTTCAGTAAATGCCTACAGATACATGGTATATCTCAGAATATACCAATTCATTTAAATTCATGATGTTTTTTGCTTTTAAATAAAAAAGACACCAAAGACAAAAAAATAAAAACCAAATTTCCTAAACTTGTTAAATATTCTGAAGAAATAAAAAATCTAAGTAAAATAAAGCAAGTATAACTATACGAAACATATTTTCTTCTAACATATTATAGACAAACTCTTGAAACAATAATTTTTCTTCCGTTTTTAACCCACTTCTGCCATGTAGATATTTATAAGAAACATATTCTTCGATAAGAAACATAACACCCCCTATCTCATTTTTTTCTTCTTCAGCAAAACACAACAACTGTACCTATGAAAAAATTAAACTAAAAATATACATTTTTTATAAAAATTCTATATAAATTTCATTCCATATGGTATATAGATATGTTTGTTCTATTAAATATATTTGTATCTTTTCGTAACTTATAAAATTGTCCTACATCTGAATTGAAATAATCATACATCCAAGTACAATTTCATGTTTTAAAGTTTTTATTTTTAGCTTAATAAAAAGAAAAAAAAGGATTCATTATATTAAACGAAAAACAAATGGAATGGTTAAAAATAAAATAAATATGTAACTGTTTTTTTATTTTTCAATACTTTTTTTCAAAAAAAAAAAAAAAAAAAGTAGGAAACAATTGGAAAAAATTTAAACTAAAAACAAAAAAAAAATGAAATCTAAATATTTATATAAAGCACAACTTTCAAAAAACAAAATCAAAATAACTGTTGTTAAATCGTTTTATAGAGGGGACTTAAAACAAAATAACAACAATAAAACAAAAAAAAAAATATACAGTTATAAAATTCGGGATTTCTTAATTTTTTGGTGCTTTGTTAAAATTGACAATAAAAATGACTTTAACATGTAAAAATAGTGGAACAAATGGAATTAAGCGAAATGTTAAAATTCCGGAATACTTATTTTATACAAATTTGTTTCGATTAACTCCACGTTCAGAAAAGGAATACATATATGAAATTTTTAGAACTGAATAATTATTGAATTGACATTGCAACAGAAAATAATAAATTTTTTTTAAAGATTTTAAAATAAATTTGTCTAAATAGGGGTTAATAATATTCAATAAAAAATTTGAAGAATCAACAGATATAGTTAATATAATTTTCTAATCAATATATTTCTATTACGTATAAAAACATGCAAGAATTAATTGTTAAAAAATCATTTATATTAAAATAATATTAAAATTAATAATGACAATTTTATTATACACTTATTACAAGTATACATACATATTATATAAATGTAATATTCTTCCATGCTTTATTACTTTTTTTTTATATACTTTTCATTTATATTTCAGTACTTTTATATTTAAATATTCTTTTTTTTTTTCTTTTTTTTTTTGCAAGAGTACTTAAAATTATGATAAATCGGCTTATGAATACTTAATAATTAAGTACATATTACTTATAAAATACTTAAAAGCACTCAATATATTTAATTGAAAAAAAGAAAATACAAGTTAAACGTAATTTTTTTATGATATCAGTACTTTTATAATTATATTTTAAAAGTATTCACTTAAACAATATTTCTTGTACTTTTAAAATATTAAAAGTACTTACCAAATAATTTTTTTTTTTTTTAATTATTTTAAATATTTTTATAAAATTTTATTTTAAAATTCCTAAATTATTATTTTTTACTATAAGTACTGTAAGTAAGTACTTATTTAAATCAGTTAAAATTTTTTTTTAATATGAAAAGAATCATCAAAGGATTCAAAACTAATGAATAATTTTAACCCGGACTTAAATATATACTTTATGTACATGTACATGACTAACTAAAAATAAGTCAATCAAAAATTTTGATTGATTAAAAAATTTCTCTTTTATTACAAAAAAAAAAGAAAAAAAAATCCTATCCTGGATTCAACAGTTAAAATATAGTTTTTTTTTTTTTTTCTGATTCTATTCTAAGAAAAATTTCGAGAAAATTCCATTTAATAACCACGATTCATCAATTAAATTTTTTAACTATATTAATTAATTAAATGGTTAATATGAATAACATAATACCATATTAACATCATCGATTAAGAATTCTTAGAAACAAAATCGGAATTTTTTCATATTTTTTATTTGTTTTTTGTTTTTTTTTTTTTAATTATGATTGACTACTATTTTAATTTATTTATCAATTATTACAGGCACCAAAGTGAAAAATCTACATGATATAAAATATGAAATGGTATATCTTTGTATCATTAGCTGTTGTACCAACATATAAGTAACATGGTAAAGTAAAAAAAAACAAAAAACCATTAGAAACTTGAAAATTGCCGGCCGGTAATCGTATGATTAAAATATAAAATAACACGAAAAAAAAAAAAACCTGAATTTATTATACATACTATCATCTGCGAATGAAATCTATGTATAACAGATGAACTCACTAGTCACTTGTAACTATACCGACTGACAGTAACTGGTTATGTAAAAATAAATAAAACAACAAAATAGCAAAAAAAAAAAAAAAAAATTAAAATAAAGTAAAAACGGAAACCAAACGCAATCATTAGAAGTACCTTTGGAATTTCTTCTTGACAAAATTCCTGCAACTTAAAAATTTCTATCTCTTTTTAATTATTGTTTTTTTTTTTTTTTTTTTGGTTCAAATGTTTGTGGGAAACAAAATAGGTGTTAAATACAACAGCCAACAGGTAACTTAATCACAGCTTGAAGCCACATTTTTTTTTTTTTTTTTTAATATAAATTCTAATACCAAAAATATAATCTCTAATGAGTTATATAGAATGTGATAAAATAGAAAAAAAAAAAAACAAAAAAAAACCAAAAACATAAAAACAGATTAAATTACTGAAATGATGATGAGGTGATGACTTTAAGAAATTCTTCAATAGAATTCCGAAGATTTTTATTGTAAAAATGTTGTTGTTGGTTGTTACTTCTTCTTATATAAAACATTTCTTATTGTTTTTTTTTTTTTTTTTCATTTTATAATAAATATTTTTCTTTTTTTTTTTCATTTTATTGTGATGTTTTTTTTTTTTTTGTTTTTTGTGTAACATTATATGATTTTGTTACTTTCTGTATTCTAAATTCTTGAACTGAAACTGAAGAGTTTGTCACATACCAGGAAATGAAAAATTTATTGTCAAAAATTTTTGAAATTCCATTCTTGAAATTTTATATCTTATTTTATCAAGAAGTTTTTTTTTTTTTTTGCTTTTATGGATTCCTTGATTCTTTTCTTTTTTCAATTTTTACTACTTAAACACGATTTTTTGTTATTTAAATTGATCAACTGTAACTGTTATGTTACTGTTATGTTAAAATTTGTTAATGTTTTTCTATATAATTAAATAGTTATTATGAGAAAGTCAGAATTTAATTATTAAAAAGAAAAATTTTTTTTTTCCTTTTACAATAAAAATTTTTTTTTGAAAACACCCTGTTCTTATAATATGGATCATTAAAATTTTATAGAATTTTTATGAACCTTAAAAAACAAAAAAAAAAAAAAAAAAAAAAAAAAAGAACCTGAAAAAAAAAGAGAAAATATAACCATTTTATTTTTTAAAAAAAAAAATAAAAAGGTTTCCAGTAAGTACGAGAATGTCCCAATTATTTTCTCTTACAGAAATTTTAATATTTTTTTCTGTTTTTTCTGTGCCTATCAGAACTTATATTGTATATATTATGTATGTATATGTAATATTATTAAACTGATTTTACAATATTTATCATTACAAATACTATTTTAGTTCTGCTTTATACTTTACAAAATTTTCAGGAATTTATAATAAATGTTTTAAAATTACACTATACTATATACTATAGTAAAGATTTCTTTGATTGATACAATGAATCATTAATTTAATAAAATTAAAACATAATTCTTAAGATCAATTTAGTAAGATACACTAAAAATCTAACACCTGTTAAGAAAATTATAAACTAACACAAAGAAAGAATTAACTTTCACCGTGATTTTTTTTTTTTTTTTGTGTTTCGCGATATGATTTTCAAGTAAAGAAGTTTTATTTCAAAGTATATACTCAGGATAACTTAAATTACTTTATTATGATTAAATTGAAAATATGAAAACAAAATAATGAATTTTGTGGTATCCTATATAAGTACTTAACATCATAAATGTTTTTTTTTTTTTTTTTCAAAATTTAACATTTATTGATGAAAATCATGCTAACAAAAGGACAGGCTTTTTGTCATAAATATATAATCCTTAAAAATTAATGTTAACATTTTTATCGTACCATTTACGATTAAAATACAATAAAAGTTAAACAAAAAAAAAAAAATTAAAGTTAAAAAAAAAAAAAAAAAAATCAAAAACTGCAAAATAAAAGTTAAAATTACTTTTCAGTTATTTTTATTATTATTATTCATAATTTGTTTTGCATAATTTTGAGTTATGATTGCGTGCAATTTTCATATTATTCCGGAAAAAGAAATTGTCACAAAAATTTTTTTTATAGGATAATTTTTGATATAAAAAAACTAAAAAAAAAAAAAAAAATTAAGGCCAATAATATGAAAAATCTTTTTCTTCAAACACAAACACAACAAAACAATAAAAATAATGCTGACATTTTAAAGTTTTTAAAATGAAATTAAAGTATATTTCCTTGAAATGAGTTTAAATTAAGTTTAAAACTATGAGAAAATTTAAAAAAAAAAAAAAAAACCAATAATCAATATTGATGAAAAGTTTTTTTAAAAGCTATTTTAAGTTTTTATGAGTTATTTCAAAAGAAAAGAAATATAAAGTGTATCTTATATTTTAAAAATTCTTTATATGCTAGTTTTATTTTTTAAACATCAGAATATAAAATTGTAATAATTTTCCTTATCCAACATTTTGTTTTAAAATCTTAAAATTTCCAAAGTCAATGCTGAAAATTTCCTATATTTTACTTTAAAATTTTGTTATATAAAATAAATATTTAAGTTAATACTAAAAAAAAATTTTTATTTGAAAAAATATGAAAAGAAAAAAAAAAAGATTCGTATTTAAAAATTCAAAAATGTTAAAATAAATTTTAAAAATTATACTTATACTTTTTTTTTTCATTAGTGCAGTCAAAAATTTGATGCATTCTATAATTGAAAAACCATAACTATTATGATAGTATTTATGAGTACAATAAAACATTAACAGCCGTGTAAAACATTAGCAAACCATTTCTAACCTAACTTTAATCTTGCCAAAAATTGGTTAAGAAAACGAAAGGTGGGCTCCATGCAAAATCCACGGAAGAAATAATCACGGAAGCCACGGAAGGTGCAATTAAGTGAAGTAACCTTCAAAATAAAATGAAATAATTCCCCAAATTCTTTTAAAATGTTATCAAAATCTTCCAAAATTTTAAAATCGCGAATTATAAAATTTCGAATTTGAAAATCCCGAAAAATTTTTTGAAAAATAGGAAATATGTGTATGTTTATGACTATATGTATATTTAAGATTCTGAATTAGAATGGATTTTAGAGTTTATTACAAAATCATAGGGTTTAAATAATTTGTTCAGCGGAAGTTTTGGGCGGTAGCCTCCACTATTTTAAATTCTTTGTTGTTGAAATATGTATGTATATGAAAGAAGAAAAACAATGATAAAATTTAATTTCTTTGTATGGTGTAGATACAAGGTATAGGTAGTTGTTTTTAGAAGTTATTTCATTTGCATATTTATTTTATTTTAGGGAATTATTTCATATGGAATAAGGCTCCAAATAGAAAATGAAATATAACCCCAAAATAATGAAATAATCTCCTAATTTTAGTGGCATCATAATAAGTATATTTAAGTATTTATAACATTATATTTTCGTTGTACTTTTTAGATATGGGGGATTTTTTCCCGAACAAATTTTTGGAAGATCATTTCAATTTTTTTAGAAAATTATTTCTTGCCTGTTTCCAAGAGTAGAATTTTTCTAATATATATTAGTTTTAAATAAATAAATAATTGTATGTAAGTTATACTACATATTTATATGTCTGGCTTAGTGTTTTTCAATTTTCGTTGTTTTCAAACGCATTTTATATACATAACTAAATATATATGTATGTATATACATATACATATACATTACAATTTCATTTTACGCTTAAAATTTAATGTTAAAAAAGAAATAAAATTTTTTTAAAAATATACCTATACATATAAAAACAAAATATTTTAAAATTATATCTAAACTGCCATGAACTCAATAAAAAGATTTCAAATATTTAATTGTATTTGTTGTTTACAAATACTTACATATAGTTAGTAAAAAAGAAAATAAAATTGAATTCTATTTTTAATATAAATATCACAATATTATACTGTAGGTAAAAAAAAAATTAAAGAACAAAAACAGAAAAATTATAATTTTAGGATAATTTCTTTACTTTGAACATTTCTAGGACACTACCCAAATTTAATAAAACAAAAGAAATCAAAATAAAGAAAATAAATAATAAATAAAATGAACATACATACTTAACTACAAAATAATAAAATAATAACAGACTTGTCAGTCTATTTTTGTTACCATGTCAATACAATACATATATATTTTTTATGAAGTTTTAAAAATTATAAAGTAACAGTAGTAAAGATAATACATATAATATTATATAAGTTATAAAGATAATAATAAAAATAACATACTTTTTTATTTTTAGTTTTAATATTTTTGACTTTAATAATAAAACAGCATTTTAGAAAAATTAGAACAAATATGTTTAGAAACATAATTGTTGTATACAAAATTATCTATTATATAAAAACCGTAAACGTTTGCAACAATAACATTTTTCATAGCAAACACTTATACTAATACACATATAACAGAAAAAAGAATAAAAAAAATTGAAAATTTATAGCGTTGGGTACGTAATCCCGAAAATTAAAATCCCAAATACGAAATTTTTAAATCTCGCATAGACATTAGGATTTCTGACTTGATTCGACTCGGAATCGGACTCGCCGAGTATTTGAGTAGTTATTCGGACTCGGGACTGTACTCTAATACTCGACGAATCCAAATTTTTAAAATTGAGCAAAAACCAATAAATTTTTTAAAATAATCAAAACAAGCAAATAAGTAAATATTTAAAAATAATCAAAGCAACGAAATAGCAAATAATTAAATATAAAAAAAATTTTAAAATCTATTTCTTATTTAAAAAAAAACTATTCTAACTCTAAAGTTTTAAAAAAAATTATTCATAGCTATTATATAAGATATATGCAATCCGTATTTTTTAAGCATGGTTTATACTCTTACTTAAATTATCCAAGCTAGGTTTATGTTTTATTTGTTTTAAATTATACACATTGCTACTGACACTAATTTGTCTGATTGAAATTAAGATTCCTCTTCATTTTCCATCATTGCTGATTAAAGTGAAAGTTTACACAAATAAAACTGAAAAATGAAAATGTAAACAGCTAATCATATTGGTGAAAATTTGTGTAAATCATTTGAAGGTAAAATTTGTGCAATTTAACTGAGAGTTCTGGGTAAGACCACAAATTTCATTTAAAAATTCTTTTAATATAATAAATATTTCTAATTTTAACAAATTTTAATAAGTTTCTTTGTTACAAAGATCTTCAGCTATGAAAATTGTTATTGAACTCCAAAACTTTAACCGTTTTCGCTTATTGATTTGAGTTTAGATTTACATATGGACTCGATTCGGACTCTTCGAGCTTTCAAAATTTGGAACTCGAACTCGACGAGTCCTGATAACTCGAGTTTTCACAAACCCTAATAGACATACATATATATGTAGATATAAATATTCTGGAAAAAGGGAATACTCTAATTTTGAATCCAATTGTTAATACTTACGGTATGCCCACATATTAGTATACCAATTTCATTTAAAAAAAAAAATTAAATTTTCACTCATTACTATATGAAAAATAATTAATTTTGAAAACCCCCGCATACAAAAGAATTAAAGTTTGATATTTCACTTAAAAAATAGTAAATTTTATACAAATTTAGACATTTTTACGAAAAAAACATTATTTTTGAAGGAACGGGGGCAAACCCCCACTAGAAAATTTTCTTTAGTTTTCTTATAGTGTTGTTATCTACGTTTTTACGTTTAAGTACTTAAATTTATTTTTATTCTTATTGTAAAAAGTTAAGTATTCTTACTGATGAAGGGAACATAGTTCTCAAAAAACGTTTTTAAGGTAAAATAATAACTTTATTAGAACAGAAATATTCTTATTTTTATTTCACTAAAAAGTTAAGTGACAAAAAACCGATATTGTTTCTAGATTACCAGACTGGTGCATGCTACACCGGATTTCTCTAGTACTAAATAAAACATTTAAATGAAAAAAAAAATTATTTTTATTTATTACTCTTTTTATATATATATATATATGTATATATATACTGTAAATATATATATATATACTGCTTCTATTTTAAGATTAATCAGAAACTTTCTAACTAAGGTCTTGAAACTAAAAATATTAAAAACATTATAAACATTCTTTGCATACGAAAACATTTTTGTAAACATGTTGCTCAATTTTTGTATTTTGTTGGTTCTAATTTTTCTTTCAGCAATTTTTTGTATGTACTTAAAATTTGATTCAAACTCCAGTCAACTTGCATCTGAAAAGAAAAGGATGATTTATTGCTTTATCACATTGTATGTAGTGGTGGAACCAAAATAAATATAGAATTTGTAAAATGTGTAGATAGAAGCTTTTCAATATTTTGATTTTAAAGCAATAATACGAAAAATATAGATAGTATAAGTGTAGATATATACGTATACATATATATAGATATAGTGTATACTAAATAAGTATTCAATTATTTTATCAAGAGATTTTTATGAGCTCTTCACTCTTTAAAAGTAATTTGATCAGTCGAAATATAAAAATAATATTTTTTATTTCAAGTTTTAGTATGAATCAACTGACAATAAGTAAGTTTTTATCTTAATTTTGACTTCAATATACATACATTTTAATAAATATATATCTTAAGATTGTTTTCCCATTCAATTTAACATTATAAGGATTATAAAAAGATTCTACAAAATAATTTTTTTATCATATTCTCTAATGGTAGTTCATTTTTTTTTTTTTATATCTAAATTTCAGTTTCATTTCCCTCTAATCAACTTTTAATTCCGTATAATAAAAACGAGGAAGAATACAGTTGCCTTTGTCAACTCTTAGATACCCGTACGAACCGTTAGTATGTTCACAGCCTGTCACTCTGCTTACAATATTATTTTTTTAATATTTTAGTATTTTAAAATAATTTGGGTGAATTTTATAATTTCTAGTACTATGGGTTGTAGATATATTCAAACTATATGTTTATATGTACATTCTTCTAAAGCAAATTCTAACCTTCCACATAACGATTATCAATCCAAAACTTTTTCAAATATTCTATAGTACCATTTAATACTAAGCGGTAAATATATATTAAATTTACTTAGTACAAAATAATAAATATAATTTTGTGCGAATTATATTATTATATTATATTATATTATATTTAAATATTCCATTGACAGAATAATTTCTTATAAATACAATAAAATACATATATGTATGTAAATACGGCGCTATATAATATACATATATACTCTTATCATTTATTCACTAGTGACATATACGATATGTAAATAAACATGATATTATATAAGTATGTATGTATATCAATATCATATAAATAAAAATTCTTCAAGCAACCGTTATGTTGTTTATTTATTTACATTTTTTTGTACTACGCATTATATCCTCAACAATTTCAAATTATCGAGTAAAACAAATGCAAAAAATTTGTTGAAGAAATTTGTTAGAAAATTTGAAAAAATCAAGTAACTCTTTCGTCAATTATAAAGTAACCATATATTATTAAAAAAAGTTATTTACAGAAATAAAAGTATAATATTGAAGCTTTAATTTTTGTGTATTACTTCAAAAAAATGTTAACAGGTGTTCAAGTTACAGGTGTTTAAAAATTGGAAATTTTCAGTTTTTGACCCCTTACAGCTCCTAAATGGGGGGTGATACAAAAAAAATTTCTGAAATGACTCAAACTAATTTTCAAAGATCTAACTTCTGTCAAAATTTCAAGTTTCCAACTTAAGCCGTTTAGAAGATAGAAGGGTTAAAGGATTTTGCAAAATTTGAGTTTCGCATAACGGTAAATTAAGACACCGTAAGCCACAAATATATATTTATTGTATAAATACTTTCAAAGCTAATGAAAGTAGTAATCGTTTGGCGTTTTCAAAATGAAGATATACCTTATACAACTTTTGCTATAACAATTTAAATATAGAGCTTTTTTGAGCTTTTGGGGAGCTGTAGCTCCGTAACGGGTGGGGCTACAAAAAAAAAGTATTAAAAATAAAATTAATATTTTTGTGAGATCTATCAACAGTTAAAATTTCATAGCTCTATTTCAAAAAAAATGTCGGGATCTAAAAGTTAGGTGTTCGAGAGCTACCCTAAGGCTTGGTCCAAACTCAACCAAAAAAAATAGGGAACCTACAAATTACTCCCAAAATATTTTGTGTAAATTTCAAGATTCTAGCTTTCTTAGTTTTTAAGTTAGCGTGCTGACGGACGGACGGACATGGCTCAAAAGTCTTAGAATTTTTTTCTGATTCGATCCATACCTTTGAAGGTATATCTAGCTCGCTTATTTCGAGGTGTTACAAACGGAGGAGTAATTTTATTATACCCGATCCTATCGTACGGGTATAATAACGATGAAATTAAAATGAATGTATATATACATACATATACAAAAATAAGAAAACAATAACTTAATTTGTAAGAAAAAAAAAAAAACAAAAAGAAAATTATTAATTTTCATAACTCTTAATACAAAAATATAAAATTTCTAATTATTCCCAAAGTACTCATCAATAATAATAATATTAAAAGCAAATTATTATTTGTTAAGAAATGTTTCGCAACATTTGTTACTAACAGTTTATTTTGTTAGTAAAATTAAATTACTATTGATTTAATATATTTTGTAAATAAAAATATTTGAATAAAATAAATCTTATGAAAATAAAATTAATACTTAGGTATTTAAGAAAAGAATTTAATTTTTAAAAAATATATTATTTGAATTTATAGAAAATCTCAAACTAATATAAGGAATTTTATAAAATTTCATGTTAAAATTATTTTGTAAATTCAGTACTATATAATGTACATATATTAAAATGTCGAGGCCTCGGTGGCCTAGTGGGTAAGAGCGTATAAGATAAGCTATGAATACCGAGTGTGGGTTCGAATCTCATACACGTCGTAAGTGATATTCTCCCTTACGATGTTTACAGCCACGCCTGAACAGAAAAAGCTGTGAAATTTCCTGTCAACATTTATGTGGCAGAAAAATGTATTAAAAAAAAAATTTGCTTTATAAGTAGTTAACCTAAAAGTTGCCAACATTAAAAGTACAGCAAAATTTGTCAATTTTATATAAATATTTAGAAAAATTTATTTGAAATCAATTTTTAATATCAATTTTTGTATTAATAAAGTCAGTTTAAATTGTTTCCACTTATTTTGGAATATAAGATTTTTGCATTAATGTTTTTCTTCGTCCTGGATTAATTTACAATGAAATAAGTGAAATCATTTTCTGTTCTGTTTATGTGTATATATAGTGAATGATATGTTCACATCTTATATACTATATTACTATCCTTTTATTATCCTGTGTTATATACAAACATTTTATTTTTCTTAATCTTTACGTATATTTAAACGAGAGAATTTCATAAAATTTCAAAATCAGTTAGCTAAAATTAAATAATTCAAGCTTAGCTTATAGTTTATATTAGAAAAGTACTGAAAATTACTTGCATTTAAAAATTACTTTTTACTCGTGTTATACTACTTTACTTACTACTTTAGAATTTTATTCCCATAATCAGTATACAATTATTATATAATATTAACCGATAAACTTTTAATATTTACTGCTGCTGCTATTATTAACTGCTTAAAATATTATAAAATTTCTAATTAAGAAAAATGTTTTCTTAAATTTTAACATATTTAACTTAATTTAACATATTTCTTTTTACAAATCTATCCAATCACTAGAAAGGGATTCCTTTATATAAAAATAATTGTTGGGTTAGGTAATAGGGAGAGGAATTGAAGGGAAATAGGATAATAAGGCAGAATTGGAAAGTAAATTAGAAGGGTTCTTCTTGAAAAATTGGAATTATATATAATTGACCATATATATATCACACGGGAACACATTCGATGTAAGTATCTTTCATATTTTAGCGATTCAAACAATAAATTAGTATCAATAACTGCAGTTTAAAACCATTTAGGCATTTCCACAGTATAGAAATGTACACTATTGTATAACCTCTCTAGTGTGGCATTGGAAGTGGAACTGTGTTTAAAAGGACGTATTATTGATTTTAGTTCAATAGAACAAGTGTTTTTAATTGTATAGTTGTACACAAACTATTTCTCCCTAACTAATAGCGTTTAAACCAACTGAGCTATATAGTATCATATATCAATAGCTTATATTAAATTTTATAAGTTAATTGCTAGTAACTATAGTACTAATAAAGATTAAAAAATATTCATATTAATTTAAATTAATAATTTAATATAAATAATAATAAAAAAAAAAACAAAACAAATATTTGTTTATTTTTTTTTTTTTTAAATCATTTATTTTAATTTTTTAAACAAGTTCTAATAAGAACATAAGTATTTGACATTTTTTTCTGTTTAAAAACTTAATATATAACTTCCTATTTACTTTTTTTTTTTTATTATTATATAACTTAATACTTATAAACTGTTATATATATATATATATATAAATATATTATATACATAAAAATATTAATTATTAATTATTATTTTGCATAAAAATTAAATTATATTATAATCTTCCCACACAATCTTATGCCTTACTATATATTTATCGCCTAAATATATATTAAAAAAAATTATTCAGATATTTTATTTAACATTAATATGTAATCCTCAATAATTTTTTTTATAAAATTTATAACTATACAAGTTATTAAAACAAAACAAAAAAATATATATATATATATATATTTTATAACATATTATAATATATTTATATGTATAATATATTCATATTTAATATATATATAAGTAGGTAAAAAACCAGGTAATAATTTAACGCTTTAAAGAATTTCTTTAAGTATCAAATTTGTATTTTTTTTTTTTTTTGATTTGTTGTTATATTTTTTTTGTTAATTTTTTTTTCCAAATTAGAAATTCTAAAAATAAAATTGTAAAATAAAAATAATAATATATTAATAGTTAATATAATGATACTTAATCATCATCACTATTATTAGTATAAATATTAAAATGTTTTAATTTTCAACTCTGTTAAATACTTACTACTGTCTAAGTGTCTACTATATTTTTTTTCTATTTCTGTTGTTGGTACCTACCCCCTTAAAATAATACAAGGTAACATAAAGTCACCGTATATATGTTTATATATGCATATATATATATGTTAAGTATAATATTCTCATATATGTATGTATAATTATATTTCATCTATAATTACTTACTACTGGTATTTACTAACTATTACTTATCATTTTGTAGTTGAATTTTAATATTCTAGTGACGACAATATTGAAATATGATATATACTGTAAAAGTAATATATATATATATATATATAACTATATAAATATATAAATTGTATATATATTATATATAAACTAACTAATATTAATAATACAAAATAAAATGCAAACATAATACTTAAGCTACCGTTTTCCAAAAATTTAAAGGATTTTTTTTTTTTTTTTTTTTTTATTATCAATTCTTCTTTTTAACAGACAAAACATAAAAACAGTTAAAATTAATTTTTTAATTCAAGTAGCTGCCATTATTAGCATTTAAAATGACAAATAACTCATCTTATTATATTGAGTGTATTTTTCATTGATGACTTGAAGTACTGGTAATTCTGGTTGTCTATTTATATACATATACATATATATATTTTTTTTTTGCATCTAATTTTTAATAAGTAACACATAATATTATGTAGTATTAGTAGTTTTTCTTTTTATAAAAGTTTATATTTTTGTTTTTGCTTTTTTTTCTTTCTTTCGAATAACGAAATTTATAAGCATTAGAAATATCGTTTTTATATTATTTTAGAAAATCATTTGTAGCAGCATGACAATAAAAATAGTATGGTGCTCCATTACAAATTACTCAAGTAAATCGAATCAAATCATTCTCAATTTTCAAATTTTCACTTTTATTTTTTGTTTTTTTTTTTTTTTTTTTTTGTTTTTATGTTTTTGTCTTCTGTTCTCTCAGACAGAACTTATTTTCATTATTTCAATAAAAAAAATAATAATAATGAAAAGCCAACAAATTAAAACAACTTTAAATAAAAAGAAAAAAAGAAAACAAAAAAATAATTAAAACAAAAATTAATTTTATAACAGTTTCGGCAATATTTTAACAAATTAATAATTAACATTTCGTTTTTTTAGTAAAAAAAATATTTAATCAAAATAAGATATTTTTTCGAGATGGTGGTCAGTATAGACAACGAAATGATGAAAATAACTTTAAAATGTTGTAGTGTGGGAAAAAGTTAACGGAACTTCCCCAAAATTTGTCAAACTTGTTTTTTTAGATACGATTTCGGATGGAATTGTTTTTGACAAGTTCCAGGAACAAGTTAACGAATTGTCACCTTATTTATCCAGAGAACTTTTTTGCTAAGAAACTACATTTTTATAAAATTTGAATTTAATCGGTCAACCAGTATTATAGACATGATCATGAAAGAACGAAAATTTCTCTAAAATTTTGTAGCGCCGGAACGGGTTAACAAAACTTTCCAAACATTTAAAATTGTTAAAATCAATTAAAGATACCTTAAAAAATTTAATATCTTTTATTTTTGCTGAAATTTACTAAACTTTTTGAAAATTAAATAAGAATATAAAGTTTAGAATTGATATATGTATTTAATAACGGGGTCAGTTTATATTGTTTTAAGATCGAAAATTAAATGTGAAAACTTGACGATAAATGCTCTAGCAATTAGAAATAGTAATATATATTTTTTTTTATAAATTGAAGACATTTAACTTTAACAAAGAATCTTTATTAACTTCCACTTTAAGTCTGGACTCTCTTTTTATACTTTTAATTTTAAGTAAGTATTTTTTGTTTTGAAATTCTGCCATTAAAAATATCTCTGAACTTTGAAGTCTTTTGTTTTGTTTTTCAAAGGCTATTAGCCTGCTATTGATATAAAATGTTGATAAATTGTGAATACCTTTGTAGTAGTTAATCTACAAAGAAAATTACCAAACGCTATATTTTGGACTACGATTTTTTATAGTTAGTTCCCCGCAAGGATTTCTATTTGGTTTTGCATATGATTTATAAAGTTTTTATTTTTTCTATTTATTATCTCTGTTTCATAGCGAATAAATCTTAATCGATTAATTCCTGATATTATGTCACATTTTTAGCCAACACTATTTTTAATATATAAAATATAAGTTATGATTTGCGAATCGCAAAAAAAAAATTATATATATGTATATACACCGGGGAATATGAAATTTCAAAATAATGTTTTACGGTATGATGAACATCTATTTCAAATACCGTTTTATATCTTTCAGATATATATCTGTGGAATTATACCTGACAAACGAACTGATACATATTCAAACAAACGCTATTTACTCATTTTAATAGCTATCTATATAATAGTATGTATTATTGCAATATATTTACATATCATGAATAGGCGTATAATACATACGTCATGTTTTTTTTTTTTTTTTTAAGTTTTGAGACATGGTTTTGAGCATTGTATAGTTTACGCAGTTTTAGCATAAGAAATAAAAAAAAAACGAATTGAAAAAAAAATGTAACATTATCTTTTTAGAATATTTTTTTTTTAATTTCAAAATTTTTTTTTTTTTGTTCTTGTGTTTGTAGTACGTTTTATTTTTGATTTTTTTATTTTTTTTTTTTTTGTTATTTTAATTTCCGCCTTTATTTGTGCAAAATTTATACATATATAAAATGAAAAATCGCATAAAAAAAAAAAAAGATATTGTCTTAAATACATCCTCAGCCCCTCGAAAAATTTTCCCCGCCATTTTCCCGCCATAATTTGTTTTCCATATTATTTTAAGATTCTGATATTAATCATAATTCTGATATTTATCAAATGTAACGGAGTGGTAACGGCATTAAAGGTCGGTCGGTAATGCATCGTTTACTTCATATACTTGTATATTGGTAAAATAAGTATAACATTGGAATTGAAATCACAATTGATGAAAAGATTTATCTATATACTTAATAGTATACTTAAGATAAATATTGAAAAAAACAAAAATTAAAAATAAAATACAAAAATAAACAGATACTTTAAAATTAAAATAATATAACATCCGATCGAGATATGTACATAATACATATATGCATTCAAATGTCTTATGACAAGCCCTTGAAAATGAATGAATTATTCAAATTACATAAGCATAACAGATATAACATTTAACTATATACATATATATATGTACCTATGTATGTAGATTAAATCAATAGAAATTCAAATAAAATGACATGCAACAGAATTATATTAATTTTTATAAAATGATATTTAAGATTTTAATTTATGACAGGTTAAGATTTATGTTATAAAATTTAAAGGATTATCTGTTCAAATTTTGAAGAGCAAGTAAGTGTTACTACAAATATTATTCTTCAAATATTATTATTCAAACTTAAGAGATAATTTTTAAACTCAGCTAATTTTGACTTGATTGATTTTAAATAGTTTAAAAAAAAATGGTTAGTTTGTACTTCTAGATATTCTCTCGATCAGATTCAATTTTAAAAGCAATTTGATCAGATATTATTATTAATATTGATATTATATAACCAGGGTCCAGGGCCATATTACACCAACCACTTATAACGAATCAAATAATCAAAATAATCAATTTTTTGATAAGTTTATGTTGCACCAAAGCCATATTTGTTAATAACTCAATAAAGTTTTGAATAATATAATAAGCGTTCACATATCAAAAAAATGATTACATATTTGATTACTGATAACTGGTTGGTGTAATAGCGCCCTAAACTCTTTAAAATAATATAAGAATTCTTTATTTAAAAAAAAAAAAAAAATGATGTATTTCAATTTTATTTTAGATTATTCAGTCTCTTTTATTTTAATTTTAAAATCTAATTTAAAATAATTTATTAATATTCATAATTTTTTTTTTTTTTTTTTTTTTTGCTATTAAATATTATTTCTGATAGTTGGTTGGCATGAACAATTGAATTTACACATAAAAAAATTGCATTTAATGATTAAAAAAAATAACTACAAAAAGAGAATTTAAAAAACAAAGAGAAAGAAACATAATACATAATGAAAATCTTATTATTACCGCATGAACTGGTTTTAACTAACCAACCAAGCAACCAGTTAACCAACGAAGATGTTATAGCTATCACGTAAGAAGAAATTTTCGGATTTTTTTTAAGAAATAAAAAAATAAAAAACAATAAAACAGAAAAAAAAAAAAAACTATGCAACTCTTCTTAGGCACATTTCATGTAACAAAATAAAAAAAAAAATATTATTATACCTTTTTTTTTTTGAATTTAATACTTACATTTCTCTATCTTTCTCTTTCTTTTACTTTACGAAAGCAAAAAAAAAAAATACTTCATCATTGTCTTTTATTGTAATTATTATTATTAACATCTATACAACACAATCATCATATTGTTGGTATCACAAATCACACAGTAGACTAATAAAATAAAAATGATAGTATTTCCAAAAAAGGAATTTTCAATTGATTGCAATTTTACTATATAGATATGTATGTTCAAATTGATTTGAAACAATGTGATGAGAAATTAAATTACCTGTATATAAAAGTATGTAAGTATCTATGAGTACTTAAAATCTTTTATATGTGAATTCGAAAATCAAAAAGAAAAAAAAAAAATATATATTATATGTATTATTATGATGGTTTTGTTGTTACTATAAAAAATTTCCTAACGCAATAAAAAAAATCTTGAATAATTCAGAAAAAAAAATTTTTTTTTTTTTTTTGAGACTTAAAATAACTTAAAATTAAAATACCCTTTTTATAAGAATTTTTACTTTGTTCTTCTTTGATTAACATTCAATGGAAATTATATGTTCAAATAAGGAATTAAATGGCAGTTAGTCAAGAATTTGATAAATATTTTATATTTTCTATTTATAGATAAACTTTAATTGTAATTTATATTGCTATTACAAAGTATAACAAAGATCGCTATATAACAAGCTATTAAAAGTTGCCATGCAGAATAAAAAAAAAAAAAAAAAAAAAAAACAAAATTAAATTATTACATGTTGTTAAAATGTCGTCAGAAAAAATTCGCATTACATTGCATTACAAAGAAATATATGAGAGATGGTATACATCACAAAATTTTTCGCAAATACAATCCCAAAAACCAATACAATAATTCCAAAAATCCAATTTAATCATTTATTACGTTTTAACTAACAAATTCATTATTAAAATTTGCTTTTTTTTTTTTTGTTGTTTTAGATTTGCAATAACTGTAGGTGACCAACTTTCAACCAAAAAAACAAAAAACAAAAAAAAAAAAACAGAAATTATGTCTGAGATTTTTCTTTTTGTATATTGCTATCACTTTTTTGAATCACTTACTTTTGAATGTATCTTGTAAAATAAAAATAACATAAAACGAGAAAATGTGTAGAGTTAACTGTATCAACTCTAGGATATTTTATGTTTTATTGATAAGTTGTCGGCATATTTCCGATATTTATTTCAGATACTGAATTATATCGATACTAGAATAAAAATTTCAGAATCCTCTATTATGTTTTTCAGTTACCGATCAGACGGACAGTCGAACAGACGAATATAGATGTACATAACTAAATCGACTCAGAATTCAACCCAGAACAAAAATACATACATAACTTTTCCTTATCTATTTTAACAATTTTACTTGGGGTCTCGGTGGCCTAGTGGGTAAGAGCGTGTAAAATACGATGTAAACACCGAGGGAGTGTGGGTTCAAATCCCACACACGTCGTAAGAGTTATTCCCCCTTATGACATTTACAGTCACGCCTGAACAGGAAAGACTGTATAATTTTCTGTTCACATTTATGTGGCAGAGAAATGCATTAAAAAAAAAAAAAATTTTACAGTTTCGGAAACGTAATGACAAATTTATTATGCCCTTCTAACTATATTCGTTTCGTACAGGTATAAAAAAATAAAATGCAATGAATGCAATTTTTTTTGTAATTTTTTTTTTTTTATTTTAAAGTTCAATTCACTTTTACAAGTTAGGGTTATTTAAGGTAAATACACACCACGATGCAATCTTACATTCCAGGGAAAACACAAATCATTTAAAATATCAAACAAAAATAATGGGGAGAAAAGGAAAAAAATATTGTAATGATTCAGAAGCAATCTTCATTTGATTGAAATTTTAAATACACATATATAATAATGTGTATTTATATAAATATGTATATGTATATGTTGAGATGCTTCTGTTGATGGTATTATTAAAGTACACCTTCTTTGGATGTTCACTGATATAATTAAGAAGAATATTTTCGGATACTAAACGGATGAATAGAAGGATGGATGGATGGATGCATAGATGGATGGATTGATTGTTGCATTTCAGTTCTATTCCTTTGGGGCATTAAAGAAAACTGATTACGAAAAGGAAATCTTTTGATGGAAGATGCATCATTTATAACTTTGTTTTAGTTTTATTTATATTTTTTTTTTTTGTTTTAATGTTTATATTTTTTTTTTATATTATTACCAGACCATGTTTGGTTAGATTTAAGGATATACATATATATATATATATATATATATGTACACGTATTTTGTTACTTACATATTATATTATAAATAAATTTTCCATGAGCAATTTTTCAAATTATTTAATGGTGATTAAAATGCAGTAATAAAAGCAGATGCAATTTCAATCGGGATAATTTTATTTTGTTTTGTTGTTGTTTTTGTTGTTTGTTACTAATGCGTTGTTATTGTTTTTGTATTTACTTTTTTTTTTTTTTTTTTTTGTTGTAGATACATGATGCACAACATTTTTTTTTTTTTTATGTAATGTTTGTTAAAATTGTTGATAATATTGCTTTTGGCTGATTGAAATAATTTATATTTCAATTTTTTTTTTTTTTTATGGAGGAAAGGCATTAATTTTATTACAATAAAGAAAAAAATAAAAAAAAAAAAGAATTGTTGTGTTGAAGCAGTTGATTAGTTAGAAGAAAGAATTGAAGAAAGAAAAAAGAACTTTGTTTCGTGATTTTTGTGTTTTTTTTTTTTTTTTTAAGAAATAATGCATTAAATTTTTTTTTTTTTTTTTAATGTTGTTGACCTGTTGAGAAATTCTTTGGTTTTTTTTTATTTATTATTTTCAATAAAGTTAAATGATAATATATTATGTATAATAGATGACTGGAATGCTAGTGGTTGGCTAACTTTCAATGATTAAAAATTCAATTGTATAGACTCTTTCAATTCAATGTAGCAGTAATGTTAGGTATATATATAGTTTTTAAGAATCTCATCTATGTTTAAAAAACAAAAATAAAAAATAATAAAAAAAAAAGTAAAGAAAAGATTTGATGAGAACAGGATAATGATATTGATGTCAGGGATGATGGAATGTTAATGAAAATATGCAAGTAACAAAAAATATAAATAAAAAAAAAAAATATGAAAAAAATGAAAAACAATGTAATTTTTATGACAGACTCTTAAGAATGTTATTTTAGATAGACTTTTAATGTTTTGTTGTTCTATTCTAAAAAAAAACAAAAAAAAATTCTATCAATAGATTTAATTGTTCTAAAAATAGATTTTTAATATTATTTATATTCTGTATAATAACTTTGGAATTTTTCTGTGATTTTTTTTAAAATCTTTTTATAGAATTTGTTTTTTTTGTTTTTTGTTTTGTTTTACATTTTTTTTTTCTTTTTGTTCATGTCTCCTGTTGTTTAATAAAATGTTGCCTTAATTGGTCAGAAACAAAAAAAAAAAAAAAAACAAAACAAAATAGTTAATTTTTTTTTTTTTTTACCATAACATATTATTAGAATTTTTAATGTGAATTCTTTTAGTTTTAATAAAACATACAAAATCAAATAAAAAAGAAAAAAATGAAATCTTGCAACATTTTTATTATCAGAATTTCCAATAAAAGTAATTTAATAAAAAAAAAAAAAAAAAAAATAAAACATTTTTATACCTTTAATTAAAATTTATTGATTCTTTCATCAATTTAAAAGAAAAAAACAAAAAATCTTCACTTTTTAAATGTTTTTTTTTAGATTTTATTTTTAAACTTTTACAATTAAAAAAAAAAAAAAACAGATTAATTATTTTTAGAATTTGTTTTTTTTTTTATGATCCTAATATAGTAATTATGTAGTAATATTACAGATATTGTCCATAAACAATGGTTTAAATTAAATTAAATTCCATTAATTTATTTTATATAAAAAGAGACTTTTTATATTAAAGAAATTTTATAAATATAAACTTACACTTGGATTTTTCATACACAAACTTTATATTATGTATTGTAATAAAATCGACATTGTTTTATTTTTGTGGTATAATTATGTTTAAAATACGTATTTTCTTATACATTATAATAAAACAAATATAAAAAGTTTTATAAATTAATTAATTTTCTGATTCCCATTCCATTTCCTTCCTTTTCTTTATAGATCTTTATAGAAGTAAGTGTAGTTTGAAAAGTCATACATATTTTAATCCTATGAAACTTAACATCAAATCTAACTTTAGAAAAATTAGAAGAAAAATTTGAAGAATAATTTGTTAAAATTAAAATTTTTTTTTCGTGGTTATACATAGAATACAATTTATGTATGACATTTTGACATTGACATTTTTGCCAACCATTTTAACGTCAAAAAATTAGTTGGAGAAAAAATAAAAAAAAATTTTAATTTATATTTTGACTTAGTTTTGATTATCGGTTGAATGTTTGAATGTTTATGGTCTATGGTCAATAACAGAATGATGTTTTTTGTCATCTTTAAATATAGAATGTTAATGTAAAAAAAAACTACGGAAAAAGCTTTCATAGAAAGTAATGAAAATTTTTGTGTGTCTAATAAAGTTTTCCACGGCTGTGAAAAGTTTAAAAAGTACTTTATATAAAATAATGTAAAACATAATTCATTTTATTAAACACTAAACATTTAATACGTGCTCCAGATATTGAAGGTTCTGGGTCAATTACACCATATCCTTTCATTTTTTATAATTCTGAATAGATACTCTTAAGTTGGAGGCCTGAACTTTGTGATACCCACCTATATGTCATCACTCATCACTTCTATATATTATACTTTTCTTAAAATAATATCATCATACTTAACTATAATATTTTCTAGCCTTCTGATTCTAATATTTATAAAGTCAAAATTCGTTGAAATTAATTGATTTTTCCATAAAATGCATTTTCTTTAATTAATTAATTGTTTTGGTATATAAAAATACACATCAATTGTCGGGGTTATTTTATTTTGAATATTTTATAATCAACAAATAATTTAAATAATCGCTCTTTTTCTTTTTTTGTTCCTCTTATAAAATTATAAATTAAAAATATAAAAATGAATAAATTTTACGTTAAATCAATTGATATAACATAAAATTTGTAGATATATATATCGTACATATAGGTATATATATATATATATATACAAAATCCTACACTAAAAACGATTCACTAAAACGAATTTAAAACGCAAAAAAAAAAAAAAAATTAATAATTATAATATTCATAATAATAATGATCGGGTCGGGGTATTATCAACACTATTTAATATTATACTATATATACATAATGTATCGAATGATCGAATAGATCGATGGTCTTTAAACTTAATTATAATTTTTAAATATAAATCAAGATCGAAAATAAATCTTTTTTCATCTTTTGGGTTGTAAAATTTTTTTTTTTTTTTTGTTTTTGATTTAAACAAAAATTTTATATAAAAAATATTTATATATATATAGTAAATAAAAGATCACTAAAGGAATGATCATACAATAGATATACTGATTAATCGGTATGTCGTAAAAAAAAAAAAAAAACAAAAAAATATGCTAATAAACCAATGAATTTTTACAACTTCTTTTAAATTTTTCTTTTTGTTTTTATTTTGGTTTTTTGTTGATATTCAAAATCTAGAGGCCGTTAATAGCTATACTAATTTGTTTTTGTCTTCTCATTCTGTCTACATTTTTCTTTCTCTTTAAATGTTAACTATCTTGCTCTTTCGTACAAAGTATACATTTAATATAATAATATATATATAGTTATATATAATTGTGTTTGTGGCGTTTAAAAAAAAAATATCGGCATTCTGAAAATTGATAAATTTTTAACCGGTAGTTAAAAAAATCAGATACCAAACAAAAAAAAATTTAACAGACTTAAAAAATGTCATGTTGGTTACAAAAATTTT
Source organism: Poecilobothrus nobilitatus (assembly GCA_947095535.1). Lineage (NCBI taxonomy): Eukaryota > Metazoa > Arthropoda > Insecta > Diptera > Dolichopodidae > Poecilobothrus > Poecilobothrus nobilitatus. The sequence continues at coordinate 240,751,425 of OX352774.1, read as the reverse complement.
TATTGAAATTTTTTTGTTAACGAAAAAACAAAAACGTAAAGCAATAACTGGGCTAATGTATTCAACAATTCGTGTTTTTATGATTTTTTTTTTTTTTGTAAGATTTTCCTTCCTTTTTTTTTTTTTGTTTTTTTTTTTTATTTTTGGGAATTATTTGAAAAAAGAATAGTTGTGTGTTGTAGTTAATAGTTGTGTTAGTCGATAGTATTTGTATTCCATATTTTTTTCTTTTTTTCTTTTGTTTGCCATAAGTTTCAGAGATAAGAATCTATTGGGTATTCTTTTAAATTAGATTAGACTTCTTGGTGAAAAGGAAAGAAAATAAACCGAAAAATAAAAATTATTAGTCAATTTCGTTTTTATAATTAATATTGAAATCATAATAATTATAATGTCAGTCAGTCGTCAGTCAAAACAGATATATATATATATATATATATTTATACAAGAATTTAATCTATAAGAAACAAAAATAATCATTTTTAGTACAGTATGTTACAACAAATTCTTATCAAAAGTATGTTTAAAATTTTGTTTTGTTATATACTTTGTTTAGAATTTCGGAGATTTAAAAGTCATACATATTACAGTTCTATAGATTTTTACTGAATAAAATAATTTTCAAATAAAAATCTTTTTATTGCTATAGCCATATATATATATAAGTAAATGTATATAATATATAAAATGGTACTAAAATGTATTTTATTTATGCTACTTGACCTATGCTAGAGCAAAGAAGTCATGCAAATCAAACCAAATCAAACTTTAGATTTTAAAACCTGTTGATTTGCTTTAACCCCTTTAAATATAAACAGACAATTTTTTGAAAATTAAATATTACAGATACGTATGATGATTTTTGAAATTAAATAAGACATTCATAATAGAAATATATATATGTTCCACTCCTATAACGAGCATAGAGCATTTACTAACTTATTTATTATTCATATTTGAGTAAGTTTCAGCTTCTTTTTACTAAACCGTTAATTACTCGACTGTATAGCTATATTATACAAAACTATTGAACGCAAATAATTATTTATTTTATTTGTGCGACATCTATTATCTTTTATAAGAATTAAATAAAAATATAAATTTAGTATTTATTTTCAGATTCTGTTTATTATCCAACAGAAACTTTAACTTTCAATTTCAAAATAACAATGTCTTCAGTATAAAAAAAAAACTTACAAGGGAAAATTAATGTTAATTTAACACACCTATAAAAATTTAAAAGTTTATCGACAATTAATTGTAGTTTAAAGATAAATTCTGTTAAACTATGTATTAGTCATTATAAAACATCTTTTCAAATTCAATATGTCAATTAACCATTTTCATATATAATTTGAGTAGTTTATTCAAAATATAAAATTTGGCATAGAACTTTTAAAAAATTATGTCATAACATTTAAATAATATGCAAACAAATATGATACTGATACATATTATGGTTATACCTGGTTATACTTAATAGCATTCTTGTACTTTGACACATAAACATACATTATTACAAATATAATAACAAATATTTGTCCTATATTTTGATCTCATAGTAAAATATAAAAAAAAAATCCCTGAAGATGTTAAATACGGAACTTAATTTCAATAGTGTGCGCAAATACTTAAAAAAATGGAAAAAAAAATATATATAAGTAAATAAAAATGAAATAAAAAAATAGTATGTATGGTACCTATTTTTTAACAACATTTGAAAAAAAAAAATTATTTTTCTTTTATTATTTTCTGTTAGGTGACTTATCATCACTAAACTAACACCGAAAATTCGGTAGTAAAAGACACATGCCAAAACAAAATAAGAAAATAATATCAATTATGCGCTATGTTGTTTTTTTTTTTTAAGTAAAAACACTCCCATCATTCATTGTGATTATATATATATATATATCCATATAGCAAATATATAGGTATACCTAGTACATATTAAATTGTTAAAAAAAAAATTTTTTTTTTTTATTTAATTTTTAATGTATGTGTATTAACATCTACTTTCAGTTTTGTGATATCTTTTGGCACGAGCTAAACTCTATTAAAACTAATACACAACAATTATTAACCCTTTTGCGATACTCGAATCTTTTGTTTACAATTTAATAATTTATATACATATGAAAGTATTAAGTTAGTCTTTTATTATTAGTATCAAATGATAAATTATTTCTGATGTATAAGCTATGATAAGTAATTTCTGAATCCTGTTAGGATATTATATTAGCCTTGTATATTATGGGATTTTATTAGAATTTTAACGGCAAAACGAGGAAGAATACAGTTGACTTTATCAACTCTTAGATACCCGTACGAACCGTTAGTATGTTCACAGCCTGTCACTCTGCTTACAATATTATTTTTTTAATATTTTAGTATTTTAAAATAATTTGGGTGAATTTTATAATTTCTAGAACTATGGGTTGTACATATATTCAAACTATATGTTTATATGTACATTCTTCAAAAGATGATTCTAACCTTCCACATAACGATTATCAATCCAAAACTTTTTCAAATATTCTATAGTACCATTTAATACTAAGCGGTAAATGTATATTAAATTTACTAAGTACAAAACAGTAAATATAATTTTAAATATTATATTATATTATATTTAAATATTCCATTGACAGAAAAATTTCTTATAAGTACAATAAAATACATATATGTATGTAAATACGGCGCTATATAATATACATCTATACTCTTATCATTCATTCACTAGTGACATATACGATATGTAAATAAACATGATATTATATAAGTATGTATATATATCAATATCATATAAATAAAAATTCTTCAAGCAACCGTTATGTTGTTTATTTAATTACATTTTTTTGTACTACGCATTATATCCTCAACAATTTCAAATTATCGAGTAAAACAATATGCAAAAAAAAATCGTTAAAGAAATTTGTTAGAAAATTTGAAAAAATCAAGTAACACTTTCGTCAATTATAAAGTAACCCTATATTATTAAAAATAGTTGTTAACAGAAATAAGAGTATAATGTTGGAGCTTTAATTTTTGTGTATTACTTCAAAAAAATTTTAACAGGTGTTCAAGTTACAGGTGTTTAAAAATAGGAAATTTTCAGTTTTTGACCCCTTACAGCTCCTAAACAGGGGGTGATACAAAAAAAATTTCTGAAATGACTCATACTAATTTTCAAAGATCTAACTTCTGTCAAAATTTCAAGTTTCCAACTTAAAGCGTTTAGAAGATAGAAGGGTTAAAGGATTTTGCAAAATTTGAGTTTTGCATAACGGTAAATTAAGACACCGTATGCCAAAATTATATATTTATTGTATACATACTTTTAAAGCTAATGAAAGTAGTAATCATTTGGCGTTTTCAAAATGAAGATATACCTTATACAACTTGTGCTATAACAATTTAAATATAGAGCTTTTTTGAACCTTTGGGGAGCTGTAGCTCCGTAACGGGTGGGGCTACAAAAAAAAGTTATTAAAAATAAAATTAATATTTTTGTGAGATCTATCAGTAGTTAAAATTTCATAGCTCTATTGCAAAAAAAATGTGGGGATCTAAAAGTTAGGTGTTCGAGAGCTACCCTAAGGCTTGCTCCAAACTCAACCAAAAAAAATAGGGAACCTACAAATTACTCCCAAAATATTTTGTGTAAATTTCAAGATTCTAGCTTTCTTAGTTTTTGAGTTAGCGTGCTGACGGACGGACGGACGGACATGGCTCAAAAGTCTTAGAATTTTTTTCTGATCCGATCCATACCTTTGAAGGTATATCTAGCTCGCTTATTTCGAGGTGTTACAAACGGAGGAGTAATTTTATTATACCCGATCCTATCGTACGGGTATAAAAAGTGATATATTAAATTTGTTGACAAGTTCTATAATGTTTAAGAATAAAAAAATAATATCCTATTACTTTAAAAAAACAACTTACTTATTATAAAATTAAATTTTTTGCATATAATTATAATTTATTTAAATTATTGAAAACAATTATATACTTAGAACGAAGAAGTCTTAAGAAATTCTAATGTAACTTTAAATGGCTCAAAGGTGTAAAAGTGTTAAATAAAAATTTTAAATTTTAACTTGCAAGAGTTGTAAGGGATAAAAACCAGAAAAAAAAAAAAAATACAATTTTATATTCGTTAGATTTAAACGATTTTGTTTTTTATATTGTTGCTTATTTTTTGCTAACTATCTCAAATAAAATATGCTAGCAGTAATTGATTTTTTATTATTATTATTATGTTTATGTCGTTATCAACATTTTTTGCGTTTTTGTCTTTTTTTTTTTTTGTTCATTTTATTTGAATCTTTTTAATATTGAAATTATTTAAAAGTTAATTTCAATTAGAAAATATTTAACTATAATGTTTAAATTTTATTTTTTGTATTAGCGCAGTTCAATTTGACTAAGCGCCATTTAATTTAACTGGTGACATTTTCTTTTTCTTGTATTAAAAAAAAAAAACGAAACAAAAAAATGAAATTAAAAAGGTGGTGCAATATAAAAGATTGAGTACAACACTAAGTTTTTTCTGTTTTTTTTTTTTTTTTTTTTTTTTTTTGAAATGATATTAATATATTAGTAAATATATATATGATGTATATCGAAACATATTATATAGTTATATATTTAGTAACATGTACTATGTATGATGACGTTTTATGGCATTCAAAAGAAAGTGAGGGTAATGTACTTGAAAAAAAACGATTGAAATAAAAAAAATTTTTTATTACTTATTATTCTTGTTGTTTATATTTTTGTATTAATTAATAAATTTTAATTAAAAGGGAATATTTTTTTTTTCATTTTTATATTTTTACTTTTGGTATTAGATTTATTTTTATGTTAAAACAGTTTTTTTTTTTTTTTTTTTGTGCAGATATTTTCGTTATACTCGTACTAATAGATATAATATTTAAATTCTTATTATAAATTAAATATGAAATTTTAAAAATGTGTTAATGGGAAAAGGTGATTAAAATTTAAATCTGATTAAATTAATTTTAAAAAGAGGAAAACAAAATAATATAAAAAGTATAGAATTATAAGTTTTAATGAAGGATAATATAATTATTGTATCCTGGAAAATATTGAATAACTTTATTGCAATGATATTGAAATTAAAATGAAATTATATACATATATGTATATATAAACTTTATTGCATTAATAAATTTTTAAAATCCAAAAAGTATAAAACTAAAAATACTTATTCTCTTGAAGTATTTATTGTATAACTAAAATGTAAAAATCTATCACTTTTCGAACTTTAGAAAATTCAAGATTGAATAAAACTTAAAATATTTAAAGAATAAATTTTTAAAGAGAAAAACTTGAATTGCTAATATCCTCCGTTCTAAAAATGTAATCAATTATGGAGTTAAAGCAAAAATATTTATGCAAGGAGTTTCTTACAAAAATATTTAATTCGTAGTTAATATTTTTTGATATTTATACAACTTTTTTATTTGTAATGACTAATGAATGACTCTCTTAGATTAATATTATTCCATATGGTCAGTTGGTTTTTAATGCAAAAAAAAAAAAAAAAAAAATCCTTAATTATTTTATTTAACATTTTGTTGATTTTATTTTTGAAATCGATGAGATCTTTAATAATTTAAAGTTATATACTATTATCATAAACTTTACACTCATTAAGAAACCATTAAATATTTTCAATTTTCATAATCAAATAAAAATTTTAATAATTAATCTTAAAATGTATATATATAATTTGTACATTATAAAACTTACTTAAAAAAAAATAAAAATCTAGTAAATACATTTTTTTTTTTTTTTGTAATTGTATAATCTTTATTTTGTAATAGATATACATTTAGTGAAATATTATAGATTATAATCTTATAATTAAACTGTATAAATTTAATAAATTTTGCGAATTTATTAATTAAAACCAAAGATACTCTAAAACGAACAAACTTTTAATTTTTTTTGTTTTTTTTTATTATTAAAAGCTGTTGTGGTCTTTTATTAATCTTCTTTTTTCTTTTTTTTATTCTTTTATTTTTCTTTTTGTTTTTGTAAAAATGTAAATTAAAGCCCTTACTAATCAATAATCATAGAATACTTATATATTAATACGTATATATATATATATATTAAAATTTTAATGGAAAACTTAAAGGTGACATCTTTCAACATTAATAAACTATACAATCAATTTACAATCAATTGATGAATCCTATATTTATAATAGATATTTTATTTATAATATTAACCACACACTAAACTAATCGACCTTTGAATTAACAGTTTTTTTTTTTTTATGGTATTGCTTTCATGAATAAATAAATGAGTGAAAAAAAAAAAGTAAAATTTAGAAATATTTTTTATTACTTGATTGCACATCATAAAAAAAGAAAAAAACAAAAACTAGAAATTTTTTTTTTTTTTTTTAAATTAATTTCAATTAGAAAATTACATTTAAAATGGAAATTTTACATAAGAAATTGTAAAACCAGCTAAAGAAAAACAAAACAAAAAACAAAAAAAAAATAGAAAACTTCATTGGATTCTATTAAAAATTTATTTATTACCACAAATCATAATAACTTTTGTGACTTCATGAAAAATGAAGTTCCACAATAAACTCTAAAAAAAAAAAAAAAAACTTTTTAAAAACTTTTAAACTACCTTAACAATTTTTTAATTGTGCTACATAGGTTTATACAATTTATTTTTATTATATATATACATAGGCATTTTATATATGTATACGTATACTTTATGTACATTTTAATACATAATAATTAATATATGTATTCCATACGTATATATAGAAAAACACATGTGATTAACAAAAAAAAAAAAACTAATACATACTTTTAACAAAGGTATGTCAAGCACGTGTTATAGCTCAACAATTTTTTGGTTCATAAAAAAAAAAAAAACAAACATTGCAATAACTACAAAAAAAAAAAATTAAAAATTAATTTTTGGTGTCTAATTAATTATATCTTAAACTAAATATTATTGGGGGGTTCTTAAATAGTTTACAAAAGTCCAATTAAATTTGAATGAAAATTGAATATAAATATTTTATATAAGTGTAACTTTTGATTTTAGTAACTTGATTATAAAAAATAGAAAATAAATAAAACAAATATTTAAATTTTTTACTTATATTAATATTACAAATCGCATAAGATAATAAATAAGAATAATAACAATATAAAAAAATATAAAATATTCTCGATATATAAATCATTGCATATTTATAGGCGTAAAATTTGTTTCCGTTTAAATATAATCTTTCTAGATTTTTATCCCAGTTTTATTAATACATTTAGCATTATCAATATTTATTTTCTTCGTTTATACTATAAACGTGAATACTTAATAATAATCTTGTAGCACTTATATAGAGAAAATAATGGTGAAAAAACACCGAAGAATAGTTAAACATTAAAGAAAAAATATTTTCAAATCTATATTACAAAACCTTTAAAAAAGCACCCAAACAATCATAATTCACTTAATAATAATTCTATATATGTAAACGATTTAAAATCTTAATTCTTAAAGTTAAAAAAAAAAACTCAAATCTCCTTCTAAAACAACTAAAAAAGAAAAAAACAATTTATTAACAATTTTCTCCCCTTGACTTAAATTTTTTTTTTTTTTTAATTCAATATTATTGATTTTAAATGTTTAAAAAATCGGAAATTAAAAAAACAAAAAAAAAAAATGAATTCAGCCACAAATTGTCACTCTTTAATACCCACTTATTTCAACAACTTAATTATGACACCTCGTTAAACAATTAGTCTCGTTAAAAAAGTATGACAAGCGAACCAAAAAAAAAAAAAACAAACAAAAAACACCAAATTTAAGACAATAAGCCAAGAAATTTGAAACTATTTAAAAATTTTGCTCAGACATTCTTTCAAAAAATTAAAAAAAAAATTCATACAGAAAACAAAAAACAAATAAAAAATAATTTTATTTTTTGTTCAAATATAGCATGCGACAAAAATCACCTTTATATATGTATATTTACTTCGCTCAGAAAAAAATAAAAAAACAATCAAAATTTAAAAAAAAACAAAGACAATAATGTCGAAACTTAAGTAACCCGCTTTATTGTTGTTTTTATAATGAATGGTTTTGTTGTTAGTATATGATTTGTTATTATAAGCCATTATAACAGTAGAAATAGTAGTATTAGTTTTGTCTGATTTTTATATTTTTTGTTCTTTTTCTTAACTTTAAAAAAAAAAAACCAATGAAAAACTGATTTGACATTTAAGATGAGATGGTATCATAATTGCATTAAATAATAATTCAAATAACTTTTAAATAATTTTGGATCTGACTTTTAGGTATATTCTTACATTTTACATATTACCATAACTTCTAACATAAGATTTTATTTTAACGAAGAAGAGCTTGCAACTATTGATCTTTCACATTTCCTTGATATACGCTTTAAAATAAATTTTTTTTTTATAATATCTGAATAATTTTGTTTATTATAATAAAAATTCGGTTTAATAGAAAAAAATCCAAAAGAATTTTAATTAAAATTGTTAACTTTAAGCAGGGCAAGCATGATACGAATCCTTAATTTGGAGGCATAAATTATTGAAATTTCCTGTTTTCATATCTATTAATTTCGTTTTCATTTTACCAGAATCAGATGATGACAAAAAATATAATTTAAATGAAAACAGAATCAGAAAATCAGAAATTCCGTTTCTCGTTGCAATAAAAAGAATTGAAAAAAAAAAAAACACTCTTTTCTGCCACAAAATGTACACATCACCATATGTATATTATAATGTAAATTGATTATACTTAAAAAAAAAAATTTTAACAAAATTTTCCTATCATTCTCCTTTTACTGCTCTAAATGAAGATTAATATCTTAGAATTTAATAAAAAATTTTGATCAGAATTGCAGAAAAATGGTTTTCATAATCATTTAACAATATCCCAAAGTAGATAAGATTAACGACATTGTTCCAAAAAAAAAAAAACAAAAACTAACACAAAAAAAACATGATTTATATATTATTTATACATAGTTAACATTCAGAAAACCTAAAAAATGTAATGCAATTTCCACCTCTATTAAAATTGAAAAATAGAAACAAAAAACGTAAGAAAGAGATAGAAGATAAAAAAATAATTTTAAACAAGGCAGAATGTAAACCAACGGTATTTAAAAGCGCACATTTTCAAAAGACAATACAAACTGTTTAGAATTGTGACATGCACAAAATTTAAAAATTTAAGAAATAAAATTTTAGTAATTTTTTGTAATAGGAAAAAATGTGAAAACAAGACTTTTCTGGAATTTTGAGGGGCTCTAAGTCCGGAACCCTATATAACTAAAAAAAAAACCATTAACACACGTAAAAATACAATACTGGACCTTTAATTTTTATGTCTTGCCGAAGAAAAATTTGTACAGGTGCCTAAAAATAGCAAATTTTCAGCCCCAATAGCTCTTAAACAGGGGGCGGGGCAAAAAAAACTTCTAAGGAAATTTATACTAATTCTAAAAGTTCTTTCAGCTCTCAAAATTTCAATTCCCTATTTAAAAGAGTTCCGGAGTTATAAGGATAGAAAAATCATGCAAAATTTGATTTTTACATAACGGTAAATTTAAATATTAAATTTAAAAAAATTGTATAATATTGATGTTAAAGTAAGTTAAAAAAAGGACCTGTCGAATGACGTTTTCAGATTGAAAAAATCTTAAGCAGAACATGAGATATGTGCATTTAAAAATAGGGTTATTCAAAGTTTGAGGGATTGTAGCTCCGTAATGGATGGGGCTACATAAAAAAGTTGTTCCACAAAATTAATTTTTTATGAGGCCTACCCATGGTTAACATATTTTTTCTCTATCTTTAACGGTGTAGAAGTTTTGTAAACAGACGGACGGACGGACAAAGTGAAACTAATAAGCACATTTTTTCAAAATTTTTTTGGAAATGTGCTAAAAATACACATTACTTAAACAAACACATTAAAGCTTTGTAATTTTTTCGTTTCTTTATTTTGATTTTGTGGAGGGGACATCGCAGCCAAAAAAAAAAAAAAAAACGAACAACAAAAAAACTTAGTAAACCCGAAAATGTAAAAAAAAAAATTAGTTTAAACGCCGGCTGATTGATCTGCCAAAAAAGCACACAAAAAAAAAAACAAATCAAAACAAATTACATACAAACAATAAAAGCTAAAATTCAATTACTACAAATTGTTTTCATATACATATGAAAAATGTCTAACTAATAATCAATACTTACGCTGATGTTACTGACTGATTTTTATTAAAGTTGATGGCTAATAGTTATTATTTTTTTTGTGTTTTTCTTTTTGTTTTTGTCTTGAATGGAAGTTGGTTTATTTGTTGATTGACTGTGACTATAAGTATATGAATTTGCATAAACTTTGGGAATTATTACGAGATTGTTTTTTTTAAACGTAATTTTTTTTATTTTTTATTTATTTAGCGTTTTTTTTTTTTTAAAATGTTATTATACAAATATTATGACAAAAGGTGGTTATGAAGGTAACAAGAAAACATGATTAACACGAGGATTTTTTGTATAGTTTATTTTATTTTCTTTTTTTTTTTTTCATATATTTTTCAAGAATTTAAATGTGATGAGATGAGGATTAACCGAATACAAGAAACAAAAAAAAAATTGAGATAACCAAAAAAAATTATTAAATAACTAATTTTTTTTTTTTTTTATTTAATTTTTTATTTCAACACCTGATTTTATCATCATCTTGTTTTTAGGTCATACACATTTATAAGGAAAACAAAAAAAAAAAAAATTGACCTTATTTAAAAATTGAGAATTCAGTTCAAATATTTAGTCGTCATTAGTATCACCAGTATCACTAATCAGTAAGTAAATAATTTATTTATTTTCTATCACAAAAATAGAAGTTTCTGTTTAATTTATTTTAAGTTTCCTTATTTATTTTTTTTTTTTTGTGTGTGCTTTCAGTTTTTAATTAAACTATGTATTTTGATTTTAATAGAATAATTTTTTTTTTTTTTGGGCATTTCCCTGCTACATAAATGTAACAAGGAAATTACACAGCCTTTCCTTTTCAGGCGGGGTTGACCATGTCGTAAGGGAGAATTATTCTTACGACGTGTATGGGATTCGAACCTACACTCTCTCGCTATTTACAAAACATGTGTATACCCTCGTATCCAGTAGATCACTGAGGGCCCTAATAGAATTCTCCGGAACCACCATCTTATGTGTTTCCCAAAATTAGTGACTCATATGTGTACGCTATAAAGAAGAACTGACTCATATGTGTAGATTTAAGAAGAACATTAACATCTTTCTTCGAAGTTCGCCTCGAAATTTTCATACCCATCCACCTTAATCCCAAATTTCCTAATCCTTATTTTCCCAAAAATTCCTCCTACATCCTTATCCTTAAAACCAAACTATACATTTGGTATTAAAGGCACCATCCTAAAGTTTGGTTTAAAAGGCTGGTGGTGTTTAGTTGGTTAAAGCACAACACTACCTTAGAGAAACTTCGTGCAGTTCCCTAGCTGGCTTTCGATGCTTCCCACCTTCCCTCGTAAAAAAAAATATCACATTTACCTTCATTCGATTACGCGAAAATATAATAAAGATAGAGGGTGACAATTAAAATGTCATTAAACTACAGAAACGTCATTGTCGTAACACCTGAATATAATAAACATAAAAATTAAAGTTATGAAACAGTTTTAGAAGAATTTTTGTTTGTTAAATAATTAATTTTGAATGTTAAATTCAAATTCGATTCTGTAATTCATTTAGTTTTTATATTATAATCAGATATTTTTAATTTTTTTTTTATTTCTAATATAAAAATTTTTAATTTAAAAAAAAAAAAATTTTTTTACATCTCCGCAAAATTTATTTCACATATAAGGGATATTCATAAATCTCACAAGTTTAAAATCTTAAGATATTATTAAAAAATTATTATGTATTATTAAATTTACAAATACATTAATTTTATTTTTATTTCTTTTATATACATATATATATTTTTTTTGATATAGGTATTTATTTTGTTTATATTTATCATAAATAAAAAATTTTCAAAAAAAAAAAAAAAAACAAAAAAAAAATCTATCAATACTAATCAAATCTTATCTATCAATAAAATAATGATAATATCAAATAATAATAATAATAATAATCAATGATCACTTCTCATAATAATATAATATGTATACATATTATAAGAATCTTAAGATACTTTAAAACAAAAAGTAAATATCTACACCTACATTTCTTTTTTTTTTTTATATTTTAATTTTTAATAAATATTGATTTATATTTTTGGTTATATTTTAAGGCTATACTAAAATTATTAAACACATTTTTTATGATCACCTATATACATAGGTACAAAATACTCACGGTTTTATTTTGTTTTTTTTTTTTTTAATTAAATCATCATTATTAGTGATACGAAATCGCATGTTAATGATAATTATATATGTAGGTATATGATTTTTTTAAGTTTTAAAATTACGCACCTTATGAAACCAGTTCATAATTTAGTAAAAATAAATGTTTTTTTTTTTTTTTGTTTCTAATGTCCATTTATGAATATTCAAAAATAATATTAAGATTAGTTCATTATAAAGTGAATCGTTAATAATTCTAGACAGATGATCATATTGATCATACAATGAACTATAATGAAATTTGAAATTTGAATTTTTTTTTTTTTTTTTTTTATAAATTATAAAAAATAAACAAAGTGGGTGTCCTAAAATTTCAAATTTTTTTTAACTATAACTATATATAAATATACATATAAGTAAATACATATATACATGTTTTTTTTTTTAAGTTTTAATAGGTTTTTGTTATTATCAAAAAACTACGCAATTTTCTTTAAAAAAACAAAAAAAAAACAAAAAAAACCAAATTAAATATTTAATTTAAATAAATTCTTAAAATTGTAAAAAAAAAAGCACATATCTTTGATTATCGTAATAATAATAAAAAAAAAAAACAAAAACAAAAAATCCAAAGACGTGGTTTAAAATTTTAATTGGAAATTAATAGTTATTAAAATTAGTTAACAAATTAGTCATGACATTTGTTTACGCGTTTTGTTTTTTTTTTTTCCCCGTTTTTAAATATAAAATTTTTTAAAACTACGTAAATATATCAGAGCAAAAAAAAAAAAAAAAATCTTTTTATTACATATATGTACCTTTTTATCGTTTAAGTATGTTTTTGTTTTTTTTTCAAATTGTTTTGAATTCAGCTGCATTTTGTTTGATTCATTGACATACCTTTAGTTTGATTCATTGATTCATAATAAAACATATGAAAAGGGTATAATTTTTAAAAACAATTCTATATATATATATATATATGTATGTATATATTCATAAATAATATGTATGATATGTATATATACATTATATGGGGAATTCTATATTATCGTAACTAAGAGCAACTATTTTTTTTTTTTAACTAAATTCAAAATAAAAAATATGTTAACGTTTGTTTTGTTAAATCGTTATAGAGATAAGTAAAGTATTTTTTTTTTTTTTAACACAATATATCGTATAATATATATAGTTTGTATATAATGCATATCAAGTACATAACCAATAAAACTATATACAAATATATAATATCAATCAATAATCAATTTATCTTTTTTTATATACATATGTACATATATTAATAATAAAATGATGAGACTATATGAAAAATATCTTGTTAATAATATTCAAATTTTTTATGTGGAAAAATAAGAAACAAAAGTGAAAATTCAACTTTTTATAATTGGAAATTTGTTTTTTTTTTTTTTTTTTTGTAAAACAAGTGGATAATTCAAGTGAATCAATTCAATTTAATACAAGTGGTATCAATTGAATAATTTTTATCATTAGAAAAAAAAAAAAATTATACTATGTAGCTATCTATCTAAATATGTATATATATATATATATTTTTTTTTTTATAAATAGATTAAATGATATGAAAATTCATCTTATAATTAAAAATTAAAAAAATATATTTTCTATAATAATAATTATGGATTTCGAAAGTTTTTGTAGATTACAAAATTTTGCAAAAAACAAAAAAAAATAAAAAAAAAAACACCCAAACATGTATCTGCAAATGCAAAAAAAAAAAAAAAAATCTAGGTAATTTAAAATAAATTTTTAAAATGAAATTTAGAAAATTTATGAAAGAAAATAACATGAAATAAAATTTCAATTTGAAAGAATAAAAGAAAATGAAAAAAAAAAAAAAAACAGAAGACTAAAACGAAACTAAAAAAAAAAAAAAAACAAATGGTGTTGTTAATGCACCAATCCAGTGACTCAAAAATGTCTGATGAGATGAGTGATTTGGACGAGTGATTAAAAATCGCAAATTAATGCACGAGTAATTTTTTTATTTATGTTTTTTTTTGTTTTTGTTCTTTTTTTCTTTTTTCGTTTTTTTTTTGTACACAAATTGTGGATAAAACAAGGTCGCATGAAATTTTTTAAATATTTTTTCTCTTTTATATTGTACGTACTATACTTAATATAATATGTTATATTTTATATTATTATTATTATTATCATTATTTTTTTTTTTTTTCTTTTTTTGAATTTATCGTCTTCATTTTGTTGTTGGGCAATCTAAGAATCCGGCTATAAAATTTAAAGTTTTTATGTGATTTATTTACAAGATAAAAAAAAAACAAAAAATAAAAATAAAATAAAATGATTTTGATATATGAATCAAAAAATTTAATTTTCAAGGATGATATTTTTATTATTTTTATATTTAATTTATATATATATATGTATCGTATATATATATATATATTATTTAAATAAAAGATGTACATATTTGTAATGTTATTCATTAAATATATGTGTCATTCATAAATTTAATACTTTATAAGTGAATCATCCAAGATAATACAGTATCTATACTTCTATTTAAACAAAAAAAAAAAAAATAAAAAAACTTGTGCATAGATTACATATTTCATTATAATAAAAAAATAGTTTTGTTAAAAACAAAGCAGGACTCAAAATTTTTTTTTTTTTTTCATTTTACATAGTGATTCAATCTAATAAATCATTCAACTCAATACCTAACATAACCATATGTTACCTTAAATAACTGATATTGAGATACTGCATGAATTAAATGTCTGTTTTGTTTTTTTTTTTTTTTTTAAATTCTCATCAGAAATTTTGTCAATTAATTTTCTACCAAGAATTATTTTTACTTTTTTGTTTTTTTTTTTGTTTAAATGAAATTTTTCTTTGATTATCGTTTCTTGATTATCTTTGATTATTGATATTTTTTTTTCCTTTTGAAATTTCGGAACTGAAAATTTTTCTTTGAAAATTTATTTTTGTTTTAATTTTAAAAGAAAAACTCAAAGAAGAAAAAATTTTATTTTACTTTTTTTTTTTTCTTTTCATTTTTTTTTTTTTTTTTTTGTCTTTTTTAATTAAAAATGTGACTGTGGTGAGAAAATAATTGGTGAAAATTATAATAAAATAAAATTAAAAAAAAAAAAAAAAAAAAATCAATGTAGAGTTCAATTATTATTTTTTGAATTTTTTTATTGAGTTTTTTAACAATTGTTTTAGCAAAATGTTTGTAATACATACATAGATGTATGTTTTATAAATTTTTGAAATGGTAATTTTTTTTTCTTCCTTAAATTTTAATGTAAGTGAGAGAAATGTCAAAAAAAAAAAAAAAAAATCAAGTTCTTAAATAATTTAAGTCTTATCAATCACTTTATAAAAATAACAGAAATTTTTACCTTTAATAAAAATTTTTGTATAAGTTTTGAGTTAAATTTGATAATTTCACACAATTTCATATCAATTAATAGCTCTATTAAAAGTCATAAAATCAAAAGGAATAGAAAAAATCAATATTATAAGAATGTGTAAGTGTAAATGTTTATGTGAAATGTGTCAAAAATTATTATAATTCTATAATTTCATGTTAAAAGTTTTAAAGTATAAAAGGATAGCAAATGCTTCTTTTTAAATTTTATTTATTAGTACAATACAAATTCATTCATATTTTAATTTTTAAGGTTTAAATTTTAATTATAAATACAAACATGTGTATAGGGCATCGGTGATCTAGTGGTTAAGCATATGCCTTATTAAACAAGGGTGTGCGGATTTAAAACCTTCACATATAGCAAGTGTTTTTAATTATAGGGAAAATTACTGTGAAAAGTTTCGCTTGTTAATCAAAAAAAACAAAATCCTTCTTGCTCCATAATGTAAATATATTAAATACGTATAAACAAAATAATAAGATACATGTATAAATATTTAATAATATGATATTGCAAATTCATAAATCCACCTTTCAATTACAACACACTTTTTAAAAGTCGCTTAGAAAGTCTTTTAAACTGTTGACGTAGTAAGCGTAAAATTCTCTTAGAGATTCTCTTTGAGAACTTTTATTAGAACACTTGGTTAGACTTCTACAAAACACCTATAAGATATTTGTAATTATCAATACTTCAAAAAGAATTTATAGAATATTGGTAAAGTCAATTAAAAATAATTCACAGCACTATTATTTTATTTAATCAATCAATTTAAACTAATCAACTAAAAAAAAATTAATAATTGTTTCAAATGTTTTATATGATTGTACCACCATACTCCAATATATTGTAATCTCCAGATAACATATTGTAATCTTTATTTAAATTTTAACGAGATATTTGTATTCATATACAGTTCATATATTCAACTAAAAAAACAGACATATATTATATTAAATATATGTATATACTTTCAGAATATCTATAATATCTAGTTTATTTACATTTTAATATATAATATAAAGATATATGCTTAAAACTATCATTAATTAAAATTTAATTTAGCAATAAGTAATTAGGATTTTGTTACATATTATTATGTTATTTGTCATATATGTCATTGTATTAGTATGTGCAATATCCTTGTCAATTGTCTGTATTAAACTTTCTATTTTTTTATTTTTTTTTTTTGTGTTTTTCTCTCGCGGTTATCCATGGGTTTTTCTTTTATATGTTTTTATCTATAGGATAAACTACTGAATTTTAAAGAAGTGTAATATGTATGTAATACAAAAACCCAATCCAAATGGTGTTGTTTTTAAAAAAAAAAAACAAAAATCTTAGAAAATTATACTCAAGTGGGTTAATAAATAATAAAATTCATGTTAATTTCATGTAATTTAGTCATTTAGTTTTATTTTTATTTTATTAAGGTTTATTTATTCTGTTTATATACTTGGGTATAAATAAATATAACTATATTATTGTGGGTATTTTTAGACATTATATTCCGGATATGGTTTAACAGTTTAAAATTTTATTATATCTTAGTCCTGGACTAATAGATATTTAAAATTTTTTAATTTATATAAAGTTTAATTTCGTTTTTTAAGAAACTCTTGAGTCATTAACGTAACAACGAAATTAAGGATTTTTTTTTTTTTTAATATAATTCATTTTTTTTTATTTAATTTTTATTTTTAAATACAAATTGTTTGATGGGGTCTCGGTGGCCTAGTGGATAAGAGCGTATAAAATACGCTATAAACACCGAGGGATTATAGATTTAAATCCTACACACGTCGTAAGAATAATTCCCCCTTGTGACATTTACAACCACGCCTGAAAAAAAAAGCTGTATAATTTCCTTGTCACTGTTATGACGTGTCCTTTGATATATTTGGCGATATGAATTCATATTGATCAGTAATAACATATATGTATCTAAAATATTGAAATACATATGTATGTACCATTAAAAATAAAAAAAAATTTTTTTTTCAAAATTATTTGAGATAAAAAAAAATTCTAACCGCAACGAAAATTTTTAACTTTAATTAAAATTGCAATATTTGGAATTTAGTTTTTGTATATACAGTAAAATCTCAAAAGAATAAAATCTCATTATTTTTGGTACAGTTCAATGCTAACAAATAAACAAACAAAAAATAATTATTTTCACTTTATTTTCATTCTTGAACCACCAACAATACCTCGTGTTCTTATTAAATGATTCTGTTGTACATATACATTATGTATATGATATAAATTTTTTTCTGGTAAAAGTGTATTTATTTTTATTTTAACAAAAATTATTTCTTTTATATATTTTTTTTTTTTGTTTTTTAGAGAATTGAATGTTATAGTATTTCTAAAGTTATAAAGAATAGTTTTTTTAAGCATTACAAAATTTATTTGGAACTTAAATCACTGTTACTATTTGTATCTATTTTTATCATTTCTCAAAGTATAAAAGAAAAAAAAATTCTTAAAATACTTCTTGTTTATTATCATAGAAAATTACTTAAAGTATACTAAAATTTTTTTTAATTCAATCCAATACCACAAAAATATTCGCATATATGTACGTAGATATGTTTTTAACATGTTCTTGGATTATGAAGATCTAATTTTTTTTTTTTTTTTTTTTATTCACTCATTCATTCATTTGTTTTTCGTGCAATTGAAATAACTTGTGCAACAATGCTCTTCTTTTAACAATATCCTTGTTACGAATAAAAACGAAATATTTAAGATATTTCATTTTTTCAAAAATTTTTGTAAGTTCATGCAGTTTTGTTTTAATGTACATAATAATATTCCAAAAAAACAAAAAAAGGAGTTCCTTTTTAATGTTTGAAAACTTTAAAGGAGTATGAACCAAAAAAAAAAATTCATTGTAATTTATTAATAGTTTTTTTTTAAAGGAAATTTTTTAGTTGTTAATGTACATAAATTACAAAAATTTTCTTCAGGTTCTAATGTGTGTACTATATGTCAGTTTCTAAAATGTGTATAGTTATGTACAGGTTTTATTATAGTTATTTTAAAATATTTTTCTGTATTACAAACTACATAGTTGATAACATTGAATTCAAGATGATCATTTTATTATCAATTAGTTATCTTATCATTTACCTAAGTTTTAAGTCTTTTATAATGGAAACTCTTTATTTTAAAGTTTTTAATAAAATACATCTAAGTTAAAAAATTTTTAACCATTCGTAATTAAATTTAAGATTCTTAGGAACCGTATCTTTACTAGATGAATATAACCCTTCTTATTTTGTAAGTGTTGTTTTAATAAAGGTCTTGATAAATATCTTTTAAATGGCTACAATATACTTGACAACTTTCACTTAACAACTGGACATTTTGCAAAAAATACACATAACAAAATGACATTTAGCAAAATGAACACTTAACATTTGGCCATTTGGTATTTTTTCTTTTTTTTTTATTTACCTATAAATGGGCTTTTCAAATTCAAAAAAGAAAGTAAAACAGTTTTATGCCAATCATTCTCCTTTTTCTATATACATATATGGTAATTCTTGAAATTTTTTTTATAAAATCTCTTATAGTTACATTATTGAAATATACAATTTAAAAACTTCTAATAGAATTTGTAGCATTGAAATAACGAAAAACCAAAAAAAAAAAAAAAAAAAGTTGATCTAATTCCAATGCACGTTTCATTCAATTTGTGTTAAATTATTCAATGTCAATTTTCAGACCTAATTTCAATAACCATAAATGGTTGTTAAATTGTATCTTTAAATCCGTACAAAAAAAAAAAACAAAAGATATTTAAATATTTTGTTCTCTTCCTCTTTTCAACTATATATAGTATATATATATATATATATAGTGTAAGATGTAACTATACTCATGTACTTGTTGTATCTATTTATTTCAATACAAAAAATTGACCTGATTTTCTCTTCTTTCATTTCAATATGAAATCGAAAATTAATTTCATTTTTTTTTTCTTTTTTTTTGGTTCGTTTTGTCTTGAATTGTCATGAGGTGACAATAAAAACTTCTTCTTTGGTTTGTTTTTTTATTTTTTTTTGTATTACAATTTTCAATATTTTTTTTGTTTCTGATAAATTGCATCTTCTTCTTTACTAAATTTATACCTTTTTTTTATTATATTTATAGGTTTATTTTTTTTTCAACAGTTGACTTTCATTTAAGATTGCCTCAAATCAATCAGAACAAAAAATTGGTCTATAGAAAATCGATGTTTAACCATTTTTATTATTGTTTTGTTTTTTCATTCAGACTAATTTGAGTCAATACTGAATATTTCCAGTTCATTTGATTTTACAAATTTTTATAGAAATTTTAAAGGAAAAACAAAAAAAAAAAAAAATTACTGATTTCATTTCAATATGCATTCTATATTAAAAAAAACCAACTATTCTAACCAAAGTTTCTTGTAGTAGGTAAGGTATATGTATATTCATTCATTCATAAAATGGTGTTACCTTATAGTTTAAAACAATTATTCTCTTTCGCATCTTGTATATTCAAACGTATATTCAATTTGATTTTTGTTCAATTTTGTGTTAAACCAATTATCAAGTAAAATCATCAAAATTTAATTCAACAATATTGGCACAAAGATAGATTTAGGGATGCCAATTATTATTATTTTTTACCATATGGATAGGTACCTAATCTAAAATGGCTGCCGGGAAGGAACACATAGACCGTATTTGGTCCATTGTGATACCACATAGGAAGTTTTCTATCCCACTCGTTAAAACCAATTTGAGCTTTTTGCAAAGCGAAGAATGCTCTTCACATTTTTATCTTCTAGATCACTGAGATTGTTGAAGAGATATTGTCTCAAATAGGTGTTTCTTTTAGCCGACAATTCTGTACAAATGCAAAGAAATTGAAGAGTCGTTTCCTCCTACATCTCGTTGTAAGAGTCGTTTCCTCCTACATCTCGTTGTAAGAGTCGTTTCCTCCTCTCTTTCATCTTAGCATTATCTACAGTAGTTGTTTGCGGATAAGCGAAATCTTTTGGCATGCTTCCCTATTAAACAGTGACCGATGATTATACTAATTGTCATTCCAATATCTGCCCTTTTAAGAAAAAGCAAATCATTAGATCGTCTTAAATCGATTTTGGACCATATCAGTCTTCTGATGTTGCACAAGGTTCATTTGTTATTTACAATATCTGTTATTTCCTTCCAAAGTAACGCTTTCCTTGTGGATATATATTTAGTACAGTTTGAATTCTATTATCATTGACTTATCAATCATCCCCAATGAATAGTAAGTCGAATGTTTTTGCCGCTCAAATTATATTTTAAATGATTATATTCCGTTTGAATTTTGATTGACTTAAAGTTTAGTATGCATATGGAACAGAGAGCAATGTAATATTTAGAATTGAAGTTGAAGTGTAATATAAATTCTGGACCTATCTAAATTAGATTTTATTTTCTTTTCAATCTAACAACTTATAAATTACGATTAATCCATATAATAAATCGATTATAAATAAAAAAAAATTGTATTTTTAAATTCTGAACTCTCTGTTGCGTTTTAAGTTAAATTAAGTTTTCTTTTAAATATATTTTCATCCTTTATATTTAGGTTTTGTTAGTATAGTTTTTTTTTGTTTTAATTTGTAATAAACTTATAGAAAATCTAAAATTTTTCTTAATAAGGGATTATTTTATTGTAATCTGACCACCCTTATAACAACTACAAGGACAAGGTGGAATATCAAATCTACAGGTTGGAAAATAAAGGTTATTTATTATTGTAGAATCAATAATAGAAAATTCATTAGAAAAAAAAAGAAAAATCTTATTGTATATAGTAGCAACATATCATTAGAATACATATTGACTTTTTTTTTTGTTTTAATTCTTTCACTTATAAACAACGGATGTTTGATGTATTTTTTACTTGGTCTTAACCATTGTATTACCCATCCCTGCTCCCTAGAATAGATATGTACATTATATAATATATATATATTATAATATATGTATTTCTAATGTTCAAATCATGATGTTTTCAATGTTTTGCGGTCTTAAGAAAAGATCAATTTTATTACTGTGAAATATTGTGGTGATGATGAATTTAACAATTCTATCATTCATCAACAAAACACTAATTTTTGTGGTAAATTTAATAATTATACTGTTACAATAGTGTTACAATTACTGTCATGGTAATAGGTAAAAATGTTTTTAAACTACTTTTAAAGTTTTTTTTTTTGTGAATTTTTCTCAATTATTTGTTGAGAAAATAGTTCAAAATTGCATTTTATTTTTGTAAATACACGTAAGTGTTGATTTGGTTTCATTTAAGTGAGTTGCAGTATAATAAAGTGTTATTATGAAAGATAAGTAAGGATTATATCAATAAAATATATTATGAAATTACAGTGATTATCAAACAAATGGATAAGATAAAAAATTATACTGAATTTTTTTTTCTTTCATTAACTTATACTCTAAAGTTAAGGTAAGAATCAATTCTTTTTGTTATAAACCAATAATTTGATCTGTTTTGAATTGTCACATCTTGTATATATATATAAATTTATTTTCCGAGCCACTGCGTGTGTACCTTTGTTTTATCCCATATAAACTTTAAAAAACACTTTCCGACAAATCGAAAAACACTTTTCTGTCCTTTTTGTCACGTATATGTACATATAATATAGACAATGATTGAAAACGATATTTAATATAAAATAAAGATAAATTATTAACCATATATCCATAGCATAAATACGTTCTTTTTTAAAATTGATTCTTCACTAAAAGAAATTTTCATCATTTTTAATCACTTTGCAATTAAAAAATCTAATTTAGGACAATAAATAATAAATACCTACTTAAATATAAAAATTTAAAAAAAAAAAATCAACCTATAAATTAGTATCTACCTATTAGTATCATTAGACGATAATATATAAAGATGGCGTCACACGTATTTAATTTGCATATATAAGAAGAATTTGACCACCTTCCATTTAAATCAAGTTCACAATTTTTTTTATACTAGTGGCTATACATAATTAAATTTAATAATTGTAATTCAAACATTTTTCTTTATATCTAACTAAATCTATAATACACTCTACTATACACTTTACTTCTACAGTAATACCTTGAAAATAGTTGAACTAATTATTTTTATTTTTCTATGCAATTTGTTCATCTTAATTTTGAGATTTTGCCAAAATAAATACTTAAATGGTAATTACAAATATCATTGAAAATGTATTCTTCACTTTACAAATTTTTTTTTATTTCTAATATATTCCATTAAAGTTAAATTGATTTCAAATATAATTTAAGGCCACTGTTTCGTTGATATACTTATAAGTATGGGATTTCACCAACAGACAAAATTAAAAAATACAACGCACATCAATTTAAATTCAATTTTACCCTAGACAATTATTAACTTACATATAAAACAACATGAATCCAGCATAGTTAAATTTAATTTCTTTGCTTTTTGCTATAGAATTGAATACTTAAACATTCAAATATGAACAAAAAAAAGAAAAAAAAAGCACACAAAAAAAATTAAAAAATTGCAATTGAAAAACAAAATATTATGGCGCTAAACTGGATATTCTCCAAAATTCTACAGAAAAACAAAAAAAAAAAACAAAAATTAAAAGAAAACTGTTAAGGAAAACTAGGTCGTTAATACCGACCAATATCTATATTTAGACAATGTTTTTAATTGTAGCCATTTTTGTTGTTTTTATGATTTTTTTTTTTTCTGTTTAATTTGTTTTTTTTTTTGTTTTTTTTTTTTTTGTGACAAAATCTCAATGAAAGTGCAATTACAGTGTTTACTTACACTTATCTTGTTTTTACACACATAATAATACCAACACAAAATATGTATATACCTATAATGAAATATATAAATACAAAATATGCACATATGTATACATATAAATTTTGTGTGGTGTAAATAAATATATATATTTTAACTTTTAAGTATATATATATATATTTCATATATTGAAAAGTTTAAATCATAAATTAGTTGTCATACATACTATATTTATTATCATACATTAATGTTAATGTTAATAATTCACTGACATATCAAAATTCCTGAATACCATTTTTAGTACAAAGCAGTTTTATTTTTTTTTTTTCTGTTTTTGTTATTTTTTTTTTTTTTGGGAGTCAATTTTCAGAATTACCTTGGATAAGTTTTTATTTTTGTTTGTTTTTTTTTTTTGTTTTTACAACAGGTACAAACAGAAAGAGAAAGATAATAAGAAAGTATAAAAATACTATATTAGTAATGTATGTATATAAATTGAATAAAATAGCATATTGTATGATTGTACTAAAACTAATTTTTGACAAGAAAAAACAAAAATATATTCAAGTATTTTTTTTTTTTTTTAATACATCGTATATTGCAAATGTCAAAAGTGAGAAAATTTTTACATAAAAAAAAAAAATTCTTTTTGTGTTTTGTCTCCTCTCCTTACTTTTGTTTACTATTTGTTGTTTTTTTTTTTTGTGTTTTATTTTTTTTTTTTTTTTGTTCTGGTATTATGCAATAACGTGATATTAAAAGAACCATAAACTTTGAACAAAAATAAAATCATAAAAACTAAAAAAGAAAAAAATAACATAATTAATTCGCTCTAGTTTGATTAAATTTCAAAATAATAATATTAAGATTATCTGAGTCATCAATATTTAAACATTATGGCGTAATAATATTATAAGGATATATCTTTATTACATATCCATATGATATAGGTAATTAATTACATATGATATATACTATTATGTATTATATGTACATATTTATTTTAATATATTTGTTGATATATACTTAACCTTTTCCAAGGAATTTATTTTAACAGAAAGTTTATATCAGTTTAAAAACAAAATTGTTAAAATCGTTTATATCCATTTTTTTTTCTTTTTGTGTTTTTTTTTTTTTTTTTTGTTTTCCTATATTGTAAATTTATTTGACCGTCAAATAGTTCAATATTATTATAAAAGTTCAATATTGATTATAAATTCATGTTATGATATTTAAATTATTTTGTTGTTGTATTCATATATTGATTTTTCATTCAAAAATAAAAAAATTTATGATATTTTTAAATTATTTTTTTAAATATTTTCTTTTTTAAATATTTTCTTAATTGGGATCTAATTTTTCTTCAAAATATGTAACAAAATAATTGACATAGTATTGCACAAAAAAAAAAAAAAAAATGAAATGCGAAATTTAGAAATTCATAGATACAATTTTTTATATGTATATATGTACTCCTTGCTGCTGCATGTTAAGGAAATTTTAAACCAAGAAAAATTCATGAAGAATAACTAGCTTTAACCTACAATACTTTTATAATGAAATTTTATAAATTATATTTTTACTTTCGGAAAATTAACTTTGTTACCTAATTACTCTAATAAAAACAGAAAAAAAAATTTTAAAGATTTTTTTTTTAAATTAGGGTAGATATATACTATATAGTTTTAGATGCGTAACCTTTTAACATTTTAGAATAATTAAAATTTGGTTTGATTAATATTAAGAATTAAAAATGAGATTTAGAATATTGACAACGAACGATCTCAGAATAAAATAAATACATTTATGCAGCTCTGTAAGTACAATTCCGTATTATACATATTTACTTTTTTCTACTTTCAAAATTTTATTTTCGCTATAATTGCATTTGTCATTTTTTTAGAAATATAATTCGCTTATTTAAAATGTAAGTTGATACAAAACAAAAAAAAAAAATTTTTTTTTTATCAGATTTCTGTTATCATATTATAATAAATGAGTCACTCAATCGATTTAAAATTTTAAAAAACTAGTTCAGTTCTGTACCAAAAATAAAAACGACATATTTGCGTCAAAATTTTAATTTTTGACACATTTTTTAATAATATTTTTTAAAATTTTCTCTTTTAGTTTTACTTTGTCAGTCCGTCAGTTTATTTAGAAAACTTCTATACTGCTTAAGATGCAACAATGAAATTTTAATCATGGATAGTTTTGATTAAAAAATGATCAGAAATGTGAAACAATATTTATAAAAAAAAAACCCTATATGTTGAAATTGTTATAAGTCAAGTTCTATTGGATGTTTTTTCAATTTAAAAAAAACACCATACAACAGGAAATTTCTTAGCTCGGAAGATTAAATTATTAAATTATAAGTATCATAATTTTTTGCCAATTTAACAACCAAATTTACTGTTATGTGTAATCTAAATATAATAAAAGACAAGTTGCTGCTGCTGAGTAGCGTGCCCTACTGTTATGTTAAATGTTAATTTAACAAATGTTATACTATGAAAAGAAAGAAACGTACATTTGATATTTACCCATATAACAGATAGAAAACAATAAATATTATAATGTTATGCTATGAAATGAAAGAAAAAACAAGGCAGTGTTTAAATCAAAGTTTTTAGAGGGTTGTATTTTTAAGTAGAACATTATAAAATTGCAATAATATTTTTATTTAAATTTTGCTAAGTAACATTTTCTTAATTTTTTAAAAATTTTGCCATAATATAGTACAATTTTAGAATCAGAAGTTTAGCCCATAATATAGATATATGAATAAAAATATGGGTATACATATATTAGATTTATTATTTTTTATATAGGCAACAGTTATTAATATGAATGAATGGACGGTAAACATAAACGAACAAAAAAAAATTCAAAATGTTCTATAGGTTATAATTTATATTTTTTAAATAGACTGATGTATAAATTTAATATTTAAAAAAAGAACAGAAAACAAAAAAAAAAAAGTAAAATGTAATACTGCGAAGAAAAATAAAAACGAATAGAAAAAAAAGAGAACAAAAATGTTACTTTGATTGTTTTTAAATATTTTTAAAGAAAAAAAGAACTATTAAAATGTTATGTTTTTTAAAGAAAAAAACATACGTCTGATATTTACGTACCTACATAACAGATAGAAAAAGGAAAAAAAAAATGTTATGCTATGAAAAGAACGAAAAGTCCATCTGATATTGAGGTACATAACAGATAGAAAAAAAGAAATATCAAAATGTTATGCTATGAAAAGAAAGAAAAAACAAGGCAGTGTATAAATCAAAGTTTTTAAAGGTTCGGATTTTTAAGTAGAACATTATAAAATTGCAATAATATTTTTATTTAAATTTTGCTAAGTAACATTTTCTTAATTTTTTAAAAATTTTGGCATAATATAGTACAATTTTAGAATCAGAATTTTAGCCCATAATATAGAGATATATGAATAAAAATATTTTTATTACATTTTTGAAAGAAACTACTTCACAGCATCATTGAGGTTTTTCATTATTTAAAACACTTTAGCAATACATTTTACATTTATCAATATCTAAATATAATACATATAAGTATTTGAATAAATTTACTAAAATTAAATTGTTCATAAAACTGAAGAAACTTTCACAAAAGCTATATTTTTCTACTTATACCCGTCGTATGACGGGCTTTTTTACTAGTATTGAATATACCTCGTATTTTCTGCAATTATAGAATAATCTTCTTTTTTTGCATCCTCAACCGTTTAAGAGCTAAAAAGGATCAAAAATTAAAAATGTTGCTTATTTTTACATTTTTCAAAGTTAAATAATTGCATTGAATGGAAACTCAAACATTATATTTTTACATACATACTTTATAATTATGTCAAAAATTTTTCTTAAATATAAATCTTATTTCTTAATTTTTTATACAATTTTCTTTAAAGAAAAAATTCTTAAGAAAATTTTAAATTTTAATGCAAAACTTTAGTAATAATAATAAACTTGTTATTTATCTTATCTTTTTGAAAATGTTCGTCTTCAAAAACCTTTGGTTTTACATACGAAATATTTTATATTAGTTTTACTGAGAATTTTAACCGATAACAGGTATTAAAAAATATAAATGCGAAATATATGTTTTTTTGTTTTTTTTCGGTTAATTTTTATCCATAATTCACTTTAATTCGCGATCTAATTTTTAATACCTTGAATAATTTTTACTTTTATTTATTTTTCCGCTCTTCATTGATTATTGTATACATTGTTTTTGTTTTTTTTCGACATTTATTTACATACATATATATTTCTTTTTTTTTTTTTCGGGGATTTTTTTATACTTCGTCATAGTTTATTTTTTTAATATATTTTTTTTTTCGCTGAAATAACACCAACGATACTGTGATGGCAGCACCACTGACAGTTTTATTATTAAACTTGCATAATATTTTTGTTTTTTTTTTTTTGTTTGCTTTTTGTTTGTCTGTTAGTTATTGTTTTTGTATTAAAATTCGATCAAACAACAAAAAAAAAAAAAAAAAACCATAACAGAATGTTTTATTTTTTTTTTTTCGTTTTACTGTTATGACTGTAAAATATTTATACAAGTGAGTTTTTGAACAAAAATAAAATTGATGACTTAGATTGTATAGTCGTTGCAAATATATAATAGAGGGCGGTTAACTTGAAAGTTGGTATAAATTGTCTATTTTAAGTATTTACTGAAAATTTATTTCGCCTGATTTATTTATTGTATTTTAAAGATCTATGAATTTATGTATATTTGTGCAATATTAAATACTGCTTTAAATATATAGATAAAAAAATTAGATAGCTTTTGTCTTGTTCTTTTGGCTTGTCCTCTTATTTAAGGGGTCATTCAGGTGATGGCATCAGAATAGGCTTGTTTAAAGTATATGTTAACTTCAAAATAAATTTTAATTGCATGCTAAACAAATTTACAACTGAAACTGAATATTTTTTCTTTCTGAAACTTCATTATCATAATCATATATAAATTTATATTTCGTCTTACAAATCACAGATATTAAATAAATAACTTTTAAAAATACTAAAAAAAAAAAAAAACAACTTCCTATAAATGCACTCAATGTCACGAAATATGTATATTAAAAAAACATTCATTGTAAAAAAAACAAAGCAAAAAAAAAAAAAACAAACGAACAGAAAAATATGATTTTCTTGGAAATGTATCGATTATTGAGGAAAAACTTGGAATTATTTTCTACTTTATATTTTTTTTTTATCGTTATTTTTATCAG
Organism: Poecilobothrus nobilitatus; assembly: GCA_947095535.1. Lineage (NCBI taxonomy): Eukaryota > Metazoa > Arthropoda > Insecta > Diptera > Dolichopodidae > Poecilobothrus > Poecilobothrus nobilitatus. Next base: position 240,722,438 of record OX352774.1, on the reverse strand, counting down.
GAAACTCTACACTCATGTTTTTTTTTTTTTAATGAATGAGTCTGTAAGTTTTGGATATCATATAACTATTGTATAAATAATAGTAATATTATTAAAGTAATAAAAAAAAAAAAAAACTAGTATAATAATATGGATGACAAAAATGATGACAGTATTATCAAATCAAATCTGTTTAAATCATAAATATGTGAGTATGAAAAATGTTCAAATTCGAAGAAATTTAATAAGAAACAGATAAAGAAAAATTAAAGAAATTTGATTTTAACATGAATTTATTTTATTTCTGGGTTATTTAAAAAAAATTTTTTTTCCAATTTTTTTATTCTTCAATTTTAAAATTTCAAAAAAAAAAATAAAAAAAAATTCCCAATGATGATGATACATTCAGTATTTTTTTTCTCGATTTTATTTATCGAATCGAAAATCGATTTTATTTATTTTAAATTAATTGAAAGTCAATGTAAAGATTAATATTAAGTATTTGGTTTTTTAACATTTTTTATGTACATATTTTGTTTTTTGATATTTTCTGCGCAAACTACTCATTTCTGCTGAAAAAAAAACTTGTTTATATATTTGATGACATTGTATTGTTTATGAAGAAAGGAATTCAACTTGAATAATTTAATTTTAAATTAATCAGGAAGAAAATTATTTATTTCAGGTAGGTACTTCTGTTTGTAGAGGTTTACTGTAGTTCTCCATTGAAAAATATTTTCCAGAATTTTCAAAAATTTATATAATATCCTTAAATTTCCTTTTAAATGTTCTCTTAGATGGACATATATGCACTTATGTGAACATACTTTACTTTATGTACATTATCCGATCTTTTTCAGAGTTTACTGAGAGATATCTTAGATCACGTGATGAAACATTATATGGGTCCAGTTAAGCGATAAGAACACTAAGGTTTTCAAAAAGCCTTTTGGAAATATATGAGAGCAACTTACTTACAGATATGTAGCACCTACATTTGTGGAACTACAGACTGTGTCAAGTCTTAAACAAAAGCCCTGAAAATTTGTCTTTCTAAGACGTGTATAGTGTAATAAGATATTCAACAGTTTAGATACAAGGTGTATAAACAAAACATAAAAAATTTGTTCTTTTTATTTTATTAAAACAAAATATTAATATAACGGTACATTTTTTATGACATCATTAGCTTCCCTTTTTTTGCTCTTTTCAAAATACATAGTTCTAATAATCGCTCTATTTAGTATAGATTGGAGTTATTAAAAAAAAATGGGTATCCAACTATGGGTTAAGGTATTAACAAATATAGGTATCCAGACATCTATATAAAATGTCTTAATTATCAATCAATTATTTTTTTATTAACTTAAAGAATTTAGTTATTTTATGAAAAAAAAATAAGAATTTTCCAGGATGTTTGTTAAAAAAATTAATACGCATTTAATAGACAACTTGTCAACTTTTATCTTTTAACTAAATTTACATTTTACAAATTTTACAAGAATATTTTTAATTAAAATTCAAATCAATTAAAATTAAATTGAAAAATTACCTAATCGACAATAACGTTATCTATAATTTTTTATATTAAAATTTAAATTAATTTTTTTTAAATAACATAATTTACATATAAAAAAAAAATGTAATATTAACACCTGTCATTTGTTTTTTCTTTTTGTTTTGTTTTGTTTTCAATATCGATAAAAACTAATTAATTATTAAGAATGAAACTAAAAAAAAAATGTAGAAAATAACGTTAATTTTTCATTTTTTCATTATATATTTTAATTATAGTTTATGTATAAACATAATATATTTAATTAATAAAATACTGTAATAATAATAATACATATATAACATATATAATAATTAATATTAAAATCAATTAAATCTCTAATATTTCTTAAAACACTAAAAAAAAAAGTATATTAGTTTAAGTCATGTGTATAGAGCAGAGATAGATGACAGTGGTTATTTGTTTGCTTTATATGGGTATACATTTTTACCGCTTTCTAAATTGACTTCGTAACACTGTAAATTTGATTTAAATTTTTTTGCAAATTTTCTATATTTCTGCAAATTATAAATTTTCAGTAGCTAAAAAAAAGGTTCACACCTACATATAATGGAATATAAAGGCAATTGAAGAGTTGACCAGCTTGTTAAAAGTGACACAAAGCTACAGATTCTTAGAAACAAGGAGAGTCACATCAATAAGCCAATATACTTGTACAAACAGTAGATGTACCTTTATATTAGCCTATAAAATTTTATTTTAAAATCATAAAAAAAAAAAATTTTAATACACTGAGGCGTTTTAATGGCACATTGTTTTATCGGCCATGGCAAAAGATTAGGACTTCCTTTAAATAATTTTTGTAGGTGGATTTGGTCATATAAATATGTGTCACTCAAACATTTAAAAAAAAACAGGTCTCTGGAAAAATTCTGCTGAATAATTTTTTTCAGATTAGTTAGATTTAATTATAATGGATTTACAGCGCTTTGTATAAAAAGCTCATATTAGTTTATTTAGGAAAACGCAGTTCCAGGGATGTGACAACTGGTTTTAGTATCTAATAGTGTACCATTCTGTCTACCATATCTTGTGATTGAATTTATATTTAATTTATATTTTGAGATCCAATTAAATGATCTAAATGACCATTTAATTTTTAGAATAATATTAATTAATAATAATAATTTAAGTGTTGAATCAATCATATTAACTTTGTCTATCTAATGAAAGTCAAAGTGTTTTTCTTTCTAACATTATTTTGAACTAAAAGAATAAATCTTAAGTTTAGTCGTATTTTATAGAATTAATAAAATACTCCACACAATATTAAACGGACAATTAATCAAAATAAAAATTTTTATTTTTTTTAAAGTTTTAAATTTTAATTAACAAAATTCTGTCAGTGTTTAATTATGTGGTAATTGCGTAAATAATATTAATCTGGTTAAAAAAGACACAATGTGTAGGTTTATACAAATAAAATAATTAACATGAAAAAAATGTGTAAAAAAATTTGTAAAAACTAAAATATAAAAACCTATTATATATTAAGTAAAGTTTTTCTATATATATATATATATATATATATATATATATATATATATATATATATATATTATATGTATATATAATTGATTAACATATTATTATTATTTTTTGCTTTTTTTTTTAATAAATCACTATAATTTGTGTTAATTAAGTCTTCTGTATTAATTTTTATTTCAACTTTTTTTACCAGTATTCAAATTTCACACTCATTAAAGTAGTATTAGACTTATATTCTTATTTTTTTTTTAAAAGATTTTTAAGATACTTATAAAGCATATAAAAATAAATACATAATTTTTAACACAAAGATAAAAAAATAAAATAAAAGATCAACTGATTGTAGTCATGAATGTATACTCTTCGTAAATGTATGGACAATCCTAACTAAGATTATATTTGTGTAGAAAAAAATATCAGAAGAAATTCTTATAAGAGGAATGATAATATGAAAATTTTTTTTTTTTTTTTGTCTAACTACCAGCTAGATGATACAGTGATAAGAGCAACAACCTCTCCTTGAGTTTGAAAAGCTTTAGTAAAGATTTTAATGATCCATATATGATTAAATCACTATTTATATCTCTTATTAAGCCCAATCTTTAATATGCAAATAAAGTATGGTTATCTGATTATATATTAACTATTCAGTTAGAATTGATACTATTCAAAAGAAAGATTTACTCCTACAAACCCTCGTTCAACCCTTCTAGCAAATTTATATATATTTTTGAATCTCCAGCATAGTGATAATTTTATCTGATCCTAGATTGGTTTTTGACCTGACCATTCGTCTTTATTTAAATTCAAATTGATGGCAAACAGTATTTTAATACTTTATTTAATTATCAATATTAGAAAAATAGTAAATATTAAATCAAAACAAACAACTTTAATTTTAAAATTATAAGTTTAGGATAAGAAAAAAAAACAAATATTATAATAATTATAACAATATACATACCTATCTAGAAACAAAAAGAATTGTATCGATTAAACTTTATTCAAAATTCTATATACACATGATACAATATTCTATATACACATGACCTAGTACTGTGGTGCTATCTTGCCTATTAATTGAAAGCGAATTTACTTTTAAAATATATTATTTTGCTTCTCTTATCCATTGTTCATAAAGCCCGTATTTTTTTATTTTTCTATATTGCTATTTGTTCCAACATATACAAATAGTGCAAAAAGGCTTATCAACAAAACCGTTAAATAATTAGCATGAAAAAATTAAGCTGAGCTAAGAATCGGCAAAAATGTTAAAATTAACTTCATTCTTCTTTAACTTCTTAAATTTTTAAATAAAAATATTTTTGATCATACTTATATTTGTCTGAATTTCTAAATTTGGCACTTTAACTAACTATAGAGTTGGCACTGTAACTAACTCAATGGCACTGTAACTAACTATAGACTTAGAGTTTTCTCTAATACTATTTCTAAAACTTAACAAATATCAACACTATATAGTTTATAATTTAAAAAAAATATGAATTTTATCATTTAAATTCCATTTTCTCTTAAGATCAAAGATTTTACTAAATAAGGAGCGACTTATTTACTTTAATAAGGATTTATAGGGAACACCTTTAAATTCATCAATTGTAAAATCGGCTATGAAATGCCCATAAAATCCAAACTACAAAATCCAAAAATTAAAACCCCAAAACTTTAAAAGTATATTAATAAAATAAGTAGGAGATATTTTAGAGTATGCGTTTCAAAATGAGTGCTTTAATAATTTGTTTAGGGAGGATTTGACGACGGCAGCGTCCACTGTTTCAAATGTTTTGTTGTTAAAATATGTATGTAGGGTAGCACGCTTTTTTCAATGAATAGGTACTTATGTGCAAGATTTTCAATTAGAAGAGATTCAAGATTTTTTTTTTCCATGATTTTTGTTCCAGTATTTTAAGATTTTAGTAATTGGAGATTTCAAGGATAAACCTTTTACTTAATCTGATTTTTTAAAAATTCAAATGGTCATAAGGTTTTAAAGTGATATTCAAAATAAGTAAAAATTTTTATATATATTAAATGTGAGTGGCTGAAATGTTTTATTTCATGTTATGGATACGGTATAAGATACTTAACAAATAGCTAATGATTAGAATAATTATAAATCGCCTGTCTCTCATCACCGAAAAATAATAAAATAAACAAAAAAAAACAATGAAACTACTATGAAAAAGAAATTTAAAACTTTGACTTAGGTTGTAACACTAAAAAAAAAAACAAAAGACTTAAAATGATGTTAACAAAAAGAAAAAGACAATTATTGTTACAAATAAATAACTCTTAAGCCCCAAAAAATAAAAAATAAAAAAAAAACAAACATTTATTAAAAAGAAAATTACTTATTCTGTGTTTTACTCAAAAATCAAATAGAAGATTAAAATCAATGTCAGTCTAGATAAACAATTTTGTTTTTTTTTTTTTTTTTTGTTTTTTTAAGTACATTCAATTACAAAGATTGAAAAAGATTGAATACATAAGTATACAACACAGTCAACAAAAAAGAACAACAACACTATATAACACATGCAACCAACCTACATCAATTTGTAAATTCATAGAATATGCAAAGTAGCAAAAGAATAACAAAAAAAAAAAAAACAAAAAAAAAAGATAAATATTTTTTTTTTATTTTCTATCTTAGGTATTTTTTCTATGATATTTTAAAATGGAAGCTATAGAATATGCAAATTACTATTTAATTTTTAAGTTGTAAAATGCAACTGAGAACATTTTTTTTTTTTTAACATTTTTCTTGTATTTTTGTTTTTTTTTTGTTGTTATTTTGTTTTTGTTTTTATTTTTATTGTTGTTAAATAGATTTGCATTCTATTTTAATTTAAATAAAAAAAAAAAAAAAAATTCCTTTAAAATATTGCATATAGCTAATTTAAAAAGATTCACTTAATTTTTTTTTTTTTTTTTTGTTTATTTGTTTGTTAAATTTTAAAACTTGACTTTAAGTGTTATAAAGAAAATCTTAACGATGATTTATTTTACAGCTTTATTTTATAAGAAGTAATAAATTAATTTTTTTTTATATATATTATTATAAGTCAGATTTATTTTTTGTTTGATATTTTAATTTCGGTTTTTTTTTTTTTTTGCCTGTATTTAATGATGACACTATTATTTAAATTATAAAACACTTGTAAATCACTTTAAAAAAAATATATATATATTCATAAGTATATATAATTAGTCATATAAAAACATAAAATGCATTTCAATTCTAATAAAAAAGACAAAATTGAAGATGTGTCATAATTTTATTTTGTTTCTTAGGCTGATTTTTGTTTCAGAAAAAAAAAAACAAAAAAAAAAAAAAAACAATATCTGAAACCTTGAAAATACTTTAGAAGCTTATTATTAGTTTAACTCTATAATATTTCTAATTATATGTGCTTACTCGTGTGTAATTTATTAAAAATTTATTACAAAAAAATATTTAAAAAGTGTCCAACAAATCAAATTTATTATTTTCATTATATGCACACATACATATATATAATGAAATATACTAACTTGATAAATAATAATAAAGGAGAAAAAGCAGCAGATATATTATCTTTTCCATAAATAATATAATGTTAAATACCGCATAAATAATGTTGATAAAGGTATATCATTTTTCCAAGACTTTTAAAATGACACTCAGTACCCTATCAAATTCTGATTTAACAAAGAATATGAATGATAATAACATATTTACCTTTAAAAAAAATCTTTATATACCTTAACACTCCTTTTAAAACTTATAAAAATACAAGTGAAGAATTTTAGGATTTAGCGTATCAATTTTTTTACATTGTAAGTTTGTAATAAAGTCATATTTAGTTTGACTAGTCAACTTATCAATTTGAGGTAAGATGAAAAGGTCGAAAAGCACCTAAGTTTGTAGAAATACTATAAAAGTGTACAAACCATAGGTCATACGAAAAAGGACCACAATGTGATAAATTTTTAAAAGAATTTAAGTGTACGGGAAGCATATCAATTCATGCTAAAAAAAAAAAAAAAAAAACACAAATTAATAATGTTGCTTTCTAATAAAATTTAGAAAAAAAAAAACAAGTGAGAATATAAAACCAAAGATTTTTAAATCCGAACATCGAAAAAACAACAGTTTAAAATTTATTGTGAGTTGCATCAAAATTATAAATTTTTTTAGTATTTTTTATATGTTAGCAAAAATTGTGAAAAATTAAAAGATACTTTCATTAATTGTAAGGAAACTCTACATAATTAAGAATGTTAACGTACATATAAAATTTAACACAACACTTAGTAAATTTTCCAGGTTACTAAGTTACAGTTGTCTATAACAAATATTGCAAATAGAACATTTAAATGTTTTGACTCCTAACAGCTATTAAATTTTGTGTAGCAATGTAATAAGTACTCTTAGTCTTATATAACTTAATTCTTTATCTTCATTCTCTTAAGATTTCAAGATTCTATTTAAAAGCGTTCCGGAGATATGAAGGAAGCAAAATCTTCAAATCTTTATTTTAACATAAAGGTAAATTTAAATACTATAAATTGCAAAAAATGTCTAATTTTCATATTAAAAATATTAAGCAGAATCTAATATATACACATTTTGTAACGTAAAATTGTAGGGAAAAAAACCTTTTATTTGAATTTTTCTCGATAAAATACACCTAAATAGCCAATTTTTAATTATATACTTTAAAGTTAATGATGGATCTATGATTAGTTAGAAATCTATAATTATTAAAATTCAACTGACTTAAATAGTTATAGGCAAACTTAAAATAATAAAACTGAACTTAAGTTTCTGATAGACTTTGTATGGCTGGCGTATGTGTAGCTTTTTAGTACATTTCCAAAAAAATTTTGAAAAAATGTGATTATTAGTTTCACTCTGTCCGTCTGTCCGTTCGTCTGTTTACACAACTTCTACACCGTTAAAGATAGAGAAAAAAAATTTTAACCATGAGTAGGTCTCATAAAAAATTAATTTTTTGGAACAACTTTTTTATGTGGCCCCATTCATTAGGGAGCTCAAACTTAGAAAAAGTCCTATTTTTAAATGCGTATATTTCATGTTCTGTTTAACATTTTTTGAATCTAAGGTATTTTTTTTACCTTTATAAATTAATATTAAAATTATAGAATTTTTTTTAAATTTAACGTATAATCCGGAACGCTTTTAGATAGGAACTTAAAATTTTGAGAGCAGAAAGGAAATAAAATTTTATGAAGCACCCCCTGTTTATGAGCTATTAGGGCTCAAAAATTGAAAATTTGCCATTTTTAAACATCTGTAACTTAGGTGCTTACCTGCATATATTTTACATCGGCAAGATAATAAAAATTAAAGCTCCAGTAATATATTTGTACGTGTGTTAACGGTTTCTTTTAGTTGTATAGACTATAAAGTTCCAAAGTAATAGCCCCTCAAAATTGCAAAAAAAAGTCCCATTTTCAGATCTATATACCTCAAGCTCTGTCTTAATAGTTTTACAATTTAAAACTGCTAAAAGACCGAAAATTTTGTTATCTCTATAAAGCAATATCAAAATTATCCAATATTTTGTAATTTACTATTTAAATATACCGTTATGTGAAAATCACATTTTGCATGAAATTTCTTTTTCCATAACTCCGGCACACTTTTAGATAGGAACCTGAAATTTTGAGACAAGAAAGAACTTTTAGAATTAGTATAAGTTTCCTTACAATTTTTTTTTTTTGTACCATCCCCTGTTTGAGAGCTATTAGTTTGAAAATTTGCTATTTTTAGGCGCCTGTACACATTTTTCTTTGGCAAGACACAAACATTAAAGCTCCAGTAATGTAGGTAGGTAGGTAGGTATGGTGGTGACCTTCACGATGCTGCTTGAAGGCCTCAATTAGCACTAGATTGCGCCATTTTGATACCACTGCACTCATGTGACCCGTGTTTTTAGGTTGTTTGCGGTTTTATATCCAACCCGAGCGGTTTAGATACAAGATCAGTTCTTTGATTTTGTATTTAGAAAGCTCGCTGAGGTTGTGAAAGAAGGGCTTGCCGAGTGAGAGACGTCTGGCTCCAGCTAGGGCCGGACATTTGCAAAGAAAGTGTTCTAGATTCTCACTTTCGTTTGCTTCTTTGCAGCTCCTGCATGAGGTGTTGTGTGGGAGTCCTAATTTGGCCGCATGCGTGCCCACTGGTCAGTGGCCTGTGATGATTGCTACTAGTCTGGCTATGTCTATGCGGGATTTGGATATCAATTCGATTGTCCAGTAATGTACTTTTATGCGTGTTAACAGTTTTTCTTAGTTATATAGAGTTCCGGACTTACAGCCCGACAAAATTGCAGAAAAGTCCTATTTTCACATTTTTCTTATTACATAAAGTCACAATAATTCTAAACAGTTTGAAATGTTTTTTTTGGAAAGGTGCGCTTTTAAAAACTCTTGATTTACATTCTACCTTGTTTCTTTATAGAATATCAATTCAAAAATGAAAAGGTAGAAATTATAAAAATGCAACACAAAAACCATTATTTAAATTAAAGATAAAATAATGTAGAATCATATAACATAAACCGATAATAATATTTTAGGTAAGTCTACATTCACTTTCTAGTAAAAATAATCTTAAACCACATAAACTTTTTTTTTTATCAAGTATATATATATAATAAAAAAGAAACTTACTATACTATTTATGAAAAAAAAAAAAAAAAACTAAAAGATAAACAAAGGCATAACCAGCATAACCTACAAAACCACACATTGAAAAAAAATAAAATAAAAAAAATTATTAAAAATTGTCCTATTTTTTTTTTTTTTTATATGTATATACATATTACATATATGTATATATAATAATATTATGTCAATGTACTGTTTAATACCAGTGTTACATAATAGTAAATATATATAATATATAAAATCATCATAAATAAATCCCTGCATGAATAAATTATTAAGATATTAACAAAAGAAATGAAAATGAAAAAGTTAAGTGAATTGTTTTTTATTTGAGTATTCGCACAGTAATTTCTTGCTACTTAAAAACAATTATATATATCTTTTCTTTCCATTATTTCATCTTTAAACACTTTTCTCATTATTTTTTTTCTGTTTTTTTTTTTTTTGCGACATAACCTTTCATAAAACAAAAATTACCTGCCATTTTTTTTTTTCTTTTTCTTAAGTTTGAAAAGATGAATTTATTAAATGACTATTGAAAAATAAAATGAAATAAAAATGAAGAAAAAAAATGAATGAATGAATGAAATGAAAAAGAAGAATTAAATGAATGAATGAATTTAAATGAATTTAAATGATCACTGACTTAATAACACTCAGTTCATTTTATTTATTTTATTTAAATTTGTATTTTCTATTATGAATTCAGACAAAAAAAAAAATTTTTTTTTCTATTAAAACTATAAAAAAAAAAAAAAAACCATTTCAAATACGATTACCACCATATTAAGTGCTAAGAAAACAAAATTAACAAGCGCAACAAAACAAAACAAAAAAAAAGCGTTTATGAACTTTGCAGCAACAGCAAAAAAAAAAAAAAAACAAAATAAAACACATTAATTTTTTTTTTTTTTTTTTGTTTGAAAAGCCGCATGACATCTATATTTTTTTAATTGTTGCTGTTAGTAGTTATGGTTAGTGTTATGTTAGTAGATACCAACCATATTAACATATTATTATGTGTTTAATTTTCTTCTATATATTTAAAATATACATATGTATAAGATACAGTTCCGAAAATTAACCTTATATAAGATTACGACTTTTAGTGTTTTGAATGTGCCATACTCCCCATTCATTTATTCTTTCGCAATAACGGATTGTTGTTATTTTTACATTTCGTTTAAAAGCGACAGTGTTGGATAATGAAATGGAACACGTTAGAATAACACGTTATTTCGATACAATAACTACATAATAAGCAAAAGAAAATGCTTATATAAGACAAAAAGTAATGATTAAGTCAAATTCGGATTAACAAAAAAAAAAAATTATAATTCGAAATTAAAAATTAAAAAAAATCTGAAATTATAGCAGTAAACAGTTTAAAAACTGAATTTTTAATGAATAAATAGTTAGTTTCTGAAATAATCTAATCAAATTATATGTATATTTTATGTATAAAATTCTTAAGATTCAATGACGCAATGCTTAATTCGCCAAACTTTAAAACGAAACGTTTCAGATTTAAAGATTTATCCAGTTAGGTTAATATTGTTACATATTTATATAAATAATACAACAATATAAAATTATTAACAGTATTTTATAACCCAATTCTAGCAAAACAAAGCCCTATTACACCAAACACTTATCACTAATAAAATAATCATTTTTGATAAGTGAGTGTTTTTCACTGTGTTCAAATATGGTTTTGGTGCAATAAAAACTTATCAAAACAATTATTATTTGATTATTTGATTAATGGTAAGTGGTTGATGCAATAAGGGCCCAGTAGGAAAAATAAAAATACATAATAATAATACAAGTACATAATATATGAAAGTAATTTGCTGATGAAGCAGCATTAGTCTTATTTTCTCCTTCTTCCTTATTTTTCTTTTGTTCTATTTTCTCTATTTATTTTCTCTATTTAATTGAAAATTTCCCAATTTTTTAGACACCACCTATGTATACCAGTTATACCCTTATATGCAAATTTTTAATTCTAAGAAAATATTACAAAATATTGATACAATTTTAAAATGCTTTATATATAAACATTTTGAAAGTGCGTTTTTTTTTTTTGACATTTTTTTAAGGATCACACAAAGTGTAATCTATTTTATGTTTGTGTGTTTGTATGTAAATGATTATTTTAAGAGGAGATAAAAGAAAATAGAATACGATTTTTAACAATGGATTCTTTTTATTATCTATGTATGTGTTTGATTTGTTACGCTATTGTCATTGCAATTTTTTTTTTTTTGTCAATGTAAAAATACAAATACAAAAATAACTATCAAACTAACTCCATACATACATAAATATTAAATTTTTTATAATAAAATTAATTTTATACATATATAATATACCTATATAACTAACCAGTCAACTAATCAGTCAGTCAGTTATCCATCTATCAATTGAATATATATATGTATATAATTAATCATTAGAAAGAGATAGAAAGTATTTATCATTAGTTTCAGTTTAAAACAATAAAAATTGCAAATGCAAAAATAAAAAAAAAAAACAAAACAAAAAAAAGTGTTAAATAAAACAAAAAAATATTTGTTTGTTTGCAAATTTTAATGTCAATTATGGTTATGCCGCGCTTAATACGAACTTATAATGTTTATTGTGGTTTTAAAACCAAACCAAACCAAAAACTAAAAAAAAAAAAATCAAAAAAAAATAAATAAATTTTTTTTTTTTTTGTTTTTTTTTGTTTTTTTTTGCACAAGTTTGGTCAGATTTGTACAACAAGTTTTTAATAATTTTATTTATTTTTTCTTTTTTTTTTTTTATTTTAATTTTTTTTTTTTTTAAATAAACATCCGAATTGGGTTTGGCACTATTTAAAGATGTTGTTTTTAAGATAATGATTGAAAAAAAAATTGGGGTGGTTGTAGTAGATTGGCGTTGATCAAAGATAGTGACAGAAGATACAGTGGTATAATAATGTTTTTGTTTTTATTTATGTATTATGGAATGCTTCAAAATTGAAGTAAGTAACTGTTGATAATGATTATCATTATAATAATAATAATTATAATGGGTCTGGCAGTGATGGTAATAGTGATGATGATGGGAAATAGGAAATAATTTCATAATAATCTTTTTTTGTTTAGTTTTTGATTTTTTTTTTTTTTTAAACATGTTTATAAATAAAATTTAAAACAAAAAAATACAGTAATATAATGATTTATTGTTTATTTATATTTTAATGATGAGAATTTTTTTTTTATTTAATTTTTTTATTTATATAGCAAAGATTGGAAAGATTTTCATTTTTTTTAATATTTTATAACAAGTGCCATTTAAATTCAAATGTCTTTGAGATTTTAAGAAAAAAAAAAAATTAAACAAAAATGCAAGGTTGCAATTTTAATTTTGTGTTGCTTTTGTTTAAAAAAAATTTTCTTTTTAATTTTCAATTTAAATTTTCTTTTGTTTTTTGTTTGTATCTTTTTCTTTTTCAATTTTTCCACTTTTTTTTTTTTTTTTTATAGATGTTGTTATGTTGTTTTTTTTAATAGGATTGTACTTGGAATTATAAAAACTAATAACGGTAAAATATGGTAATAATGATAATAATACATAAAAATGACAGTTTAGATTTTTTTTTGTATATTTTCGTATATTAAAAAGGAAGTAATTGAAGGTTTTTTTTTTTTTTAATTTTATATATTATATTATATTTTTTTTAATATTTAATTTTAATTTGATTTGATGAAAAGGAAAAACTTTTACAATGTTATGATTGTTGTTAAAAATTAATTTCAAAGTTATATCAATTCATTTAAAAAAAAAAAATAAAATAAAATAAAAAATTAGTTTGAAGTACGATATAATCATAAAAATTTAATGAAAAGAGGTTAACTAATTTGGTTGAAATGCTTTTAAATTATGCTTTTAAGAGGTTAATATATATATTGTAAACATATATATATTTTATTCGTCAAATCTCCATATTTTATTTTTGAATAGATATGTTAATTATTTTCAAAATATATTTTAATATTTTCTTTATATTAAGTATATGAGTTTCTTCTTTTTTAATAAACTTTAATTTATACGATTTTAATGGTTTGCATTTATATTTAATATATTCTGATCTTAAAAGTATGTACAAACTAATTTTAAAGACAGACATATATAATTCTATAATTTATAATTTTCTTATTATAGACAGCTTCTTTGAAATTAATTTGTTCTAAACTTTGCTTTGTTTTTGCTTATGATCAAAAAATTTGACAAAGAAATTTCTAAGATTCAAAAACAAAAACAAAACAAGACTTTAACTTTTACTGCAAAAAAAAAGATTAAACTATAGTAAAAAAATTAAAAAAACTTACAAATTTTTAACGCTTCTATTACATATATTTTATGCCCGCTCAAAAATAAACATAATCCCTACATCCCTATCTCCATCCCTATCTCTATCCACATTACATCCCTATCCATAAAGTCAAACTGTATTAAAGGTTCCCTTCTATAGTTTGGTTTTAAAAGGGGGGGTGGTTTTGGTTGGTTAAAGCCCAGCACTATCCTGAGGAAGGACGTGCAGTTCCTCTTGTGACTTTCGAGTTTTCAACCAACCCTCGTAAAAAAAAAGAAATAAATAAATTAAGTAGTTTTTGAAAGTTTTTAGGATATTATGATGAATCTGTAAATTGAATTTATAATATCGAAAGTAAATTTTGGTATACTATATGCTCTTAATCCAAATACTGTAAATACCTTCTCTTCAAATTGATCTAACGCATAAAATCTGATAGGAAACTACTTCTTTGTATCTGTATAAACAAATTTCTACATTTTATTCACAATTGATTTTTTTATAAACAAGCAAATTAAAACCATTTCAATATAATAACAATTTATTTATAACAATTAATTAAAATCTAATTTTCATTTTTTTTTTTTTATTATATTTTCAGATTTATGTTTTGTTTTTTTTAAATAGCGATGCAATGTAATTCTGCAGACAAAACAGTTATTAATAATTAAAAGATACTATCTGTTCCTGTAATACAACATAAAAAATAATACAACAAAAAGAGTTACCTAATCAAAATATTTTACAAAAGACGTATAAATATATCGACAGCATTAAAAGAATTACAAAAACATAATATTGAAAAAAATACATATAATTGAAATTAAGAGAAAAATACCATTATTATAATAATCTACAAAAAAAAAAAAATCAAATAAAACATTTATATACCAATTACAAACTGTTTAACAATAATGGGAAGAGAAACGAGAATGACTGATATAATTAATCCTATCAATAGAAATAATATTACTACTGTAATAACAGAATTAACAGCATCATCATCATCATCAGGAACAATGACAGTAGATGTATCAGTTCCAGTATCAGTAGAAACAGAACAAATATCAAAATGTTTGACAAAAAATAAATTAAATGAACAAGACATTTTAACTTTAATGTCATTATCTAATCCTTTACAAACATTAACAACAACAACAACAAAACAATTCTCAGTAACAGAAGCAGCAAAAATACCAGAACAGCAACAACAACAACAATTATCATCATCAATAGCATTAACGTCATTGTCATCCCAATCATCAAAATTTTCATCATTATCATCATCATCATCGTCATCATTAACAAAGTCAGTAACTACATTACCTATTTCATTATCAGCACCTTCTGTTTTTTCATCGTCTCATGTTGCTGCTACAAAATTCAATTTCATGCCAACAATGGATTTTTATAAAAGAATAGCAGTTTTCATTTTAGTCATTTTAGAAGTATTGTTAGTAGTGCCAGTTTATGCAGGTGAGTCATAATATTAAAATTATCTTTTTTGGTTTTATATATATATTTTTTTTTTTTTGTTTTAATTTTTATTTTATTATTAATATAACGGTATTATAAATGTTTACATATTATTGGTCTACAGTGATTGACTCAGAAATTAACGACAGACATATGTATATAGTGAAAAATTTAAAGTTATATATTTATATGTGGTATATATATATATATATATTTTTTTATTAGTTATAAAAATAAACAACGGAATAAATGAATAGGAATAATTTATTTTTTTACACTGAATATACAAAATTGCGTAAAAAACTGGTATTTACAGTTTTTATTTTCCTTTTTACGTATTTTTTTTTTTCTCTTTAAAATAAAAAAAAACGAAAGAAAATTTTCCACTAAAAATTTCTTAATAAATTTCACTTAAAAATATTTTGCTATACATAAAATTCAATAAGATGCAACTCTTTTTAAATGCATCGCGACCTACCACATTGAGGTCGTATATTGACCCCAATATTGTTTTTAGTCCCAATTTAACTGTTGATTTCCTTAACCACTATCAATGAAAATTGTTATATGTACAATTTTATAATTAATTCCCTTGTTATTATTTTTTTTTTCTTTTACTTTTCTCTGTTTTTTTTTTTTTTTCATTGAAAAGAACAACATTGTTTTTTTGTTTTACCTCTGTATATTTTTTTTTAAGTTTTATTATCGTGCATTGAATTAAAAGAAAAAAAAAGAAATTAACAGGTGATTTCACACAATTATAACTGTAAACAATATTACAGATATATTCATTACAAAAAAAAAAAACATTTTCAGAGACATTATATAAAGACAAAATTAAATTAAAAATACGACCCAATATACCACACCTCATTTAAACCAGCAACCAGCTCATTAAAAAATTGAGATGAAATTAAAAAAAAAAAAAAAAACACAAAAAAATGAATGCTACTATTAACATTTAGTGATTCAAGTTAATTATAATATATACATACATGCATTACATATTGTAAACCCCCTTCGTTACTTATAAAATTCATACGATATTAATATCTTTATAGCATGCGATAAATTAATTAATTAGTGAACATTAAAATGTAGGAAAAAATATGGAAGAAACATTAAGCAAAAAAAAAAAAAAACAAAAATAATTCTTTGTAAACAAATCATCACCACGAGTAGCAGTAGCATAGCAATTTGTTAATATAATTTTAAGAAGTGGCGATGGTAGCAATCAGTTTTTAAGAACTTCCACATAAATTGATTATCAACTATAAAATATACATATGCATATGCATATGTATATTTCATTGTATACATATAGGTTTAGGTCTATCGCATTTTTTTAATTTTTATATTTTTAATGAATATATAAAATTCAAAAATTTTAAGAAATTTTTCTGCATGAATTATATGGAAATGTTTTATAATTTTTCAATTATTAATTTTTTTTTCTTTTCCATTCTTAAAAGGATCATAAGGACAATAGTACCTTATCCACTAAACCATTCATTATTCATATTTGACTAAGCTTATCAGCTTATCAGTAAGGAGATCACAAGTTTCACGAAGCTCTTCATTAATCGGCTGTATAGCTATTGTACACGACTATGAAAGTTTGAAACATAAATAAATATTTTTATTTGTACGCCATCTATTATCTCATACAAGAAATATTTTTTATTTTATTATATTATATTTCGTTGTGATTATATTATATTTCGATTATCTATCCTACTTATATATAAGTAGGATAGATAAGAAAAAATTATATTATATTTTATTAATCTATAAACTATATGACCCAGCCGGAATTTGAACCCGAGCCCTTTTGAATAAAAGGCCTGTATTATAATCACTATACACCATTACCTGGATTCAAACAATGGCTATTTATACCCGTACGATAGGATCGGGTATAATAAAATTACTCCTCCGTTTGTAACACCTCGAAATAAGCGAACTAGATATACCTTCAAAGGTATGGATCGGATCAGAAAAAAATTCTAAGACTTTTGAGCCATGTCCGTCCGTCCGTCCGTCCGTCCGTCAGCACGCTAACTCAAAAACTAAGAAAGCTAGAATCTTGAAATTTACATTAATATTCTGGGAGTAATTTGTAGGTTCCCTATTTTTTTTGGTTGAGTTTGGACCAAGCCTTAGGGTAGCTCTCGAACACCTAACTTTTAGATCCCCACATTTTTTTTGAAATAGAGCTATGAAATTTTAACTGCTGATAGATCCCACAAAAATATTAATTTTATTTTTAATAACTTTTTTTTGTAGCCCCACCCGTTACGGAGCTACAGCTCCCCAAAGGTTCAAAAAAGCTCTATATTTAAATTGTTATAGCACAAGTTGCATAAGGTATATCTTCATTTTGAAAACGCCAAACGATTACTACTTTTATTAGCTTTAAAAGTATATATACAATAAATATATATTTGTGGCATACGGTGTCTTAATTTACCGTTATGTGAAACTCAAATTTTGCAAAATCCTTCAACCCTTCTATCTTCTAAACGGTTTAAGTTGAAAACTTGAAATTTTGACAGAAGTTAGATCTTTAAAAATAAGTATGAGTCATTCCAGAAATTTTTTTTGTATCACCCCCCGTTTAGGAGCTGTAAGGGGTCAAAAACTGAAAATTTCCTATTTTTAAACACCTGTAACTTGAACACCTGTTAAAATTTTTTTGAAGTAATACACAAAAATTAAAGCTTCAACATTATACTCTTATTTCTGTTAACAACTTTTTTTAATAATATAGGGTTACTTATAATTGACGAAAGTGTTACTTGATTTTTTCAAATTTTCTAACAAATTCCTTTAAAACGAATTTTTTCCATTTTGTTTTACTCGATAATTTGAAATTGTTGAGGATATAATGCTTGGTACAAAAAACTGTAAATAAATAAATAACATAACGGTTGCTTGAAGAATTTTTATTTATATGATATTGATATATCATCATGTTTATTTACATATTTACATATTGTATATGTCACTGATGAATGAATGATAAGAGTATAGATGTATATTATATAGCGCCGTATATACATACATATATGTATTTTATTGTACTTATAAGAAATTATTCTGTCAATGGAATATTTAAATATAATATAATATAATATTTAAAATTATATTTACTATTTTGTACTTAGTAAATTTAATATACATTTACCGCTTAGTATTAAATGTTACTATAGAATATTTGAAAAAGTTTTGGATTGATAATCGTTATGTGGAAGGTTAGAATCTGCTTTAGAAGAATGTACATATAAACATATAGTTTGAATATATGTACAACCCATAGTTCTAGAAATTATAAAATTCACCCAAATTATTTTAAAATACTAAAATATTAAAAAAATAATATTGTAGGCAGAGTGACTGTGAACATACTAACGGTTCGTACGGGTATCTAAGAGTTGACAAAGTCAACTGTATTCTTCCTCGTTTTTCATCATATATCTGTCTCCAACTCAATTTTTAATGGAGATTTTCGAACAAAGAAATTAAACTTCAATTATAAAATAATTAACTTTGCAGTCTTTTCTAATATTGGAATATTATGTTCTTTTCCTATTTCCTCTTTGTTTCATATTTATCCTGGTTTTTTTTTTCTTATTTTAATATAATGCATATATGAATTAAAATAAATTTTATAGTTTAATTTAAACATAAAATTAGTTTTAACATTAGAATATTAAAAAAATTATTCATACAGTTTTTTTTTCTTTGTTTTTAAATGTCATCTTGTATATAAGAATCAAAGGTCATTTTCTGAATAAAAAAAAAAACGAGTAGACCTAATATTTATACATACAAAATGTTATATGTACGTCTGCAAATTTTTTTTTTTTTCAAAATGAGATTTAGTTGTCTCTCAGTTTGACACATTTCAACTAGTTGTCCTTCACAGAAAAGAATAAAAAAAAAAAAAAAACAATAACTAAATTATTGCATTGTTGTACTTACGTATATTTACAACAAAATATTCTGTTGATCTCAACTTTGTTTCAACTTAAATAATACCGAATACATATTATAGCTTTATAAAAAAAATTATTTTTACCTTTTAATAATTATATTACCTGTTAAAAAAAAAAAAAACTTCACAAAAATAAAATATTTTGTTTACAAAATAAAAAATAAAAAAAAATCAAAGTTATTAAAATAATATTGCAAGTATATTGATTGATATTGAATAACCATTACACATATTATACATATTATTATTAAAAAAAAGTTTAAATAAACAAGAAAATATTACAAATTTATTAAGAAATTATCAATATTTATTATTTTTAATGTTAATTATAATGTAAATGATCATGTTAAATGTTAAATTCTTTAATATAATTATGAATATATTGAATTGATCAATTTAAAATTATGAAGGAAAAAAAGACTTTACTTTACTTTTACTTTTATAAAAGTGAAAAACAAAATAAAAAGGAATAAAAAGAACAAAAATTTGTAAAAAAAAATTATGTTAAAGGTTTGTTCTTGAGTTTATTCTTCTGCCACATATATGTCACAAGGAAATTACACAGCTTTTTCTTTCCAGTAACTGTAGTTGTGACTATAAATATCGTAAAAGAGAATTATTTTTACGACGTTTGTGAGATTCAAACTCACACACTCCCTCAATGCTTACAGCGTATTTTTATACGCTTTTAACCGTCTAGGCTACCGAGACCCCCAACGTTTTTTTATTATATTAATTGTTAATTTTTTATTTCAACTGCTTACAATTAAGACATCAAAACATTTCATTAGCTAACAGTGACACATTTAGCTAATATATAATATATCTGAAAAATACAAAAAAAAGGTTTTATTCATGAAAAACATAAGAATACAACAATTTTTAAATAATACAACAATTTAAAAATAAAAATTAATTAATACTCGTAATTTAACAGTTTCATTTATTTATTTATTTACAAAGTAATAGTACAAAATTATTTTGATATTATTAGTATAGCCCTATGCAACTAAGGCCAAGCTGACAGTTTGATTTATTTTATTTTTATTTATTTTATTTATATTAATATTACATACATTAATGTAGTGCAATATTATTGAACCATCGGCTACTAAGGCCATTATAGGTTTTTATACTATTATTAAATTATATACTAATATTATTTATTTTGTTTATATTATATACTATATATTTACAATATATTTGGTCGTAGGCTACCGAAGCCCCCAGTTTGATTTAAAATATTTTCAAAACGTCCTATATGAAAAGTTTGCATACTTTTAGGATCAATAAATTTTAAATAAAGATTTTCATTGCATCTTCAGACATTTAAGTGGTTCAGACAAATTTTCCCATTAACTCTCAAATTTTTAGAAATTAGTTTTTTTTTCAAAATTTTTTTAATTTAATCTTTGTTTATTATAATATATAATAGTATTTTAATTATAACAGAAACAATGAGAGTTTAAAAAAGGTAAACAAAAAAAAAAAAAAAAAACACAAACAAAATCTTAAGAAATATTTGTTAAAAAATAAATTAACAACGTGATTTTAAATAACTTATTTCTAATTTTCTACTATTGTTAATTATTGTCACTAAAACTGAGCTTTAATTGTAAAACAAAAAACAAAAAAAAAATAGTTTTTATTAATTTTAATATTATATTAAACGTGACATATGATATTAATCGTGATGTCATGTTTAACATTAAACACTTATTAGTTACAAATAACAGTTTTATACAAAAAAAATAAATCAATTAAATAAACAATGATTAAATTTTTCACAAATAATTAACTATGAAATAGTACAATGAATTTCTTTTTGTTTTTAAATAATTTGCTTCTTTTTTTTTTTTTTTTTTAATTTAATACCTAATCAATTTCATGTCTAATTATATATTCGTGCAGATATTTTAACTGATTTAGATTTGATTAAAAGTATAAAAAAAAAAACAAAAACATACTTAAGACATTACATCAAATTTTTACATCATCGTTATAGCAAGTAAAAAAAAATTACTCGCATTCAAAGGAATTTAATAGTAGAACGAAAAAAAAACTTGTTACATAGCACGTGCTATTCCTTATTATTTGACACATTAAAAAAATCAGTTGAAAATAAATTCTTACGATTATTTTATAATGAAATTGATTCTTATTTATGTCGTCGATACTTTATAAATGATTTGTTATTAAAAAATGTTAACTTCTCACCAATTAATTACAAGATTTCTTTTTAAAAATTCCAATGTTGATATTTCTATATGCTATGATCATTTTCCATCTTCTTTTAGCACATTTAAAATTATTCATGATTTCACTCTGTCCGTTCATCCGTCCATTCGTTTTGTTTCTGCTTTTTTTTTTTTTTACGAGGGTTGGTGGAAAACTCAAAGGTCACCAAGGGGAACTGCACGTGGTTCCTCAGGGCAGTGTTGGACTTTAACCAACCAAAACCACCTCAATATAAAACCAACCTTTAGGATGGAACCTTTAATCGAAATGTACAGTTTGGTTTTTGGGATAGGGATGAGCGAAGAATAATTGGGGAAATTGGAATTAGGAAATTTGGATTATGGGGGATGGTTAGGAAAATTTGGAGGGATATTTTGAAGAAAGATGTTAATGTTCTTCTTAAACTTAAGTAAATCGTACACATATGAATTACCAATTTTAGGGAACACATGCGATGGTATATGGTTTCACAAACGGGCGGTGAACGACAAACGAATTTTCATAGCCTGCTTGATAACTCTACATGGTAAGGATGAGCTTCTGTTGCATTCCTTGTTTCACGTTGGAAAACTTTGAGGGAAGGCATTAACTGTTTTATTTCTTTGGAACAGGTTTACAAAATTTCTACACATTTTAAAATGAAGCAATTAAATTTTAATCATGGATAGTTTTCATAAAAAAAAACAATTTTGTGGAACAACTTTTGTAAATTCATTATGGAGTTATAGACTCTCAAAATTCGAAAAATCGTGTTATTAAATATGTATGTCTCAAGTTCTGGTTAATATTTTTTTTTAATCTATCAAACACCAGGCATTTTTACAATTTATTACGTAAATTTACCGTTATATGACAGCATTATTTTTTTGCAAGATTATGCTTCCTACATATCTCCGCACCGTCTTTAGACCAAATCTCACAAATTTGACAGGAAGAAGATTTTTAAGAATGAATATAAGTTAAGTCGATAAAAATTTTTTTACTTCCCCCTGTTAAAAAGCTATTAGGGGAGAAAATCGTGAATTCTCCATTTTATAGCTTGGACACCTATGAAAATTTATTGTAACTTAAACATCAGAATTAAAGCTACAATATTATATTTTTATATGTTTTAGCAGTTTCCCTTAATAATATAGGATTATCTTAAAACTGAAGAAAGTGTCCCTTAATTTTTCATAATTTTTTTTTTACATGATAAATTGTAAGAAAAATTTTAGTAAAGAAATAGTCACAGTTCTGGAATGTTTTTTTTTTTTGTGTTTTGAAAATGTGCACCTTTAAAAATCTTCAATTTTGCATACTGCCTTGTTTTATATTATTTTGAATCTTAAACTCTTGAATTTAATCAAATGAATTTGTATCAAAATTTAAAATATGTATAAAATAATTAAAGAAAATAAACTTAAGTATTTTTTAATAAGCCCTTATATAGACTCAAAAAAACACGAATAATATTTAAAAAAAAAAAATAAAATAAAACTGAATATTAAAATAGTAAGAAAAGTGAAGAGTTCAAAATTTCGCAAAGGATTAAGGGTAAGAATTTTCAAACCTATAACATCTAACAATAAAACAATAAAAGACTGAAAGAATTTGATTCGTTTTATAGCATTTTTACTTTAACGGAAGACTTTTTTACTTTTTGTGAATATTTTCTACTTTAAGTGAAGACCTTTTTACTTGAAGTGACTATTTTTTATTTTAAATGAAAAATTTTTACTTCAGTAATTTATGTTACATAAATATTTAATATATATATATTTAATTTATGTAATTTATATATATTTTGACGAGATATTTTTGTATATGATATATATATATAATATATACATATATATATATGTATATTATATGTAATTTTTTACTTTAATTTTTATTACAAATATATTCACTTAAAGTAAAAAATCTTCATTTAAAGTAAAAACTTCTTCACTTAAATATTCACTTAAATTAAAAATGTTTTCACTTAAAGTAAGAATGTCTTTTGTTAAAGTAAAAAATGTATATATATATATATATATACGTAATTAAAATTGATTTATGTTTAAAATTTTTTAAATTAACAGTAACAGTAATTTAAAATGACTATAAAAAATACTGCAAAGTTGCTCTGAGAAGAATAACTTGAGCAATATATTAAATTACCATGTCCAGTATATTTGAATCGCATTTCTAAAAATAAGTCGCAGCTACCTTAATTATTATATACATGGTACATACATTTGTTATTATACAAAGTTTGAAAATTATCGAGTATATAGGCTTAAGTCTCAATTTTATTGATTTCTATATGACAAAACGTATTGAAAAATTGAAATAAAGACTCAAGTTTTAAATGACTAGTTTTTTTTTTTTATTTGTTTTTTTTAAATGATTTATATAAATTCGTGAAAAACTGTTCTTAATATTTTCCTCTTTTTATAAAATTCAAATGAAAAAAAAAAAATTTAACATTTTGTAATGAATCATTTATATTAAAGTGAAATATCACGACTTTCCTACAGCAACAATTTATTTATTTTATTTACAAAAAATAAAAAATTCTATATATTGTTTTTCTGTTTATTCAATTTTATTTAACAATAATTATATTGTCACCTATTCTTTAAATATTTTATTTGTTTTCTATGAACAAATAAATGAGTTGTCCATTTATTTTATACACATACACATACATATGTAATATAACATGTATCAATTTCAATTTAATATTTTTATTGTAAAAATTCACTTCAAAATTAAAATCACTACAATAAGGTATTAATTACACTTTATTTTTTTTTTTATTTTTCTTTTATTGTAATAAAATTCTATGAAATTAAAATTAAATATACAAAAAAAAAAAAAAGGAAAATCAATTGAATTAATTTTTTTGTTTTTTAGTACATATTATGGCGCCTGTCATTTTACAACTAAATATGGTACCTTGTAATTTTTCGAAACCATTAAAATTGATTTGAAATGAATTGATTCTATAGAGAAAATAATTGATTAAAAATAAAAAAAAATAATTATGTAAAATATAATTGAAGAATAAAAAAAAAAAAAATAATTAAAAATTAAATTAAAATTATAATTCGTTATTTATTATACGATTTAAATAAACATAAAGATTTGTCCATTTTGTCCTTTAAATCTTACAATGAGTCATAAATAAAAATATATTTTCTAAGTAGTTTATTAATTTTTTTTTCGCACGCTAATCAAACTTTAGCAAAATATTCCTTTATACAAAGTTCTTGTAGGTTTAGGTATAATTGGAAGGTGATTTAGAGGGAAATTATAAGGAAAATTTGCAAAGTAAATTGGAAGCGAATGTGTACAGGTTCTTTTTGAAAAGTTTCAAATTATATAATAATATACCATATCTATGAAGCTAATGTATTCCCGGATGAAAGTATGTTCCACATTTTAGCGATTCTTACAATAAATGAATTTTCATAACTAGTTCTCAACCACCTAGGAATTTCTACGGTGTAGAAATGAGCCCTTGCAGCCTTTCTATTATTACATTGGAATTGTTTAAAGAGAGGGCATTTTGGATTTTATCCAGGTAATTTAATGAAAATAAGCGGGCGCTAGTCTATAAATTATAACTTTTACAGTGAGAAGAAAACCTCAAACATTTAATAATTTTCTTCGCTACATCAACAATATAATATACTTGGGTAAAAGCATTTTTTAATTTTCTTGCATTCCTAAAATATTTAAATTTTAGAACGTCTATTACAGTCCCCTTTAAATTGGTAGAAGTTGATACGGTACGCGGGATAAGTTCCAATTGATCTCTTTTGAAAGAGATGAAACAGCTTTCAGTTTTGGAAGTGTTGAGCTTGGCTCTGTTTTCGTTAACGTAAATTAGCTATTTTTCTCTAGGTCATGAATACCAAAGCTAGCCATAATTTCTCTTTTTAAACTGATTACATTAGAAAACGATTTATGTTTCCTTAAAAAATTGTAGGTTATTTTGAAGATTATATTGCAGTTATCATTAATAATTAAAATGTTAATATTTAGGTTGGATATTATAATTAATATTTTTAATATATGTCAACTATATTAGCTTATAAATAAATATCTTAAAATTAAAACCCATTTAATATTAAAAATTAGCTCTGTTCAACTTTTAACACCCGAATAAAATTCTTATAAACGATTATTTCAGAATATAAATAATAAATAAAAAAATTAATAATATAAGAAAAATATTAAATATTATTTAGATTGTATTGGATTGTATCTGAACTGATATAACTGAACCTGTAACCTCTTCAAATATTATAAAAGAAAAGATTTTTTTTAACCATTACCATAAAAGTAGAATTTTTTCATTTTTTTTATTTTAGTATAAGAAAAAGAATCCAAAAATAAATCCTGTTCATATTTTAACTATTAAAATATTAAATAACTTAATTTTATCTAATAAACCTGTTAGGGTTCAAAGATCTTATATAAAAAATATAATAAATCTACTAATAAAAGATTAAGTAATATCTTATAATAAATTAAAATTAGTCAGAAAAATTGCTTAATATATTTTTTAAATACAAAAAAAACAAAAAAAAATGAAAACTTCATTACAAAATAAAATTAATCTAATTTTAAATCTTCTATTAAATATTTTATCCTTGTCCTTCATGGTTATTTTACCAAAACAATACTTAACTATTTTTAGACAACAATTTAATATTAGATATCTTCAAAAATAAATAATGAGAAAAACTTGTGATTTTCATTTTACGATGAAAATTATAACATCATTATCATTATGGGTCATCAAACATCAAATGAAATTCTGTTATACTCATTTCATTAATGCTGTTGAGCACCTTTACTTTATTTGTTTTATTTTTGCTTTTCTATTTTTGTTTTTTTGTTGTTTTTTTGAAAATCTTTAAACTAACTGAATAAAAGAAAATCTATAAAATCCCTACAAAATAAATGAAAATCTGACAAATGAAAAGAATAAAAAGTGAACGTAAATTTTAAAAAGATAAGAATCTACTGATGTAAGTATCTAATGTAAAATAAGAAAAATCTAAAGAAATATATCCTGAAAAAATTAATAAGAGTGTATTCTTAAAAAAGAAAAACCTTAAAAAATTTTACCGTAATTCAAAAAACAAAAAAAAAAAAAACAAAAAAATATATTAAAAAAGAGTAATGTGAAAAAATATTACATTTAAAATTGAAAATATAAAAATACAAGTTTTAGATAAAGTCAAAATACCCCGAAAAATAAAAAATTTTACTCCTCCTCAAAAACACAGCAGTAATAAACAACAAAAAAAAAACTGAATGAAAAATTTAAATTTTCTTTTGACAATTTTCATTGGATATTCGTTTAAAATGATTTAATTCTGAATTTTAAATTAAGAAAACTGAATTTTAAGTTCCAATTAATTTTCATTAGTTCATGAAGTTGATTAGTTTACAGAATTTTTTTTTTTTTTATCGTCCTCGCTTATTGTATATAATGAACGCTATAATGTCAACTTAATTGAACTTTAAATAGAGGTATCAAATTTAGATACTATTTTTTCCATCTCTATGATACAATGCATCTTTAGCATTTGCATTATAGTTAAAAATATTCAATTAATTTAAATCTAATTTATTCAACTTTCTTTCTTTAATAGTTCATATTCGTATCCTTGACAAATTTTGTAACACTCTCCTACATATAACATTTAAACACAACTAATCTTAACCTATTTATTTTGTGTATGCAAAAAAGTCAATGACTCTATCATAAAAATTATTATCATTCTTTGTCTCCATTTTGTTGCATTTATCAAAAAAAAAAAAAAAAAAAATTAATTTAAATTTTTTTATCTTTTTATCATTTTTTTGTTTTTGCACAAATTTTAATGGAAGTTAAGTAAAATTTTGTTTTAAAAATTTTTACATGAACAAAATAAAAATTTCATTATTTTTGCACATTTATAAAGTCAGTTTATATTTCTTTTTTTTTTTTTGTTTTTGTTATTCATGTTATTATTTTTACCGTTACTAGTTTTTTGTTTTACTTCTGTAAAATTCGAATTTCCTAAAATGTCCTTTTATTTTATTGTGCAATTTTTTAAAGTGACATTTTTGTTTTTTTTTTTTTCTTCAAATAATAAATAGTACTTGTTAAGTATAATTTAAAAGGAGAAAACGTCTTATTTTGTATAACAAAAAATTATTGTAAAATGAGAACAATAATAAAATAAAGTAAAAATAGATAGAAAAAAAAAACGAAATACTGTGGGTTTCAAAATGAAATTAATATCAAAGAACCGTTATTATACAATTTTTAAATTGTGATAAAAATAACCCAGTTTTTAATAAAAATGCTAAAATATTCAAAGAATTCTAAAAAAAAAAATGTTAAAATTAAATTTTTCGTAAAATAAAACTCTTAATTACTTTTAAAATTATTTAAGAAGTTTAGAAGATTATAAAATAAATCAAATTATGTTTTATAAATGTTAAATGCAAAACATTAACATTTATTTAATTTTTTTTTTTTATTGAAAAAGGCTGAGCCAACAAGTCAGTAATCACTAGACCCTAAGTACGTAGTTTTTCTTCGAAACGGCAATAGTATCAATTCGACAATAGTTTTTTTTTCCTCTTACGAGAGATGGTTGAAAATATCGAAAGTCATTCAAAGAAACTGCATGTGACTCCTCAGATAAAGGATAGGAGTTTAACCAGCGAAAATCATCGCCTTTAAAACTAAACTTTATGTTGGGTCCATTAATACATAATATACAATGTCGTTTTTGGGGAAAAGGAAGTGGAAAGGATTACTTGGGCAATTGGGTTTGTGATAATTAGGATTATGGAGGATGAAAAGGGTAATATGGAGAGTTATTTTGAAGTCGGATATGTTAATTTTCGTCTTAAAATGCGTTATATCAAAGTTTGTATCAGATTTACGACACCATAATACCGATCTGAACGAATTAGCTTTGAAAGCTTTTCAGATCCATGTCAGACCTAAATGACACAAAAAGGAATCTCGGAATTCCCCTAAATCTCGGAAAAAGAAACTACCCCGATATTACCGTCTTTTTTTTGACAGACAGAGAAGGTGCAGAGAAGTGCTTCACGTTCTCTATACAGCGTCAATTCCTCTGCAAAATTTATAGTTAAGATCCTCAGGCATTTTGTAATGTCTACCGATAAGAGAATGGCCTGTAATAACCCCAACTAAATGTCTTATTATAAGTCTATAGAGAAAACGAATATATATATCAATCTTTCTAAATTGAAATCAATTTTTACCATAATCTATGGTCTTCAAACATTTTTCTCTCAATTGAACTAAAAAAAACTAATTATAAGTTTTAAATATCTATGCATAATCAAATTACAATATTGTGAAAAAGTGTTTATTAATCAAAAATAATTGTTTTAAACATTAATCAGAATTATAATTGTCATATCTTTTAAGTTCGTTTCCCTCATATTTTTTTTCTTCATTATCTACTTTCAGAAGAATATTTCATTTTCTTTTTTATATAAATCTTCTTTATAATGATTGAATACTAAAACTATTTTATTACATACGGTTTTTTATTTATCTGTATATAAAAATATTTATTATTAATATTATTCTTATTATTTTTATACGAATATATCAATTTTTCATGGGATTTTTTATTAAACAGACAGTTGTTGTATTAAATAAAAAGAAAAACTGTCAAGTTTAGATTTAAAAAAAATTAAAAAAAAAAAACAATTTAATTTTATTTTATTTTAAAAAATTATGAAAATTATTATTTTTTCTAGTCCATTAATATTTTGTTTTTTTTTTTATCAATAGTAATTTTTTATAAAAATCATCATGTCAGAGTGTAAAAAATACGATTTATTTTATATTATATTATTTATATTTTATATTTATATTATATACTTGGTTTTAATCTCTATCTAGCTTACTATTCATATGTGTACGATTTAACGAAATTTCAGAAAAACATTAACATATCCTTCTTCCCAAGGAATCCTTCCGACACTCTTACCACCAAAACCAAGCTGTACATTATATTATGTATTAAAGGACCAATCCTAAATTTTCATTTTAAAGGAGGTGGTTTTGGTGGGTTAATATCCAAACACTACTGAGAGGCACACCTCGTGTAATTTATTTGTGTGACTTTCGATGTTTTCCAATATCTCTCGTAAAAATACAAAACTTCTATTTACCAAAAGAATTCTACAATTTAAAACTAAATACTAAAAATCATTTCTTTTCAAAAAAATTATTATTTTTTTCACGAGTTTTCGCTACAAAGAAAAAAAAAGGTTTAATTTGGTTTCAAAACGAAAAGCTTCAAAACAAAATAAGGCAACAAAATAAAATTTGTTGAAATTCAAACAAAATTTAAAAAAAAAAAACAAATATTTAAAATAAATACTAAATTTCAAAAACTTCATCTTCAATAAAAGCCGGCGGAAGTTTTAAAAATACATTTTCTTCTCAATTTTGCAAATAAAATAAAGTTCTCTTCTAACCTGAATAATTTTTAAATGTACTTGTAAAATTGTACTTTTTAAATACTTTCTTTAAAAAATTTTAAACGTTTCATATTTATGGAATGAAAACCTTGTTTATGTATTGTCGAATTGACCAATGTGGTTCCAAACTTTTAAGATCAAACATCCCAATTTACAAAATCATGAAACAAAACTTTTCCGTTTTTTTTTTAAATTCAAATACAAAAACAAATAGGAATTAAAAACAAAAAACAATGTCTTCCTGTAGTCTGCAATAAAAATATTTTTTTTTTTTTCTTTTTTCATAATTTTAAAGTCAGTAGACAGACAGTTGTTGTTTATTTACTCACTATATAGGGGAAAAATAAATAGTTTAAATTCAATGAAATATGATGATACTGACATTTATATTGCATAGTTTTAGGAAAATAATTTATTTTTCTATTTCCATTATTCAGAAAAACTAAAAAGAAAAACAAATAAACCAAAACTGAAAATAAAAACAAATAAACAAAATAACTATTATAAAATTTTTCTTAGAATAAAGAAATTTAAATTCATATGGGAGTTTTTATAATTTAAGAATTTGTTTTTCACACCATTTATATTTTTTAAAAATAAGTTTTTAACTGGAAGAATGTTTTCGTACTAAAAAACATTTTTAATTGAAAAGTTTTCTTAATAAATAGTTGTTTTTTTCCTAATTTAGTAGTAAAACTTTATTTTGCTAAAATAAAAGAAAATAATTTTCAGCTCGAGGAGTTTTTGTAATTCTTTATGTTGATATTTAGAATTAATATAACAATGTAAGTTAATTTTATTATTACAATTTATTAGCATATAAAATTTAATTTCCTAATTTAAGTTAATTGAATTATTAATTAGATTAGCATATAATTAACACATATTATTTATTTTATACAGATTAAAATAAAATTCATTTAAATATTTTAAAATAATTTAAAAAATAACAATTTTTTATATCTTTAGGAAAATTCGATGATACTAAAAGTATTTAGAGTTTTTTTTTTTTTCATTAATATTCACAGAAAATAAAGCCTAAAGACACTATATGAAAGTATCTTAGAACAATGATAACATTACGAAATATTTTTTTATAAATGAATCGATCTCTATCCAATGCACATAAGTGTTAAGGGAAGTAAAAAAAAAATTGAAATCTAGAAGATTATTGTTTAAAGGACATTATAAATTAGACATTATAAATTTTAAAAGTTTTCTTTTCTAATCAAAATTATTTTATACTTTAACCCAATACATTTAATTTGTTGATATTATCCTATTAATTAAAGATTGTTTTGTTTTTTAATCTCAAATTTTCAGATTTACTTTCATTCAAAAAGAATTTACGTATTAAATTTCCTTAATCAATATCTTTTCTAACTATCATACTTATTATCCACTGCTTATAATGTATTATATAATATTTTTTTAATAAAAAAAAAGGACAAAAATTACATTGAAAGAAAAAATAATAATAATATTTTTTATGAAACCTAATTTAATATTTTTATTAACACAAAAAAAAAACAATCCTCAATTTAAATAAGACAAATAATGTTCATTTTTTTTTTCTTATTATAATTGAATTTAAGTCAATGATATTCGCAGCATTCATAAGAAAAAAATTTTAAAACAAAAACTTTCAATTTAAAAAATAAAAACAAAAACACCAAGGATACATAATATATTGTGAAAAAAAAAATAAATAAAAATCCTATACTCACGAGTTAAAATAAAAATCACCATATTCTTTTATTTTTCTGTTTACTTGTTTACAAGCAAAACAATATTTATATATTGTATTATACAATATAAATTTTTTAAACGTGCCGAATTTCCTTAAATTTTCAAATTATCTTTCGTTCATTGAATTGTTTGTTTTTTTTTGACTCCCCACTCTTTAAATTCTTTTTACCTGACCCATTAAAAATTAAAAAAAAAAAAAAACTAATAAAAATTGTTCATTTCTTGTTTAATTCCCATAAAAACAAGAACCAATAGAACCTTTGTCCTTTTTTCTTTTTTACCCGATACAATGACCTGGAAACAAAATAGCAACAAAATAACCCAAAAAAAAAAAAACAACAAAATAAATTCCTTGTTGCTTTGCTTTTTTTTTCGTTTTTTTTTTTTTTTTTACAAAATTCATTGAAAAATTTAGTTGCCCCCAATTTTATTTTATTTTTTTTTACCTCTTGTTTGCCTCATAAATTTTTTTTCACAATCAGAAAAAAAAAAAATCTTTGAAAACTTTCATGGTCAAAAATGTGTGTTTTTTTTTTTCCTTTGACTTTTATTTTATTATAAACACCTTTATTGAGTTGAGTTAGGTTTTTTTTTTTCCTTTCTTGTATGAAGTTTCTTAACTGTTCTTTATAAAATATTTTTACCTCACGTTGTCTTCGACAATTTTATTTTGTAGATTTGAAGATAACAAGCAACGCCTCAAATTTAATTTTGTCATCATCAGCATCACCATGAAAATTTAGCTTGGGTATTTTCCCAAAAGACCATTTACATTAATATGATCCTTTTTATTTTTTTGTATGTTTTGTTTTGTTTTTTGTTTAAAGGAAATTTGTTCAATTTATTTATTTCATAAAAAGATATTCATAAACTGTCTATCTATTTGTTCTTAATCAATAATTTAGAAAGATTTATAGTTTTTTTTGCAGATCATTATTTTTTCGGAAGAACAAAAAAAGTTTTTCACTTTTTTTAATCTGTAAAAAAGAGAAAACATATTAAATTGTCAAGGTACATTTATTGTACTTGCATAGGATAATGATGTAGTATCACTAAACCATTTGTTACTGAAGTTATTATATGTTGAATATACCTATTATTAATTTTTTTAGTTTATCAGACATTTTGCTTAATCCAAGCATCAGTTATGTTGTTCATTTAGTGAACTATAACAATTAACTGAAAAAGTCATCATTTATATGATGTTAAATGTTATAAAAACTTAATACCTATTAGTTACAACTACTATTAGTAACTATTTATTAATGTTAATGATGTTATTAATAATATACTAATTAATTTAGTGTAATATAAAAATTTTAAAAACACCAAAAAAAATTTAGCATTGCAAACATGTAAGTTAAATTGCAATGAAAAATTAATTATCCAAACTATGAGAATTTATCATGGTCGCGGTAAGTCACTTTTAATTTGTTAATGTTAATATCAAAGAGCTCAGACCTTGAGTTAGTCTCTGCCAACATACACAAAATAGGCTCCAATTTGTCGTAGTCTGTAGAGCGGTGTGACATATTAAAAACCTCGAGCAATGTACTGAACGAATATGAATATTGTGCGAGCAATGTGCTGAACGAATATGATATCCACCATTGAAAGGATTTGTTTTCAATTAAAAAAAACTTTCTACATGTGCAAGATTTCAACCTGTTTAATAAGCAACTTGCTTAAGCACTCTGATCATCGACGTCCCAAAGAAAAAATCAATTAAATAGTGAAGCTACATTTATTGAAATTTTAATTGCATATTTATAGGAAAGTTTACAAATTTATTTGTTAAAAGTATTATTTTATTCGCATTTAGTATTAACCAATAAAAAAGAAACTGTTATCGTAAAAACAATAGAATTTTTCGTTTTTAAAGAAAAGTCATATTTTTCTAAAAAAAAAAAACTAATGTTTTTTTTTCGTAAAAGTAAAAGTTTTCATTTTTTCATTGTTTTTGATTTTTATTTATTTTTTTTTTTCTTTTTAATTTTTTGAATATAATAAATAAATTGGACAGTAAGGAATAATATTTTAAGGTAACAACTACTGTTTAAAGATAAATATAAAAATTCAAAAACAAAATAAAAAGATGTAAATTAAAGAAGGAGAGGAAATGAAACAAGGATATCTATTTAATAATAATAGAAGGGACAATCTTTATTTTTGCTCAGTAAATTAAAAGAAATTGAAATTGTTTAAAACAAGATTTTTATAAAACGATAAAGAATTTAGATGCAAAAAAAAAAAAAAATCAGGACAATTGCAAAAAAAAGGACTTATTTTTTAAAGTTTGTTATAATTGAAATAGAAACAGCAAAAAAAAAATATAATAAAATTAATAGGTATACTGATAAAATTCGCAAGATGGTTTTTTTTTTTTTAATAAGCGAATTTTAATCTTCGCAGTATTTTTTGTTAATTCAGTTTTTACTAAGTTTACGTATCAATTAAATTTTTAGCTTTATTTTTAAACGCACATTTTAATTACATTCTAAAATATTTCATAAAAAATCAGAGTGATTAATTTAGATTAGGTATAGTAAAGTTGACAGAATCTCTGTAAGGACTTAATTTTTATTTTAAAAACTACTTTAAGAATTGTTTAAATTTTTTGAAAAAAAAAAGTATGTATGCATTTTTAAATTACGTTGCATTGTGTGAAAATTCATTGACACTTAAAAAAAAAAAAAATTCTTATTTTTAATTTTCTCTTTATAATTATATCATATTCTTTTTTTTTATGAAATTTGCCTTTTTAACACATATATATTTACTACTACTAAATAATATTATTTTATGCCAAAAATTAAATTATCAGTTCATAATTTTTATTTCATTAATAATAAAACCAGTAATTAACATTGTATAATCCAGGATATTAATATGAAGTGAAAGAATAATAATTATAAAAAAAAAATAAAATTAAATATACAATAATTATAATATTTCCATATCTTTAATTTAAACATAACATACATTTTAATAATTTTAAATTTAATTAAATATGGAAAAAAAAAACAAATAAAATGTTAAATAAATATATAAAAATGATAAAATGAAAAAAAAAAAGATAATATTTATTAATACTATTATAATTTTAATAAGTTTAATTAAATTACAACTGTAAAACATATTTTTTTTTTTCTATCAATATTTTAATAACATTTTTTTTCCCCCCATATAAATTGTAATAATTTTATAATTTTTTCTATATATCCTTTATGAAAATCAATTCAATATTTATGTATTCAATATAATATATATATATTTGATTTTCTTTTCCTTTTCCTTTTATTTTTTTTTTTTTTCAAAAATGACTAATAATACACATACCATATACGTACACATATGTTATATAAACTGATAACCATTACAGAATTAATGAATTTAAAATGTAAAATATTTATTACGTATATGGAGTTGCCAATATTTAACTTTTAATATTTAACGTTAATATATTTCATTTTTTGTTATTTATGTTAACTGTTCAATCGTCGCCTTTCACCTAAAAATTGTGTTATTTTTTTTTAAGTTGTTTTTAGTACATTTCCAAAAAAAATTTGAAAAAATTTGCTTATTAGTTTAACTCTGTCCGTCCGTCCGTCCGTCCGTCTGTTTACAAAACTTCTACACCGTTAAAGATAGACAAAAATAATTTTAACCATGGGTAGGTCCCATAAAAAAAATAATTTTGTAGAACACATTTTTCATGTAGCCCCACCCATTACGGAGCTACAGCCCCTCAAACTTTGAAAAAGCCCTATTTTTAAATGCATATATCTTATGTTCTGCTTAAGATTTTTTCAAGCTGAAAACGTCATTCGACAGGTATTTTTTTAGCTTTGTAAATTAATATCAAAATTATACAATTTTTTTAAATTTAGTATTTAAATTTACCGTTATGTGAAAACCAAATTGTGCATGATTTTTCTAGTTTCATAACTCCGGCACGCTCCGGCAGAGGATTAAAATTTTGAGATAAGAAAGAACTTTTAGAATTAGTATAAGTTTCCTCAGAAAATTTTTTGATAGCACCCCCGGTTTAAGAGTTATTACGCCTCAAAAATTGAAAATTTGCTATTTTTAGACACCTGTAATTTAGGAACCTGTAAAAATTTTTCTTCAGCAAGACATGAAAATTAAAGGTTCAATAATATATTTTTACGTGTGTTAACGGCTTTTCTTAGTTATATAGGATTCCGGATTTACGGCCCCTTAAAATTTCAAAAATGTCCTATTTTTTTATTATTACATGAAATTTTCAAATTTTTGTGCAAGTCACAATTCTAAACAGTTTGTATTGAGTTTTGGAAATGTGCGCTTTTAAAAACCGTTGGTTTATATTCTACCTTGTTTTGTTTTGTTTAAATTTCGTTTATGCTCGTGTTAGTGTCAGCAGGGATTTCCAAGGCTGAATACTTTCTTAAATGTTAGTTGGCTTGTTATTTACTACTAATTCTATTCACTTCTTTCTATTACATCTACTCTTTAATTTATTTTAGGATTGTTATGCTTATTTTTTACTGTGGTACTCTTTTGCTTCACTCTTAAAATATGATATACAGCAAAAATAAAAATGAATCTGTTTTAGATCTTTGTCTATTATTTTGGCATATTATGTTTTAAAAGTTTTTCGTTCTTGTACTATCAGTCTTTTATGTTCATTAAAGCTATATTTGATAAAACCATATTTTTAATATAAGTGTTCTAATTATTAGACAGCCATAGTATACATCTTTTTATCATTCTCTACTTAACTATTTTAAATTTCAAGGTTTATAATAATCTTTTATTTATTTATTTATAGTAAAATTTTTAAACAAACATACAAATGGACGAACAAATTTAAAATCGAACACATTTTATCCATATTTTAATCAAATAAAAAAAAAAAAAATTATAGAAAAATAAGTTAATTAAACAAAATTTATAATTTTACACAAATATAAATTAAAAAAAATATTAAAAGTTTATTATTAATTCGTTTAAATTAAACAAAACGTTTTTTTTTTTAATGAATTTCATGTTATTTTAGAATTTATTTTTTTTTTCTGGATTTATCAAAAACAAATATTTTCACTTTTATATTTAATTCAAAATTAAGTTCAATAAACTTGTTTGCTCTTTTTAGCACATTTTTCAAAAGGAAATTGAAAACATTTTGCTTATTAATTTCACTCTGGTCGTTCGTACTTGTGTTTGTTCATCTGTTTACAAAACTTTTACACTATTTAAGATACAGCAATGTATATTTTAAACATAGATAGATCTCATAAAAAAATTAATATTGTGGAACAACTCTTTTATGTAGCTCGCACTCATTATGGAGCTAAAGCCTCTCAAACTTTCAAAAAAATCTATTCTGAAATGTATATAACTCAAGTTTGCAATTTAGTATATAAATTTACCGTTATGTAGAAACAAAATATTGCAAAATCTTGCTTTCTACATAACTTCAGAACGCTCTTAGACTGGATCTAGAAATTTTTATGAGATAATTTTATAAAATAAAGATATTAAGGAATTAACATAAGTTGCCTCAAAAAATTATTTTATATCTCCTTCTATTTATCACCTATTAGGCGTTTAAAACTAACTTAAGAACCTGTACTTATTTCACAAAGGTAAAAGGTAAAAAGACAAACTTCAACATTATGCTTCTACATGAGGTAACAGCTTTTTCATTAATTACATAGAGTTTCCTTAAAATAAAAGAAAATATCTCTTTATTATTCACAATTTTTCTAATTTATAAAATTCTTAGAAAATCTACAAATTTTGGTGTCAGTCCCAATATTTTAAACAGTTTTTATTGCTTTTTGGAAAATGTACGATTTGAAAAACTTTTGCTTTTGTATCCTGCCTTCTTTATTTTAAAACAACTCGTAACAACTTAATATTTAATTTTAAAAATTTGAAATGTAAATTAATATAATAAAAATCAAAATTTAAACAGTTAAATGAAATTCAAATAACTTTAAATTAACATACTTATGAAGGAGAGTTGTATTTTACTTTCGTTATTATTTTGCCCAGTTATTTCGATAAAATTTTAAAACCTGTTTCGGATCCTACGTTATAATAAGTACCTACTATTAATAATTTTAAATACATAATGTATTATTTATTTCGGCATAGCTAATGATATGATCTAATTAGCGTTTTAAGACGAAATCTTTCGATTGAAACGATATTTATTTAAGCACTGCCCAAATGATAAGATTGTTGTACTAAATTTAAAATCCATGTTCCAATATTACAAATTACAATATTATATTAGTCCAAGTAAACTTATATATTATAGAAAAGGTCAGTCGTCCTAAAGAAAATCAGATACATATTTTCATACTATATACATAATATATGTAACTTTAAAAAATTTAAATACTATATATTAGAATACAAAACTATATAATAGAATAATAATAGATACTATTATAATTATTTTATATAAACCCATTGTGTATCTACAAAATAATTTTGGTATAATTATTGCTAATCCTCTTTATTAGTATCTATAAAGTCTCTATTGTCTCCATCAAATGGATTAAATTTTATTTAAAAAAAAAAATCAATATGTTAAACTGTAATAAGAATTACTACTGCCATTATCCTTTACTAAAAATCAACTTACAATTATTTTACTCTGTTTAAAATTAAAGTTGATATAAAAAAAATATGCAAATATATAAAATTAATGGGGAAGAATGTTTAGTTGACTGCACAAACTCTAGGATATCCGTACGAAAATAAATTATGCTCTTACTATAAAATTTAATCATCTTTTACGAAATTTCAAATATCTGATTTAATTACGTATCAAGATATATTTATATAAATTTTAAAGTTGTACTGCAGCTATCCGAACCTGTTGTACTAGAGCAATAAAATTTTCCAAAAGTCTTTAGCATAAGACTTAACTTCTTTTCATAAAATTTCAGATATCTACCCTCAATAGATAAGAAAAAAGAAGTTGTATGTAAGCTATTCGAACTTGCTATGCTAGAGCAATCACACTTTACAAAAATTGATGACATAAAACTTGATTTTCCTTCAATAGAAACAGAGTTATTTTCATATACGAAAAGAGAAATTGCATGGCGGTGACTCCGACACGACGATCAAAATTGCTGGATTTTAATAGCAAAACTAACAATTTTACCAAAGTGAAAAAAGATAAAAATTACAGAATGCTTTTTTGTTTTTTAAGTAATCGTGCAGGCGTAAGGACGATCAAACGAACGTACATAGCTTAATCGACTCAGAATTCGATCCCGAACAGAAATATATATAATGTATATACAGAAATATCTTCGATCTTCTTTGAGGTGTCACAAACATAATGGCAATTTTAAAATACCCTACTGAGGACTATGTTCATACAATTATAATAAACTAATATAGAAAATTTATTAATTTAAAATTATTAGTAATAGGAATAAAATTAATAACCGTTTGAATTATTCAATCATATTTAATTTCTATATTCATAAAGTCAATGAATTTTAAAGATAAATAATATTAATATGCACATATACTTAAAATGATAAAATAAATCAAAATATAATGATAGCATAATATTTTTATTAAACAGACCATATAATAAAAAAATAAAAAATAAATTAATTATTAAAATTTTAAAAAAAGAAAATCACTACAAAATTATTTATTCAAAAACAAAAATTTTCACTAAATTTAATAAATTAATTTTTTTTTTTTTTCAACTGAATGTAATTAAAACACTAAAATTAAAGAAACAAATGTATGTACATATATTTTAAATATAAAATATTTTCAAAACAAGGAAATACATACAATAAAAATTATATAATTGAATTGAAAAATTCAAATAAAAGGAAAATACTTTACAACTTGTTAACATTTTTTAGCAGATTTTTTGAAAAAATTTTTGAAAAATTTACTTATTTAATTCATTTTGTCCATTCCTTTACTTACAAAATTTCTAGACCATTATAGATGGTGGAATGTAATTTTAATATATGTATATTAATTTTATAAAACAAATTTTTTATACAGTTCCAGCCATGAACGAAGCAACACCGCCATAAAGATAAATTTCGTCTGACAAAAGAACTATTTGCAAATATTTATATATCTTAAGATATCCTGATATATTTTGGAAATTTTAAAAATTTTATAGCGCAGGAACTTTTTTTAATATTAAAGTTCAACACATTCCCCTGAGGAAACAAGTGCAGTTCCTCTTGGTGACTTTCGAGTTTTCCACCAACCCTCGTACAAAAAAAAAAAAAAAACGCAAAAAAAAAAAAAAAATTTTTTTTCTGCAATTTAGTATTTCAATTTACGATTATGTGAAACCAAAATTTTTGTTCCTTCATATGCCCGAAATGTTTTTAATCATAAAACCTATGAGAATTTTCGAGAGAAAGAATATGTGAAGTCTCCATAAATTTTCTCTGAAAAAAATCAATGTACTCCCACCTGTTTCGGAACTATAAGGGATCAAAAATTGAAAATTCTTCATTTTTAAAAACTTGGACACCCTTGTGAAAAACTTAAAATAAAACACAAAAACTTAAATTTTTATAATTAGGTTTGAAGGCGTATGTTAATACCATTTTTTATTATTATAATTATATAAGTATAGGTTATCTACATTAAGGATTACAATTCTTCGTAATTCAGTTTTCCTTATTGATGAAAGTTGATTTTTCACAATTTAAAAACAAATACAAATAAATCTGAAGTATGATTGTATTAATACTAGATATAATTTTGATCACTCTTAGGGATTTTATATATAATATTGCCAAATATAGCATTAAAATGTTAGTTAAAATCTGATTCTAAACAATATTATAAATAAATGAGTAGAATCCATCTTGTTAATTTTGGTTAGTTGAATTCCTATTTATAAAACACCAAACATTTGATGGTATCTCTACTATAGAAAACAAAATACTCATAATTAATTCAAATTTTAGGAAGGAAAATTGAATAACTTTGATGATAACATTTTATTCAACTAGAAACAAATATTCTTTTTGTATATTTCATAATATATACTTATATACATACATATAATATTATATATTTTGATTAATAAATTAAGTTCATTGCATTTTTCATTTAAATTTTAAATAAAATTTAATGAATTTTATTTCTTCAGTTTACGTTTCTGTACAAGAATATTTTAAAAACTCGCTACCAATTACAAAATATATGAAAATGAAAAAAAAATTGAATGCTTTTAGTATATATAGATACATAATATACATATATGTATGAATAAAATAAATATATTATATTCAAAATTAATTAATTTTTTTTTATTTCCTTGAATTTTTTTTATTATTTAAATATAGGAAATAAATGACTTATAGTAACTTTTGTTAAATTTTAAAAATTTTTATTGCAAAAAAAAAAGAAACCATTCAATTGAATAGAAAATTATTTCATTTAATTTAATAAAAAAAAGAAAATTTTATTTATATATATAAATGAATCAAGCAACAAAGCGAGAATTTTCCTAAAATTGAATGTACACAAGATATTATAAGACACAGTCAACCATAAAACATCTGACAAAGAATAATTTTTTTTTTTTGTTGCTGGACATCAGCTAAATATCCTAAGGAATTTCGAAAATAAGAATTGTTAATCTAGTTCGATGGAAAATTTTTTTATACTTCAGAGTTTAACGTCATTTTGCGCGGCCCTAACTCAAAACAAGGTAGAATGTAAACCAACGGTTTTTAAAAGCGCACATTTCCAAAACTCAATACAAACTGTTTAGAAGTGTGACTTACACAAAAATTTGAAAATTTCATGTAATAATAAAAAAATAGGACAGTTTTGAAATTTTAAGGGGCCGTAAATCCGGAATCCTATATAACTAAGAAAAGCCGTTAATACACGTAAAAATATATTATTGAACCTTTAATTTTTATGTCTTGCCGAAGAAAAATTTTTACAGGTGCCTAATTTACAGGTGCCTAAAAATAGCAAATTTTCAATTTTTGAGGCGTATTAACTCTTAAAGAGGGGGTGCTAGCAAAAAATTTTCTGAGGAAACTTATATTAATTCTAAAAGTTCTTTCTTGTCTCAAAATTTCAGGTTCCTATCTAAAGGGGTGCCGGATTTATGAAAAAAGAAATTTCATGCAAAATGTGGTTTTCACATAACGGTAAATTTAAATAGTAAATTACAAAATATTACATAATTTTGATATTGTTTTATATAGATAATAAAATTTTCGATCTTCTGGCGGTTTTCGATTGCAAAATTATTACGCAGAGCCCGAGATATATACATCGAAAATAGGGCTTTTTCGCAATTTTGAAGAGCTGCAACTTTGGAATCCTTTACAACAAAAATAAACCTTTAACACACGTAAAAATATATAATTGTAGCTTTAATTTTTATATCTTGTAAAAGTGAAATATGTACAGGTTCCTAAGTTACGGTGTTCAAAAATAGCAAATTTTCAATTTTTAAGCCCTAATAGCTCATAAACAGGGGGTGGTCCGAAAAAATTTTCTGAGCAAACTTATACTAATTCTAAAAGTTCTTTCTTGCCTCAAAATTTCAAACTTCTATCTAGAAGGGTGCCGGAGTTATGAAAGTAGAAAAATCATGCAAAATTTGGTTTTCACATAACGGTAAATTTAAATACTAAATTTAAAAAAATTGTATAATTTTGATATTAATTTACAAAGATCAAAGAAATACCTGTCGAATGACGTTTTCAGATTGAAAAAATCTTAAGCAGAACATAAGATATATGCATTTAATAGGGCTTTTTTAAAGTTTGAGGGGCTGTAGCTCCGTAATGGGAGGGTTACATGAAAAAGTTGTTCCACAAAATTATTTTTTTTATGAGACCTACCTATGGTTAAAATTGTTTTTCTCTATCTTTAACGGTGTAGAAGTTTTGTAAACAGACGGACGGACGGACAGAGTGAAACTAATAAGCACATTTTTTCAAAATTTTTTTGGAAATGTGCTAAAAAGTGTCAACGAAAGTGAAGAAATATTTGTTATGTGAAGTTATGTTTTTTTTTGTTCTCAGAAAAAATGGAATTCACAGAGCAATTAATTGAAGAAGTAAAAAAAAAAATTCGGTATTATACAAAAAAAACATTGTCTTTCAGTTTTTAAGAATAAACAAACTTCATAAATAAAACAAAATCTGAAAGTTTTCATTGTGGCAGAAATTTTTTTACACCACTTAAATGAGTGTAAAAAAAACTTTAATTGTAATTGCAAAAGTAGTTTTATTAAATAATTCAGCCAATGGTGTAGTGATTGAGACACCGACCTTTTCATAAGTCTTGTGTTCAAACCTCTGTTCGGTTATATAAATTAATAACAAATATTTAGAATATAGACTTTTCTTATAATAATTTATAAAATAAATGGTATAAAAAAATACATGGCGTAGAAATAGGAAAAAAAAAATTGTATTTCATAGCCTTTTACTAGATGCCAAGTAATTAATGGTTTAGTAACCTAATAATTCCATTTGAAGCTTAATTAAATATGAATAATAAATGACTTAGAGTTTAGACGATGGCTTTTTCTCTTCTAAAATTAAATAATTTGCATGTAAATAATAATATGCATTATACAGTTTAATTCTCTTCGTTAATTTATTCCTCAAAGCATAATTTTTTACACTTACTTATATTTTAATTAAATTTCTTATAGTTAAAACAGCAGTTATTTATACTATTTACAAGACTAAACTAATTGAATTTTTTACCAAACTTTAAAAGCCTAAATTAATAATGCCCCGTATTCAAGTTAATTGTATTCCTACAATCAATGTTACAATTACCTTTAGATTTCATATGTTAAAATTTCATTGGCAATTATAGTTGCTTTGTGCATTATTATATTCATTTAATAATTTCCACTTTTAAAATAATTCTAAATATTTGTACAATATAAAGACATAATCTTTTTTGTATCGTGTGTCACTTTTAGGAACGTAAATAAAAATTTTATACTATAGATATTATAAAATATTCTCTTTCTTTATACTTTTCTACAAAAATATCTTTTTGATTTACTATAATAAAAAATTTAATAAATTCCATTATATTTTCATTTAACAAAACACATGTAATTTTCTTAAATTGGTTTTATTTAGAATTCATTAAAATAAAAAACATTATATTACACAATACATATTACACGTAATTTACATGCAACCAAAAGTAAATTATTAGGTAAAACATATCTATTATCTAATTTAAAATTCAAATTCAATTTTAAAAAAAGAAAGGAAAAAAACAAAAAAAATTAATAGTTTAGTCTTTAAATTCTGCACCATCGTCCGTTTTTTTATCATTTTTTTTTTCTGTCTTTTTTTGCTAACAATCTAAAGAAAATTACAAAATAAATAATTCCTTAAACGGATTATACACCATTTAACAAATGTGTAGGACATATGCAAATTATCAAGGTTTATTTTTTAGCAAAATAGTCTTTAAAAAAACAAAAGGATCAAAAAAAAAAGTTGCACATTTTCTTTAACCTTGAACTAAATTTTTTTATTAATTTTCATTTTAATTTAAAAGAAAATTTAACTCAATTCAAACAATAAGTAAAATTCTTAACAATTTAACTTAACACAGTTATGGATTTTATAAAATGTTACCTATGTTTTAGTTTTTTTTTTTTGTTTCCTTATATATATTAGTCTTATTTAAATGTATTATCCTTTTTTTTCTTCAACATGT
The DNA here is from genome assembly GCA_947095535.1 of Poecilobothrus nobilitatus. Taxonomy (NCBI): domain Eukaryota; kingdom Metazoa; phylum Arthropoda; class Insecta; order Diptera; family Dolichopodidae; genus Poecilobothrus; species Poecilobothrus nobilitatus. Next base: position 240,677,651 of record OX352774.1, on the reverse strand, counting down.
GTGACAAAGAAAATGAAAAGGAAATGTTTTATTTTTTTTTCTTGCTTTCATCCTTTTATTATTGTTATTGATTTTTGTTTTAGTTTCTCATTTTCTTTATTTAAAAGTTTCCTTGTAGTAAACTTATAAGTTTATCTCTTAGCTTTGTCTTTATTAAAATTTAATATTTTAATCTGTAAATATCAATTTGAAACAAGTTTTTGTATCTAAGCTATCCTCATTTATAAATAAAATTTCAGAATTTTCAGTAGTAGATATACTTAGATTTAACATTATCCACACTCCACAGCCATGTGGCCAGATTTAAGGTTAAAAAGATTTAAATGTATACTTCCTCCCTCTAAATCTAAAATAAGACAATTTGTAGATATACTTAGATTTAACATTAACCACACTCCACAGCCATGTGGCCAGATTTAAGGTTAAAAAGATCTAAATGTATACTTCCTCCCTCTAAATCTAAAAGAAGACAATTTGTTTGGTGTAATTACTGGTTAGTATCTTATCGATAGGTATACTAGAAGATTAAGTATGCATGTGGATGTTAACTGTTGATTTTTCAGAAGAATTTATGGTATAGATAGCTATAGATAGAAATTGATGTTCCAGTTTGTCAAAAAAAGGCTGAAATTTTTTGTAAATAAGTTTCATTTTTGAAGATGCAGGTAAACTCTCTGACATGGATCTGAGAAGTTTTCAATGCTTCTTCTATCAGAAAGGTATCATCAGGACATAAATTCAGTGAAACTGAATATCAACTCTGGTCGAATAGGTTTCTCTTAAGTTTTTGAAGGTACACTACAAATTAGAATCTAGTGATTACTAACTAATGCGTTAGCTCAACCTTCATCAATAAATATATATATATATATATTAACTAAAAATATTTAGACTAATATAAAATATCTAATGTTTAATAAAGCTTTCTCCAAAGTTTTTTTTTTTTAGATACTTTTATAACATACTTTTAGTAACTAAGTAGAATTTATCAGACATTTGTTAAAAAAGTTAAAATGTTTTCCGTTCTTTATTAAAACTATTTTTACAGTTTAGATTGCGGAATATTTACTTCATTTGAAAAGTACACACAATTTATTCTTTTTATTTTCACCAACAAGAAATATCTGAACAAAATTTCAAGATCTAGTCCACTAGGTTGTGGTCATATTACTATTATTAATTTTATATAGGTTTATTATTTTTTTTTTTGAATATAACCTGATCGGAGTTGAAATCAAAAGCTTTTATCTGAAAGGCTTGTAACTTAAGTACTGCCTCCTAGATCAGATAGCACAGATTATTTAAAGTTATAATCGAAATATATGATTCGACTTTTACTTTTTTAATATTTCCTAACTATACAATATATAATATACGATTACAATTTTACAATGGCTACTATTGCAACTTTCTCACCTAGTCATTTTATTCTAACTACCAACTAATCTAATCTTGATGATAAATGACTCTGCTTAAATTAAACACTAATAGATTTCCATCACTAATAGTGTAACAATGTGAAATTAGACTGCCAATATTCAAATAGCTTCTATAGATTATGACAATTTGGTTTCACTTTTTTTTTTTTGTTTTTGTAATAATTTTTTTTTATTACCATTGATTTACGTTTTCTTTTAAAGTTGTTAGTTTTTTACCTTTGATTTTTTACATATCAATATTTTTCTTTTGTTCTTTTTGCACTTCAATTTGATGATAAAGAAAAAAAAAATTGTACTAAAAAGTACTAAAAAAACGGATGAATGTGTTTTTATTTCTCTGTTATGAAATATTATAAATTTTTATTAGCACTACTCTACTATAACTTCATTCCCACTTTTAAAAAATTCATAAATACAATTGAATCCCTCTTTTGGGACATCCGGATTTTCAATAGATTTATGATATCTTTAGTATACCATAAAAATAAAATATAAGAATATTATCGTTATTTCTTGAGAGTTATAAAATATGATGTATATATATGCAGATATTATGCAAAGTATTTCCTACAAAATAAATAATAAAATATAAACTGCATGAATAATAAATATTTTTGAATAATATTTTATATTAGTTTAAAGAATCGGTTAAAATAGTTTGGTAAAGAATTGAGTTCAAATCGGAAAGAATCATTTTCTTTATGAAGTGTGATGATTGCTTTGTTATATATTTAATTTTTTTTTTTTTTTGGTTTTTGTAGAATATTTGCAACTTTATAACAATTTGTATTTTAAATACCCTTTATTTATTCCGTTTACATGATCAATTTTACATAATTCTTTTCTTTTAGCTTTAGTTTTCACTGAAGTATTTCTCTTTCACATTTTCCAATTCCTTAAAAAATAGATCCAAAAATTTATAAAAAAGAACAACAAATGAATGTAACAGTAAATCAATGCAACCGACTTATTAATGCTCCACATGTGAAAAAGATGCATGTGGCAGCTGCTTGATCCGCCTCTCTTTCCTTTCTTATTCGAGTTAAATGTCAGGAACGTAAAAGGGGCATGATTTAACACTCTTGTAAAAAATTTCAAATTTATATCTTTATTAATTTCGAAGATATGCTTGCTATAGGTCTTGGAAGGTGTATGTCAGCTACCAGAACCGCCACTCCAATTCATCTCAAATTTGAGGGACAAAAAAAAACACCATTGTGCCAAATTTAAAGGTTCTACCTTTGTTGGTTTTAGACTTATGCTGTTTTGCTTTTGGGCTCGTTTGGAAGCTTCCAAAATCCAAATCCATGGAGCGATTTTTTCCCAGTTTCAATCACCGCCTTTCTTTCGTAATTAGTAACCTACTATGTATATAATTTACATCAATATATATTTATAATTATTAGTTTTTGAGTTATCGTACGAACGGACTGTGACACTGGTTAAGAATTTAATTAGATATACATGTCCATATCTAACTTGTTTCCTTTTGGTGGTTACAATTTACAAACACCATACCAAATTTAATATACCCTATATTTTAGGGAATAAAAGTTCGTCTAAAAGAACTTCTAAAAAATTTCAAAGGAAACAAAAGAATATTTATAATATTCACTAATAAATAAAATGACCGTGTAAATTTTCTCTAAACAACAGTAACAACAACAAAACAAAAATAGTCAAATTGATACAATGCAAATATTTGTACTATATATATAATATATTGAAAGATATTTGAACTATATATTGAGACTCTGAGAGTAATAAAAAAAAATATATATATTTGGAGTAAGAGAGAGAATTAAAGATCATTTCTCTTTATTTTGATTATAATGTTTACGATTACAAATCCAATAAATAATAGTATAAAAGATTTGGGTTTATATTACTTATTTATGTTTTTACATAACCAATACATAAGTAATAAATAAAATATACATAATTTGTTTTTCGTTTTTATTTTTATTTGAAAATTCATATTTTTCTTGAAAAAAAAAATAAATAAATAAATACGAAATTTAAAAATAGTGTTATTATGATAAAGTACATCATACTGTGTTGTAAATTTTCTGTATGTTTCCTTTTCCTTTTTCTTTTGTTTTTTTTTTTTTTGTTTTGTATTTTTTTTCATTGTAAGGATTTGAATTATTTGTTCTTTGACGAACAACAAGAAAAAATAAAAAAACAATAATAATGTGTTACGTTATAAAAAAAATTTATGAATTGTATTTAAATAAAAAATTTTATTACCAACAATATTTTTTGGATGAACTTCATGAAACAAACACATAAGAAAAAACTTTTTTTTTTTCTTTTTTTAAATTTAACAAAAAATCAAAAAATTTTATTTTAATTGTCTTTGTTTTCATTTCATTTTAAAACATAACATGATTGTATAAATATATGTATGTATTTTTAATTTTTTTTTCTTTGTTTGCTTTGAGTCGAATATCCTTGACAGTTTTTGTATTAGTTTTTTTTCTTTTTTTTTTTGTTTTGGTATTTGATTTTATTTTGTTACTGTTTTTGATGTATTGATTTAATATTGTTTGATATTTCATTATAGATGGAGTTGATGTTGTTATAGTAACAAAATAATAATATACATTGTATGTTCAATATATGTTATACTGTACAGCAAAAAAAAAAAAAAATAAACAAAAATGAAGAAACCTATTGAAAATCACTATTTACATTTAGTGACAGCTATAATGTATGTAAATAGATGCGTGTTTAGTATTTTGCTTTTCGGAAAATTTTCTATTCTGAAATTTAGGTAAAATGATAAATTGAAAATTACAGTTTTAATGTAATAAATAAGTAAAACAAAAGAAAAATCAAATTCTAATTATTATTTAGATATATATATAAATATATACATATATAAAAGACTTATTGTTTATTGATAATTTCTGTTAATGTTTCTTTTTAAAACTATTTTAATTATTAATGTATAGATGATTCTCTAAACAAATTGTCGTTTATTTTGATTGTATACCAGAATATTTACAATTTATTATAGAATTTAATTTTTTAAATTAAATTCTATTATAACTTAAAATAAAATTAAAGAAAATTGATCTTTAAATAATTCATAAATAAACATATATATATTATATAAAATTTAAATTTTTTTCTTTTTTTAGACACATTTAATTAATTTTTGCAATATTTTCACTTAAATCGTTATCATAAACGTTGCTTTTCTTTGAGTAACAGAAATAACAAAAAGTTTTAATTTAATTAATTAATTTTTTTCATTTAACCGAATGGATAAATTATTCTAAATCTATTTGCGAGAAAATGAAACACAAATTACCAAAAGATTATTTAAATTAACAAAAAAAAGAAAAAAAATCAGTTAAAAAGCATAGGTATTTGAATTCCAATAAATATGCAAATACAATTCTTCCAAAGAATATATGTTATAATTTATACAGAATCCGCCTTAAGGTTAGATTTCCAAAAAAAAAAAAAAAAACCAAAATTCCTTAAATCTAAAACAAAAAATTTTAGTTAGAAAATATTTTACAATATACATAATTTTTGTATAAATTTCAAAAGTTATTTATCCATTATATCCTTAAGAAAAACTTTACATATATACATTTTGACATTTATACTATACAATAATAATAATAATAAGAACATTTTACTACAAACGAAAAAACCTTAAATAAATCTGGTTAAAATTATATATAGAATAAATCCCATAACAATTTCTGTACTCAAATTAAAAAGTTATTCTTCTTTTTTTTTTTTGGTTTTTTGTTTTTTTTTGTAATATTAAAATTAGTTAAAAAGTTTTTTAAAGTTTACACTTTATTGTAACAAGATCAAAAAAAATTTCTAAACAAATATTCAAAGTATGTATTTTATTATTAAGTAAATGTATACTTGTTTTAAAGTTAAAAATCAAAAATGTTAAACATTTACGATTTACATAAGGATATATGTATGTAATATTGCAACAGAATACATATATTCTTTATCAAACTTATAATATATCTTTAAGGATTATATGTGTGAATTAATTTAACACTTGATATCCTTAAATTCTTAATTGCTAATATCATTAAATAAATGGATACACTGATATACAGTATAAACACACAAAAAATTTCTAAAATTTCTAGAAAACATAATAATCAAAGTATATATTTAAAGTTCTTAACTTCTTAATACTTTAAAATATATAAAATGTTACATATTATATGTAGTCATATTTTTGATCCAAAGATAATATACATAATTGTTAACATAGTAAGGAATTATGTAAGGATTAAAAAGGTAAACACTTGTACTCTGTTTATATTATGACAATTACATAACAATAACATAAAAAAATGATTTTTTTGTAAAAATATGTAAGTCAAAAATTTAATTCTTTTAAATTTATATTAAAATAAGGGTTAATAAAACCATAAAATTTAATAATTCTTCTGACAATTCTTAAAACAATAATTTGTTTTATTTTCTTTTTATATAGGGATTACATGAATTTACATATACATATGTACATATATACATATAAGGGTTTAATTAAAGGATTCAACCGTGTGAACTAATTAATTAATTTAATTATTTTTAAATTATACTTTTTTAATTTAGTTCAACAAATTTAACAGTAAATTAATTAATTATTGGATTAAGTTTTGATTTTTTTAAATTATATTTAAAATATTTTTGTAAGATATTTTATATTTTAATATAAATAATTCATATTCTTAATAAATTTTTATACATGTACGATTATCTCAGTTATTTTAAAACTGCTCCTCCGTTTGTAACACCTCGAAATAAGCATGCTAGATATAGACTCAAGGGTATGGATCCTATCAGAATCGAAAAATTATTTTAATAAGTTTTGTCCATCCATCCATCTGCGCGCTAAAGCAATATAACTCAAAAACTAAGAAAAATTAACACAAAATATTTTTGAATCAACTTGTAGGTTCCCTATTTTTTTTTTCTTTTTTTGTTGAGATACGACCAAACAAAACTTCGGAACTCTCGAACAACTAACTTTTTTAACTCTACATTTTCCATTCAAAATTTTAATTTTTCCTACAAAATTTCAGTATAACAAGAGATTATTTGATCCATCTATATCTATCCATCCATATGAGTATGATGATGGATGATGATTAGTGAATATTAGGAAAAATTGACATAAATTATATGACATATTTATATGATATACATGGTATAGATAATATTATAATGTATTATGTTTGTGTCAGATAGTGTTAAATTTTTATTATATACAGGGTGTCCAGAACTAAAAGGTCACCAAAAACGGAAATGATAGAGAAGTTCATAACAAACAAAAAATTGTTACGGGGGGCGGTCTATTTCTAACGGTTTCCGAGATAATGCCCTTCAAAGTAATTTCGTTAACTTTTTAAAGAAATAACAACATCTTTTCCCCTATATTAACACAAAAGATTCATTTAAGTGTTGGTAGCTTTGACCTTTGAGTTTTAGACACTCTTTATATAGTATAGATATAAATATAAATATTGGTGTGTATATTGTGTCATACGCATTTTGTATACTTATTTTATTTTGATAAAAAATAAATACATATTTAATACTCTTATTTATCAAAATTCAATTATATAAATAAAAATTAAATTTAAAAGAAATTTTAAATTTTTATTAAGTTTAAGACCTTTACATATCTTTAAAACTTATAAGATTAAATAAGAAAAAACTTAGGCCAAGGTCGCTCCATACGATTTTTTTAAAAATAATGAGCAATTAAAAAAAAAAATTATATTAAGTACAAGCAAAGTGATAGTATATTATATTTTAACGCTATAAAGGTTCCATACTGGTATTTAAAAGTTGACAAGGGCAACTATATTCTTCCTCATTCAAATTTAATTAAAAATTATCTAAGTTGTAAATTTTCAATCTTAAATTTTAATCTTTATTTCAAATTTTAACAAAAAAAAAAAAAGAATTTTCTTTTAGTTTTAAAATAACGTAGTGAAATTTAAAACTGATATTTTAAGTTCTATCAATGTGTCTGACATAATATGTCCATCTTTGTTAAATTGTTTTGTTTTAAAGAAAAGAATTTCAATTAAATTGATTTGATGATAACTAATCAAAATATATTTACTTAATTTTAAAAATATTTTTTAGTTATTTTACCATAACATTTTTTTTTTTATAAGTCAGCAGTCAATCTCATTTTTATTATGTGTACGAGTAGATTGAATTTTCTCTGCTAAACCTATCTACTCCTTAAACATTTTGCAAAGAAAGAACAAAAAGTTTTGTAAACAATAAAAAAAAAAAAAAAGAGATTCATAAAATGCTGAATTTAATAATAACCATTATAAGATTATGAATTTTTGTAAAATATTTTACGTTAACTCAATAATATTTTTGATATATGTATTTAAAAACATAAATGAAATGATTTTAACCCCTTTTTCGGAAAGTTTTGAGAGGTTTTGAATTAATGTACCTTGAAAGTATTATCCATGTGATTGTTTTTATCCAAATCATTGTTTTAAAAAGGTGTTAACTCAATTATTATGTGGTCCTAGCAATCATTGCCGTTAGTCTATGTGACTGGTTTAGATAATTTTTTTTAAAGATGTTAGTTTTCGTCTATTGTGATAAAAATAATCTTTGACTTCGAAGTGGAATATAAGATGATTCTAAAAAACCCGATCCGATACTTTGATTTTTAAATAATTTCTAGACATTATTTTCCTTTTCTCTAACCAAAAAAATCTTTTATCTCTGATGTGAAAAATTTTATATAAAAATAAATAAAAACAAGAAAGAATTTAAAACGAAAGGTTTTTAAAAACGGACATTTACCAAAGACAATAAAACAGTTTAAAATACAAAAATTAAAATTTTATGTTAGAAAAAATTGTAAAGTAAAATACTCTCAAAAATACTATCTTCAAATTTTAATGAAACCCTATATAAGGAATATAAAGGAGTATACTGTTAAAACATGTAAAATTATAATGTTGACGCTTTAAGTTTTGTATTTTCCTTGCACAGGTGTTTAAAATACAGGTGCCTACAAATAGCAAATCTTCAATTTTTAACCTTTAAAAAACCCTTTAAATAGGCCGTAGTACGAAAAAAAATGCTGTGGTAACTCACAATAAGAACTTACTTTTTAAAATATCTTACTTCCCAAAATTTCATATGATTCTAATTTAAAAGTTTTGTGAAGATATGTTGATAAGGAAGCAAAATTAATATTAACGGTAAATTTATAATTTAATATATTGACTTATAAAGTTAAAAAAAATTTCCTTTAGATTGACGTTTTTAGATTGAAATGAATGTTAAGCATCTAAATTTGTGATATACACATTTGAAAATAGAGCTTTTACAAGCTTTGAAAGGCTGTAGTTCCGTAATGGATGGGGCTACATAAAAAAGAAATTCTACAAACATTAATTTTTTTATGAGGCCTAGACCTGTGTAAAATTTCGCTGGTCTAGCTTAAACGATGTACAACTTTTGTAAACAGACAGACGGATGGATGCACGGCCAGAATGAAACTAATAAAAAGCTTTTTCAATTTTTTAAAGATAATCTATCATTCTAAAAATTTAAATTTTTTAAAATTAATAAGAAATTAATATTTTTAATTAATCACAATTTAACTCTGAATGAAATAATAGAAGTATTAAATGAAAAAATTTGTAACATTTCTATTATTAAATGAGATATACATTTATATTATGTATAATTTATATTTTTTACAATCTAATAATGAGTAATTATTTTTTAAACATAAATATTAATTATTTTTAATTTTTTTTTTTTTTTATAAAATTATAATAATAATTTGTTTCTGTATTGACGCCAGACATCAAAAAGTTAATTTTTTTTGTTAACCGCATTTAGTTTCAGGTTAAAAAAAAAAAAACCTATGATTCAACTATAAAATATCTAATCATCTTTATTAGATATTATTATTAAACAATTTTTTATTGTAATTTTAAATTTTTTTTTTTTAAATATTTTCAAGGTGTCAATTTACAAATGATTACATAACTTTAGAATCTTTGTTTTTGTTTTTTAAATGGAGAAAAAAAAAAATATTTAACTATAATGTACATTATATGAGTATATGTAATATAAAAATATTATTAATTAGCTGTGAAAAAACTGAATAATTGGATGTAAAAAAAAATTTCAACGATTTTATTAGAATTTTAATTTAAGTGATTTAATTAGAGTATATATGTATATACAGAATACAATAAATGAGAAGAATAGTGCGATAAATATTCAGTGGGGCAGTATAGAATCATATGATAAAGGAAGAAAAAGTATTATATGAAATCTCTGTACTTATTACGATTATACTATGAAATAATTAAATCAAAACGATTTAAACTACAGCCTAACAGAATGTATAGTTAAATTAAAGTAGAAAAAAATCATCTTTTCGGTATTATTTATAACTATAAGATATTCTAAGATTTTGCTTTAATTTATTTTGTTAAAGTTTTTTCAAGTAAATCTCTAACAATTTACAAAAATAACTAAACCTCAATTTTCAAATACTTGTATAAATCTTTTGCCCTTATATTTCTCTTAAAATTATACCTATACCATCAGCTGCTACCATTATCTACTGAAAATATACTATATATTATGTAATAATATGTTTGAAGTTAACAGATTTTTTGATTGTGAAAGTTATTAGATTCTACTACAATTTAAATTTTTAATCTTTTTTTTTTTTTTTCCTAATTTCCTAATGGAATTCTTCCAAAGACACCAAGAATTTCCCTTTGATAGTGTCAGATTCTTACTGACTAAACCCACCTCCCCCTTTAGCCAATAAAGTGGGATGAAACCCTTATCTGCGAACGCAGTATATTGGCTAGGGAGTAGGAAAGAATAGGAAAATGGATACAGAAACATTGAATTGGAAGTGGGACTGTAAGGAAACAATGAGTCCGCCTATTATTATTATTTTGCTAACAGTGACAGATTCTTACAATTTAAGCAACCTCGTAGCCAATCTTTATTATCCTAAAATTCAAGATCCTTTATTATCAAAATAAGTTATTTCAATAACTCAATATTATAAATCTCATAATTTTATAACCGACTATAAAATCTCTAGTAATTTTTTTTTTTTTTTTTCCATACATACTTTAATAAAACAACTTTTAAAATAATGGTAGCTGGAGGCTCCAAATCCCCGCTAAACAAATTATTAAAATCCTGATTTTAAAACCAACTCTAAGATCTTTCTCCACAAATCTCTCCCCGTAAATAATGAACTCTTAAATCATTCAATGTATGAACTCTAAATTCACTCCTAATTATTTTATTTACACATAATATTCAATATAATGGCTTTAAAATACTTTTTGATGCTTTGGGATTTTCTAATTTACATTTTAAAATTTGAGATTTTGAATTTATGAAATTTTGTATTTTGGGGTTATATTTAATTTGGGATTTTTTCATATATCATTTTTTTTTTTTTTTTTTTTTAGAATTTTATAATGCTGCCACATTTTAAACATGATAATATTACGTCTCGTTTATTTTTTAGATTTATTAGAGTAGTTGTGTCATTTGACACTATTCCATACAGATCCTAAAAAATTATTCTTAAAAAACAAAATAAATTTAATATAAAAATTTTGTTTTTTATTATCCGCAGACTTTTATTTTAATTTTTATTTTTATTTTAATTTCTTAAAAAATTCAATTAAAAGCATGTAATTTTAAATAAAAATAAATTGTGCATGTAACATGTAACAAATAAATATTAATTCATAAATCTTTTAAAAATATAAAAACAAATTCTATATATTTTTATTTATTTTTCATACAAAAATATGGAAAATTAATTAAAAATAAAATATTTATATTAGAAAAAAAAAAGTTTATGAAAGTTACGAAATCAATATGTATATAGTAATAAAATATAAAAAAAATTAAATATTTTGAATTACCAGATATTACATGAAAGAATTTTGTTTTTTTTTTTTTAATACAGTATTAAAAAGAAAAATAACTACAGATATAAAACTTAAATATATAGTTAATAGGTTTTTTTAGGGAATTAGATTATTATAATTTTAAAAAAATTTTAAATTTATGTACTTTAAAATAATAATATTTTTAAAATAACAAATTATTGACGAAATTAAATTTATATTTTCTAAATGAAAAACAATAATTTTAAAATAAATATTTAATTAATAATATTAAATTGGTAAAAATTTTTATTTATTTCAAATATTTGAAGAGAATTTAATCAAAAAAATAATTATGATATTTGTATAACATTTAAAAATATGTGACTATAGTGGCGTAATTGTTGAGTTGTCGACCTTTTAATCGAAAGGTTTTGGGTCGTCTAAACCTAGGCCAAGTAATATTCAATATTAGTAATTTTATATTCGAATATTTAATATTGTAATATAAAATGAATAATTCTTGTATAAGATAATAGATGTCGTACAAATATATAATGTTTTTGTTATATAATTACGTTATATGTTACATAAGTCGAAATAAAAAGAAAAAATCTTGTACAATAGAGTCAAGTAATCAATAATTTAGTAAAAATAATGTTTCGAATAAATAACAAAGTTTTGTCTCTAATATAAATAAAAAGCAACATAATATATACTTAACGCTCGTTAAAGCAGTGGAGGGGGGAAAAAAAGAAAAGTTGTTCGAAATAAAAAAAATTAAACGTTAAAAAAAAATAACCAAACCAAAAAAAATTTAATATAGATCAAAATTCATTAAGTACCAAACAATAATAAAAAAAAAATATATAAACAAAAAATATAAATAAAATTAAATAAATAAAAATAAATAGTGCACAAATAGGATGTCACGTATACAAATACCTTAACATTTTTATTTATATTGCATAATATTGTAAAATAACTTCAGATGTTTATTGAAAAAATTATAATTAGAAATTCTAAAGTTTAGTCGAATAATTATAAATAATTTATGTAACATTGAATAACTAAGTGACTTTGTGAATACCCCTATACCTGATGCTTCATAAAGTGTTTAAGTAGAAAAAAAGGCATCATGGATATGTCCTCTTCTTATCTTGTTTAACTAACCTCTTAAATATAGTAACCCAAAAAAAAGAAGCTTACTTTGATCTAATCTACCAAAGTCTATTCTGCCATATTTTCAAAAATAAATATTTTTTTTGTGCGGGGGTAGGTTAGAATCATCAAAAGACAATATAGGGGAGTAGAACATGCTCTAGCCCTCTATCAGTGTGTGGGACTTTATACCAATAAACAGTACTTCTATTTGTTGACCAAACAATAAGTTATATGACCTTTAGTACTTATGTACTGCCTGATTAAAAGAAGTTAAGTTAGGGAATGAAAATTGATTTCAAATAGACAGGCATATTGTGAATAAAGTTATTAATGTTCACCTTTAGTCTTTGTACATTGTATATGTAGTCATATCGCCAATTTTAGGGAACAATTTCTTCTAGTGTGAAAGATGGTTCAATATTAGCACCACAAATAAATTTCCTTAGGCTGAATTATGTTATCTGGGAATTGGAACTACATATATAATTATATGTTTTATTTTGAAGTGGTTATGATTTGTATTACGAGTTTTATAGGAACTAAAAATTCTATAAAATATGTTATACTTATTATTTAAAAAAAAAAATATTATAAAATACTTAATTCACTTTCTTACGTACGTAAAAATAATATACTTATACATAACTTTATTTAATATTATAATTAATTTCATTAATTAAAAATTTTTTATCTTAAAATTTAAAACAGAAATTCTTTATTGATTTATCAATTTTCAGTAATTATTTCAATCAAAATCAATTTATTTTCTAAATTTATGAAAATTATTGATTTAAAATTACCAATTTATAGTTTATTTTAAATAATGCCTAATATACACTAATATAATATGTTTTATAAATTAATTAATTTATAATAACGCTATTTTTCTTTTTTTTGAAAAGTTCTTTTCTGACATTTGAAAAATTCATAATCTTAAACACTAAGAAATGACATAAACTAGACAAATGACTGCATTTCAACTTGAAATTTTTGTATATACATACTATATACTCGTATATACATACATAATAAATACAAAACATTATTTAATAAGATTTTTTTTTTTTTTTTCATTTAACAAAACATCAACATATCATTTATAATTAAAACGTGCAATATTGATTTACGATCATTCAAAAAAATAACAGAAAAATATGAAAGGAAAAACAGTAGCTATTAATATAATAAAAAAAAAAAAAAAAAAAAACAAAGGAAAAAAAAAAAGAGTTAAAAATTGAAGTGAACAATGCACTATCAATTATAAATTAATATAAAATGACAATAAACTTCAAATATTTATTATACATATTAACTTAATTGTTAAACATTGTTTATTTTTTTTTTCTTCTTCTTTCGGGTATACTTCTATACACTGAATCGGTTTTTTTTTCTCTATATTTTTTTTTTTTGGTTTTTCAAAAAAAAAACAACAAGAAAAACAAAACAAAAAATTATGTAATTCAGATGTTAAATATTATAATATTATTTAATATTGTATTTTTACGTCATTTTAATTGTCAGAACGTGACATACATATACAAGTATATAATATTATTGTTCAGTATTAGTTATTATATACTTATAAAAAGCATTTACATTTTTGTATATTATTTATTTTTTATTAATAAAAGTAGGTGATATTTGCGAATGAAATTCCATGTTATTTATTATGTTATTATATATATAGATAGTGATATATTCTTCTCTTAATGTAAACCTAACTAAACTGTATACCAAAAAAAAAATGTTTAGGTAAAATTCCCTTGAAATTAAATTTCATAATTTAGGGCAAATAAACATCAAAAAAAAAAATAACAAAAAAAAAAAAAAAACTCTTTTCTTTTATACATATTTTCATTTTATTGACTTTAGGTTAACAATAAAAAACAAAAAATTGGGGTTATTGTAATAATCAAAATTATTTTTGTAAAGACAACATTTTTGTATAAACACAACACTTATATATAATTTTACTTTTACTTGTTTAGTTGAAAAAAAAACCTATAAACTTAACTATATTTTTATAATATTTTACTAAACTTCAAATAACTATGTTATCATCACTTATCATATTCGATACTTTTTTTTTACTTTTTTTTTGAGTGATATCTTATCAATAATCAATATTATTTCGTGACCCCGATTTTCTTCCTTTGTATATATATATTAGGTATGTTTGATTTTCATATACTTGACTGAAAGACTGTTGATCTTTTCTGAAGACTTATAATTTTATTGTGTAAATATTCAATTATATTAAATATATAGTTTATTTAGTCCTTTTTATCTAAATATCAATACATACAAAATTATATATTGTATTGAGCAAATTAGGACACTTTAACAATAAAAAAAAAATAATACAAGAGAGTGTGTTGTTTTTAAGGTAAAAAAAAAATATTGAATGTGTATGAGGAAATAAAAGTAATCAAAAGCTGAGTAATCCAGAGGTAAAACGAAATGTAAATGTAGACGCCAGATAATTATTTCGAAACATAGTGTATATTATTATCAATTAATTAAATCTTTAAGAATGAAATAAAAAAGTTCTCCAGTATGAACCAAAATATACCAATTTATTTTTAGAAAAAAAAATTATTTTAAAATTATTAAAATATAAACTAGCACTTTTATTTTGTTTTAATGTACCACTTGTCAAAAAAAAAAATATGTTTTAGTTGGCATTAATTGCAATCGCCATTAAACACAAGTTTTTAAAATTATTTTAATATTTTTTTTAAATTATTAAAGCATTTATGTATACTTATTTCATAAATAAAAATAAAACTTTATTTTGACAAAGAAAAAAAGAAACAAAACAAAAAAGGAAACAGATTTAAATTTGTTAGTCCATTTGGCTCTCGATATGACTACAATTTTTTTAATTAAAAAATATGTTATGACAGTTTTTTTTCTTTTTTTTGGTATTTAAATATTAAATTTTGGATTTTTTTTAAAATCTTTAAAAAAAAATTGTACAGTAATTTGTTGTTATTTTCAAAAATGGAAGTTTTGGATAAGAAATTTAAACTCATTCTAACCTATTCGTATATATTGGTACAAATCCCAAAATTTTAAACTCTTACTATTCCAAGATTTAATATTAAAATAATGTGGACTTAAATAATTTTGACTTATTATATGATCACAACTGGTTGGTATTAAATTGTAGTTAGTAAGAAATTTAAAAAACTTTCAAAATAATAAATGTCTTTTAAAAAAAAAAACAGAATATATTGGCGGAAGAGATGTTATAAAAAAAAATGAATTTTAATATAAAATTTTAAAAGTAGGTTACGGTTTTAAAATAACATTTAAATAAACATTTAAAATTTCCGTTTATTTAAAATTCTGAAATCCTGTATTATTTTGACCGGAAATTTAAATAAATCACAATTAGTTATAATTATAACAAAAGCCACAATATATAGAAAAAATGTGAAACAAATGTGAGAATAGAATTTCAATTTTATGTTTTTTTTTTTCTTTTTCCTATTTCTTTTCTTTTTTTTTTTATTGTTATTTAGAAATTATTAAAACAAATAATGATAATTTTAAATATTAAACTAGATAACTCGATTAATGACTACTACAATATAAAAATAAAAATGTTTTTGGTTTTTTTTTTTTTACTACCATTAAAATTTTAATCAGTTTTATTGACCAGTTATTTTAACCAGTTATACAAGTCCAATATCCAAAATTTTGACATTAATTATTAACAATAAAAATATATAGATATATTTTGTACATTTATAAGTTTTTTTTTTGTTCTCCATTTAAAAATTAAATTATTTAGAAAAAAAAACTTATAAAAACAAATAAACATTGTTTTGTTTTTGTTTTTGTTTTAAGAAAAAGACAAAGAATTTAACCAAATATGTTTTCAGTCAAAATAATATAAAAAAAGAAACCGCAAAAAAAAAAATTTAAATATACATAAAATAACTATAAAACTAATAAAACAATAATATAATGAAAACATAAATAAAATTATTAACGTTATTTAGGTTTTAGTATTTACAAAATATTTAAATTAAGTACCTATTAATAAAAACGATATTTTTCCAGCACCTGAAAGTATGCTATAAAATTCAAATTAAAATATAAAACAGTTATTTGGCTATAGGCGTTTTTTTTTAAATCAAAGCATAGATATAAGAATGCTCGGATAAAACAGAGCTGGCACATAGTATGGTCAGGTCGCTCAAATTTAAAATAAACAACACGATTTGAATAAATTGTTATTTTTATTTTAATTACATTTAAAATTGTCAATAAACTTTTTATTTTATTTATTTATATACAGGTACCGTGGTACATAAATATGCCAGGTAGCTATAACTCCTGTTTCCTGGTGAGAATGTGGGGTGTACGAGATATTATGTGATATATTAAGTATTTATATATTGCGATATATGAATTTTTTTTTTTTTATATTATAATTATTGTACCCACCCGGGAATCGAACCAGAGACCTCTCATTCCCTTATGAATGAGAAAAGGTGCGTCAACCACTGCACCAATGGCTGAATAAATAAACTTTTTAAATAAATTTTTTAATAATCGTACAAGTTGTATAAACAAAGTTCAAGTTTTAACAATAAAATATTTTTTTATAAAATTTGAAGAAGATTATTTTGAAAATAATAAAAAAAAAACAAGATTATGCTGAAGAAGTTATGACAACGCTGAAGAAGTTGTAACAACGTTCAAATAAAACTTTTAAATTCCACTTTTGAGGAAATCTCAAGATTTTTGAAATTTTGTGTAATGAAATACACTTAATTTATATATTTAGTTCAACAAACGTCAAAATTGTTTCTGTCAATTTATTATGCTGAGCCGTAGTTCACATTATTTGTTCTGAGCACATAGAACGCGACCTGATAATGTTCTAATTTATTAAAAACAAACTACTATAATCTGAAAAATTATAATTTATTTTAACATATTCTCTGCTCTGCCTAAAAAATATTACTAAATATAAATTTAAAGCATTCGAAATACCTAATTGCAGAACTAGATTGTATATTATAATTGTAAATAATATGATAGATTTTTCTAAAATCTTTGTTTCTACCTCTTCATACCAAAAATCTTCGTTCATATTATATTAGTCTATTAATATTTTACTTATTTGCCAATAATTATGCAATTTAAAAGGAACCAAATTTGATTTTAAACAACCGTATTTTAACTATTTTTTTAATTATTTAAAAAAAACTTATATGTTGAACTTAAAAGCATACATATGTACAGACAAACAGTTAGTGATAGTTTAAAGAAAAAAATCTTTAAATTTTAATAAAATAAAAAATAAAAACTATAAAGTGATATTAAAAAATGATATAATCATCAGTAGCATATCATTAAAATTAATAACATAGTTCAAGCAGTTTTATTACAATTTTTTAACTTAAAAATAGTTTAAAAAACTACAAACGGTTAAATTTTATTGTTTTGTAAATTGCGTACCATAAACTTTTATAATAAAAACAATAACAACAAAATAAAAAAACATTTGAAAAAAAAAACAACAGTTTTGTTTTAAATCTTTATTTTTCCATTTCTAATCTTTATTACTAGAAAATTAAGTCAATATAAAGATAGTTAATTTTTTGTTTTAATTTCCAAAAAAAAAAAAAATATATAAGTACCATTTCATATAACTATAAAAGTCAATTAGCATAAAATTTTTTGTTCTTTTTTTGCAAATTGATTGTCTTTTATTTAGAAATAAAATGACTAATTAGATTTTTTTTTTTTTTTTTTTTGATTAATTTTTTCTCCTCATGTTTCCAAGATTTACTCTAAAAATAATTTTAAATTACTTACGCTTTTTTTTTTTTCTTATTCTTTGTTATTTTACTTGAAAATTTGTCATCGTTTGCAAAAGAAAAAAAAAATTTTCAAATTAAATGTGTACTTACTTTTAAATTACTAAGATAAGATAAAAACTAATTGATGTAATATAATTATCTTTTTATTTTAATTAAAACAAAAGTTCAAATAAAGGTTAAAAGAATATATAAATCTATTTGTGACCTTCTTATAGTTCTATAAAAATTATTGTTAGATAACTGACGATCATCAATTAAATATTTTATTGCTTCTTGGTAAGAGTTTATTTAACAAAAGACTTAAAATAAAAAGTGGGTTTAATGATGAATTTCACGAGCTACAATAAGAAAATATTATCATAAACAACCTTATGCTAGAATACAAACAGAGAATAATATTTTCGTCCTTGAGCTTTTAATAAAATATACACATTTAGAAAATGTATTATAATTTTGCTGAAATTTTAAATTTCAATCACAGAATCCTAATATAAACACACCGCAATGTTACCAAAAATTGAATTACTAAATTAATAAATAAATAATAACAAAAAAATTGGATATATTTAATAATAATACAATAAAAAATAACTAACACTGAGTCCCAATTAATAAGTATAACCCCTAAAGATATGCAATCAATATTTTTTTTATTTCATATTTTTCAAAAATTAAATAAGTATAGGGAATTCCGATAATGGTGATGATTAATGATAATAATAAAACATTAAACATATATTATTTTTCAAGGTCAATCAAATTATTAATGCCATTCTTTTGATATTTTGAATGGAACATTTAAATAATTCTAAACTTTTGCATACTCATATCTATATATAACTTTTATTTTCAAATATCCTTTCTTTTAACGTATTACAAAACCCAATTTTTTAATAAAATTTCTTCAATTCAAATCTATATTTCTCTATTCAAAAAAATAATAAATAAATAATAATAATAAAAAAAATTAAAAAAAAATTCCAATCAAATTCTCTTAACACTATAAATAACTTCTTTCACATGAAAATTTAAAGTAGTGTTGAAAGTTCGAAGAGTTTTTCCTTTTTATTGTTATTTGTTTTTTTATTTTTTAGTTAGATCTTCTTCTTCTACTAACTACTTTAAAAAAAAATTAAAACAAAATAAAAAAAAAACTTTTAATTATAAAATTTTTAATTTTCTTATAATTTAAGTGTGTTCACAAAAAAAAAACATATTTAATAAAAACTAAAAATATTTAAGAATTCTTTTAAAAACTCAATCGAACAAAAATATAATCTTTATAGAAAATGAAAAGGATGAACAAACAATAGGAAATAAATATGTATGAAAGAAATAAGTAAAATAAAAATGATTTTTTTTCTAGAATATTATTAAAGTATCCAAATACATTAAAATATTGCAAAATTAACTACAAAAATATTTTAAAAATTATTAAAACAAAATTCCGGTACTCTAACCATTTATACACTCAAAAACAAAAGAATTTCCACTTACTTATTTTTTTCAACTTAATTTTTATGTTAAAATTAATATAATTTTATCAATAGGAAGGTACTTTAAGAACATGGTAAAAATAACACATCAGGATTGAATTATTATTTGGCCGTTTTGATACAATTACAGTGGCAAAGCCAAAGAATAATTCTAAAATAATAATTTAGGATGTGTCGGTACTTGTATTAAGGCGACGTGTCTAAATTTACATTGGGTTTGCTAAAAAAAAATACATCCCAATGTAGGATCATTACTTGTATCTATTAATGAAAAGTTCAATGGAAGGCAACACGCCACTCACCAATAATTACAATAATATATTTAGTATCACCGGTAGGCAAATCAAAAAGCCAAAGACGATTTGATTCAATTAATTAAACTTGCCATCTGTACAGGGTTTGAACTCGCACTCTCACGATTAATAAGTGATGTGCTTAACCACCAAGCTACCGAGGCCCCAAATGTTCCTATAATTTTCATATTCTGAAATTTAATACAGACCATTCCTAATGAACAAGTATAGCTATATGCATAATATTTTTTGATATCTTTTGTAATAGCCCTAAACTATATGCTATCTGAAAAGAAAAGAAAATTTATCATCTAAGATCTATATCTACTTTATTTTATCATTGTGTGTAAATATCATTTCAGAAATTTTAAAAAGGATATTTTATACTTATGAACAAAAGCAAAAAGCAAAAAACAAAAAAAAAAAACAAGAAAAAACAAAACTAATAAAAAAAAATATATATATCTTTGATTGGAAATTTTTGTTTTAATTTCTTTTTAACCCTCCCTATTTGCTACAATACAAGAAAAATTAATACTTCTGTCAATTTGTCTTTTTCTTAATATTTTCTTTTTTATTATTTCAACAAAAAAAAACAAAAAAAAAAAATAAATAGAACTAAGAACATAAAATATTTTTCCGACATAGTAACTTGAATATTCTTAAAAAATTTTAAAGTTTTTTTTTTCGAAAGAGGGTGGTAAAATTTTTCTCTGTTTTTAATCGATTTTTTTTTAATTTTTGATTTTTATTTTCTTTAAAAATTTTCCAATGACTAGGTTTTTCCGAAGAATACTAAAATAACTGTAAAACAAAAATAAAAAAAGAACACAACTACAACAAATATATCAAATTTCACATTCAATTGATTTATTTTTTATTTTTTTTTTTAATTTCAAGGTTGATTTTTTATTTCTTAATGTTTTTTTTTTTTTTTTGTTTTACTACTATCATATTACTGTCATACAACTATTAAACCAGGAAAACAAATAAAAACAAAAAACAGTTAGATATAAAGTATTAATTTCTTATAAAAAAAAGATCACACTTTTCAACTAGTCTTTTTAAAATTATTTAATTAATTAAAAGGAAAATTTAATTTAATAAAATTCAAAAGCATTTATAAAACTAGAACTTTTTTTCCCATAAAATTTATTAAATTGAATTTTTTTTTTTTTGTTTTTTTTCATAATTAATATTCCATTAGCAAAAATGAAAATTACTTATCAATTCTAAAATATATTATTTGTATATTAAATGAAAATAACTAAAATGATATAACACAAATTACTGTCATGTCATAATACATATTTTACTATCATTTCTTCCTCCATTACGAGGAAGAGATGCAGGGTCAAAAGTCCAATTACTACTATAAGACATATTGAAGTGAATCAGAAATTGAAGTGAATCAGCTTATTGAAGTGAATCAGAAATCCCAATTTTGTTTTTGTAATGATAATACTTAATAATGCAATAATATCGTTTGGGCTAAACAGGCCATAGAGTTGGCCAGGGCATAAACTTTAATTTATACCCTGGCCAACTCTAAAATCAGATACATTTATTTTCCATATTTCGGCCAGTCTGGATATACACATACATACATATATAGGTTTATAAGTATATATCTATTGGGAGGGATTTTATAGTCTAATTCAGAATCTCATGTACTTATACATATATACACATATTCAGAAAAAGGCGTATAACACTTGTTTTGTAACCAACTCTAAAACCCGTCGCAATTTATGTCTCCAACCCCAATGGGACTTTTGATCCTGCACCGAGAAAAAACAAACTTTTAAGTGTCATAAATGTTAAATTTATTTAAAATATCAAGTTTTATAAATCGATTATTATATTGTTAAGTGTTATTTTAATATATCGACTTTTTTTTATAAATTATATATACATATATATAAAAATGATATTTTATTAATATTTTGTGGGCAAAAGATCTGTTATTGTTAGAAGCGGGTTAATATTTTAATAAACAATTAATTAAAAACAAAATAATTGAACAAATTTTAATTAATATTTAATTTTGCTGCAATAATATTTAAATATTGAAAATGCAATAATTTCATAATAATTTCATAATTCAGTAGCTTAAATTTTTACTTTGTTACATTGTTCCAAATGAAGAGTGTGTCGTTGTCTGCGTGTCGACTTCTTGATACCCGTACGAATTTTAATAGCGAACTAATAATTTTTACAAATATGAAGTGGTAAAAATTTGCGCAAGAATATTTATATTTTGTCATATCTATCACGTCTCCTTTAAAGTGTCACAGACCACAGTCGTAATTTCAAATCTAATCAACTCTGAGAACTATGTTCATACGGATGAAAAAAAAAAACAATACAACAATTACTGATTGGATTAAAATAATTGTTAATACATTTCATATTTAAACATTCCGACAAATTATTGATAATTTGTTTATAGATAATAACATTATTGGAATTTGTCGACTTGACAAGTTAGGAGCTTATGGTGAATTATTTTCATTATTTTAACAAATATTTTCACTAGAAATTTTTTCGGGATGTTTTTCATTTTTTTTAAATTATTCGAAAAAATTGACTTATAAATATTTTTTTCTTGTTATTTTTAATAACATGGAATAATTTTCCACAAAAAAACAATTAAGGTAAAATTCTTTCTATTCTTGCTTTGAAAATCTTAAAAAAATATGATTATGATTGATCACTATTTACCTAAAATTCAACCATTTTCAAGGCTATTCCAATAAAATCAGTAAATAATTGTTGTATAGATTGTATATTTTTAATAGTAAAAATATTAGTCATCTTTTTAAGATGAAATATTGCATTTAAGATTGCATTAAAAGATTCTTTACCTGCAACTTTTAAACTAACTATAAAAAAAAAAGAAAAAAAAAATTCTAATTAAATTTAAAATAAAACAATGTAATATAAAATAATTTTTAGAATGAATGAAAACAAAAATTAATATTATTTAAATAAATTCCATATAACTTTATAATTATTCTTTCTCATCAATCAATCATTTTGTAAATTGTATAATTAGTTTAACTTAAATATCTTAAAGATATTCAATAATAACTCCCTATGGATATTTTAATATATATATATATAAAATAGTAATTAATTAATTATATCATTGATTTTTATTCAATTATTAAATATTGTATTATTAATTCTTATTTTTTTTTTTTATTTTGTTTAATTATAGGACCAGTTAATGTCAGACATCATCGAATGCAAAGAGATATCTATAATGATTTAGAAAATAATAGACCAACAGTATCAACACAAAATGAAACACAACAAGATGGTAATTAATTATTAATATCAATTATTTGTTTGCTTTGTTTTTTTTTTTTTTGTTTGTATTTCAAATTCAAAATTATAAAATCAAAGAAAATTATAAAACAAAAAAATGTCATCATTTATTCCTTAAAGGTACTTGTTTATTGGATGGAATTATAACAAAACGAGCGACTATTCATTGTGAAACAAAACCAGGATGTAAGGCAATACAAAAAACAGGATACTGTTGTCCTGAATATCAATGTGGTAATTAATAGTTTTTATTACTTTATTTGTATATTTATTAATTTTGTTTTTTTGTTTTTTATGTATTAGAATAATAATTATATACCTACTTGTTATCCATTTTTATGTAATTTATTTTCTTTAAGGATTATAATTTTTAAACATAATAATATATATATATAAACAGTATTAAGATACAATGATCCAAATATTTGTACGTTTTATTAAAAAAAAAAAAGAAAAAATATTTTAAATTAATTTATTTAATAAAATATAAAATTAAAAAATTGAATCTCTTCTGCAAAAATTATTTTAATTTCTTTTAAGATTTAAACAGCCCTTTCCACCAAAAAAAAAAACCATTATTCCATCTTTGAAGAAAACCATTCATTGTTTTTTCATTTTACTCGTAATCCATACGGTATTTTTAACTTTAGTAGTCACAAAAAAACGGTTTTAAATTTGTTATATTATATTTATATAACAGTTATAACAATTTCCATAATCTTTAAAATAAATAAAATAAAATACTACAGCCGGTTTAACATGAAGAGTCACAGTATCTTTTTTCATTGCCAAGATTTAATTGAATGTAAAAAAAATACATAAATTTGATTTAGTTTTGATTATAATTTTCATAATATTGACAAAGATGAAAGATAAGATATTCTTTTATATAATTTTCTTTTTAATTTTATTTTTTTTTTTTTTTTATAGAATGTGAACGAGATGGAAAAATATATTCAAATGGTGAAACATTACCAGATCAATACCAAACACCCTGTAAAGTATGCTTCTGTAAAGGTATGAGTTAAATTTTCTTTTAACTATTTCTATATTTTTAAGTTAATCGATTAACGAAGAAGATTTGTACGTGTTGCTTTAAATTGTATTGAAAAGTATTAAAAAATTATTCTAATTGATGAAATAAAAATTAAGAAAATTTTGTTTCAAAATTTGCTTTAAATTTAAATTATTAAGCATTTAACAACAAGAATTACCAAATTTTTCACTTCAACCGCAAGTTGATTTACTTTCTCTCCTCTTAAATTAAAATTCGCAATATATATTTATTCAAAAATCTTCAATAAATTTATTAATCAGCATTCAATCAGTTAATAATCATCATTTCTTCTTCTTATTCTTCCTCCTTTTTATCAAACTATACACACATTTTTCTAAAGTTATTTGAGAAATTATTTTTAAATTTTTTTTTTGCAAGCCATTATTAAATTTATAATTTTTTTTTTTTTTAATTTTACAGGTGGGGAAGTTGTCTGTACTAATGTAACATGCTATAAACGTGATGATTGTGAACCAAAATATATTCCTGGAAGATGTTGTCCTGAATATGACAATTGTCCACCATTAGGTAATTTTAAAATAAAATAAATAATAAAAAATAATTCAAATCCAAATATTTTCTAAATTCTAAAAAAAAAAAAAAAAATTTTTTTTTTTAGAAATTGGTAA
Organism: Poecilobothrus nobilitatus; assembly: GCA_947095535.1. Taxonomy (NCBI): domain Eukaryota; kingdom Metazoa; phylum Arthropoda; class Insecta; order Diptera; family Dolichopodidae; genus Poecilobothrus; species Poecilobothrus nobilitatus. Next base: position 240,652,459 of record OX352774.1, on the reverse strand, counting down.
AACAACTACATCAAAATCAATAACAGGAATTGTTCATAATATTGCAGGTGATACAACAGATAATTCTGTACAAAAATTTGATCAAACATCAGCTGCATCAATTAAACATCATCAACAATCTCATGAAATGCCATTACATAATCCACTTAATATTACAATTAAAGAAATAACAAAAGTTGAAGAAATTCGTATAACAGATGCCCCAAAACCAACAATATTACATTCACATACAACACCAAATCCATTATCAGCAACAGCTATAAATAATAAAAATGGAATTTCATCAACTCAATTAACACAAGTATTAGCAGCAGCAGCAGCAAAAGATTTACAACAACAATCATTAAATTCAATTGAAGGTAAAACACTTGATGACGAAATTATTTCACCAATTGCTACATCTGGTAATGGTGGTAATAATATCAATGCTGGTGAATCATCATTACATTCTTCAAATACTGCTGAAAATACAAAATTAACTCTAGTCGAAACAAAAACCATTTTATTCCCATATAATTCTGATAAAATTTCAACAACATCAATTCCATTATATTCACCACAATTATATGGAACAACAGATACAAATAAGGTTGTTATCTCGGATAATAATTTATTAAATGGTGCAGAAAGTATTAAAATTGTTAGACATGCAACACAAAATCGTGGTGATAAAGGTGGTGAAACAAATTTTATTCAAAATAATAACAGTGCTGGTGAAAAAGATAGAAATTTAAATCAATATGAAATAAATAATGAACAAGCTGGTGAACAAGTTGTTATTATTGATAAAAATGGACATTCTAAACCTATAACCGTATTTGGTATAAAAGGTTTACAACGTGGTGACGTTATTGAAGATCCAAGTTTATCATCTGCCACAAATAGATTTGATAATAATTTTGGAAAAAAGAAAAATAAAACTAAAGTTTCATCATCAAAAGAATTGTATGATTCAAATGAAAGTGGTGATATAGATCCAATACAAGCTTCAAGTAGTGATGATTTTGTACGTTTTGTTATTGGTTCAACAACAGAATCATCTGGTAATGAAATAAGTAATTCAAGTGAAAATTACAATAATACAAAAGCTGGAGAAGATGAAATTTATGAACCAGTTTTTTATATGGAAGGTAAGTAATATATATTTTAATTAAGACAATTCAAACATATTTAACTAAATTAAATATTTAATTTGTAGAATCTGATTCATCATCTGTATCACCAAGCAGTATTGAAGAAATATTTGATCCTGTTCATTATACCCAAGAACCAAAAGAAAATGAAGCAGTTTCTAATGAAACAAGTGATGAAGATTTAAAAATTTATGAGCCCATTTATCATACAAGTGAACGAACGTTTGAAGTAGTCTATTATAATCCAGAAAATGATTCAAAATCAACAAGTGAACCAGAAAATATATCATCTGAACCATTCCCATTTGAACCAGAAGATGATGTTGATGTTAATCCAGCATACCCCAAATTGGAAGATGATTTAAGTTTACATCGTGAAATAAATGGAGCTGCCGATTATTTAGAGCATACAGAATTAAAATCTCTTACCCATAGTGGATCACATATTAAAGAAGAACCACGTAGTGTTATTGATTCTTTACTCTTAGAAAATCCCTCAATATTATCCGGTGAATTAAAATCAAGTGGTGACAGTACAACAGAATCTGTACAGCAAAATCAAATTGATAATTTGATAAGTAGTAGTACACCAGAAAATGATGTATTTTTTGATAATATCATTGGTGAAGCAGCAACTAATCCTGAAGCAAGAGTACCAGGAGAACCATGTCTTGTACCAGAATGGGAACGTATCAATGGAACTGCTCAATCAAGATGCAATCAAACTAATTCTTCTAATGATTCATCACTTGAAGATTATGGTATTATGGGTTTATCATTATTAAAAGGTAATGATAGTTGGCCAACAAGTTCAGAAATTGATGGAATGGAATTTGGTAGTGGTAGTGGAATGGGCAGTGGTATGGGTATTAGTTATTTAGCATCAGCAAATTTAATTGATAATCGTGAACCAACAACACCAAATCCAAATAAAATTATTGATATTGATGATATTGATGGTGGTAGTGGTAACATTAGTGGGAACGGAACGAACTCTTTACGAAATGATCCAAAACATGATGCAGAAAGTTTAAAATTAGATGAAGATGATAATACAAATTCAAGTGGTAGTGGTGGTGGTTTAGGTGTAAATGGAGCAGAAGTTGCTGAAGAAATTAATAAAAAATCAACAAAATCATTTTATGGTGTTGATGGTTTTAATTTTAATTTTTTTTGAAAAAAAACAACTAAAATAAAATTAAAGAAAAGAATGAGATAAAAATTTAAGAAAAAAAATAATTATTATTTAAATTTAAAATAAAAAAAAAAAAAAATAGTTTAAAACGCCATCATTTATAATATAATTATTATTATTATTATCATTGATTTTTAAATTAAATAATTAAAATTATTATTATTATTATTATCTGTATTGTTTCGTAAAACTCATTATTAAGATCATAGCATGTTAAGTTCGTTATTTAAAAATTAAAAAATAAAAAATTAATAAATAAAAGATAATTAAAAAAAAAAATTAGAAAATAAAACAAATTCATTAAACATTTATTAGTAAAAAAAAAAATTTTATATTTAATTTAAAAAAAAAATGTCAATAATTATTTTGGTAATTGATGTTTTTTTTCTGACATTTGTTTTTTCTTTAAGAGAGAAATTCGTTTAAATGTCAAAAAAAATTAAAGCAAACAAAAAAAACTATGAAAAACCGTTAAAACTTACTAAAAACAACGAAAATATTTTATAACATATATGAATGAATGTTTTATTTAATATGATACAATGATAAACACAATGTTTAACGATAACGATGACAATTAACTGCGTCGAATAGTAAAATTTATTATAAACGATTTTGTGTTTTTTTTTTTTGATTATATATATTAAAATGTGTTTTAAGAATCAAATAATTCAAAATATTATAAAAATTTTCGAAAAAAAAGTATAATTAAAAAAGCAGAAAAATAAAGAAAAGAAAAACAATGAAACGTTTTAAAACGAAAATATTTTTTTAATTAATATTATAAAATTTAATTTAATCATTATTGATTAGGTGTCATGAAATAAGATCAAAAGAAAATAATTTAATTTTCAGAATAATAAAATTTTAAATTTTAAAAATAAAGTCAAATATATTAGTGACGAAAAAACGGAACAGAATATGTAATGAATAGCAGATTGTTATTTAGCTATAGTGAAATGTCAATTTATAGCGTTTAAACCTTACTGAATTTTACAATTATTATTTTCATTCAAATTTTATTCAATTTTAAATATTATTTTATATATTTGACAAAAAAAGAAAATATTGAATAGGAAAATAAGCATGTCATATTTATTACACTTTAATGATAGAGAAAAGTTCAATCAATTGTTTAAAATTTTGAGCTACCATTTTAAATGTCATTACTACTTCTATATAATATGCATTATGATGATTTATATAAAAAAAAAATGTATTAATCTTCTTATTTATTTATTTATTTATTTATTTATTATAATTATTATAACTTCTCAAAAATTTGGGGTAGTTTACCCGCTTCACTATACTTCATTTTATCTTCTTTTGAAACGCTACAATACTATATACATATATGCACAAATATTTACACCTTCTTATATGCTCTTAAGAAAAACAATACTCAATCTTTAATTTTAATAATACTCTTGAATTTTAAAATCTAATTTTGATTTGAGAAGCACAAAATGGGCAAAACGATGACATGCATAATATGATTGAATGAAAACGGATGAACGCACATATATACAATACACAATATATACTCAATGTATCTATTTTTAAAAAAAAGTTCCTAAACATTTTTTATTTTAAAAAGATCCTAAAGAAATTAATTATGTATTCTTTTGATCTTATTTCTTTGCAACCATAATAAAGAAATAAAATTAAAAAAAAAAAAAATAATAAAAAATTAAAAATTATATAAAAAAAAAAAAAATTATCTTATTAATAAAAATACATTAAGTCGTGCCACAAGACTTTTTTTTTTGTTTTAATTTTAAGCATAAATTCATTTATTATTATAACAAAACAAATAAATAAATAATTTTAAATATATATAATTCATAAATTATAGAAAAAAAAACCAATATTAGGATAATTTAAAATAAAAAAAAAATAATAATTTAAAATTAATTTTATGTAAAATTTTATTTTTTTTTTCTGTCCAAATTTTTTTTTTTTTTTTCATTTTCTTTTTTTCTTTTTATTTTATTTATTTTTAGAATATTGATACAAAATTAAGATTTAAATTTTCATTCATTATTAAATTTATTTAAATTATAAAATTTATAGGAAAACATCTCATTCTCATTAAAATTTATTTTTTGTTGTTTTAATTCCTTTTAAATCATTTTTATGTTCATAATCCTTTTTTTGTTTATTTTAAAGGCTCCAATCAAGTATTATTAAATTTATTCATTATATCATACCACATTTTTAAATGGTTGTTTTTTTTTTAAATCTTAACCAAATCAAAGAAAAAGAATTTATAACATCAATCAATCCAGAAAGTTATAAAAAAATGTTCAACATCAATTGAACATGGTACTAGCAACACTATTCAATCTTCAGTGTAAATCGGATTCATATATAGCCTTACTCTTGGTTACGAATTTTATTTTTTTTATTAGAGATTCGTTCTCTATTACTGTTTTGATTCAACAAACATAAGGGTAAAAATATGAGTTTTAAATTTATCAATATTTTAAGCTAAATATTTTTTGGCACTTGCACTGCTAATGTCCTGATTAATTAAAGATTTTACCACTATTTTTAATGATAATCTTAAAGTAAAACTTTAAGTGTTTAGATTTTGAAGAAAATAACTATTTAAAAACTAATAATGAATAAAAAGCAGTCTTTTAAAATAAAATAAGCAAAATATCATAAAATATTATTACATAAAATTAATTTTAGTTTAAAAAGTTTCTTTATAATTAAATTTTTTTTTTTTTTTTGTTTTGAATAATTAAAATTAATAATTTACTTCTTAATTTAATAATAAAAAAAATTAAAAATAACCTAGAAAAATAATAATATTATTATTTTTTTTTTTTTTTGAAATTTTCAGGTAGATATAAAAAGAAAAGATTTAGAATTATTATTTTACTTTTAAAACTTTATTGAAATTAAATAAAAACATAAAAAAAAAAAAATAAAATTGTAATTTATTTATTGATATTAAATAAAAATAATAAAAAAAAAAAAAACCAACAACTTGTTATATATTTAATTCTTTTCTTACATATGAGCTTCGCAAATTTTAGATGGACTGTCTAGATTCTGGATGTGATTTATGATCATTTAAATTTTATTACAATACAGAGTTATTTAAAGCTTTAGATATCAATATGAGAATTAAAAATCAAGAACTATTTCAAAAATCCGTAGAATCAAAAAAAAAATTCAAAATTGTAATGAATATTTGTAATGAAAATAGTTTAGGGTCGTGTTGGGGTTAAATGGTATTTCTAAATAATTTTAAATTATAATAAGGTTTTAATAAATACACAAAATTTTGTTATTTTAAATAAAATAAAATCTGCATATTAATGAAAAGCATGCAACATACAAAATTCTATATTTACCTAAAAATTGTATATTTTTATGGCAGGGATCTAAAACCACGATCGATTTTCCGATATATTTCATTTCGGAAACATTTTTTTCATTTTGACATTATAAATGCTTCTCTTTAGAAACGGTTTTGGTTTTCAATAATTATAAATCCTTTATAAAATATTAATAAACACATAAATTGTGGAATGATACATTTAATTTTCAAGAATCAGTTTTCTATATAGTCAATAATAATTATAAATCAAAATGCTTCCTTATTTTTATAAAAATAAGCGCCTTAATTTTTATAATGCTAATGAAATATTTTAGAATTATACGATTGCTATAATTTTTCATTAAAATTTGTACTTTTAGAAATTATCTCTATAACGAAAATTATGAAAAATAAATAAGAGGCATTATCTTGAATTATAAGTAAACCCTATATAATTAACAAAAAAAAACTACATATATAAACATATTTTAATACCATTCAATTTTTTGATGCTATTTAAGTAATGTTAAAATATCATTGGTTTATCTGAAACGGTATTAAAGTTTTGTTAAAAGACGGATCAATCGACAGTGGTATATTAAAATTGGTATATATTCTTTTTTCATTAAATTTTTGATAAATCGAATTAACAACGAGGAAGAATGTAGAGTAGACCGTGTAAACTCTAGGATACCTGCACAAACGTAATTTATGCTGATTTCATATAATCTAATCATCTTTTAGAAAATTTAAATTTGACAAAAAAAACTTAATTGGGATTTTCATATGAAATGGGTTGGTCATCAAATTGACTCATGTAATAAATAACTCAAAATAATTACAAAAAAAAGTGGTGGAGCTGACACGAGTACAGCTTTACATATTGCCAAAACCTTGGCTTGGGGCAAAATTGATAACTGTATTACAATTTACGGTTTCAGTTCAAATTACATTCACACAAAAAAAATGCAAGCAAGCTTAAATAAAATTTTCCGCACTGCTCTTGGAGCTTTACGAATTACTAATCGATGCTCTATTAGTGGAGAGTGGATCCTGGTTATTTGTTGACAAAAAAAACCTTCTAACACCGAAGCTAATTCCTAAAAATATACATTTTAAATATTTATATTTTTGAAAAAATAAATTATATTGCAAATATAACTTAACTCCTTATTAATGAAATTTTTCTCAATTTTTGACGATTTTAAAATTCCTTTACCTGCTCCTAAAGATAATCTCTCCGTTCTTTCTTTTTGAATGAATACATATCAACAGATGTAAAATCTATTATAATACTTCTTAAGACTGATTTTTAAAAGCAAAAACAAACTAAATGGAACTCTTCCACAAGTTTCTTGAAATCACATTGGTGATTGGTCTCCTTTAAGGTGCCATAAACATAATAACAAATTTATTTAACCCTGAGAGTGTGCGAACTATGTTCGTAAGGTAATCAATAAAAACAAAAGATTTAAGGGAGAAACTTTAAAAAAATATAATTGAAAATCTACATTTACAATTTTCTAAAAATAAAATTAAATAATTCAAATTTTATAATAACACAATTAAATTAATGCTAAAACTGATACGAGAAAAAACAATAAGTTTAAAAAAAAAACTACTTAAAATTAATTAAGTTTTAAAAATACGGAAAAAAATCAATAAAGAAATTCAATTTCAATTCAATTCAAGTCCTAAAAATCTAAGAGAAAGCCTTATTTATAATAATATAATATTTAAAAAAACAAAAACACCAAATTAATTCGATTTTTAATTGTTACGAAGTTCAAAAATAAAAAAATAACCGAATGAAAATAAAATCGAGAAGAAAAGAAATTCATTTTTTAATATATAATAAATAAAAATTTCCATCATAAATTAATTTACATGAATTTCTTGTATTTTTTGTGTGTTTTGAATTCAAAAATAACTAAATCCACTTTTTAATCAGGTAATAAATTTAAAAACAAAAACAACAAATGTAAACAGAAGTCATATTGAGAGAATCAATTTAATATAAAAAAAACAAAAACAACAACAAAATTTGCAAATAACATATAACATCATCAATAGTATAGAGAAGTAAACAAAACCTGAGACGCCACCATTCAATTAATTTTTATGTTAATTATATGATAATTATATGAGATTTATAAGTTAATGGCGGGACTCTGCTGTTAATAAAATTATTAATCATTAATCATATTCATATTCATATATAGAAAAATAAAAATAAAAACCAGTGGCTGGCTATTAAACATTAGGCAGATCAAACAAAATGAATTAATGGTAGAAAAAATTCAGATGGGTTTTAAATTTTCTCTTTAATGTGATTTTGTTAAATGAATTTGTGAAAATATTAAATTTCAGTTTTTTGTTTTGCTTTTTTATTAGAAGTGTTTTAATTTTAATTTTTCACTTAAAATAAATAGAAAATAAATTTGATTGATAAATACCTATTCGTCTATACCTTTTTTTGCTTTACTTTGTTGCTCTTTACTTTAAATGAAACAAAAGTTTACTTTAAGTAAATATTATTTACTTTAAGGAAAGATATTTTCATTTTAAATGAAGAATTTTTACTTCAGTAATTTAGGTAATATAAATATTTAATTTACGTAATATTTAGATCTGATATTTAAGTATCTAATATTTATGTATATACGTATTTTTTCCCTCTCCCACTCCTATAAGAAGCATAATAAAAATTTTCTCACTAAAAATAAAAAAAAACGTCTTCAGTTAGAGGAAAAAATGTATATAAAAAAATATTTTTCTTAATTAATAATTAAATTACTCATCATTTGTTTTATTATTTTTAAAATAAATCAAAAATTCATCATAATTATTAATTAAATAATTCAAGAGCTGTAAATTCTATTTATAATTAAAATTAATTTGTAAGCAATTAAATACAAATTTCATGTTTAATAATTAATTTTACAATTTTTTAATAAAATGCAAATAAAATTTTTAAGGAGAGGTTTTTAGATATAAAATTAATTATAGATTAAGAACAATACCTTATACTAATATTTTTTTATTAATCGAAGAAGCAAAGTAAAGTATAGAATACTATAGTTTTAATCTACTCGGTACTAAGTGCTTTATTATATAATGTTTTATTAAAATTGTCAGTATGTATTTAATATTAATTGTTTACATTCGTTTTGTACTTCTATATAAACTTTTAAAAATTATTTTTATATTAACATTAACTATGTAGAAAAAAATATATTAAATTCCAATGTTTATTTCATGCAAATATTTATAAGAAATCTGAATGTGTCGATTGAGAAGTAATGAAAATCTTAAATAAATAAACATTTAAAAAAGTTACCCTAGTGGGTAAGAGCATATAAAATAGACTGTAAACATCGAGGGAGTGTGGGTTCAAATCCCACACACGAGTTATTCCCCCTTACGACATTTACAGCCATACCTGAACAGGAAAGGCTGTGTAATTTCCTGTTCACATTTATGCAAATAAAAAAAAGCAAAAAAAAAAAATTAATAATAAAGTATAGTATATGTTAATTTTTTAGCTCAATTTTTTTGTTTAGATTTAACTAATTACAATGATATTATTCTGTCAAGATAGAGGTGGAAATATCTTGATACTTTCTTTTTCCAAGATTTAGGTGAATCTTCTGCAATGAATTTGAGAAATTTTTAAAGCATCTTCCGTTAGAATGGTATCATTGTAGCACAAATCTAGGAAAACTTAACCCCAATTCATAAATTCTCCTACATTTTAAAGATGCTGAACGTACCTGGAATTTAATGATTGCTTACAGATTAGCACAGCCTTCATCAATAAAACAAAAAAAAAGCATTGTAATTGTTAATCTTCACATTATTATCTCATTCTTGTGTTCATAAATAAGAAGAGTAATTAAATTTTCAATGTTCAAAACTTATAAATTTCAAAAATTATTTCAAAATTATTCCAAAATATAAATTTTACTAACATGTTTAATGGACAAAAGATTAAAATTTTGTTTTATCGAAATTCTCATGATGTTACAATTTAAACAAAGAATTATTTTTCTACTACATGTTTATTATTATTTTTGAACTCCATTTATATGTAATTGTATCTATATACTTTCATCAAGTTTAACAGCATTATATCATACACCTGTTTATTTTTATTTTTTGTTTTTTTTTCTTTTATCATCAATTTTTAATTTTTTTTTTTGTAAGTTCATTGCCAATAGTAAATGCACATATATATAGAAAATGACATATATGAAAAAAATATATATGAACCAATATTACCAATATATTCAATAGCTACTTCTAAATTATACCAAAAAAAAAAAAATAAATAAAGAAAAAGAAACGACAATTACTGAAAAACAAAACAATATGTTAAAAGAAATTACTTGACTCTGATTTCATTGAACTTGAATGGAGACCACTTTTTTAAAAATATCAAAAAAAAAAAAAAAAAAACAACTAACAAAATTTCATGTTTTACTTAAAATCTCTTCAATAATCAAGATTTTAAAATGATTTCTAAACAAAATTTAACCTTCACTTTTATAAAATTTAAAATAAGTGTTTTTGTTTTTTTTTGTTTTAAGGTATATTTTCCCAGCATGGAAGCTGAGTCTTTTATAAAAATCACTTAACATTTAAATAATTTTTTTTTCTGGAATTGCATTTTTGATTTTGTACCGTTAAGTAAAATGAAAACAAAAAATTTTAATATAGAATAGTGATGGAGCATTATGGAAATCTAGTGTTCATTTAAATTTCACAGTATCTACAAAATGTATTATAGTAAATTATATTTAATATAAATTTTTTTATCACTAATAAAATATCAGAAAGGTATTTGTTTTTTTTTCTTTTTAAATGGTAGCTCGAAATCATTCAAAGATGCTAAAGAGGAGTGATACGAACACTTTTCCTGTATGAACGTGTAGGACTTTAATCCTCTAATCACCACCATCCTTTTTGATCAAAGAAAAGGTTAAACGACTTTTAGAATTATTGCACTGTTTGGGCAAAGAAACATTCTGCTGTCAAGTAAAAATAGGGTTATGATTTGCACGAATTTGATGAATGAAGGCGTTGACGTTCTCCTTAAATCTACGTAAATTGAAAATGTAATCAACAGGTAAAAGATATTATTCTTCGAATGTTTAAATGTAAAAAATATCATATTGTAAATGTAAAAAATGTATCTATCAGTATCTTAATATTTTATTAGTTGTTCACTCCCGTTAAATTTAAAAACATTTTATGGTGTGGTTTTTTTTTAAATTTCTTTACTTAATAGTTTTATTAGCGACTTTTTTGGGTTTTTGTATTGTAACCTTCGTTATAAGTGTTTAAAGTTCATATCTGTTACCTTTATTTATTGTGTGAACTGTAGGATAGTCTAATTTTTAGTTAAACTCTTAATTTCATTAAATTAAAGTTTAATCACTTAGATTTGAATAAGTTTTGATCTTTTAAAGTATGTATAACAATTTTTATTTCATTCTTAACCTAAAAATTCTAATTTTATTCTTCATTTAAAACAAAGTATAGTATATTCTTCATTTAAAACAAAGTATATGTGTTAATTGCGAACACTGTAACATTTTTTGATAATTGTCAACGTGAAACAAAAAAAAAAATATTTTAAAACTTAATTTTTTTTTTTTTTCAAAATATCTTCAAAATCTTCTTTAAACAGTTTGAAATAATTTTAAAAAGTCAAATACATTTTCAATGAGTACTTTTTATCTTGGAACGGAAATTTTAATTAAGGTTAAGTTTATTTCTTTTTTAAGCTAAGGAAATAAAATCAATATAACTTATAAAATAAAATGCAACAAAAATTAAGTTTATTATCAATAATAATTATGTGAGAAAATCTTCATCAGCTTAACAAATCGAAAATTGATTCAATCATTTATTATTCAAATTTGCTTCATGATGGAATTTGCTTCAATCCAATCAATTAACAATAAACTCAAAATAAATACCATAAGATACAAGAAATAAGGAAAGTTAAAAAAAATCATTGTCACTAACTTTTAAATACTAATTGAAAACTTTATAATATGCAATATTTATGTTAATCTACACTTTGGTTTTTAAGCTTTTGCATAATTTATCTGATCATTGTGACTGAATTTAAAAGTGCAATAAATTTACCCTAAAATCTTCCCTTTACAAAAAAAAAACGGAATGTGTCTACATAAAAAAAAATTCTCATTAAAAATAAAATAAAATTGTATGGGAGAAGAGATAAAGTAGAAAAAAAAATCAAGACAGTGTAACTCCTGTCGCAAAAAAAACTCAAAAAAAAAAAAACACGAAAAAAACTCGTTATTATCATTAAAATAATATGTGGGGTATTAGGGAAAGTAAACATTTAATGAAATTTAATATATTGATATAACTTTACAGTAGCAGCAAAAACAACATATTTATTATTTATTAACAAAAATAAAAAAAAAAGCATAAGCATGAAAAAATAAAAACTACATTTAAAAGTACAAGGGGTAACCCTCTTTTATTTAAATAGATATTATCTAACAAGGATTGAAAATTCTTGAAAAAAATTCAACAGCTTTTAATATTTCACTGTACTGGTGGTACCTATTAAATTTTTGGAACATTTTAAGAAAATTTTAAGTGATCGTTTTAAGTGCTAAGACAAATTGATAACGCACAGTGGTAAGTCGTTAACTTAATTATTAGTAAGGATCTTCATATGTGATGAAGACTTCAACTTCATCGTTAAGAAATCATCTTATAACAAACTAAAAAGTAGAAAGAATCGTACGAAATAAAAACACTTCGAAACGCTTTAATCGGAACTTTCGACAAAACTTAATTTATAAATAACCGGCCATTTACGTTAAATACAAACATTTCTTTCTGAAGTATAAGTTATGTTTCTTAATGTACATATACATTTAAAAATTTGTAGTTTCATTAAAGCTTTTAGTGGATATGATGTGGAAACATACCAGTTATAGATACTGGTTACACCATTAGCTCTGCAACTCCACATCGGAGAGAGCTACATAAAAAGTCGTTTAGTTTTTAGTTGCTTTTTTATGAGATCTATCTATGTTTAAAATTTAATTTCTTTATATTAAACATAGAAGAAGTTTTTTGAAAACGCACTGACTAACAGACAGAGTGAATAACAAATAAAATAAAATGATTTAAAAATTTTTTCTAGAAATTTAAAATTTGTAAAATAGGTATAGGCGGTTATTAGTTTCTTAAGAAAATATTTTTTTTTTCACTTTAGATTTTTAAATAGTTTATAAAAGTGTTAATAGTTTGTAAACGTTTTGTTGCTACAATTGCATGTTTAATTTGTAAATCTGTGATATCATAAGTAAATGATAAATATCTATCGACCATATAAATTTTATTCACAATTTTATTTTAACGATTTTTTATAAATTTCTCACAATTGTATATATATTTAATAATTTTAATAAACTTCTATTGTGAGTTATAACATATGAATTAAAATGAATTATTTTTATGATTAATATTGTATTATTTAGGATCAGTTTTAAATTTACTAAAAATTAAAGTTAAATGACCTTAATAATAAAATAATTTAAAGATTTTTTCTTATCTCACTATATATGCAAGACCTAGAAGTTAAAATGTTATGAGTTATAACTGTTGTTTGATATATTACTTTTATATCGTATGTTTAGATAATGTTTAGTTTAGATAATGTACATGTGTAGTTTAGGTAATGTACATGTGTAGTTTAGGTAATGTGTAGTTTAGGTAATGTAATGTTTAGATAATGTAATGTAGATCAAGTTTAGATAATGTACCTGAATGAGGGTTTGAGTCCTATACACATCGTAAGATTAATTCCCCCTTACGACATTTCCAGGCACGTCTAAAAAGGAAAGGCTATGTAATTTCCTTGTCACATTTATGTGTCAGGAGAATAAAAACAAATCAAGTACAGTGAAATAGAATAACAAAGTTACAGATTTATTCACAGTTTTTTGCTATTATTATTATAATTAAGTATTTTAAGATATTTAACTAAATTACCTTTACGAAATTTTCTGATCTAAGTTATCAATTTTCTATTCAAATTTATATTGAAGTTGCTATTATACATAAAATCGAATTTTTTAAAATTTTAATTAATCGAAACGGAATTATCAAATCCTATGATTACCCAATATCTAAAAAAAAAACAAAAAAAAAAAACAAGATTTAACAAAATAAATAATTAAAAGCATAAAAAGAAGCGTCCACTGTCTTAAAAGAAAAAAAAAAATTAAAAAACAAAATTTGAGAAGAACTCGCATAATTAATGACGCCTTTCAAGAAGTGAAAAGATTGAAAACTGTATTTTTTTAAAAAAAAAATTTTTTTTTGTTTTTCATCATATCTGCATAATATGACAAAGTGACATTTATAGCACATGTGGCACAGATCATTTTATTGATGCGATAACAATTTAAATATTTTTTTTTTTCTCTAGTTTTACATTAAAAAATCATTTATTAAATTGAAGGTGGTTGATACCTTAATGTTACGATAACCTGAAGATGCAAAAATAAAAATCAAAAATCACAAAAAAAAATAAAATTTTGTATTTTGAAGAGGTGATACTTTAATATCATGTTTTTATTATACTTAATTTTTTTTTTTTTTTTTGTAGTATTCATACATAATATATATAATAATATGTATATATATATAATATATGATTTGTTTTTTTTTTTTTTATTAATTTATAATTTTCTTTTTGTTTTCAGTTTTTAGTGTTTAACTTTTCGATTTTTCAAAATTGATATTAAATGCAGTGGGGAAAATATATAAGTAACAGTTTTATTTAAAAATTTACAACATTCAGTTAAAAGAAGTCACCGTGATTTGTTTAACGGTTTATTAAATTACAGATATACATAAAGTTCATTTATAATCACCAAAATTTTGTTATAAAATAATCGAATTTTGACCTAAAAAAAAAAATAAAAGTGATAAAAATATAAAAAAAGGACATTTTTTTTTTTTTTTTAATATAATTCTTATAAATTAATAACATATAGTAAAAAAAAAAAAAAAACAACAAAATAATAATAAAATAAAAAAAAAAAATGAAATCAATTTTATATTTATTAACAATAATTGCAATTGCATATGCAATGCCACAACGTGAAGGTGCTGCATATACAAATGAAGCAATTAGACAAGCACAACAAACATTTTTAATACCAAAAGATGCACAAATTCAACAGGTACAAGAAGGTATTGAATTGGGTGCATATGAACAAATACCCGGAAATCAAAGAATAAATTTATTTCAAATATTAGGTGATCAAGTACCTGAGGAAGTTATTAATAATTTACAATCACAAATTGATCAAATCGGAAGAAATTAAATTTTAAAATTTTAAAATTGTGTTATTTTTTTTTTTTCGTTTGTTTTTGTAATTTAATTTTAGTTTTTTTTTTGTTTTTTTTTTTATTTAAATTATGTAAATATTTTTCTTTTTGTTTTATAAAAAATTTTTTTAGTAAAAAAAAAAAAAACAATTAAAAAAAAAATTTTGGTTTTATTTAGATTTGAAAAAAAAAAATAATAAAAGTAGTTTTTTTAGGATTCTAGGATTTTAATTTTTCAAATTTTTGACTATTCATAAAATTTAACATAATAATGGTAATCACGATTAGATGTAAAACTAGATGTACTAGTGTATTCAGTGTATTCTCTAACATCTATAGAGTAAAAATTTTTCATACAAATTAATTTTACGTTAGTTGTAAAATCGTGTACTGACTTTAGCGTATTGTATGCAAGTGTCTTGTACTCTTGTACCTCTTCTATTCATATGTCAAAATTGAAATTGGTTCGATTTAAAATAAAAATTTATTTAATATTTTTTTAAAAGACAAATTAAAATAAAAACATAATTATTAAAAACTTTTATTTTTTAAAGAACATAACTAAACTACAAGAGTGCCTTAATGGCTATTGTAAAATTTTGTTACATGTTATCCTTTTATATTTTTACATTTAATCGTGAATCTCCTCAATAATTAATTAGGTATTTGTGTAAGAAGATGTTGTACAACATTTTCTTTTATATAGATTAAAAACAAAAATTAAATAATTTTGTAAGAGCGGTTTTTTATATTTTTCGATTAACATTTTAATTGATAAACGTTAAAAATTATGTATACGTGTTCTTTTTAAATAACAAAACTACATTTAAACAAAAGTTTATTCTCAAGTCAATTTAAAAAAAAAATTATAGTTTACAAGAATATAGGACATTTATAGTTTGAAATGAGGTGGAAAAAAAAACCTTTTTAAGGCTATTATTAAAAATACAAATATTTTTCACTTAGACATTTTTAGATCGTAGTTGGAAATAAATAGTCAAATAATAGTTTTAATGCATATAGATACTATTAATTTCTATAGAAGTTACAAGAAATACATATATATCTAAAAACATACATACATACAAATAATATAAGTGTAAGATTCAACAACAGAAATATCCAGATTATCCAAGTAAAATTGAATAAGAATAGGGTTACTTTAAAAAATTCAGAAGATATGAGATAGTTAATATGCTTCAACTAAAATGAATATATGATTAAAATGAAATAAGAGTAATGTAAATCAAAGAAAGAATGGATGCACAAATAAATCATTTAAGAATCTTTTGATCTATTTAGGTTCTAATTTTGGATCAGACAGACAACAAGAAATTATAATAAAAAGAAAGTTTATAAGAATTAGATTATAATCGTCAACTTCAAAACAAACCAATCACTATCTGACTAATGGAGTTGTGGTTAAGTCGTTTCAATCGTTCTTGGGTTTAAATACTGATCAAATCATATAAAAAAATATCGTTATAATGTATATCATATAATAATAATAACCGCTACTACAGTGGAGTTACCTTTGGTTTCTTTATGCAGGATGTTGTTATATATATGCTACTGGAAGTTGATGGCTTTTCTGACTGATGTACCAAAATAATAATAATAATAATCAGCAAATTAATTGTTCACTTACAGTCCTACTCACTATTTCAATTTTTCCAGATCTTTATCATATCCTCTGTTATCCCTGCTCCCTAAACATAATACTGTGTTAGCAGTTAGAAGTTTCATTCCATTATGCTGGCAAAAAGAAAAGGTGTATTCAATCGGGTAGAATGTGACACAACCAATAAACTATTTATTCATGGTGCCTTTGGAAGATTTCCACCTCCCTTAAAAAAAAAAGAAAGATTGTCTATTTTTAACTATTCGCTAGTTCATATTAAAAAAAACAAAAACCAAAAGAGAGTCAGAACTTTCTTTCGGATTTTTTTTTTTATTTCCTCTTAAATGCAACTATAAGTTTAAAATTATAAAGTTGCAAATTTTAACAAAAATGAAAACTGGGACAATAACAAACGATTATGAAAATAAAATAAAAGCAAAACAATATTATACAAATCATTATAGGTAATCATTATTTTTAATAAGTTAAGGAAGTAAAATAAAAAATAAATATTTTTTTCCTTTTTCTTTTTTTTTTTTTGTTGTTCAGATATAACCAAAATATTTTTTGTTCCTCGTAATATTCCTGATTTATAACTTGTAACAAACACTTATAATAACTATGATCATAACGTATAACATTAGAAGAGAAAGTGAAATTTTTTAAAAATACCTATATATTATATTACAGATATACCAAACCAACCCAATCCACCAAAAATGAATTTAAAAAAATATATATACATATATAATATGTATATATAAATATATGAATAAGATAAAAGTTGAATAGCTTACAGGTTTTTAATTAAGTTATTATAAAAGACTGAAGTTTTTTAGTTTCTTTCTTTATATTTTTTGTCATTTTTCTACAGTATTTTATATATCACAGTACAGTATTTTATATGTATAGAAAATATTATGTAGAAACATTAAAATATTTTAAAATTTTTATCATATGGCAACAATAAAAATACAAAAAAAAAAACAAAAACGTGAATTGGTGAATAATATCTTGGGTTGAATTACGTGCTATTGCATTTTTATTTTCATTCACTAGGATTTTTATATTATATTTAACGTATTATGATGTAAATTTTTTAAATATATGTATGTACATATACCTACCTAATTAAATAATATTTATTCATGATATTTTGCGGTTCCAAAAATTTATTATTAAAATATAAATGAATAAATTGAATTATCATACTATTTAACTATAGTGGTTTTTCACTATATTATACTCTAGTCAATTTAGACTCTCTCTCTACCCCTACAAAACTAATGACATATATTTAAATTTAAACATTTATAAATTATGCTATATTTAAAATTACATCATACTTTATTTATACCAATATAGGATAAAATAAATAATAAATAAAAATTATTTTAATAGTTGAAACTATTACAGAAAAATAAGTAAAAAGAATTACATTATAAGTTATAAAAAAAAAAAAAATGAATGATATTTAACTAGTTAACACTTAATGGTAAAAACAGAAAATGAAAGAAAATATCATGTTTTATTAATTTTAACATATAGCAACAAACATAAACAAATTTTTCAAAGAACACTTAAATTTTAAATTAAGTAATTTTTAATGCGGGATAAAAAAAAATAAATCTTTCAAAAGGGCAACTCAACTTTTTTAAACCCTTACTTGAATCAAAAATTACAATTCGTTCGCATTGTTGATAGCATAAGAACATCTGCAACTATAAGAAAAAGTGTACCATAAGGTTTAATATTAGGATCCGACCATTTCAAATTATATATCGATTATCTTTATGTGTCTCTATTTAAATGAAGAAGTTGCTCTTTTTGCTAATGTCACCGTCATTATATATTCATTAGACAGTGAGTTCAATTTAAAAGCTGCTATTTTAGAAAATTTAAACATAATTGAAATATTCCTAACTTTCCAAAAAGAGGTTACTATTGAACATCAAAAAGATAAAAATACTGTCGTTTGATAATAAATTATTTTATGACACCATTTTAATATACTTATACATAATATAATAGAAGAATAGATATTATAAGAAGTCACAATTACTTAGAGCGTTGTAGTTGACTCTAAAATCAAATGGAAAGAACTTATTGATTAGGTGTGTAAAAAAATGTCTCCTTATGATTTTATCCTAAAAGAAGTTTAAATAAAATTTTGTATTACATGATTTATCTAATCACATCAAGTCAATTGATAACATATGTATGTACGTGTTTATAAAAATAGGATTGTTTAAATTTTACTTACTTTCAGGCTAACTATCCCTTTGTTTTATTACACTCTCACAATATTTTATGATAATGCATTTCTTCATAATAATATTGGATTTGATAATAAAGGATATTGAAATAATGAGTTACTCCATTACTTCTTGTTTTCCAACACTTCATCTCCCTTTGGGATTTTAAACTAGCGCTCAGAGGCCCAACTGATGTTACTGGGCATACATTTTCGTTAATTAGGAACTAGTAATTTGTTGAAAGAGAACTGATCGTTGAATAAGATTTAAGGGAAGTAAATTGTTGTAATCTTGCTTTTTATTGAAATAGAACACGTACAGAAATAATAAAATTGTTTTTGTATAGTATAAACATTGTATGTAAAGTTATTTTGAAAATTAAAAAAAAACAAAAAAAAGCCCAAATTACTTACGCAATATCTGCAATATTAAAAGTTTTTTATGTGTATCTACAGTATAATATTATGTTTCTATCAAAAAAATATAATTTATGTTGATAAAGAATATGGATTCACAAAATATCGATTCAAAATTCGATTCGGTAATGATGATTGATAGTCCTGGAAGATCGGCATTGTTCATAAATAAAAACATCGACTTTTTGTAGTTCGATTTAATGGAAGATTACGTACTGTTGGGATCCCATTCGATTATCATATCTTAGAAGAAATAAAAAAAATAGTGTCAACTACTTTGCTATGTCGATAAATTTCATTTGTTAAAGTAACTTTAGGCAGCACGTTAGGTGTTGCCTAAAGTAATGAAACTAAATTAAAAATGCCAAAGAAAAAATTTAATTTGACGAAACAACTTTATAATATGCTATCGTGTTTGAAAAATAGTCAAACAAAATGTTTGAAATATATTTAAAACGTTCTGCTTCCACGTCTTATTTAATGTAGTTATCAAAATAAAAATATTATTTGTACACCAAAAATATTTACTTAGACTTAAAAAATGTTGGTTGATCCTTAAAATTTTTATATTAAGTAATTTAATAATTCTTGTTAATGGTTATTCTTGTAAAAATATTTTTATTTTTTGTTTCTTCTAAGGATTTTTATTTTTCCAAGCAACTAGTCTTGAAAAAAAAAACAAATCTGTATGTATGTAACTTACCTTCAAAAGTTAATTTAGAACAACAAATTTTATATTTGCTATTACAATTAAATTGTTGCAGGACATTATCCTTAAAAACCAAACAATAAAGATAGATATATTTCCAAAAAATATATTTTCCAAGACACAAACCTTTAAAAACCAAGATGAAAAATTATTTTTATACAAATTGATAATTTTAATTTTTTTAACAAAACTTGATTTGTCATATTATTCACAATATTAATTCCCCTTAAATAATTTGCTTAGAATAATAATAAGGTAGCAGGCAAAAAAAAAAAAACTTATATAATTTCTTAAGAATTTTTTAAATTAAACGGAATCAAAAACTGATTTTTTTTTTTTTTGTAATAAAATTTTTCTAATTAAATTTATTTCTTTCTATTTTCTGTTTTTTTTTTTCTTTTAATTTTTAATATTTGGTTTTTATACTTTTCGACTTTTTTTCTTTTTAATTTTATTTCTATATGTAATTAAATATAAAATAAATATAACTAAAAAATAAAGCTACATCATTAAATTATTATTTTATAATTTTGTTGAATTTTAAAATTTACATATGTGAATCTTTGTGTAGAATATGTTTGATTATGCCAAAGCGGCGTGTTTCAAAATCTCGTGCCCTAAAATCTCGTATTTGAAAATCTTGTCTGACAAGATCTCGTGTTTTCAAATATCACGTTTTCGCTATATATTTTTTAAATATACTTGAACATTGTGTAGGATTGCCATTTTTAATAATATTATTCGGAAAATATCACGAAACCGCGAGATTTTGAAACACAATAAATTTTGACTCGCAAATTTAAGGCTAAATTTTCAAACAAAAAATATTTTATAAAAACGAAAATAAAGAATTTAAAAGACGTGATTTAAAATTGTGATATTTCGTAGTGCTCCCTATGTCAATAGATTTTATTTTTTTTTATTTATTTCATAGTATATTAAAAAATAAACTTTATATGAAATAAGTACTGAAATAAATTATTTCTAAGGCAAAAATTTTTAAATCTTAAATTATTAATAAAAATTAAAGAAAATTTACATTGAATCAGATTAATAAAGATCACTTCAGATTATAATGTATTTTACATCTGGCATGGCTGAATTAAAGAAAAGAAGAAAAACAACTGATTTCAGACCTATCTGACAATTTTGACAATGTTTGTAAATAAATTTTATAAACAAAAAAAAAACATTGTTTTAGTTTTGTCATATTTATTTTAAAAAACAAATATATTTTTCTATCATATTCTTTAAAATGTATTTATTTTCCTGCATCCCAACACTTCAAACTGAATACGAATGTATGAAAAATACTAAAATTACATATATCAAAAGTCAGATAGAATTAAAACCGGTTCTAAAAAAAAAATGTACAATATTTAATGTCATATTCTGACATGTCAAAAATTCATCTTTATTATGTTCATACTGTTTGTTTAAAATTCATTTAGGGCTCAATCTAAATAAAAGCGTACAGCTTATATTTGCTGTCAAAATATTTTTAAATACATGTATTTAAATGAGAGCTGCCGAAGTACGCAACGTACTGAACGTTAAGTTTTAAAATTTTATAATTTACAAAGCGTATAATATTTTCGTTTATGTTGTCCAGAGCATTGTTTTTAAAAATGAAAACTTGTACGTGCGTATCAAATTCGAAATACTGTCGATGTATCAACGTACTGGCCAATAAAAATTGTACATCATAAGCTTTTATTTTAGGTCGAGCTTTTGTTCTGAAGCGACCTTAGGAAATTGAAAGAAAATACATAACTATAATTATATCATAATAAAATAATCGAACAGATTTAATATTATTGTTTCAATTTAAAATTTACTAAAAAAAAAAAAATATGTAATTAATAAATATTATTAATATTACTTTTTTCTTTTTTTGTGATTACATTTTCTAAATTTTAATTTAAGATTTTCTAATTTTTAATTTTTTTTTTGTTTTTGTGTTTTTGTTAAATGCAACACTGAAGCACTTTACAAAGAATTTTTAATTAAATCTTCTAATTGTTCGGTATCAATTGTTGGTGATTTACCACCATTTGGTAATGAATTTAACCAATATTCTGATGCAGCAATATATATTGCAACAATTGTTCCAACAAATGCAGCTAAATATGTTGAACTATGAAATATTGCACATGTTGCAACACATAAACCCAAATATGTTAAAAATCTAGTAAATGTTACCCACTGTTCATTTCTTTCACTAGTTAAATCTGCAAAACAAAAAAAAAAAAGATTAATATTTAATTAATATTTAATATATTTAATATATTTAAAATTTATCATTTGTTTATTTTGATCTTTAAATCATCTACTCTAAAATTGAACATTTAGGTATATAATTACATAGCAACAACTAGTATTCACACAAAATTGCCTGCGGTTAGGCTATTTTAGATAAAGTAAAAAGTAAAAATTAGAAGATATTGCATTAATAAATGTTTGTTTTTTAGGAGTTGTTTAGGTAAATCAACACTACATGCCTATCGATGAGTTCAGTAGTGTTAATGAACGGAAAATCTACTAATTTTTATTTTTGAAATCATTTTAAAAGAATCATGGGAATCAATTATGGGGAATGAATGTGAAACCATTTATGTATATAGAAAAATATTGTAAATGTTATTTTTCAGTTAAAGTTAAACCATTACTATAGTGAAATTAAATAATTATTACACTACTTATTATTTATCCATTATTATCTAATAATTATTATTACTTAATAAGAAGGCTACCCCCTAAACTTACATTAATTAATGATGTTATTATACATCTAATTATATAATTCAAAGAATTACGGTTTTATTATTCTAATAAGAGTAATTTTACATTTCTAATTAATCAATTAGTATTTAATATAATTTATTGTATAATTCAATTGCGCAATTATGTTAATTCATAAATGTTTATATCTACATATATACAGATTCATATGTATAATATGTAATAATAACCTATTATATCTAATATCTAATATGCTAATTATAAACTTATAACAGTAATTATTTAGTTTAGACAGTATTTAAATTATTTAAATATTTTTAAATAATTTATCACCGCAAGTGTGGCATTTAAATTATAAATTCTTAGGTAAATATTTTTATAACAAATTTATAATTCTAGGAAAACAAATTTTGTAATTAATTTATTTTAATTTTTTTTTATGTATATGAGGTCAAACGCGAGATCGAATTTTTTTCCGAACGAAATGGTATATCGTTTTATTTTCTAACGAAATGTTGTGTTCGTATTGTATTTTGTAATGTATTCATTTGTATCATTAATGTATTCATTTGCATCATCAATGTTATTTGCATCTACTCGTATATCCCTCCTGAATGTGTTACTGTTTAGAACTTAAATGTGTAACTAATTTTGTAGTTTGTTCTTGCGCTAAGATTTAAGTGTCCACATTTTTTGCCGTTAAATTTTTAAATTTATAGAGTGATTTTAAAAATATTTATTTAACTCAAGCAATATTATCAATACCACATTCCTTTCCTAATGTTGAAAGAATATTTTCCATCCATCCATCAAATCCATCCATCCAACAAACTGCAGAAATAAGCATTTCAAAGCAAGGATTTAATAATAAAACAAAAATGGTTCTGCCACAAAATTCAAATTTTCAAAATCCAAATGCTTCAAAATCCAAATTTTCAAAAATCAAATGCGTTAAAATACAATCTTTCAAAATCCAAAAAATGCATCAAAAACCAAATTTTCAAAATCCAAATGCGTTAAAATCCAAACTTTTAAAATCCAAACATGTATAATCAAAATAATAGACGTATAATCATATAAATATATATTATATATTCTGGAAAAAGGGTATGATCCTGATTTGGAAACTAATTCTAAAATCCTATCATAATCCATCCTAGCCATCCTATTATAATCATGATTTTGTAATTAACTCTAAAATCACTCCAAAATATTTATATTACATATAGATATTTCAAATAGTGGGGATTGCCGCAAACCCCCGCAAAACAAATTATTGAACTCCTGTTTTTGTAACCAACTCTAAAATTCCTCCTAATTATTTTTGTTATTATGCATATTTCTATAGCAAAGTGATCAAAATTGTAGAGGAAATACTATTGCTCTAAATAATACGTGCATCTAAACAAAAAAGTATGTATTGCATTTTGAAGTATTTGGATTTTGTAAATTTGGCTTTTGATGCCTTTGGATTTTGCAGTTTTGGCTTTTGATTCTTTTTTGGTTTTTGCAAATTCTTCAAATGGTTTTTACAAAAATTATTTTTGAAGTTTATTGCACTATAACTACATTAATGTTTCCAATTCAAATGCATCAAATTTTTACTTTTTGTATAGTGACATGATGCTTAGGCACATTTTTTTCTTTACCAATATTATTGTTGTATCTATTTATAAATTTTTAATATCATGTACAACATCTAAAAAAATTAGTTTAATGTTAATGAATTATTTTATGAAAAGTATTAAATTTTTTCAATGTTTTCAATAAGTGGATATGTACATATATATAAATTTTTAAATATTGCATAATCTCTATTAGAGATCTCTATGTCTCACTTGCTCAAATTAATTATAATTATTAATTCATTAAACAAGTACAATGTAACAAAAGAGAGGCAGTATATACATATATCTATATCTATCTGATATCTATACAATGTAGAAATTTCTAAATGATCAATTCTACGAATCAAAGCACCTATAATATTTGTAGGTTCTTCAGAAATTTCAATCATCGTTAATAATTATTAAAATACAATTATTATACTTATATAATAAAGTATGTATACGAAGTTACTAGTGTTCTCTTTATTTATAGTTAAAATGTATCTTTTTTTTTTCGCGTCTAAGAAAAAAAAATTAATTTCATGGACTTGGGTCATTAAATAATTAATTGTTTTCATATTTTATTTTAAATAACAAAAAAAAAAAAAATTTATCATAAATTAAAAGATAAAAAGGATTTTCTTGTTTCAAAAGTAATTAAAAATCATGTTCTTGTTTAATATTACAAAATATTTAAAAAAAAAAAAAACAAAAGAATATTCAAGTCACGATTTTATCACTTTCAATTTTAATAATTTTCTGATATATTAGAAAATTACTAATTTAACGTGAAAAACAAATTTTTGCACTTAAAAAAAACCACATTCCATTCATTATTTTTTTTTTTTTTTAATATTAAATTGTTAATCGTTTCTGAAAACTTTTTCATTTTTAAACTATCCTCACATTCTATTTTAATTCTAACTAAATTCAGTATTAAAATTTTAGCAACAAAAAAATTATCAATGAAAAAAAATATGTAAATTACAGTCGAATATAATTTAATTGCATTTGAATTAATAATTTGTACTTATCATCATCTTAATAAAATCCTAAGCCTAATTAACAAAGTCTGATAGTCCTATATATATTCAAAGTTAATTAAACCGATGATATCCTAATCCTATGAATTGGATTACAAAAAAAAAAACCATATTATGGAAGGAATAAGGAATATTTAGTGAAGTTTTAAAAATTACTTAAATAATTAGAAAGAAATAATAAAATTTCTTTGACTAAATATAAATTAGCTCTAAAAATGTACTATTTTATTTGAAAAAAGTTGTAACAAGTATAGACTATAATATAATATATATAATATATATATATATATTTTTTTTCTCATTTCTACACCTATGATACATCCACTATTATTCATATTTGACTAATCTTCAATTTCTGGAATCGTTAGTTTCACTCAATCATTGATTATATTCGGCTGTAGTTATTGTACAAAATTGAAACGTAGATATATTTTTTTTTTTGCGCCATCTATTATCTTATACAAGAATTATTTTATTTTATGATATTAATTATATGAGATATAAGTATATAATTATTTTTTATTAAATTATATATTACAATAATTATATCTACATAACATTAAAATCTATATATGTTATTTTTTATTAAATCTTATGAGAGATTTGAACCCGAAACCTTACAAATGAAACTATAAAAAGAAGTTTAAGAAACTATAAATTCAAATTCATTAGAAAATAATTCAGGATTCTTTTTAACTGTTATTGACATCATCAAAAATATAAAAGAAAAACAGATTATTTTAAAGTTTTTAAATATCTACATTCGACTGTATTTGCATTTATTTATTATAATTCAATTCATAATTTGCATATTATTTAAACTTTTTAATTATGAGTTAAGTAAATTATGACATTTTATTAAATAAATAAAATTAAATATAGATTTAAAACAATAACTACCAGGCGAGCAATTAGCTTTACATGGATATGTGAAAAATTTGTGGTTTTTTTCACTTAATTTATAAATTTTTATGACGTATTAATAGCTTTGACATTACTTATCTGGTCTCTGTCTGGTCAAATCTTATATTATTAATCATAAGTTAAAATTTTTCTATTTTAAACAAAATTATAAAAAAAAAAAGCTTTATTTTCTATGAAAAACTTAGTTTTCTATACGGTTGTTTAGTATGAAACTTTTTATATTGAAAATTTTTGAGAAAATGCTAAGTAAGAACAATCTTTATTTTAATAAAATATGAAAATTTTCAATCATATTCATTATATTAATCACTTGCATTGTTATTATTATGTTTAAATTTGCTTTTTATTGACTAAAGGAAGTTTTAGAATTATACTTTAGAATAAGTTAATTAAATATACCAACTTACTAGCGTTTAATTTAAGGCTTAAAGATTCCGAAAAAATTCATTTACGGAAGAAGTTTTTTCGTCAATTATCAGTATTTACAAATGGGTCTGCGACTTTTTACGGGAATCACCACATGCCTTCTTATACTAAGAGCTCACGCTTAAAAGATAGGCATAGCAGAAAGAAATCTATGCAGAGTATGTGGGCAAGATGCAGAAACAATATTCAACGTTCTATGAGAACTTGAGATCCCAAAGACGAAAAACATTGGGAAAAGAGCACTGGGAAAACTTTTCTGAAGTATGAGAATGCTCAATCAGGAAGACATAATATCGCATAAAGAGAATATAGTGGTTCGATGAAACACTTTAAGAGGCGAGCGGATCATTGAGGAGGGGCTTGGGTGTACGGGCAGCTGCACTGCCCCCTTCGAGTGTTAATAAGTTTTTTTTGTATTTTAATACCGATTTTTATTATAAAAATTATATTAAAATACAACTTTTCCCATTCAAAATGTATTAGCTACATTTGTACCTGTGTGTTCGCTTTAAATTAAGAAAATATGTATTGACAGAAACGTTAATAAATTTTAGTTGATATTTAAGGAAAATAATAGTATCTAAACATTATCTTTTACAGTTGAATTCAACTTGAAAGCAATTAAATTTATTCTTTATTCTATTTATAATCTAATCGAAATTTAAACCGTGAAATTTATTAGTTTAACTTAAACTGAATTTTAAACTCTAAGAATATAGAGTTAAACTATGAAATTCGAAAAAAAATTTAAACTTGAATTTCAAATATCACAGAACAGAAACTTTAACTTTAAACTTTTTACTGTTATATTATTGGGCATTAAAACTTAATTATAATTTGGAATTGTGATTAATCACTAATTTTAATATTAAAAATTTCGAAATCTTTATGTCGAAATCTAAAAAAAAAAAATTAGATACATTTAATTTCAACATTAAATAAGAGAAAATTTTATAATAACCTGTTGAAATAATTATTCAATTACTAATCTTTTATAATTAGAAAAAAAAAATTAAGAGAAAACTTAGAAATTTAGAAAAAATTTTATTAATTTAATTATTTTTATACATTTATACTCTGTAATTGATTTAAATCTCCATTAGTCATCCAATTAATAATATTTTTAAGAATATAATATAATAACAATCTTTTTCAATTTTCATCATTTGACTTCAATCTATTAATTTTAATCTTGTTTTGTTCCTTACATTGACATATTTCTTGACTATACTTTATTTTATTTTAGTTTTATTTTCAATATCTCAAAAAGAGCTTGTTCAACTTGTGCAGAGTGTTTTAAAATATAATTACATTATTAAGCTTATTAAAGATCCGTTACACTGGTTTACTTTAATAAAAAGTATTTCTAATTTAAATGGGAGCATTTTCTTTTAAAATACAAGGTTTCCTTTTTAAATGCAAGTATTTGTTTTTTTTATTTAGAGCAAATTTTCTTTTTTAAGTTCAAAAAATGATTGTTAACTGAATCTTATTTTAATAAAAGTTTTGTCTGATTCATAGTACCTATTTAAAATTGTTTGAAATTTTATAAAAAAAAAAACTTTGTAATATATTTTATAATAGTCTTATTGAACAGGTTGTTCTGAACAAGAATTCAAATATATCAAAAGATAATTTATGATGCTAAAACTAGAAAAAAAACTGTATGTGAGGGATCTATTATTAATCGTTTTCGAGATATTGGAATTTTAAGATTTTTGTTTTACATTTTTAATTGCAGAATAACTTTTGACATACATCGATCGCTTAGAGCATAGTTATGATAATTCGTAAAGTTGTAATTGTGCATGATAGTATTTAAAAAGTTTGATATCTTGCGAAAAGTGTACTTGTTTTACTTTTTTGAACTGGTCACAATAACAAAAAATTTACTTTTAAAAAGAATAATTCAGAACTTCAGGAAAGTTTTCAAGTTTCATCGTATTTAATATCATTTTAAAATTTCAAAAAACATGTAAAAGATCAAAAGTATCAAAAGTAAAGGCCAAAATTGAAAAATTTCTATTAGATATTCAAAATTTCTATCAATATTCTATCTATCGACATGCTCTATATAATCTAATTTAATCTTGTTTGAAAACTTATTCTTTTTCTTTCAAAAATGTCCTATTAAAGTACATACTAATGGCACTTTAATAGGACATTTTTGAGAGAAAAAATAAAATAAGAAATCTTTGATAAGCTACCACAAAAAGCTGCTTTTTCTCTAACTCTTACAATTTGCTAGATATAAGCCAAAATTCAAAAACATTTTTAAGTTTGTCCGAGTATTAAAAAAGTTTGTCCGAGTATTAATTATTATTTTTCTTAAATTTTAATGTTAAATGTATAATAATGTATTTAAATATTTAATATTTAAATATAAATAATATAAGGTTTCAAAATAAGACTAAATTAGCTTCTGTAGACTATGTGGGTCAAAATTTATTCGGCAATTTATAATGTAAAACAAAACAAATATAAAAATTCGAATAAAACATTTGTAGTTAAAGTCCTTTTAAATAGAAATCGTTTTTCTTAAAGGAAAAAAAAAAAATTTATATTACACATTTAATAAATGTTGAATTTTTGTTCTTAATTTAGTTTTAAAAAGTTTACAAAAAAAAAAAAAACAATTATACTTGAATTAACAAAGACCTAACAAAAATTTTAATCTTCGGGAAATGTCCGCTGATATTTAGGCAGGCTTTTCAAATGCCCGAGAAACAAATTATTTTAAAATAAAGGTTTGTATATATATGACTCAATAATGGCATATTGGATATTACCATATTAAACTAAAATGTACATACATACTTAAATTTAAATGGAAATCAATTAGTATTTATGAAAAGTGAATACAAATTAAAACCGAATAAAATAAAAGACTTGCATTTTAAAATATAGTTTAAACCGCAATTTTTATTGCAATGTGAATTTTATTTTTTAAATAAAGTCATATTTGGGTATAGTGCAGTTGACCTTAACTCACGTATAATATCCACTTTGCCTAATGTAATTTTATAAAAACGTTTTTCGCAAAAATTTATTTAAAAAGTTCAGATGCCGAAGTTTTACTTTGCAAAACATCCGTTTGACAAATTTTCAAATACTTAACATCAAAATGACATATAGGTATATGGGAGACATTAGGTATAATATATATTCTGTAAAAAGCGTTAAACTGTGATTTTATAAACAACCAAAAAGTCTCTCCTTGCTATTTTTTGATATTTGCATATTTCAACATCAAAGAATTTAAAATTGTGGCGATTAACGCTTCCAAACTCCACTAAAGAAACTATCGCTGATTTTAATTGTAACCAACTAAAAAGCCTTATAATTATAAAAAATTAATAAAAGCCTTCCTAAGTATTTTTTTACAAACATATTTTAACATCAAAAAATTTAAAATAGTGGGGGCTGCCGCTCCCAAATCCCCGCTAAACAAATTATTCCACCTATGATTTTTTTAACTAACTCTAAAATCCCTTTAATTATTTTCTTACAAACATAATAACAACAATAAAGCATTGACAATTTCTATAAATGTTCTCATTTATATTTTGGTTTCTCATTGATGAATTACGTTGAAAATTTCCAAATTAGGGATTTACGTTTCCAATTTTCAGATTTTGAAATTGGAGATGATTTTAAATTTTTGTGATATTGTAACTTTTGGGATTTCGAGACATTTCAAAAATTATCTAATATTAATAATCTGATATTTTCCTAATTTTTCACTATTTTTTAGGAAACTTTTGTTTACGCAAGTTGATTTAAAATAAATTGCAGAGCAGAGTTGATTTAAAATAAATTGCAAAAATTTAACAATTTGCAAATACTATTATTTGTATGCCTATAATTTTGTTAAAGAGACATTTTTTTTTTAATTTTGTATAAAGATAAATGGATATTGCAATGCCAATTTTGGATTAATATAATGACAATTGCAATTTTGTTAAATGAGAAATTTCCGAATTGTGTGTTTTTTTTTTTTGCATTTTCAGATTTCTGATAAATGGCGAAATACTTAGATACTTAGGCGAAATTGATGTTTGTTATTTGAGTTTTGACAAGTGTTATGCCTCCATAATATTCATTATAAAGTCATATGTTTAAAAAAGGATATCTTATAAAATTCAATGTATAAAACCAAAAAATGAATATGCAAAAATACATAAAACTAACCGAACATTTTCTTAAACGGAAAAATTCTTAAGATTTAAAAGCTTAAATGTTTATAAAAGCTTTTTTTTTATATTAAAATATACCTATTTAAAAATACAAAATAAATAACTATATATAATATAGTTCATTTTAAGTTTTGAAATTAAGTTAGAAAAGTTAATTTGAAAAGTAAATTAAAATAAAAAAAAAAAAAAAAAACTAAAAAATGTTATCTATAATAAATATTACAATTTTTTTATATATTTTAATAAATTATTTAAATTATAATAATTTTGTATTAAGTGCACCATTTTCATTACATTTAAAACAAAATTGTACTAACAAATGTTTAAATTGGTTTGGTAGTTTTTGTACTCATATTATTGATTATCCATATGAAAAATTACAATCTGTTATAGATGAAAATTTTATTAAATTTAATAATATATATGAAAAACCATATATCGAAACATTAAATCGAAATAATTATGAGGCAGAATATGTATGTGATTCAAAAACTGATTTTACAAGAGCATATGGTGCATGTGATATAACAGGTAAATTTCATTTACTTGTAAATGATAATAAACATATTATACAAATACATCAGGAAATTTGTAAAACAGAAACAAAACCTCAAATATTTGAAAAATTTCATCCATTTAAAAATAATTTAATACCAAAATGTGAACAACATTATTCTAATATTACTTTAATAACATTTAAAGAATTAAATAATAATAAAATTGAATTTTCTAATAATACATTTGAAATAGCAACTTGTTGTAAATGTACATTAATAAAAGATAATGAAGAATAAATATATATATGTATATATTTTCTTTTTTTTTTAAATTTAATTCATAAAAATTTTAATTTATTTATTTATAATGAATAATGATATAAAAAAAAAAACGAGGAAGAATACAGTTGCCTTTGTCAACTCTTAGATACCCGTACGAACCGTTAGTATGTTCACAGCCTGTCACTTTGCTTACAATATTATTTTTTTAATATTTTAGTATTTTAAAATAATTTGGGTGCATTTTATAATTTCTAGAACTTATGGGTTGTACATATATTCAAACTATATGTTTATATGTACATTTTTCTAGAGCAGATTCTAACCTTCCACATAACGATTATCAATCCAAAACTTTTTCAAATATTCTATAGTACCATTTAATACTAAGCGGTAAATGTATATTAAATTTACTTAGTACAAAATAATAAATATAATTTTAAATATTATATTATATTATATTATATTTAAATATTCCATTGACAGAATAATTTCTTATAAGTACAATAAAATACATATATGTATGTAAATACGGCGCTATATAATATACATATATACTCTTATCATTCATTCACTAGTGACATATACGATATGTAAATAAACATGATATTATATAAGTATGTATATATATTAATATCATATAAATAAAAATTCTTCAAGCAACCGTTATGTTGTTTATTTATTTACATTTTTATGTACTACGCATTATATCCTCAACAATTTCAAATTATCGAGTAAAACAAAATGGAAAAAATTCGTTTTAAAGAAATTTGTTAGAAAATTTGAAAAAATCAAGTAACACTTTCGTCAATTATAAAATAACCCTATATTATTAAAAAAAGTTGTTAACAGAAATAAGAGTATAATGTTGAAGCTTTAATTTTTGTGTATTACTTCAAAAAAATTTCAACAGGTGTTCAAGTTACAGATGTTTAAAAATAGGAAATTTTCAGTTTTTGACCCCTTACAGCTCCTAAACGGGGAGTGATACAAAAAAAATTTCTGAAATGACTCATACTTATTTTTAAAGATCTAACTTCTGTAAAAATTTCAAGTTACCAATTTAAACCGTTTAGACGATAGAAGGGTTAAACAATTTTGCAAAATTTGAGTTTCGCATAACGGTAAATTAAGACACCGTATGTCACAAATATATATTTATTGTATATATACTTTTAAAGCTAATAAAAGTAGTAATCGTTCGGCGTTTTCAAAATGAAGATATACTTTATACAACTTGTGCTATAACAATTTACATTTAGAGCTTTTTTGAACCTTTGGGGAGCTGTAGCTCCGTAACGGGTGGGGCTACAAAAAAAAGTTATTAAAAATAAAATTAATATTTTTGTGAGATCTATCAGCTGTTAAAATTTCATAGCTCTATTTCAAAAAAAATGTAGGGATCTAAAAGTTAGGTGTTCGAGAGCTACCCTAAGGCTTGGTCCAAACTCAACCAAAAAAAATAGGGAACCTAAAAATTACTCCCAGAATATTTTGTGTAAATTTCAAGATTCTAGCTTTCTTAGTTTTTGAGTTAGCGTGCTGACGGACGGACGGACGGACATGGCTCAAAAGTCTTAGAATTTTTTTCTCATCCGATCCATACCTTTGAAGGTATATCTAGCTCGCTTATTTCGAGATGTTACAAACGGAGGAGTAATTTTATTATACCCGATCCTATCGTACGGGTATAAAAATGCCTGCATCTCAATTCTATCATATCCTATCTTTACTACTTAGACACTATTACGGCGAAAGCAGTAATAGTTATAGTTATATTGCCATTAAATTGGTTACAAGGAGAATAGGAGAGTTTAGTGAATAAAAATCTCACACTATCAAAAGGCGTATAATGTATGTATTAAGTTTTCTTGAAAGATTCCCACCTTTTTCAAGATTCTCATCTTTCTTATAAAAAAACAAAACTTATTCTTCAAACTCATTTTACTGTTTAGGCAGAGGCAAAATGTCAATCAATGGAATGTGGTGGTCTTTTTAAAAGGTATTTACGAAAATTTATTTTAAGTATTAATAAATGAGTCATTTTTTAATATACATACAGGATAATCTTTCGGTCTTGAATATTTATATATCTATGTTATATTTAGAAGATCAAAGCGAAAAAAAAATTATTCTGTGTAGACTTCCTCTAATTTTCTCGGTTCTTGAAATAATGAGACCTAAAGTTTTTAATTTAATTTGCTTACATCTCAAAAACTACGCAACTAATTAATAATTTTGATACATCGTGAAAAAGATTTACACTTCCTCTTTCGATATTTTCGATACCAAAAGATTATTGTTCAAAGTTATAATGTTATTTTTAAAATTGAATAAATACCCAATTTTTTTTATTTGTTTTAAATTTGCTATCTTATTTTTTTTTTTTCTTAATTATTTCAAATGGATAGAATAAAATCATTTTACATTAAATTAAAGAGTGTTTTTTAAATATCGAAAAATGCAAAATAATGATAACAACATGTTAAGGTAAATTTGAAATGCATAAAAATAATCCTGAAAATTGGCTCTTTTTATATTTTTTTTTCTTTTCGTTAAAATTCTCATAACCTATGGACGAAAAGTATTTGAAATATGTGAAGACATTGATAGAAAAGCTGAAATACAAACCCTCGAGAATCCTTTTTAATTTTATGTTTGTTTTCTTCCCCCAAATGCACTATATGCAAGATTAAATATTCAAGATCGAAAGATAATCATCCTGTATATCACAGATAAATATATATGTTCAAGTCAGTAATAAAAAAAAATTAAAAGATGAATAAAACATTTTTTTTAAAAATAATAAATAATAATAATATAAAAAAAAACTAATAAATAATACAAATAAAAAATAATAATATGTAATTGTTTTTTTCTTTTTTCATTCCTTTTTTTGTATATAAAATACATCGCAATATATAAAAAAATTGTAAGAATATAATCAAAAAATTGCAATTACTCTTTTTATTATTTATTTATTCAATTTTTCAAAAAGAGCTTTTATAGCTCGTACGCAGAGCAAAGTCCATAAAAGTAGTTTGTTCATTCAATTACCTCCTATATAAAACATATAATTAAGAAACAAAAAGTAGTATTTAAAATCAAAGGGTTTTAAAGACGCAAAATTTTCCAAAAGATAATAAAAATTATTTTAAAAATTATGACTAGTGACTACTTTTGAATGAAAATTTGTAATTATTTTTCGAAATTACTTAAATACTTACGCAGGTGTAAAAGTTACAGGTGTCTAAAAATAGTAAATTTTCAATTTCTAACCCCTATATTAGAGCTTAAGCAGGAGGAAGCACAATTAATTTCTGTAGGAAACTTCAAGATTATTACTTATCATAGATCTCTTTTCTTTCAAATTTTAAGGTTCTAACTACAAGTGTACCGGAGGATACAAAGGAACCAAAATCTTGCAAAATTTTAATTTTACATAATGGTAAATTTTAATTTTAAATTCCAAAATATTATATAATTTTTATATTAATTTATAAAGCTTAAAGATTTAATATGGCTTGAACTTTTTAGATTGCAAAAATATTAAGTAGATCTTGAGAAATAAACATTTAAAAATAAGAATTTGTCCATATTTAAAGAGACTTAAGCTTCGTAACTGATGGGGCTACATAACAAAAAAAATTGTTCTACAAAATTTATTTTTTAATGAGAAGAAGTTTTGTAAATAAGTGGATGAATGGACAAAGTGAAACTAATAAGTAAATTTTTCAAAATTTTTTTTGAAATAGATATGTGTTTGAAAATTAAATCATAATAATTCTAATAAAAACAGTTAAAAATCATTTAAAATTTCATCATCGCTTTATATCGCTTTTTATTTTTATTCTAATTTCTCTGTATACTATCACCTAATTTCAAGTCATTTACTTGTACTATGACTATCACTTGAACACCTCATACATCATTTTTCCACAATAATCAATACATCCTTTCAATCAGAGGGTCTTGGATTCAAAACCCGGTCAGGTCATATAAATTAAAAAAAATATATAGTAACTTCATATCGTAATAATGTATATCGTATAATTAATAATAATAGTAATAACAATAATAGCAATAATAATAATAGTAATAATAATAGCTGCGTAGAGCTATCTTTGGTTATATAGTGCAGGAAGGTGTTATACACTACTGCACGTTGTAATCCACTGATGGTCCCTGACTCTGTAGTAAAATAATAATAATATTAATAAGAAGACTAATACCAATAATAATAGCTGCTACAGTGACAGTGGGGGTTGCCTTCAATAATTACATCATTCAGAAAGGTGTTATATACTACTGCGCTGTTGTAAGGGCTATAGTCACCGTTAGCCAAATAGTAATAATAATAGGCGGATTCATTGTTGCCTTACAGTCCCACTTCCAGTTCAATGTTTCCACATCCATTTACTATCCCTACTCACTAGCCAATATACTGCGTTAACAGATAAGAGTTTCATCCCATTATATTAGCTAAAGGGGGAGCTGGGTTTAGTCAGTAAGAATCTGACACTACCAAGGGGAAATTCTTGGTGTCTTTGGAAGATTCCCACCTCCCTTAGGAAGAAAAAAAACATACACTTTCTCTTCTATATACCACCATTTAGAATGAAGTTCTTTTTTTTTAAATCTTAAGTTTCACTAAACTAACAATAATTTTTATTGTGAGGGTCGCCTTAACCCTATAAGTTTTGAACTAAAAATTACATGAGCAATTATACTTTTCTAAAGAATTAAAACAACTACAGGGAATAATAAATTTAAGAAAAGGTAAAAGAAAAGAAAATATTATAAAATTGATTTTTAGTACATTTTACAAAATATTTTTTATATAATATACTTATTAGTTTTACTCTGTCCAACCACCATTCGACTTTGTTTTTAAAAAACTACTACATGGTTTAAGATAAAATAAGGCAATTTAAAAAAAAAATGTATAAAATAACTCTTTTTATGAAACCACAGCCATTACGGAACTACAGCCCCTCAAAGCCTCAAATTTTGAAAAAGTCCTATTTTCACATATAGGCTCAAGTTCTATTTAATATTTTTTCAATGCAAAAACACCATAACATAACTTGCTTTAGGTCTATTAGAACTATAAAAGTTAAATACTAAAATTGTAGATAAATCGATTGATCAATGATGTAATGGAATTAACGATGCATAAATTACAAAAAAAAAACTTCTCAATCAAATTAATAAATAACAATATTATTGCTCTAACATAATAAATATTTCAATATATTTTTTAGAAAAGAAAATAATTTTTAAGGACTAAAATATAAAAAGATGCATACATATGAAAAAAACAAGATATTTTTTTTAAATTAAATATAGAAAAAATTAGTAAAGAAAGTACTAGAAAAACAAATTGTTTTCTTAAATGAAAATCATAGAAAAAAAATTCGTCAATAAAACTCTCAATATATTCTAGCTATAACATATAATTTATATTTTTAAGAACATTTCCAAAACAAAATTTGAAAAAATGTACTTATTACCTTATTTAGTTAAATTTTTGAGAATTAATTCAAGTTATCTAAGAAAATTTTGTTTGTGTCAACAACATCTGTTTAAGGACTATTTAGGGTTCAAATTTCATTATTTTTAAACACCTGTAACTTTTAAGAACCTTTAAAAATTTTCTCAAAATAATAGGCAAAAATTAAAGCTTCAACTTTATAATTTTACATTTGTTAATATTTTTTCTTAATTAAGTATATAGTTCCCTTAAAATTAGATTTCTTGCTTAGATGATGCAGACTCACAAATTCTAAACAGTTTATATTGTCTTTTAAAAAATGTGCACCTTTAAAAATCTTTTGATTTACATTCTGCCTTGTTTTGTTTTTAATTTCATGTTAAACTTATAAATTATTACTTAATTCCAAAAAAAAAAAAAAAAATACCAAAGAAAAAAAAGACAAAAAGTAAACACTAATTAAAAGCTTTAAAAGCTAAGATTGAAATAAAACTAAAGCTTGACTTCTATATTTAAAAAATACAAGATCAATAAAGAATTCAATAATTTATATTAATTCTCAGTTCTCCAAGTTATCTGAAAGAGTAAACTTAACTTTTAATAACAATAATTAAAGATAATTATATATATATATATATACAAAATAACAAATAATTATATATTACATATATATAATCAAAATAAAAATAAAAAAATATTAAAAAAATAGAAACAAAACAAAAAAAAAAAAAAATACAATGTTATCAATAATAAATATTACAATTTTTTTTTATTTAATTATAACATTTAATTTTAATTATTTTTTATTAAATGCTCAATTAATTAATCAAAAATGTACAAATAAATGTACAGATTGGTTTGGTAATTTTTGTAAAAAAGTTGAAAATTATCCAATGGATAAATTACAAATAGCTATTGAAAAACATTTTCGTAAATTTGATGGTATACATGAAGAACGTGATGAACCAATATCAAATCGTGATGATCGTGAAGAAAATTTATGTGATTCAAGAACACAATTTACAACAGCATTTGGTGCATGTGATACATCTGGTGAATTTCGTTTAATAGCAAATGATAATAAAGGTACAATACAAATACATCAGGAAATTTGTAGACATGAAACAAGACCAGATTTATTTAAAAAATCACATCCATTTAAAACTGGTTATATACCAAAATGTGAACAATATTTTACAAATTTAAATTTAATAACATTTAAAGAAACTGATAATGATGAAATAATATTCTCAAATCATACATTTAATGTACCAACATGTTGTAAATGTACATTAATACAAGATAACGAAGAATAAAATGTAAAATTTTTTATTTTTATAAAAAAAAAAAAAAGTTTTATTTTTTCAGGTTTTATATTTTTAAGAAAAAAAAACAAAAGACTTGAACAAAACGTGTTGAAAAAAAATTTTTTTATTACTATGTTTATTATTTAAAAAAAAAAGAATAAGAATTTTAATTATAAAATTTTTTATTTTTTTTTTGAAATACAAATTGCTTCTTCCTGTACAGTCTTATATAACGGAAACGTATCTTTCTCTACGCGCAGTTTTAATAAACTAAAGTGCATTTTTTAATACTTTCTTGTAACTGCATAATTTTTTTTAGACAATGATATGTATAAGAAAATATTGAATTAAACCATTACGACTATAAAAATATTTCAATAAATTTTGAAAAAATGATTAGTTTTTTTTTTTTTTTTTTTTTTGTTCCAAATCATGTTTAAATCATTTTTTCTTCTCCTTTGCTTATCAATTAAAAAATTTAAAAAAAAAAAAAAAAAAAACACCGTTGTCTCTTATAGTCCAAAAGGTTAAAAAATACATAATATTTAATTTTTATTTATATTTATATTAAAGTATTATAATTTTTATTTATTAATTTTATTGAATTAAAAATCTATTAAAAAAAAAAAAAAAAGATTCAATCATAATGATATCACGTTTTTTACTAGTTACTAGTATCAACTAGTTCAATTTTTTTATTATTAATGAACAAATTTTATGAAGCTTAAAAATAGACATTTTTTTAAGTTAAAAATGGACAAAAATTTAAATAATAATGGATAAATCAAATTAATAATTGTTTTTTTTTTATTTTTTAGATTATAATAATATAATTAGATAAATATAAACAAATTTAAAATTTCACCTTAATATATACCTGTATTCTTATCGATCTCTAATCGATAAAAATTAGAATTGCTTAAGAGGTTTTTTAAGGAAAAAAATAAATCTTTTTATGTGTTTACAAAAACATATTATAAAATTTCAAATTATAACGGAAGCGCATCAAAATCTATAAAAATTAATTCGGTAATAGACAAAAAGTAAAATAAAACAGAAGTGAGTATATAATTTTAATTCATACATATTTCAAAACATCCTTTATTTTTGAAATATGTATATAAAAACAAGTAAATGTAACAGTAAATCGGTGCAACTGCGGACTTATTAATACCTTACACTTGAAAAACCTTTATTAATTTTGAAGATATGCTTGTTAGGCCTTGGGAGATGTGTGTCAGCTATACTTGAACCGCCACTCCAATTCATCTCAAATTTCAGGGACATAGAGGAAACATTATAGAATAAGCTTGTATCAATTTTAAAAGTTCTATTTTTATTGGTTTTGAAGCTATGTTCGTTTACTCTTTTTGCTAGTTCGGAAGCTTTCAAAATTCGAACCCGCATGGTTAAAATCATCTCAAATATCAGTTTTTAATTTTAAAAGAAAAAGGAACATGACGGAACGCCCGCCATGTACTAAATGTAAGGGTTCCATTTTTATTGGTTTTGGAGCTGTGCTCGTTTGCTCTTTGGCTAGTTCGGAAGCTTCCAAAATTCTAACCCATGGGCCGATTTTTCCCATAGTTGCAATCTGCGCCTTTCTTTCGTGATTAGTAACCTACTATATAAATTTCATCAAGATAGCTTTATTAGTTTTTGAGTTATCGTACGAACGGACGGACAAACGCACGAACTGACAGACATCGTTAGAACGACTCACTCAAAAGGTGACAATGGTCAAGAAAATATATATACATATTCACATATAAGAGTTATAGTTTCCAGGAATATATAAGTACTTATTATTAATATACCTTGAAGCAAAAAAAAAGGAATTGTAAAAAATTAGGGTTGAGCTGTGTAAGTTTACACTAATATAATAATAGTAATTTTTCATGTGAATCAAGAC
Organism: Poecilobothrus nobilitatus; assembly: GCA_947095535.1. NCBI lineage: Eukaryota > Metazoa > Arthropoda > Insecta > Diptera > Dolichopodidae > Poecilobothrus > Poecilobothrus nobilitatus. The sequence continues at coordinate 240,611,976 of OX352774.1, read as the reverse complement.
AGAGACAAAATTTAAAATTAAACCGATATTTATGTAAAACTAAAAAAAAGTACTTCAAAAACAATAAATTTTACACCTATTAGGTACTATTTATATCATTAATTATAAATTTACGTACGTAGTACTATTTACATAATTTATTGTAAATTTACGTTTTATGGTGTAATGATTTACACTCTGTGACGTAAATATATTACACATATTATGTTCATATGTATGTATTTTGTTTTTGCTGAGTACTGAAAGCTGATTACTGGCATTAGGCGAAATGTCTTTTTGCGTAATGAATTTAGACTAAATGTCATAGACTCATCAAACACTGTTTTAAAATTTAATCTTTATATTGTAAATTTACTCTTTTTTAGTGTAATTTATTAATTAATTTGTAATTTTGTGTAAATACACTTGGAGTGTAATGTTACCATATGATAATGCCATATTGCAAAAGAATACCATTAATTATCAACGTAAACTTACAACGAAAATTTTTTAGAGTGAGGCAATTAATTACTATGTGTTGGGCATTATTTTGACAAAGAATTATTGTAGAGTCCATTGTAAAAATATTGGCCTTAAATCTCCAGTCTAGACTCTAGAGCTTACATTATCATAATATAGCCTATATAGAATATATTATGATAATGTAAGCTCTAGATGTAAGCTCTAGAGCTCTAGTAAAAGGCAAAATATTTTTAAATTACGAGAATCTGTAAATATGAATTGAAAATCGGAATTTTCAAATTGGGCATTATCTTTTTGCTTATAATTAAAAATAATTAACAATGTATAAATCAATAATTGATAACGACATCATTTATAATTTATTTTATATTTATATATATATATATATATATATATATATATATATATATATATATATATCATATTTTTTAATTTATACTTTAGTTTTACAAAATATAGAAAAAAATCTCATTATATTTATAATTATTTTTATAAGTATAAAAGATCTTTCCACAAAAAAAAAAAAATTACGAAATAATTTGATACAAAGATTATTATGGGTCATTAGAATACTTTGATACTTGTAAGGCCGCATTACGGATCTAAATAAATCTATTTTTAAATTGATATTTATTTATTTATTTTTATTAACATTACAGAAATTATTGGCAAATGAAATATTACTAAACTATCAGTTAGTAAAACAAAGTCATTATTAGTTGAATACTAATGCATATTATTTATTTTATTTAAATATTTTATATTTATTAATTATTACCAAGGCAAGAAGGATATGTTATAAGATTATTTAAGAATGTAATTAAAAAATGTTCTACCTGTTACAGGATTTTAACCACTCGGCCACCAAACTTCGTCACAATTGATATTATTAAAAAAATTTATTTATTTTATTATTTATTTATATTAATATTACATACATAAATGTAATGCAATATTATTGAACCATCGGCTACTTTAGGCCATTATAAGTTTTTATATATTATTAAATTATATACTAATATTATTTATTTTGTTTATATTATATACTATATATATAATATAATACACAAGATGTTGGCGAGACCTTGCCAACATATAAAAAAATATATTTAATATCTATAATAAAACACCCACACTGAATGTAAACTAAACTGGCAATGATGATATTTCTGTATATTTATTTAATAATTTAAAATTTTATTACCAGAGACACAAATCTTTGACTCAAAGTATTATCAAGAGACACAAACCGTTCATTAAAAATATAAATAAATTTAGTAAATATTATTACGAGTGACCAAATTTTCCACGTTTCCACTAGAAGTATTACCAGAGACACAAACCGTTCATTAAAAGTGAGTACAGTCAAAAAAGCAAAAGTACATACTTAAAAAAAAATAAATTCAGCAAATTTTTAATTTTTAAATTTGACCGCCACGTCCATTATGAACTGGTCGCAGCGGTAAATTAAAAATAAATTATTAATCTTCTGTTGGCGTTTTCAATCTTTGTTTTGAAAAAAAAAAAATAAAAAAAGGTACTCTTAATAAAATTAAAACGCCTGAAAGTGAAAAAGTGAGAGTGAGCAAAGTTTACAGTAAACCTCATATTTTATAAGAAAAAAATAATAGGCCGATTTTATTCTTGATTTTGTTTTCATTAGTATAAAAGCTGGTAAAAGCTTCGTAACATACTTTATAATAGTTTTGTTTATTTAGGTTGAAATTTAGATTTTTAAGCTAAATTTTCGGTAGAACTGGTATAACATAAAATATTCGAATTTTTTTTATTAATATAAAATTCGGCAGACTTAAATAATTATATTTCATAACAGAAGTCAGAAACTTACTAAATATTATAGAAACGGATAATAAAAAATAACAGAAAATATCATTTTAGAAGCCTTCTCTCACAAAAGACTCATAATTTTGTACTAATTTATTATTAGACCATTAAATTAAAAAGCTGTCGAAAACGACCGTCACAAAAAAAAAGCCCCGAAAATTTATGAAATTACATTATCAGAGACATGAATCTTTTATTAAATATACCAAAGACCTCTTCTAAAGTACATTTAAATAAAATAAATTCAGCAAATTTTTTTCAAGCAAAAAAAAGTAAACGCAAAAGACTTGAAAGTAGTTTTGGTAATTAAAGTAATTTCGCGGCGAAAACAACTGTTTTTCATCGACATAAAATTTTTTTTTTAAAACTAAAGAAAAATAGAGAGTCTGGTAAAATTTTAACAAATATTAAAATTATTTCGATTATTGGTATTGTTTTAAATGTAACAAAAAAAAAAAAATGTCGTAGCAGTTGGTGTTGGTTGGTTTTTCGCCGGTTTTTATTGTGCACTTTATACATGTGTTTCAAACAATTTTTGAGATATCGGCACGAAATTTTACCCTGAATGTGTTTTTAGCTCAATGATTAAAAAACTGTCAAAAATTACCGCCACGAAAAAACGGCGAGAAAAAATTAATAAACTGTACCTAACATTTTTAATTTTATGTGTTTAGATTTGTTATATGTTTCTATATACAAGTAAGTAAGTGATTTCAACATTTTTTAATGGTGCTGATGTAAAAATGAAATTTTTAGGTAGTTTATTAAGGGAGTCAGTATGATACTGCAAATGTTTTTGAATCTATAGAAATTGTGCAATTGCACAGGGGATTTTCTAGTATACTGCTATATATTTACATTATATTTGGTCGTAAGGGGGTATGTAAAGAAAAAAACACTTACGACCTATGCAAGGGTCGAACCCACACTCCTTCGGTTAATACGCCACACGCCTACCCACTAGGCTACGGAAGCCCCTATTAAAAAAAAAATAAAATAAAATAAAAATATTATGTATTTGCATATTTCTAGGATACTTTTAAGTTTTTGTTCCAAAAGAGTACAAAAATTCATATATTTCCTGGAATTAAATACATCTATACGTGTACATGTCTTTCCGAAACATTTTGTATTACTTTTATTGTTAAAAATATATTATAAATTTAATATACATAGGTATATTAATTTTAAATAAATTTATTGATTTGTTTTTTCCAAAATTCATTGAAAAAATAAAAACAAAAGCAGAATTTTTAAATTTTAATATCAAGCAAAAACTCAAAAAAAAAATATATATAATTTTTTTTTATGATATGCACAAGCCACAAAACATCAATATTGTCTCATATATTCATATAATTTAAAAAAAAAAAATAAATAAATTATAGGAACTGTTGTCTGCATATTTTACTTTTTTAATGTTAACAAGAATTAATAAACAAGAAAATTTATTTAAAATAAATATAAAATAAATAATAATTAAATAAACGATTATATATTAAATGAAATTGGTTCCCTAATGAAATACATACTTGGATTAGGTTAGATTTATTACTATACCGTTGGATAAATTACCCCCTATTTGATAAATCAAATCAAAATAAGTCAAGACTACTAGATCGCCGAACCTGATTAATAAACATCCAAACATCCATAAATCCAAATTTACTTTTTCTAATGAGTTAAACCAAGATACAAGCAATATTCTTTTTCTTTCTCAAACTTACAGTATTTATAGAACTCGTTTAATTTCGTAAAACCCATTCATAGAATAATTTTATAAATATAGTTTCGATCAGAATTAATGATATTAAGAGAAGATAATTTGAAGATCGTTAATCAGAATAATGCAAGAACAGAACCATTCTCGCGATCACTTACAACCAATATAAAGAATATTTGACAAATGTCCAAAGGAATAAATAAAAATAAGAAAATTCGACACCATGTGTAAAAACAAAATTTAAGATATGGAAATGAAATATGGATTAGTCTAAATATATAGTCGAATATAATATCACACAGAAACTATATAGAGGCATTTATTAAAAGTTTCTAAAGATCATATTATATATGAAATATAAAACTTTTAAAAGGTCAAAAAAGCAATAAAAAAAACCTATATGAAATCTCATCAAAAACAAAACAAAAACTAAGATTGGAGTCCAGAAGGAATTCAAAGACGAGTACATCTCAATAACACCTGAAGATTTACACCAACAGATTTTCCCCAAAAACTAACTTTAATATACAACACATGAGAGGAAGGTAAATGCTTCAAACAAAGTCAAATGAAAATGACTAATTGACATCCTATGCTCTCCAAGACGAATAATGCAACAACCAACCAACAATAAGCAATTAAGTTAAATATATTGAATATTAAATTCTTTTAATATTATTTCTTCTAAACTAAAACATATCAAAAAACAGAACAATTCTTTTAAGAGATCATGTCTAATTTATTTAATACAAGAATCGACTGGAATGCATTAAACTGAGCTTAAACTCAAATATCACTTTTTCAAACAAAAAGTACGCTTGAACTTGTAGGTTTTTTTTTTTTTTTTTTGAAAAAATGAGATTTGAGTTCAAATTTAGTTTTATGTAATCGTCCCATTGTCCCATTATCTAATCAATTTTTTCTTTAATACACTTTATAATTATAATATATAAACTATAAATTTATGAAACTTTTAACTGGAGTTCTTTAGATTTTTGATTTTTGATTTTTTTTTTATAAAGTAATTAAACAAGTTTTCATCATTAATATTTAAAAAAAAAAAAAAAAAAAAAAAAGCTTTATTTTAAATTTTTTCTCAAAACCGAAAAAGGTATATATGCGGTAATTCTATAAAAAAAAAAAAAATAAATAATCATTAAATATTTTTATTTTTTTTTTTAAGAAAAATAAAACTTTTTTTCAATAAACCAATTAACAACAGTACGATTTTTATTCTTGAACTGATTAATACTGATCAAAACATTATAATTTCAAAAATTAATAAAAAAAAAAAATTAATTTTAAATTTAAATTAAAATATATTTTAAAAAAAAAAAAATTTTAAAATGTTTACTAAAAATATAAATTATTTTATTAATTTTATAATAATTATTTTATTTATACAACAATTACAATTAATTAATTGTAATATTGATTTAATATTAAATAATAATAATAATAAAAATGATACAGATTGTTTAAAATGGGAAGATGATATATGTTTAGAAATAAAATATTATCCAAAAGATGAAATAAATAAATTATTAGAAGAAAATTATAAATATTTTCATGGTGTTAATATTGATACAATTGAAAATCGTTATAATGATAATGAAAAACAAAATATATGTAAAATAAAAATGAATACATTAAGACCAAAAGGTTTATTTAATATACATGGAAAATTTAGAAAAATTATTAATCATGATGATTATGTACAAGCATTACAACAAGAATTATGTGATGGTTCAGAATTTATACAAGAATTAAATAAAGATGATTTTAATGGACTTATACCAAAATGTAAACAGGAATTTTTTAAAAGACGTTTAATAACATATGATGGTAAAAAATTAATAGATGATGATTATAAAATACCATGTTGTTGTAAATTTATATTAGAAAAAGATATTGAAGGATAAAATCAATAAAATATATCTATATATATTATATGTATTAAATAAATTTTTTTTATTTTTTGTTTTTAATTTTAATGTTCAAAAAAAAAAAGGAAAAATTTTTCTTTTATTTTTGCAGAATTCTTTTTTTTTTTTTGTAATAAAATGGTAAATATAATATGATTCCGGTTATTAATGAGATTCCTGCTATAAGAAACCAAAAATATATATTATGTATATATATATATTTTTTTAATCTTTGTTATATACATAATATATGTGCATTATTAATAGTTTGTATAAAAATAATTTAAGATATTAATGAGATATTTAAGCTAAGTACACAACAAAAATGTATAATGTTGAAAAATCTCGATAGAGTGATTTTCTATATTTGTGTTTGAAACTCTGAACACTCGTTAGATCTTAACCGTAGACTTCTATAAGAGATTTTTTTTTGTTAAACATTTTTCTACCGTCTAAACACTTTCAAGTAGAGGATTTTTTGTCTATACGATGACTCTACTGATCTATACAAACTTGAGACTCTACCGTAGATTTTCATATAATTCATGCATTTTTTTTCATATAATATTTTATTTTTTAAAGTGTCTTTTTATGTATATATGTATGTTTTTATAGGAAAATAAATGGTATCAAATATCTTATAGAAACATATTTTAAATTAAAATATATGTAACTATGTATGTATTATATTTTATAGAGATATAAAATTTTATATTATTTTTCGTAATTATTAATTTAGATAAAATGAATCAATTTTATAATAATGCATTAAATTAATTATTTCGAATTATTTTTTCAAACTAATTTATAAAAATAATGCATAATATTAAAAAAAAAAAAAAAAAAGAATGAATTACTAAAAATAATTTAAATTATTTGAATTACTTTTGAATTATGATCTGATTATATATATAAACATATATTATTTGCAATTCAATTCTATTTATCGCTCTACAATAAATCTAATCTACAGTTTGAACACTTGTTAAAAAAAAAAATCTACAGCTCTACTAAAAATTTCTCTACCAAAATTGTCGTAAAGCGAATTTTTTGCAGAGTTACACTGTCGTGTAAACATATTTGGTATAGAGGAGACTTTTGTTTCCATAGAGCTCTACCAATTTTTAGTTTCCAGTTTGTCCCTTAGCTTTATACAAATAAATTGTATATTAATAAAATTTAATTTATTCTTTTAATCGTTGTTCTTTTTCTTTTCTTTTAAAGTGAATAAATAAATGGTAAGTAAAAGAATAAATTTCTTGAAAATTATGCAAATTTATTTTGAAATTTTCTCGAAATTTGTTTTTTTGTTTTGTTTTTCTTTTTAATTCGATAATCAAAGAATAGAAAACATTAAATTTTTCTTGGTAAATAATATAATTTAATTTATAGTGATATGCTAAATGAAGTGTATATACTTATTATATGTACTCATTGGTATAGATTAAGAATTTTTAAAAAACATTATAAAAGGTAAGGAAAAAAACATATTAATTATTGTTTAAAAGTTGCAAAACGAGAAATAAAAAAAAAAAAAAAATCAAATAGGTTTTATATTTTATTTTAAAAACAAAAATTTTTTAAAAACGACAAAAAGATTTAAATTATGATTTTGAAATTGAAAAATTTATACTACTAATTTATATAACAGGATGAACCAGATGAAGCTTCTCTATAAAATTATTAGAGAAAACAAAATTATGACAAAAAAAAAAAAATTCTATTAATTCTAAAATAAATAATTTTTACATTTTAAACTTAAGTTGGACTTGAATTTTATAACATATGTATTTGAATATATGTACATATGGTTTTGATTAAGACTAAAGGTTTAAAACTAAAGTCAACATTTTTATGATAAGATTATTTAAGTTTGTATATATGTAGATTTACATAAGCTATTTATTTATTTACAATATGCATTTATTTTGCACTGATTTAGCTCTAATAACAGTCAATATATATTATGAACATTTTGTCTATTAAACATATGCGGTAAACCATTTGCATACAATGATTAACATTATATACCCATAAACAATTATATTATTTAGATATATTCTTACTGCGGTTGAAAACCGAAAACTTTCGAATGAAAGGTCGAAGACTTAAGTATTGTTTTATTATTCATCAGTCAGATATGTTTATTATTTAATTGAAAGATGCTTTTTTTATTCTGGTTGCTTTGTATTTTATGTGCTAATACACATATAATTTAAATTCATACAATAACTTTCAAAATTATTTTTGTTTTATTTTTTTTTACACGCTATGCTATAGCAAATAGGTAGAAACTGTAAGAAAAGATTTCTTTATATAAAGTTATTGCAGATTTAGGTAATGGAGAGAGCAATTTAAGGAAAATAAGATAATAAGAGAGTATTGAAACGTAAACTAAAAGCGAATCTGTACAGGTTCTTTTGGAAAAGTTGGAAATTATATAATGCACCTTATCTATCAACACTTACTTTTTATATCAATTGAATAGCGATTGTCATGCTCCCTGATAATGATGTAAAAATCAAACAAAAGTAGGAAAAACTTAATAAATTCTAATATTGACATTTAAATAAAAATTGTGTTTTAATTGCTTATTTATTGATTTAAGTTATTTGAATTTTATAAGAAACGAACATTCGTAGCGATCCCTATATAAAATATGTAATGTAAAATATGATTAAAAAATATTATAACTGAGTAATATCAAATGATTTTTAAATTATTTCTAATAGTAAATTTCTTATTCTTAAAGTTTAATAAATTTTTTTGAGAACCAAAAGACAAAACTAAAAAAAAAATTCAAATCTACGCTCAACTGGATTTCAGTTACTTATAATATCTTAAAACTTTACAATTTAATCAAAAGAGACTATTTTCACATTATACTTTCGCAAATTTTGCACTATATTTTATTTTTAATACTTAGTTAATATACGAAGAAAAAAATAACCATACAAGCGTAATTCGTTATATTCTCAAAACTTAACAAAATAATGTATGATATGTAAAAAAAAAAATACTATTTGCAAATAAAATTATTTAATAATATGTCTTTTTAATTTAAGATACTTTGTGAATTAAATATCAAATATTAAATGTATGTTTTGGTTTTGTTAGAATTAATTTAAAATTAACATCTACTTTTTAAAGTTAAAAATATTTCAATGTAATAATATCGAAATTAAAGACAATTATTATATGTCTAAAATATTTCTCAATATTTTAATTAATATGAAAAATAAGTAAAAAAAATAAAATTATAAAATAAGCTTTTCTTAAAAACTCTTATAACAGCCATTTAATTACATTTTTAAAGAGAGAAATAAATTTATTTCAGCATCAATTTATAATTCAGTTTAGCATTGACTCTTAAACAATAAATAACACATAAAAAGTTTAAAAATAAAAATGAATAAAATTAAACATTTTTTTGATTATTTTTATTATTTGTTGTTGTTTACAAGTCTATTACTTCCTGATATAATTCAATGTAGAATCATTGATAATAACAGCACTAATATAAACTGTTTAAAATGGGATGGTGAATTTTGTATAAAAATAAAAGACTATCCAAAATTACAATTAGAAAATATAATTAATGAGCATTATAAAAATTTTCATGGAATTATAGAAAATGAATCAATATCAATTTTAAGTCGTGTAGATGATATAGAAAATTTACCTATATGTGATTCTAAAATAAGTTATTTAAAACCGCAAAAAGCTAAAAATATTAATGGAATATATAAGAATATTGTTAATCATGAAAATAAAAGACAAATATTTCGTCAAGAATTGTGTAATAGTGAAAAACCAAGTAATACATTAGATAATTTACCATTTGGCTATCAGTTAAAATGTAAACAAATGATAAGAAGAAGACGATTAGTTACATATGATATGGAAGATTCTAATAATGTTTTTTCAACAGATTTTTTTTCTATACCATCATGTTGTAGATTAACATTAATATTAAAAGATGAAGAACAATAAAAAAAAAACTTTCATGTATTTGTAGTTTTGTTTTATTTTTATTGTTTTAGATAAAAAGATGGATGTAGATAAAAATAAATTTAAAAAAGTTTTAATAAAGTTTTAAAAATTAAAATTGATCACTTTGAAGTTCAAATTAAAAATAATGTTTTTTCAAAACAAATGCAGAAAGAATAGGCCTATAGCCAACATTATTTTACGTAAAGACTCTGATTATGAGATGTAGAAAAACTTGTAGAAAGGTCTAGGCTTAGGAATAATCATAGATAACTATCCCCTAACAACACAACAACAAAAATAATAACAAATATCCAACAGAGTCATAATGAATGGTCTCTGAAATTGAAGCTAGAAAATAAAGGATATAAAAGTGGCTAAAATTAATTTATAATTAAATTGAAGAGTTTTATAATTTAATATATAGAGTATCTGATTGTAGAAAATAAAAATGAAAATTTTTATAAATCTAATAGATTTAATTAGATTGAGAAATGTCGGAAATTGTTTGCAGCTGCCGTTTATTTTTTTCCGCTTTTTAACAATTTATCACTTGACTTACAGCCAAACAAACAAATCACTTTTTTCTAATTTTATTTTATTTTAATGTTGTTATTCTGTGTTTTTATAAAACATGTTATAAAGCATGTAATCTGATGTCAATCTAAGTTCGAACTAATTTAAATAAATATACTTAAGAGATATTGTTGAAAACTTAACCAAAAACTCCGAACATTTATAGTATTTTTTAATATATACATATTAATATTTACTTACCAGTACATTTTCCATCTTTTATACTGTAATTTTCTGCACATGTAATGCACATATCTGGTCCATCTCCAGTACATCCTTTACAGGATTTATCACATTCAAGACAAGAAAATGACCCTTCATTATTAACACAAAATTGATCACTGGTACAAACATTCGGACGTTCTATACATTCGTTTATATCAAAACAACCCAATTCGGGATTCATACCCCATCCAAGTTTACATTTCCGACAGCCTAAAATTTAAAAAAAAATCGTTGAAAAAAATATTTTTTTTGTTTTTTTGAACTTGCACCTTTTGGTCCAGCACCAGTGCAGCCTCCTTTATCACAAGCCATATGGCATCCCGTACAAAGAAATTTGTTTTCATCTCTATAAGATTCATAATACTCAATGTCACAATCAGTACAAAATTCACCACTGTAGCCAATATCACAATCACATTTTCCATTACCTTTACGTGTTCCATTGCCTTTACATTTACCTAAAACCCAATTTTTTATTTTTATTTATTTGGATTTAAAAATATTATGTTTTACCATTTCCATTACAATCACTACACTGTAAACAGTCTGTACCGTAATGATTAGCTGGACAACATACTTTTAATTTATTAATGCATAACCAATCAAAAATATCAGGATTATCATTTTGTTCTTTAAACCACCATACTTCTAATAATTCTTCATTATCATTAGCTAATGTATGACATTGATCTTCTCCTCGTTTAACATCTGAACATAAATGTTCTTGTATTTCTGTTAAACGAAGTTCACTTCTTTTATAGCTACCAAGATTTTTTTCTTCCCAAGCAGCATCACCACCTTCATGTTTTCCCCTTTCAGTTTTTTTCAATCCCTTACAAAAAAAAATCAATTCAGTAAAATTTAATATTATTACAGATAAACAAATATTTACTTACAGAATGAAAAGAATCTATTAAAACGTGGCAAGCTCGACAAGGAGGTAGTGATGTTGATTTTTCATTAGATTCTTTAGAAAAATTAACTGGAGGTTTCTTTATTTGTGCATTAATTTCTACATTATATAATACCAAAATTACATAAATTAATATATAGCACAATTTATTCATATTTACACAATTTACAGAAGTTATTATTTTAATTTAAAATACTTATTTGAAAAACTAAATCAAAGTAGAACCAGGTAGAAAAAAATTTTTAATTGATACACAAAAGGTAATTTAAATGTGCGTAATTTACTTAATTTAATTTATAAAATGATGCGTTTAAATTCAATAAATGCTTTTATCATTTAATTAAAATTATTTTTTATTTAAAACTATGTATTTTGGTGTTTCTATCACAACAACATTTAATATTAGAAATGTTCTTCGTTTTTATAACAGCTGAGTGCTGACTAGCATCTGCATTCAGCACCAAAGATAACGAAAATCTGACGTGTTCTTCTTAAACAATTGTCAAGTCAATAAAGAAATTTCAAATATGAATTATAGATGTCCCTTTAAACCTTAAATATTAAAAGTTCTATTTTTTTTTGCTTTTTTTTTTTTTAATAATTTGTCTTTTTTTTAATAAGGGTCTACACTTCACATCTTGTGATTTTTAGTTTGACAAATTTCCTACGAATCGTGTCTAGCAAAGTTGCTGCAGTCAAAACAAAAATATTTTATATTAAGTTTTGTAATTATTGTTAAATTTCTAGATATTAATGATGTCACAAAGCAAAAACACAAGGCAACACAAAAGGCATAAAAAGTGGGACAAAGGAGAAGTGTTGAAAATGTTAAAATATATTCAAAAAGAAAGAAATCTTGAGGTTAATATACATAAAAGTCTAAATATTACATCCCAGCCATATACATTTATAAAAAGATATGAGAATATAAATGAATAAATATAAATATTATTTTATTTTAGAAACCTACAGCACAGATTTATTATAGAAAGTTACTGGAGAACACCAAAATTGATACAACATGGGACTTGATGAAGTGGAAAATGAGATACCTTAGAGAGACTTTTAAAAAAGCTCAAGAATGGAAAAATAAAATTGATGCTGGGATTATCGATGAAGATGATGAACTAATAAATGTAGAAGGTAAAGCTTAATTTATATGGTCAACTTTATTAAAAAAGTTTTTATTTTTTTCTTTTAGCAAAACTAAATCAAATGTGTCCACATTACAATATCCTTTTCGATATTTTTAGTGAAAAATATAAAAGTGGTTTTGAGTTTTATGATACTGGTTCAGATATTTTAACTGAAAATGCTACCAAGATAAAGTCTCCTAAGATAAATGTTGGACAAATGGTGGAGGTGGGAATGGTTACAGCAAACCGTGACAACTTCTCTAATGCGGAACAATGTTTGATACAAGTTAACGAGGCGGTATCTACATCAGTATCTCCAAATAACAAAGCAGATCGATTTACAAAATTAAAATGTAAACCATCTAAAACCGCTATCGATCAGCTCAACCTTATCAATATAGAAAGAAATGAACTTTTAAAGTTAAAAATAGAGATGGAAAGGGATTATAATGAGAAAAATATTAATTTAGAAATTATGAAATTTAAAGAAGAAAAAGAAAGGAGAAAAGAAGAATTTCAGCTTAGAAAACAGGAACTTGAATTAAAAAAAATGGAATTAGAAAGAGACGAAAGACTGAAAATGTATGAAATTAGAATGAAATATGGTCAAAAAGATTAGTTTAAGTATTTCTTAACATTTTAAATTAGACTTTAACTTTAACAATTTTATATTAAATGGGATAAATTTTTGTACATAATGAAACAAACATTGAGTAAAACATTGAGTAAAAAAATTAATATTAATCTAAGATCTAGATTCTTTATATTTCATAACTTTAGAATTAAAATAATAATATTTTATGATAAGACCATCAGTCATCACTTTAATACCTTGACAATTCAAACATTTGAGATTTGGATTAATAAACATTTTCAAAAAAAATTCAAAACTATTTAAAACTGATTTCGCGACAGCACCTATTATTTTCATTTTTCTAGATAAATTTTTCAATTTCTAATAGGTCGTTTACGTGATATTTAGCCATACAACGTTAGAAAGAAGTCATAAAACATTAATGAACTAATAAAAAAAACAAAAAAAACTTTAAATTAATTTTGTTTTTTTAATTTTTAAATAATTATATTTTAAATTATATAAAGGCGGACAAATTAAATATGGATGGAAGAAATGTTTAACAGTTTAACGTTACAAATTGATGTAATTGAACTTTTCATTTACCACCACTCCAGTTCAATGCTTATAGATATTATCCCTTATTCTCCCATCTAATTCATCTTATTATTTTCTTATTTTCATCTTATATTTTGGATCCATTGGGATCATCACTTTTATTCACATAATTATTTAAGCCATAATCTACAACAATCTCTCTAATATCCCAAAAAAAAAAAAATAATAAAACAAAGCAAATTAAATATTTTGATTTTATAATTTTAAGATTTTATTTTAAACCTTTAAAATAATTTTGTTTCTTATCTTTGAAAAAAATTTATACTTCACCTCAGTTAATTAATGTGTTTTTTTTATACATTTTTTCAGTTTAGCTTTTAACTTTATAAATTTGAAGACTTATAAAAATTAAAAAAAAACATATAAATCTTCATATTATATGCTTTTATTAACTCGTCGCTGTCGGTTTTTTAATGGTTTATTTAAAAACAGACTACAATACTTAAAAGATGCAAAATTTTTATTGCTCTAGTTATTTATGAGCTATATTCACGGTTTCAATTTAACGAAAGTCTATTCCTATTCTAATTACTTTTTTTTTCTATAAATTCACAAAATAGTGTTCTCTTTTTTTACTTTGAGTAAATAGAACTGGTATAATTTTATCTTTTAAATTTTCGATTGCCATAAGTTTTTTTTTATTTTCGTTTTTTATAGACAGCAGACGATTAATTTTATTTTTTTTTATTTTTTCTAAATAAAAAAATGTCTAAAATAAACAAATTTTTTTAATTATTAAAAAAAAATAAACAAATTGTTTTAATTATTAATTTTTAATTTGTTCAAATATTTATTATTTTAAGTAAAAATTTACAGAAAATTGAATAAATAAAAAACTAAAAAAAAAAAACTGTAAATTTAATATGAACAGAGAAGAATATAATTGTTTCTTGTATGTAACTTAAAAAAAAAAACAATAAATTGTATATTTATTAGATTAAAAATATATATTTATATATAAATAGATCATTTTAATATTTTTAATTTTTTAAATCTTTTTCTTTTTTATTTTTTACCAAATTATATGTATTTTATTTTTCTAGATTTCTAGATTTTGTATAATGAAACTTCACAATTATTGAATTGTTTTAAAACAAATGAATTTGAAGCGTTTAATTTGTTTTTGTTTGCAAACTTTACTTTAAAAAAAAAAAAAAACAAATATTATAGAAAATTCATAATTTATTTTGAAATTGAGATTTGGTGAAAATGTCTTAAATCTATCTAGCGAGTTAATTGCATTACATTTGTGGAATAGTTTGAATTTCTTCATTTATGCTCTAAAAAAAAACGAGGAAGAATACAGTTGCCTTTGTCAACTCTTAGATACCCGTACGAACCGTTAGTATGTTCACAGCCTGTCACTCTGCTTACAATATTATTTTTTTAATATTTTAGTATTTTAAAATAATTTGGGTGAATTTTATAATTTGTAGAACTATGGCTTGTACATATATTCAAACCATATGTTTATACATTCTTCAAAAGCAGATTTTAACCTTCCACATAACGATTATCAATCCAAAACTTTTTCAAATATTCTATAGTACCATTTAATACTAAGCGGTAAATGTATATTAAATTTACTAAACACAAAATAGTAAATATAATTTTAAATATTATATTATATTAATGCGTACATAGTATATTTATATTGTTATAAGTATATCGCCATACATTGCAATATTTCTTTAAAAATATTTTCATTCATAGAATAATTTCTTATAAGTACAATAAAATACATACATGTATGTAAATAAGGCGCTATAATATACATCTATACTCTTATCATTCATTCATCAGTGACATATACGATATGTAAATAAACATGATATTATATAAGTATGTATGTATATCAATATCATATAAATAAAAATTCTTCAAGCAACCGTTATGTTGTTTATTTATTTACATTTTTTTGTACTATGCATTATATCTTCAACAATTTCAAATTATCGAGTAAAAGAAAATGCAAAAAATTCGTTAAAGAAATTTGTTAGAAAATTTGGAAAAATCAAGTAACACTTTCTTTAATTATAAAGTAACCCTATATTATTAAAAAAAGTTGTTAACAGAAATAAGAGTATAATGTTGAAGCTTTAATTTTTGTGTATTACTTCAAAAAAAATTTTAACCGGTGTTCAAGTTATAGGTGTTTAAAAATAGCAAATTTTCAGTTTTTGACCCCTTACAGCTCCTAAACGGGGGGTGATACAAAAAAAAATTCTGAAATGACTCATACTTATTTTCAAAGACCTAACTTCTGTCAAAATTTCAGTTTCCAACTTAAACCGTTTAGAAGATAGAAGGGTTAAAGGATTTTGCAAAATTTGAGTTTCGCATAACGGTAAATTAAGACACCGTATGCCACAGCTATAAATTTATTGTATATTCTTTTAAAGCTAATAACAGCAGTAATCGTTTGCCGTTTTCAGACTGAAGATATACCTTATACAACTTGTGCTATAACAATTTAAATATGTATAGAGCTTTTTTGAACCTTTGGGGAGCTGTTGCTCCGTAACGGGTGGGGCTACAAAAAAAAGTTATTAAAAATAAAATTAATATTTTTGTGACATCTATCAGCAGTTAAAATTTTCAATTTATTTTTTTTCATTTCTATTTCAAAAAAAATGTGGGGATCTAAAAGTTAGGTGTTGGAGAGCTACCCGAAGTTTTCGTCGGAACTCAACCAAAAAAAATAGGGAACCTACAAATTGCTCCTAGAATATTTTGTGTAAATTTCAAGATTCTAGCTTTCTTAGTTTTTGAGTTAGCGTGCTGACGACGGACGGACGGACATGGCTCAATCGACTTAGAATTTTTTTCTGATCCGATCCATACCTTTGAAGGTATATCTAGCTCACTTATTTCGAGGTGTTACAAACGGAGAAGTAATTTTATTATACCCGATCTCATCGTACGGGTATAAAAAAAGATTTTCTAAAGAAAAATACACACTTTTATTATTAGCTTTCATCCTTATTAAAAGAAAATTTACTATAATGTTAAGTTATATAAATTGTTTTAAACAATTGTTTTTTTTTTTGTTTTCCAAACAAAAACAATTTATTTTTTAACACGTTTATTATAAAACTGCATAGTGCATACACATTTTTTTTTTATTTTTTTTGTTTCTCTCTTTTTCCGTTTGTTTTTTTCTATATTCTGGATGTATGACATAGTTTTTGGACTTATAATAAAATATTGCTAGATTGTTTTTAAGTATTAAAACAAAAAATAAAAACTTGGTAAAAACCAATATCAAAATAAAAACAAAATATATTTCATTGTTCTTTAATCAATTTCATTTTTAATTAAACATTATACATTTAGTTAAACTGCCAAGAATAAACGAAAAAAAGAAAAGAATTGTAAAAATAACAAAACAAAAAATTTTACACTTTTTTTTTTTAAATTAATCAAAGTTGTTTTTTTTTTAAAAAAGTTAAATTTCATGTTAAGTATAAAATCAATAACAATTCATATTAAAAATAAAAAGAATTTGTGTACATATTTTATTTCTTAAAAATCCAAAAACAAAAAAAAAACATGTAATGAATTGAAATTTTATACAAAAATAAAATTTAATGACTGTAGAAGTCTTATTATTATTATTAGGCCAATTAAATTAATCATTAGATTTATTTTCCAAATTCAAAAAAAATCTTTTTTGAGAAAAAGTACTTTAATTTAATTAATAAAATTTTATTTTATGTGGTTAATAATTAATGTTATATAATTGTTCTTTTCTAATATAATAGCTAATATAGTAAAATAAATAGAAGTAATAATAAATTTACACACATATTTTTTCCATATTTTTTTGTTCGAACTCATTACTAACTCGCATTACCGCAACTAGTTCAATAACTAACTCTAAGTAATGCTGGACGAAGGCAATTAATAAGGTACATCATATACATACAATAAATATATACTTGTGGTGTCTAAATATATACTCTTGGTGACACCTTGATAAGGTGTCTTAATTTATCGTTATGCAAAACTCAAATTTTGCAAAATTCTTGATTCCTTCTATCTTCCAAACGGTTTAAGTTAGAAACTCTGAGAGAAGTTAGGTCTTTGAAAATAAATATGAGTCATTTCAGAAAATATTTTTGTACCGCCCCCCGTTTCGGAGCTACATGGGATCAAAAACTAAAAAATTCTTTATTTTTAAACACCTGTAAGTTGAACACCTGTCCTAATTTTTTGAAGTAATATACAAAACTTAAAGCTCCAACATATTTTTATTTCTATTAACAACTTTTTTTTTTAGTAATATAGGGTTACCTTCAAATTGACGAAAGTGTCACTTCTTTTTCTAAATTTTTCTAACAAATTTTTTGTATTTTTTTGCATTTTTTTTTACTCGATAATTTGAAATTGTTGATGAGGATGATGCGTAGTACCAAAAAAAATTAAAAAAATAAAAAATACAACGGTTGCTTGCAGAATTTATATTTATATGATATTAGTATACATACTTATATAATTCATGTTTATTTACATATCGTATATGTCACTGATGAATGAATGATATACATATGTATAGTATAAATTATTATGCATTTGCCGCTTAGTATTAAATGGTACTATAGTATATTTGGAAAAGTTTTGGATTGCTAATCGTTATGTGGAAGGTTAGAATCTGCTTTTGAAGAATGTATATACATATAATTTAAATATATATGTACAACCCATAGTTCTAGAAATTATAAAATTCACCCAAATTATTTTAAAATACTAAAAAATTAAAAAAATAGTATTATAAGCAGAGTGACAGGCTATGAACATACTAACGATTCGTACAGGTATCTAAGAGTTGACAAAGGCAACTGTATTCTTCCTCGTTTTTTTTTTTTAAATAAAGTACGAAAAAAACTTAAATAAATAAATAACTGTATTTTTTTAATGTAAATTAAAAGTACTTCCTATAACAATTAAAAATAAATTGACCACTAGTAATTCGTGCAGCATGTTTTTTGATAATAATTGTATTTATTTTCAAGCTGCAATCCCAAATATCCGTTATTTTTAAGATTTATTATTTTTATCATACATTTTGATGAAACAATGCATATTATTTTAGTATTTTATTATTCGTCATGGTGTGTGATAAGCCAATTAATGAGGAAATACGAAAGTTAATTATCGAAAAATATAAAACTGGTCAAAGTTATGAGGAGACATCAAAATGCTTAAATATAGCAAGGTTTACTGCAGATGACATCTTTAACAAATTGAAAACAACAAAATCGACATCTGCTTCTAAACATAAAGGTCGAATAAGAGATATGAGAATATGATAAGATAATTTTAGTTAAAATTATACAGGAAAACAGAAGAAGTACAGTCCTCAATATTTGAAAAATATGGTCGGAACGTACAAAAAAACCAGTACGGCGTGGAGCCAGTGGACTCGCATCAATATGCAAAAACTCAATTATAAATTTTATAAGGTAAAAAGTGCATTATAGAAAAATATTTAAAAAAGGAAAACTTCAACGAACTTTCCATTTGAGAAATATTTTGTTAACTCGGCTAAAGAAAAACCCTTATTAACTACTTTATAAAAGAGAAGGAGGTTAATGGACTCTGAACTAAAACAATAAAAAATTGGGTGCAAAGGTAATGGTATACAATCATCTTTGGCGATGAATCTAAATTTGATTTGTGCGTATGTAATCAAAGGAAAAGGGTAATACGAACGAAGAAGGAACAATACAGAGACTGTTTGAAATGTACCGTAAAATTTCCAGCTACTGTCATGGTGTGGAGATCCATGTCCTCAAAAGCAGTTGGTAATTTACATTTCATTGATTGCACTGTAAAAGCACAAAAGTATATTGGAAATTTAGAAAATAGTTTGTTTCCATCAATATCGAAACTTAGTTCTTATGAAGAATTTATGTTTCAACAGGATGGAACTTCATGTCATACATCCAAAATAACTAAAAACTGGCTTAACAGTAGAGAAATTTCACTTATGGACTGCCCAATACCCAGTCCTGATTTTAATCCCATAGAATCTTTGTGAATTACTAGTGGTCAAGTTATTTTTCATTATTATAAGAAGTACTTTTTATTTACATTAAAAAAATGCTGTTATTTATTTAACATTTTCAAATTCAAATATAAATTAGCTTTAAAATAAATAAGTTAGCTTTAAATAAGTTTTTAAATAAATACAATGAAAATTACTTACATTCAATGAAAATTTGAGTTTACTAAAGATTTGTTTTAAAAATGAATACGTTGAATTTATTAACCTGTCCGAATTATTAATGATTAGGGCAATATATTCTAAATTATTTAATAAATTTTCCATTAATTGCACAATAACTGTACATTTAAGAAAAAACTCAAAAACAAAACAAAAAAAGATACAATTAAAATTAAAAAATAATAAATTTATTTAGGTTTGAAATAAGAGTTAACGATATACATATTATAATAAACCAATATTAAAGTAAAAATTCAAATTTGTTAGAATGTTTTATGCAAAGTTTTTTTTTTTTTTTTATAATTATCGTATATTGCTTTGTTTTCAATTTTGAAATAATTTTGATAACATTATAAAGACAGAATTTATAAATTGAAAAAAGCCTGTTTTGCTTTATTTTAAAATTATTTTTTTTTTTTATGGATATTAAGAGATTTTTTTAGATTATATTTGAGCTAAATAATTGAATATGTGAATAAAATGGTGATCCCAATGGATCCAAAATATAAGATGAAAATAATAAGATGAATTAGCTGCCAGAATAAGGGATAATATCAATAAGCATTGAACTGGAGTGGTAAATGAAAAGTTCAATTGCATCAATTTGTAACGTTAAAAATTCCCTCCACCCATATTTAATTTATCCCCCTTTTTTATATAATTTAATGCATAATTATTTAAAAATTAAAAAATCAAAATTAAATTATGAAGATTTAAAGAACATTTTATGACTTCTTTCTAAAATTGTACGGGTAAATATCACGTAAACGATCTATTGGAAATTGAAAAATTTATCTAGAAAAATCAAATAGGTGCTGTTGCGAGATTCAGATTTAAATAGTTTTAAATTTTATTTTGAAAATTGTAGACTTTTGGAGTCAACTATAGCTATATTTTTTTATATAGATTTGACATTTTTGTTGAATATAATTTAAAAATTGTTTGTGGGCAGTTTGTTAGTTTTTTAAAAATATTTTTGAAATAATTTAAACAGTTGACTATGTCAAAATCAACTAAATTGAGTTGATTTTCGTGACAGTCCTAAATGTTTAAATTGTCACGGTATTAAAGTGATGGTCTTATCATAAAATATTATTATCTAAATCCTAAAGTTATGAAATAAAAAGAATATAGATCTTAGATTAATATTTTTTTATTGAATAATGGAATTGTTTCATTATGTACAATAATTTGTGCCATTTAATATAAAATTGCTAAACTCTAAAGAAAATGTTAAGAAATACTTAAACTAATCTTTTTGACCATATTTCATTCTAATTTCATACATTTTCAGTCTTTCGTCTCTTTCTAATTCCATTTTTTTTAATTCAAGTTCCTGTTTTCTAAGCTGAAATTCTTCTTTTCTCCTTTCTTTTTCTTCTTTAAATTTCATAGTTTCTAAATTAAATTTTTTCTCATTATACTCCTTTTCCGCCTCTATTTTTAACTTTAAAAGTTCATTTCTTTCTATATTGATAAGGTTGATCTTATCGATAGCAGTTTTAGATGCTTTACATTTTAATTTTGTCAATTTATCAGTTTTGTTATTTAAAGATACTGATGTTGATGCCGCCTCGTTAACTTGTATTAAACATTGTTCCGCATTAGATGACTCATCACTGTTTGCAGTAACCATTCCCATCTCTATCATTTCTTCATGTATCCTAGGAGACTTTACTTTCGCCGCATTTTCTGTTAAAATATCTGAACTAGTATCATAAAACTCAAAACCGCTTTTATATTTTTCACCAAAAATATCGGAAAGGATATTGTAATGTGGACACATTTGGTTTAGTTTTGCTAAAAAAAAAATAAAAACTTTTTCAATAAAGTGGACAATATGAATTAAACTTTACCTTCTACATATATTAATTCATCATCTTCATCAATAATCCCGGCATCAATTTTATTTTTCCATTCTTGAGCTTTTTTAAAAGTCTCTCTAAGGTATCTCATTTTCCATTTCATCAAGTCCCATGTCGTATCAATTTTGGTGGTCTCCAGTAACTTTCTATAGTAGATTTGTGCTGTAGGTTTCTAAAAAAAATAATATACATATGTATCTATTTATTTATTTATATTCTCATATATTTTTATAATATGGATATGTATATGGCTGGAATGTAATGCATTAATGTATATTGTATTTTTATAACCTCAAGATTTCTTTCCTTTTGAATATATTTTAACATTTTCAACACTTCTTCTTTGTCCCACTTTTTATTAGGTCTTTTATGTTGCCTTGTTTTTTTGCTTTGAGCCATTAAATTAACATTAATATTTACGAATCTGCAATTATAACTTTTAACTTAATATAAATTATAAAATATTTTTGTTTTGACAGGTGCAAATTTCCTAGACAAGTTTTGTACGGAATTTATCTAACTAAAATTACAACACGTGAAGTGTAGACTCATATTAAAAAGGCAAATTACTAAAAAAAAATTTAAAAAAAACAGCAGTTTTAATATTTAGTGTTTAAAGGGACATCTATAATTCGTATTTAAAACATAAACATTTCTTTATTGACAATTCTTTAGGAAGAAGATGTCAGATTTTCGTTTTCTTTGGTGATGCTGGTCAGCTGTTATAAAAACGAACAACATTTCTAAATTCTAATGTTGTTGTCATAAGAAACACCAAACTGTCCAAAATCCTTCTACATTAATTTTTTATGGCAATAGGCAAGGTCTGTCTAATTTTTTTTTAGAAAGCTTATTTAAGGGCTTAAACTAAATTAAAGCGTACGACGTACAATTTTTATACGCCAGTACGTCGATACATCGTCGTATCCTGAAATTGATATGCGCGTACAATTTTTTATTTGTACTTTAATTTTTAAATTTTTTTATATTTGTTTTCATTTTTAAAAAATACTCTTGACAACATAACAAAGAACAACAAAAAAAATTTTATTCGCTTTCTTAATTTCAAAACCTGACATACGATACGTTCCTTATTTCGAGTGCTCATTTAAATACATACATGTATTTAAAAATTATTTGACATAAAATATACGCCGTACGCTTTTATTTAGGTTGAGCACTAAAGTTTACTGTATGATCTGAGTCAGTCAATTGAGCAAAACTGACCATCACTTAAAAAACTAAACCTTTCCATATATTTCGCTTGAAATGTCAATATAGAAATTTTTATGTTTCAAATACGAATTACAGATGTTGCTTTAGACATTAAATGTTAAAAGTGTCCTATTTTTTTTATTGTTTTTTTTTAAGTAATTTGTTTTTTTTAATAAGAGTCTATACACTTTACGTGTTGTAATTTTTAGTTTGACAAATTTCCTACGAATTTTGTCTAAGAAGTTTACTGCTGTCAAAACAAAAATATTTTAAATTTAAGTTTTGTAACTTATAATTAAATTCCCAGATATTAATATTAATGAAACAAGGCAAGATAAAAGGCTTAATAAAAAGTGGGACACAAAAGAAGTGTTGAAAATGTTAAAATATATTCAAAAGGAAAGAAATCTTGAGGTTATAAAAATACATAATGCATAAAGGTATGAAAATATAAATAAATAAATATATGTATATTATTTTTATGTATATTTTTTTAGAAACCTACAGCACAGGTTTATTATTGAAAATTACTGGAAAGCACTAAAATTAATTCAACATGGGACTTGATGAAGTATAAAATGAGATACCTTAGAAAGACTTTTAAAAAAGCTCAAGAATGGATAAATAAAATTGATGCTGAAATTATCGAAGAAGATGATGAACTAATAAATGTAGAAGGTAACGTTTAATTTATATCGTCCACTTTAATAAAGTTTATAATTTTTTTTTTAGCAAAACTAAATCAAATATGTCCATATTTCAATATCCTTTCCGATATTTTTGGTGAAAAATGTAAAAGTTGTTTTGATCTTTATGGTACTGGTTCAGTTATTTTAATTGAAATTGTAGTAACAAACGTAAAATCTCCTAGGATAAATGGAGAAATGATAGAGATGGGAATGGCTACAGCAAACAGTGATGAGTCATCTAATGCGGAACAATGTTTAATACAATTTAACGAGGCGGCATCAACATTAGTATCTCTAAATAACAAAACTGATAAATTTACAAAATTAAAATGTAAAGCATATAAAACTGCTATCGATCAGATCAACCTTATCAATATAGAACGAAATGAACTTTTAACTTAAAGTTAAAAATAAACTTAAAAAGAACTTAAAGTTAAAAATAAGAGGCGGAAAAAGATTATAATGAGAAAAAATGTAATTTAGAAACTATGAAATTTAAAGAAAGGAAGAATTTCAGCTTAGAAAACAGGAACTTGAATTAAAAAACATGGAATTAGAAAGAGACGAAAGACTGAAAATGTATGAAATAACAATAAAATATGTTCAAAAATATTAGTTTAAGTATTTCAACATTTTCTTTAAGAGTTTAGCAATTTTATATTAAATGGGAAAAATTTTTGTACATAATAAATTCCTTTATTGAATAAAAAAATTAATATAAATAAATCTAAGATCTAGATTTTTTTTATTTCGACTTTAGGATTAAAATAATATTTTATGATAAGACCTTCACTTTAATACCTTGAAAGTTCAAGCATTTTGGACTGTCACGAAAATCAACTCAATTTAGGACTCTTTTTAACTCAACTAAAAAATGTCGTAGTCATAGTAGTGAACTGTTTAAATTATTTCAAAAGTATTTTACAAAAAATAACACAACTCCCCACAAAAATTTTTTAAATTGTATTCAATAAAAACGTCAAATCTATATAAAAAAATATAGCTAGTTGATTCTAAAAGTCTACAATTTTCAAAAAAAAAATTCAAAACTATTTAAAACTGAATATCGCAACAGCACCTATTATTTACATTTTTCTAGATTAATTTTTCAATTTCCAATAGGTCGTTTACGTGATATTTAACCATACAATTTTAGAAAGAAGTCATAAAACGTTCTTTAAATCTTCATAATTTAATTTTTAAATAATTATACATTAAATTATATAAAAAAGCGGGACAAATTAAATATGGGTGGAGGGAATATTTAATGTTACAAATTGATGTAATCGAACTTTTCATTTACCACTCCAATTCAATGCTAATTGATATTATCCATTATTCTCCCAACTAATTCATCTTATATTTTGGATCCATTGGGATCACCATTTTTATTCACATAATTATTTAGCCCAAATATAATCTAAAAAAATCTCTCTCTAATATCCACAAAAAAAAAAAAAAGAGTTTTAAAATAAAACAAACCAAATAAATATTTTGATTTTATAATTTTTATTAAAAGATTTTATTTTAAACTTTTAAAATAATTTTTCTTATGTATCTTTGAAAAAAAATTTATACATTTACCTCAGCTATTAATGTGTTTTTTCTGATTTTTTTTTTTTACATTTTTCTTTCATATTGTGAATGGTAACATTTTTTCAGTTTAGCTTTTTACTTAATAAATTTGAAGACTTATAAGAATTAAAAAAACAAAAAACATATAAATCTTCATATTTTAATGATTTATTTAAAAACACACTACAATACTTAAAAGATACATAATTTTTATTGCTCTAATTATTTAAGAGCTATATTTATAATCACGGTTTCAATTATGAAAGTCTATTCTAATTCCTTTGTTTTTCTGTAAATTCACAAAATAGTGTTTTCTTTTTTTTTTATTGTGAGTAAATAAAACTGGTATTTATCTCTTAAATCTTCGATTGCCATAAGTTTTTTTTTTTTTCGTTTTTTATAGACAACAGACGATTAATTTTATTTTTTTTAAATAGACTTTCGTATTTGAAACCTTATATTAATGGTATTTATATCAGGAGACAAGACTAGGTGTAAGTTTTTTTTTCTTTTTAAATATTTTCTACCATTACATATTTTTTTTTATTTTGCTTTTTAAAAACTATTCTATTTAAATTTCTAATTTATTTTTTTTTTTATGTTTTTTTAAACGTTGGGATTTATATTAAAATTATTTGTTGTTTTTTTTTCTAATTGATTTAATACACTATATAATATATAAAAAAAAAAAAAAAAAAAAAACTTAATATTTCCAATTGGAAGAGTAATAAAATTATACAAAATAAAAAAAAAAACATAAAAAATTATTTGAAAACTTTTTTGTTTTTATTTTAATTTTTATAATGAAATTCTAATTAATATTTTTTTTTTTTAAAAAAATATATTGCAACTTCCAATATTTTGTGTTTTTTTTTCTTCTATATATAAAAAAATATACATAACAATAATTGAAATTGATTTTTTTTTTTGTTTGTCTAAATTTATTTAATCAGTTTTAACTAAAAGCAAGTTTTCAAATATATTTTTTTTGTCTTTACAATTTTATTTTTAAAAATATGTATGATTATTTTACTTTTTACATATTTTTTTTTTATGCTTTTTACAATTTATAAATTCTGTCTTTATAATATTATCAAAATTATTTCAAAATTGAAAAAAAAAAGCAATATACAATAATTATATCAAAATGAAATAAAAAAAAAAAAAACATTAAAAACGTCTTTTAACGTTTGCTTACAGTACACAATGATTATTAAAGTGCATTAAATTATAATTAGTTAATAAAAATCACTAATATTCAATCTAAGCCACTATTGTACACACTAAAACTAAAATAAAAATTTTAATCGGATTTGTTCTAAAAATTTTATTTATGCTGCCATTTGCTTTATTATAAAATAAAAGAATCTGAACATTGAAAATAAAAATGTTTTAAATCAATCATTTATATTTTTGGAAATTTAAAAAAAAAAAAAAAAAACTTGTTTCTACAAAACATTCTAAAAAATTTGAATTATTATTTTAATAATCATTGGTTTATTATAATATGTATAGAAATCGTTAATTCTTATTTCAAATCTAAATAAATTTATTACTTTTTAATTGTATCTTTTTTTTTTGTTTTTGAGTTTTTTTAAATGTACACTTATTAGTACAATTATTGTAAAATTTATTAAATAATTTACATATAAATTTTATGTATGGATTTTATATAGTATGAAGTATATAGTAGTGAAGTATTTTTGTTTTTGAATTTTTAAGAAATAAAATACACATAATTCTTTTTATTTTTAGTATGCATTGTTATTGATTTTATACTTAAGATGAAATTTAACTTTTTTAAAAAAAACAACTTTGATTAATTTAAAAAAAAAAGTGTAAAAAAGTGTTTTGTTTTATTATTTTTACAATTCTTTTGTTTTTCGTTTATTCTTGGCAGTTTAACTAAATGTATAATGTTTAATTAAAAATGAAATTGATTAAAGAACAATGAAATATATTTTGTTTTTATTTTGATATTGGTTTTTACCAAGTTTTTATTTTTTTTTTTTTTAATACTTAAAAACAATCTAGGAATATTTATATAAGTCCAAAAACTACGACATACATCAGAATATAGAAAAAATCAAAATGAAAAATAAAAACAAAATATCCAGTTTTATAATAAACATGCTAAACAATAAATTTAAAAAAAAAAAAAAACAATTGTCTAAAAAAATTTATAAAATATTATTGTAAATTTTCTTTTAATAAGGATGAAATCTAATAATGAAAGTGTGTATTTTTTTTTTAGAAAATCTTTTTTTTTTTTACAACTTGCATAAATGAAGACATTTAAACTATTCCACAAATGTAATGTAATTAACTGGCTAGATAGATTTGAGACATTCTCACCAAATCTCAATTTTAAAATAAATTATGAATTTTCTATATTTGTTTTTTTTTTTTTTTTAAAGTAAAGTTTTTAAACAAAAACAAATTAAACCCTTAAAATCATTTGTTTTAATAATATAACGCTTTCATTATACAAAATCTAGAAATCTAGAAAAATAAAATACATATAATTTGGTAAAAAAAAAAAAAGAAAGATTTAAAAAATTTAAAATATAAAAATGATCTATTTATATATAAATATATATTTTTAATCTAATAAATATACAATTTTTTGTTTTTTTTTTTTAAGTTACATACAAGAAACAATTATATTCTTCTCTGTTCATATTAAATTTACAGATTTTTTTTTTACTTTTTTATTTATTCAATTTTCTGTAGATTTTTACTTAAAATAATAAATATTTGAACAAATTAAAAAATTAATAATTAAAATTAAAAAAAAAAAAAAATAAAATAATGGAGAGCTTAATTATAGTTGAATTATTGAATTACAACTATAAGAAACACAAAATAAACATTTGTAAAAATTTTTTATTATTGTAGACTTTTTTTATTTAAAAAAAAAAAAAAAGTCCCTATTCTTATTGTAAATTTATTTTCTGTTTTAAAAAGATTCTTACAATTTATTTTTCCTTGTTTTATTATTACATTAATCGAAGAAAAATTTTTTTTTTATTTTTTATTTAAATTTTACTTTGATTTTTGAATATTAATTTTCAATTGGGTTTTTATTTTTTATTTTAAAATTTACATATTTTCTTCTAAATTACTCCTAAACTATTAAGTTGAAAATGTTTACACTATGTTTTAAGTAAATATGGTACTTTTTTTTTTAAATTTTTATTTTTATTTTATATACTATATTTATATAAATAAAGAATCTTTAGTTAAAATGAGAAAATAATTTTTTTTTTTACTTTATATAAATATTATTCAAGAAGTGGATTTTTATTATCATTATCAATTCTTATTTTTTTAGCACAAGGCATTATTACTTTTGTGTTATCATCTAACAATAAATTGTCATCAACATCAAGGTTATCATCAGTGGTACTATTATTTTTATTACTACAAGATGAAATAGAAGAAGAAGATGAGAAAGTAGAAGAACAAGAAGAAATTATTTTGTTACTTAATATATTATTTTTTATAATATTACAACTAGTATTATTATTATCATTATTTTTTGATGATGGTAATAAATTTAAATTACAATTTTCTGTTAAACTATTATTTTTAATATTATTAGCTTTAGCATCGTTATCAATTATATCTTTTATTTCATTTTGACAAATTTCCATTTTTGAACTTGATTTTATTTCTGTTGCTTTTTTAAGGATTGAAACTTTTTGTTGCTGTTGTTGATTTGAATTTTTTACATCTAATTGTAGTCAATCTTCTACAATTAATTCTTTGGCTTGTTCCCATGCAAAACCTTCTCGTCCAAAATGACCATAAGTACTTGTACGCTGGTATATTGGTTGGCGTAGATTTAAATCCCTAAAATAAACAGAAATATATATTTATATATAAGTATGATAGATAAGGAAATTTATGTTAAGAAATAAACATATAAAAAAAAAAATTCAAAAACTTACTTAACAATTTTACCAGGTCTTAAATCAAAGTTTTTCTTAACAATACTTAATAATTGTTGTTGTGATTTTTTTGATGTACCATAATCAAATACCGTAATTGATAATGGTTCAGCTAAACCAATTGCATATGATACTTGAACTAAACATCTTCTACATAAACCAGCTTTAACTAATGATTTTGCTACCCATCTAGCTGCATATGCAGCTGATCTATCAACTTTTGTAAAATCTTTACCAGAAAATGCACCACCACCATGTGCACCCCAACCACCATATGTATCAACAATTATTTTACGTCCAGTTAAACCAGCATCACCCATTGGTCCACCAATAATAAATAAACCACATGGATTTATATGTACAACAGTATTTGCATCAAAATATTGTTCTGGTATAACTTCTTTAATAACTTTATCCATAACTTCTTTACGTAAATCATCTAATGTAATTTTTTCTGAATGTTGTAATGATACGACTATTGTATGAACACGTTTTGGTAAACATGCACCTTGTACGAATTCATATTCACAAGTAACCTTAAAATAAATATTTAAATAAAATTACTGTTGAAAATTTTAAAATAATTGCATATATATATACCTGTGTTTTTGAATCAGGTCTCGCCCACCAAAATACTTCAGATCGTCTTAAATCTGCTATTCTTTGATTTAATCTATGCGCTAATACAACTGTTAAGGGCATACATTCTTCTGTTTCATCGGTAGCATACCCAAACATTAAACCCTATAATTTTTTTTTATTTTTAATTTTTTTTAATTTTTCGAGTTTTTTTTAATTAAGAAGCAATTAATGCAAAAAAAATTAAAAGTTAAATATTAAAAAAAAAAAAATGATAGAAAATGATAATGACATAATAAATAATACATTCATGCAGTTGATAATTGATAATATTTAGTATTCATTAGATTTAAGTCTTAAAGTAATAAGATGAAAAAAAAATGTTTAAATGAAATAATTTATTATGAACTAATTAAAGCAACTTAAATATATCTGAAATTTCTAATAACAAAGCTTTTTAAAAAAGAGCAAAAAAAAATGAAGAATAGAAGTACATATGTTTTTTTTTTTTGGGAAGTTCTCCAACGGAAGAAAAATCAAAACAGAAAGTCACAAATAATAACAAACTTAATGTAAATTTTACTTGCAATTTAATGTAGAAACCATGAAATATATCATTAAAATTTATCACTAAAAAATAAAATAACATACTTATTGTCTTGTTGTGTTTTTCTTAAGTAGAAGTTACAAGTGTTATAAAGAAAAATAAGTTAAGAAATTTATAATATGCAAGAAAAAACTACATTAAGTTAAAAAAACAATAAAAAATTTAATACAAAAACTAATCCAAAGTAGAAGAAAAATTTGTTTTTGTATCTTTTTTTTTTTAATTTCTGACCTGATCACCAGCCCCAATTTCTTCTTCAGGTCGATTAATATGAACGCCAGCTGCAATTTGACATGACTGTTGATCCAAAGCTAATAATACATTGCAGGTCTTGTAATCGAAACCTTTAAAAATAAAAAACAAAACAGGTGTAACGGAAAAGCAATGTCTAGTATCAATTTGGTATTTTCTTTTTTTTGCTACGGTCGCTGATTTGATTGGACAAAAATCTTAGGTTTTATTTTTTGGTATACTTATGCATATAAATTTTAATTATGTTATTATGTATGTGTTTTATTAACCCAATGTTTTATTTATCATGCAAATTTCATTTTAAATTCATTTATTTTTGCTTGAAATTAGTTAGTAAATATAATTTAAAATAATTAAATTTAAAAAAAAATTTTTTTTTTATAAATTAAAATAATTTTATACAAGAGAGATCTTGTAACAAAATGTGAACATTAATGATATAGAAGAAATTTCGAAAAAAAACTAATATAATATGTATGTATACAGTAAAACTAATTTTTAAAATGAGGCAAATCAAACATAGAATTTTCAATTATATTGTGTTTATTTGAATTCCCAGATTAGCATGCATTTAATTGATTAAATATCATTTCAGGATTTTTTTTTTTTTGAATAAGTTTCATGTTTTTTTCAATTTTATTATTTTTATTAGTTTTTTTTTAAAATTTTATCATCATTTCAGTATCTGGATTTGTTTATTATTATTTTTTTGTTTTTGATCTAAAGAAGTATTCCCCGACAATAATATTAATAAAATAAAGACAATCACAAAACAAAGTCTCTTAATTTAATATTTTTTTTTATCCTTAGTAGAAAATGAATTAAATTTATTTTTTGAAAGATTATGAGTATTAAAAAAAAATATATATAAAATATATATTTTTTAAAATCCCGTTATTTTTTTATTTTCAATACCTGATCACCAGCACCAACTTCTTCATCATGTCGATTAATATGTACACCGTTCGCGATATCAGGTGATTGTTGTTCAAGAGCAACCAATAAATTCAATGTTTTCCAATCAAAACCTATTTTTTTTTTTCATGTGTTTTGTTGTGTATTTTTATAATGTTTTTTTTTTTTTATTTATTAATTTATTTAAAAAAGATAATTTTTGATTTAATTTCAGTTGAATTTGGTTAATTATTTTTTATTTTATTGTATAAATTTTAATTAAATGCAATAAAAAAAAAAATATATTCTAAATCTCATTTTTTGTAATTTACCTTTAGAAGAATCATCATAGCCAATGTGTTTAACAGTATCTCTAACAACTTTTTGATAATCTACAACAGCTTTCGATGTAATTTCACCACATAATAAAATCATTCCAGTTTTTGCAACAGTTTCTACAAGAGATGCAATAAAAAGGTATTAAAATAAAATAAAATTAAATTAAAAAAAAAAAAACAATCATTAAAGTAATTAAAAAAGAATTTGAGGAACAGTTTTTGTTTTTTATCAGTTGAAGTTTTCATCATAACTCAATCAAGAGTAGCAAATAACAATCACTGAGTCGTTGTGATTATCAAGCATCATTTAAAAACTAAACTTTCCTCTCATATTAAAAATTTTTTTTTTCCAGTCAATGGGATTCGAACTCGAATACCCATTTATACTAAATACGTGTTAAAAACACCACACCAAACACAGTCACGATAACGTTTGACAAAATATATAATATGTATTAAAATAAAGGAGCAAAGAGAAAAACGTTTTGTAAAAAAAAAAATTAGTTTTTAGTTAAAAGTAATTAAAATTAGAAAAAACATATTTAAAAAAAAAAAAAACAAATTACATTTAATGTTTAAAAATTCAGAAAAAAAACGTAAAAAATATTTATTTTTGTTGGCAATTTTCTACCATGTTTTTGCGGTACTAAAAATAGAAAAGAATTTTAAAAATACAAAAAAAAATGTGTAGGAATCACAAGTGCAATACACTAATATGACACAAATTTATTACTTTTTGTTTTTTGTTTTTTTATATGTTTTTGAATTAAAATTTACTTCTTATTTTGAGTGTGTATTTTAAATTTTAAGTACCCTACAATACAATTAACATTAAATTAAATTAATTTTTGATTCATAAAAAATAACATTCGCATGTACATAATAACCAAATAAGCTCTGCGATTTATTTGATCAGGTAGATAACTAACTGATCGCAGTATTAATTAATATATAATATTAAATAAGTAATTGTAAAGTTTAATAAAGATAAAAATAATGATATTTATAATCTACAAATGCATGTCCGTACATTAATTTATTTTTATGAGAAACTTTTTTTTAAACTGTTTCAAGTTTTTAGATATGTTTTTAGAATTAATAATATTAAACATGTTAATTAAATATTTTAAAATAATTTTAGGAAGAGAAAATATGATAAATTTATAATTAGATTTTCTATAAAAATGTATGAACTTGCATTGACGTCATTCATCGAAACGCTATTTTGTTTTTCTTTC
This sequence comes from Poecilobothrus nobilitatus, assembly GCA_947095535.1. NCBI lineage: Eukaryota > Metazoa > Arthropoda > Insecta > Diptera > Dolichopodidae > Poecilobothrus > Poecilobothrus nobilitatus. Next base: position 240,578,555 of record OX352774.1, on the reverse strand, counting down.
ATTTTCATTAATATGTAACATTAATATTTAATATAAAAACTAAAAGTAAATTTTAAAATTTATTTAATATAAATTGAAAAAAGTACATATTTATATTAATAAAAGAAAATTAAATGAAACAAAAATAAATATCAGTAGAATAAAAATATTATGTAGCAATTCATTTCATATTTATTACATGGAGTTACAATGACAAATTTATTATAATATGTCTTTTAAAAAATCAATTTCGTTTAAGCTTCCAAAATTTTGAAAAACTCGGCTAAGATTTTTTTTTTTTATGTAATATGTTTACGTTTTGCTTTTTAATTATTTGACCGGAATTTTAATTTTTCGATTATAGTTAAGTGAACCGTTAAATCTTTTTTTAAGATAATTTAATACTTTTGTATAAAAACTTGTATGCGTTGAATTTTATTTTAGTTTTTATATCATAATAGCTACGTATAAAATTTTTACAGTTCCGGGATTTCGACCTCAACCCACATAATATTATAAAATATGCAATACAATTAACATTATTATTACTTTATAATAAATTTCAATTAAAATTTTAATATTAAATTAACATTTATAAAATCATATTTTCATACAAATGTAAATGTAAAAACATACAAAAAAAAAAACATGCTTTGAACTTTTTTTTTTTTTTACTTACCACAAGCAACTTTAGCATTAGGATCTTGTTGTAAATGTGCATCTAATATAGCATCAGATATTTGATCGCACATTTTATCTGAAATATAAACAAATAAATAAATTAAATATATATGTATGTATAAATAATAAAGTATATAAAAAAAAATTATATTCTTAAGAATGCGCCAACTATTTGTAAACCTTTCTTTTTGTTTTTTTGTATGTTTACATTTTAAAAGAAAAACGAAACTTTAATATTGTCTTCAATTTTCTAAGTTTGTCAGCAAAAAAAAACAAAAATCTTAAATATACAAATTAATAACATATAAATAATTAAATAGCGTCTGGGCAGCACGGACCATTAATTAAACATATAAAAGTATACTATTCAATATTGATAAAAAAAAAAAAAATGATCTTATAAACAATAGAATAATAAAAAAGAAACCTTTAATACTTAATGTATAATGATTTTTTTTTTTTTTCTTTTTTTTTAAATAATATAAATAAATATAAGAATTTAAGAACTTAATCATGTGTTTTTTGACTATTAGACGCGTGTGCTCTCAAATTTTTTTAATTATCATTTTTTATAATTTTGAGTACAATTGTACCCAATGCAAAAAGTGCAAGATTTTTTTTTTTCTTTTTATTTAGATATTAATCTAAAATCTGCTAAAATCTTTGAAAAAAGTTATTAACGAAAATTTTTTAAGTAAATTTTTTAACGAAAAGTTCATAGTTGAAATATTAGTATTTTAATTAAATTGAAAATATTTAACATGGATATAATCTTCAATTATAAAATAGTGATTTTTTTTTTAAATATTAAATTGATAAATCGTAAGTCAAGAATAAAACATTTTTAATTGACTATAAAAAAATCATTAAAAGAAGCTGAGTTACATAAAAAAAATCATGATTATTTAAAAAAAAATCTAATATTATTAAGATATAATATATTCAAAAAGATTATTGTATTGGAATTTAAGAAATCTAAAAATGTTTCTGCGTGCCTACCTGAGTTTCGGCACGAAATTTTTTTTTTGAATAACAATAAAAATATTGAACCTTTAATTTATTTTATTCATATGGCATATATTACCTGAATTGCGTAAGATATTGAGACTTATTTAAAATTTTAAAAACTTGTTAAAACTAGAAGTTTATTATAGATTTAAAATTGACCTAAGTACAGTTTAGGTAAAAATTTGGGTAAACAATAATAGTCAGAAAAACTGTATCTTATCCATTGTTTCAAAACTATAAACATTTAGATAATGATTTGTTTTAAAGAATAAAGAACGATTCACTAAAGGTTAACAAAATAAAAATGGAAAATTCAGTATTTTACTTACATAAAATCTTCTATAAAAAATAACAACTCATTTATTTTTTCACAGCAAAGTTTTGATTCTTCTTAAAATTAAAATATTTGAGTTATTTTATTTTAATTTCAAAACTACGGTAAAAATGATAATGAAACTCTAATTTCCATTAATTAATTCACAATAATATAGAAACTGAATATAATAATAAAAAGAAAACCACAATATAGGTATGTATATATAAAAAATGATGATATATTATGATATGATCGAATATCCAGTTTTAATCGTCTATTTATTTAATGGCTAATTATAATAATATTCAAATAATATAAAAACGGTAATAAAAGAAAAGACAAAGAGATCTGAAAATAACAAGAAAAACTATTTTTATTAATTATTAAAAAAAAAAAAAAAAAATTTAAAACATAAACAAATTTAATACCCTCCCGAGTACCGAAATAAAAATAAAAAATTCAAAGAGAATTGATTATGATTGCAATTGCAATATCGTAAAATTGATATTATTAAAAAAAAATTTTCCAATATGTTAAAAATCATTAGACAAATATTAAAGAATTGATAACTTAAAATTTTATATAATAAATTATTAAAAATTAAATAATTCACTGTAAACCTAAATAATTTCATAGCAATTTACTTTAACTTTGATAGTATAAGCTTTTTTTTCTCGGAAACTTTACGATAATTTCACATATTGTATTGTGCTTGTGCATTAAGTAAAAGTTTATGCATAAAGTTTTTTTATGTGGAAAAAAAAATTAAACGAGCATGAATTGAAAAAAAAAAAAAAACAATAATTTATTTAACCCTTAAAATTTCCTTTTGAAAGTTTTTTTATTTTTTGAATTCATATCATGCACGTGTTTTTAACTGTATGAGAATTCCAAATATGTACACAGAAAAATATAAATAAAAAAATGCACGGATAAAATATTGAAAAATCGATATTCTTTCCAGTTTGTTGTACATTTTCATAAGTGCGAAGTTTTATTTCACCTAATCATCACTTTTCTTTTTATGTTATTTTTTTTTTTTTAAACAATTTTTAATAAGTATAATATTACATTCTAGCTAGAAAGTTTTATAATAAATACATGATATAATTTTTTTTTGTTTAAAAATTTATTTTTGTTACTTTTTTTTAAGTTTGCGAAAAAAAGAGAAGAAATTATTATTGAATATTTGATAAATTTCTGACCTATGATTTAAAGAAATTATTGAACCCTTTTTTTCTAACGATCAATTTTTTTTTTTTTCAAAGAGTTTCAATCTGTGATTTTTTCTTAACAAATGAAAGTAATTTTCTTTAAAAAAAAAAACATATTTCTTTTATATTTTATAAGAATATACAAAAAAAATTTTTTTTGTTCAATACCGGTTTAGAACTATTTGATAGGTATTTCGCAAATAACATAACCACAAGTAAAATAACAAGACAAATAAAAATTAAAGAGATAAGATTTAGAAAGTAACCCTCAATCAGTTTCAGTTACACCTTTGATATTATTAATAAAATTTAAAAATATTAAATTAAAATTATCTTTGTGTATTAAATTACCTTTAGTTTGTATTATAGAAATGCAATTGTTTATAATTATATTTCATTTTTATTTAAATTAGTATTATAGAAACCCAAGGTTGTTCTTGTACATATTTTAAGTTTAAAACCGACCCACTTAATGAAATTTCGGATAATTAAACTGAAGCTTTGGTTTTTTGGGGGGTGAGACCTAATATAGTTCAACAGAATTTTAGATCATGAAAAGAAGCTATATAGATAGATATTAGACAGGAGTCAATTTTTGAAAAGTAAATTTTGGACAATATGTCGTCAATTTTTTGCAATATATATTTTAAAACAGAATCAATCGCTTTTATGAAAATTACGACTCCTCTTCAAACGAGTGGCAGTTACTATTTATATCTTCTTTTATTACTGTGACGCAAAACTAAAATAAAAAAAATAAATTACGTTTTACAAATTTAAACAATTACGCAGATGTTCATAATAGCACTTAATTTTTAACTTAACTTAAAATAAAATACTCGATACTTTATCTACCTTTAAGATTTCTTTATATTATTTGCAATATTCAAATATTGGAATATCATTTTTCTTAGTTTACCTGTAAACATTTTTAAATTAAAATCTAGTTTTAAAGTTATGAAACTAATTACTTCTAGTGATCTGATATTATATTTTTTTTATTAATTCTAATAGTTCATTTTAAGATCTAACAAATTTTTAAATTTTTTAATTTAAATCGAAAAAAAAGAGTATAAATTTTAGGAAACTAGCATTAATAGAAAAGACGTATAAGCTTACATGTAAGTAATCGCAAAAAAAAAATTACAAAGGAAAACGAAAAAACACATGGTTTTTTTTTTTAAATATGAGACTCAAAGATGTTTTGTTATTTTTTTTTTTAAGTTGTTTTATACTAAAACTGTCTGAAATGATATCAAAAATCATAGATTATATTTCGCAAACTTTTGAAATTTTTTTGGTTTATAATTTTTGCTTATTCTATATTAAAATGATTACATTTAAAAATACGCGTGGCTAAAATATATAGGTATAAGTATAAAATTTAAAATTGAGAAGTAAAAAAAAATTCTAAATCAAAAAACTGAAAAAAATAAAAAAATAAAAGGGTAAGATTTATGAAAGGCGCCATTTTGAAACCCCTCTTTTTTATAAAATTCTTCGTATTTTCTATTATCATAGACTGAATCTCCTACAATCATTAACAACCTATGGGGTAATTTCTCAAGAAACAAAATCTATATTGAACTATAGAAATGAATCACACATTGAATGAGACACATTTTATTGACTGAAAAAAAGTTGAAATTTCAATTTAAAATGTTTAAAATTTCGCCTAAAATTTTTTTTAAATTGACATAAATTGAAAAAAATTTTACCAAGGATTTTTATAAGTTAAAAATATAAAAATTTAATACCTGAATGTCCTTCGCCAACTGATTCTGATGTAAAAAGAAATGACTGTCCATTTTCCATATCGTACAGCGATGAAGAGCCATGACCATTTGAATAACCATTAACTGAGGATGTTTGTGGCATTTTGTATTTTCTTTTATAAATGTTCTTTAAAATAATATTATATGTTCCTTTCTGATTTGAATGTTGTCTTATTATTCCAATGTGGTTTTTTAATTCTCTCAGATATATTTTACAATGTGTCAAAAATACAAATGTGGATTTGTTCAATTCAATATTTAGGAAATTGTGTATATTCAAAAATATTTTTTTCTTTCCTTTAGGAATAGGATTTTTATTCTGTTGTATTCTGCTGGGTCTTGTCTCTTAGAAAATTTTTGACTTCTTAAGTTTTGAAAAATATTTTTTTTTCCACTGTTTCTATTTTTTTAATTTTTGTTCTAACTTTGTGTTGTTTTTTTTTTTCTGTATTGAAAACAATTTTTATAAAAAATTATCACTATTTAATTTTTTCTTTTCATAAACTAAATTCAATTAAAATTTTAAATGAAAAATTTTCTTTTAATTTTATATATTACATAAATAGAATAAAAAAAAAATCAACAAAAAAAAAAGAATAATAAAAACAAAAAAGCAAGCGCTCTTCAGCGGGTGGAGAAAATATTTAAAAAGAAAAAATAAATTAAAATTTTTAACACACCAAAATTGAAATATTTTGTTCAAAAGCTGTCTTGTCTCCTCGACGACTAATGAGCGAAAGAACAATTTCTAAAGATGAAAACTCTACTCAAGTCATTTTTGACATTTTAAAAGCATCAAAAAAATATGATTTTGTATGCATGAGCATGTGTGAATTTGTATACAGCTGTCAAAGTTCATATGAAATTGATAAGAAAGTATTACCAGATTTTGTTTTATTAATATAAAAGTATAACAAATGGCAGCACTTTGAGTTAATAAATTAAAAATATATTTTGATAAGATAAACTTACGGAAAAAAAAGTTATTAAAGTTCCGTTTCCGAATTATTCATAAATTGCTTCTTTTTTTTTTTGACTAGGTGATAAACCAAATTATAAATATGTATTAAAAGAATATTTAAAATTTAAATTAAAAGATTTTTGAAAAAAAAAAAATAGTATTTTATAAGACTATAATTTTACCGTTTGACTAACTGACAAGAAAAAATTTATGAATTTAAACTAAATTAAATTGACTGTTTACTGTGAAAAAAATTATATAAATTATTTATATTATATAATTTATTAATATTTTGTTTTAAATATTTGAATTTTCATAGAATAAATATGAATTTATCTTTCAAATTAAATTAAAGGTAAATATAGGTAAATTTATAAAAATATTTTACTTAAGAACAACCGTTAATAAATATTATTGTTAAATTAATTCTTAAATAACAAAAAAACTTTCATTTTTAAAAATTGAAATATATTTGAAATTTTACTTTCTGAATGAAAAAAAATTTTTTTTTTTTTATTTTCTTCCTTTACAGATAGTCTGTTTTATTTATTTATTTGTTTATTTTTTTTTTTTTTTATAGAGTTTATTAGGGCATCGATTTCTTATCAATATTCAAAATTGTTTTAAATCTGTTTTTTGAATCTTATTATTAATTTAATTTTTTTTTTCATTTTCATAAGAAAAATTAAAATCATAGTTATATAAAAATTCAATGCATTTTTATATATGTATATGTAAAATGAAAATACATAATAATATAAAATATATAGTTTCATTAAACTTTGATTATCTTTATTATTTTGTTATTTTTAGTTTTAAATTCATTGAAAATTATATACGTAGCTTTTTATTTTTTTTTTATTGTTATTAACGGTAATAAAATGTACACCATGTGTCTTAAAGTCAATTGATAATGATTTTAGATTTTTTTTTTGACATATATGTATTTATTGATATAGGATTAATTATAGGAAATAGAGGATTTATGAATTATATAATGCAATGTGTTGGGCATATATTAATATTAATTTGTTTTTAGTTTATATATATGTATATGTATATGTAAATAAATAACAAAACGGTATATTATTGAACCGTGGATGGTTATATTTTGGTTATATTAAATAAAATATAATATGTGATTTGAAATAAAACTTATCAAAAAAAATTTTTTTTCTATGACATTGCTAATAAAAAATCAATATCACGACTAAAAGGTTAAAAAACTTGAAATAATCAAATAAATTATAATAATAATAATAAATATTATTAATATTTCAAATTATATTATATTAATATTTCAAAAAAATTATATTAATATTTCAAAAAATTTACTTTTGTATAATGCTTATATATGTTTTTATTACTAATAAATAGTATATAATTATATATATATATATATATATATATACTATCTAGCAGCTTTTAAAAATATTAAGTCATTAAACTTTTTTTATTTATTAAAAAATAAAGAAACTTTTTTACTAAAGAAAATATTGAACTTTAGTAAAATTTTACAAAATTAATAATAAAAATAACTTGTATACAGTTTATTCACATTATATATACTTATGCCATTTTTTTTTTTTTTTTTTTAATTTTTTAGATATAAATCATATATAGTTATATGTTTGTTTTAAATGTTTCGAATTAATAATATGTATATATATTGATTATTGTTTTATATTAAACATTGTAATATTTTAATTTACTCTTTATTTCTATATTATTCTATTAAATTAACTTTCGTTTCTAAAACATGTATAAAAAATTTTTTTTTTTTTAATTTTTACACTATTCTAATAATATTAAAAAATTTTTATTTTTAATATTTAATTTTTTTCATTTAGTCTAACAAAAAAAAAAAATAAAAATTAATAATATCATACAATATAATAAAAGAAAAATTTTTACATTTATATATTTATTTATATTTGAAATTTTCACTTACAAAATAATGTCACTGTTTAAATTAAATTAAAACTTTTAAAATTGAAAATTTAAAATTAAAATTTTTTTTTTTTTTTTTTTTAATATAATTAAAAATTTCAAAATTCCGATTATTGTAATTTTTTGATCTTCTAAGATTCAAGACTGGATTTATAATGATACAATTTATACTTAGAGAACATTAAATAAAGTAGTCGAATATTTTCAATAAGAAAAACAAACAAAAAAAAAAAAAAAATAGGGAGCAATGAAAAAAAAAAAACAACAAAACATATAAGTATATTTAAAAGAAATTTTTTTTATCTGTTATCAGTTAAATAATATATTGAAAGTAAAATATTTTAAATATAATATGTATAAATATATAATAAATATAATATATAATACAATATATTATTTTTATTATAAATTTTGTACAAAATTTATAGGTCCATATGTCAAGACCAAGGTCCCAAAATATCAATCATTTTTAATCCGAAAATGATTATTTTATGGCGCTATCGCACTTCTTTTTTTCTTGTTTGTTTTGTTTTTTTTATTCTATTTATGTAATATATAAAATTAAAAAAAAATTTTGAAAACATTGCATTTTTTTTTCTCAAGAAAAACAAAAAAAAATTCTTCTACTAAAATTTAAAACATTCTAAGGTATACCTACCTATATTTAGAAAATTAAAATCATTATTTCTTATCTTACAATTTGTTTTCTCATTTTAACAATTAAGTAATAGCTAATTTTAAAACACTCTCTTTTTTTTAAATTATTTAAATATAAGCTTTACTTAATGGTTTAAAAAAAAAGTTAAATATTAATTAAATTTCTTTATTTTATTGGTCTGCGTTTTTTTTTTTTTTTTTTGTTAAAAAGATGTTGCCTAATAGGGAAATTAAGAGCATTCACTAATGTATATTACGTTACGACCCGCTGTCATCAAGTCAACCGATTCCCAATGTATTTCTTCACATTTCCCTGCTTTCGGTAATGTCGTTTGCGCTGCAACCATCAAAAATTTAACTGTCATCGAACTTTCGATTATACAGTTGACAAGCGAAATTGTTTCGATTATGCAAGAAGAGGCGAAATGTCAGTCAAATTTGTACATACAAAGCAGGATAAAAATTTATGATTAGTTGTTGATTTTTGATGCTGAACAGGAAAAATATAAATATATTTTTGTTGAAATGGATTCTGATTCTGAAAAAGAAATGTAGTAGTGTAGTAGTATTTTTTCTTGTGAAATTTTAATTATATTTTAAAATTTAAAACATAAAAAAGTAATTGAAATAAAATATAAGTAATTGTTATGTTTTTAAATTTAGATGATCTTTCTTATTCTTATCCTTATTATATGTATATAATTTCAAAAAAAAAAAATATTCTATAGCTTTTAAAACATGTATATTAATATTCGATCTTAATTTTTAATTTTTCCTTATTTTATAATTTCAGAACAATCAAAAATATAAAAATTATACTAAACCACACTAAACTAAAAAATTTTGTTTTTGTTCGATAATGTCGCTTGACGTCATGTCAAAAATTTGCAAAAGTCTATTTGATAGTTGATTAGTTGAATCAAGGCAACCTAAATACTATAACAGTATCAAAATGTTGAATCAAAAATGGAATCAAAAATCATTTGACTGATCGTCATTTTACATAACCGAAAGCAGGGATAGAACAATGTATTCAATCATTCGAAGTCTTATGTAACAATTTTAATTTCTGTAAAAAATATTTTAGTCTACAAAAGATCAAAAAAAGCTATAAAGTTATTTAAAAAAAAAATATTTTCTTTCTATTAGATATTTCGGAATATGATCCTAACATAAAAGATCATAAGAATATTAATCATAAAACCAAAAAAAAAAAAAAACTCTGTTTTATGGAATTACATATATGTACATAAATATATTCTATTAGAAAAAGTAGAACCTGTAATGAGAAAAATTAAATTGCGCAAATATTAAAAAAAAAAAATAAAATCAAAATAGAAATAAATTTAAAGAAAAAAGTTAAAACTTTTTTTTTTTTTTAATCTATTTAAAAAATAAAATAAAATTTAATCATTTTACATTTTTAATGATTTATTACAAAAATGAAAACGCATTTTTAATTTTCTCTTTTTTTTTTTTTTTTCACATTAAAAAACAAATTTTCCATTTTGTATTTTTTTTTTTTGTTTTTTTGCGTTCTAATTTTATTTTAACATTATATATTAACAGTTATTTATTTAAGACTTTTAATCCTGTCATTCGGTAATTTATATTATGTTTTACAATAAGAGAAAAGGATATTCATTTGTAAAACTTTAAAATTATACCAAATAAAGAAGTCAAAGACTCAGAGGAATTTAACGGGGTAAGTTTTGAACTACATAATTAATATACATATTCCAAAAAACAAAAAAAAGTGTTTTTAATTTTATATTTATATATAATTGTATTATATGTAATTGTATCAATGATAATTGATATTACATGTATACAATGATATTACATGAATATTTATTGTATTCGAAATACTATATAGAATATTTAAAAATCATTGAATGATTTGCATATTTTTTTTTTTCTTTTTAAATTAAGCGGCTTCTATAAAATTTCTTCTCTGAGAAGTTTTAAATTACAATAATAAATTAATAAATCATAATTACAAGCAATGAAAAATAATATTAAAAAAAAAAATATATTATATATTATAAAGTTTGTTTATTTTTTTTTAGGGAACATCGTTCTATATTTCATATATAGAAATACCCCTGATTAATATTTTTTGTTTAATTTTTTTTAAGGATTCAATAACTTGATAACATTTTAGTGTTGTTGATTATAAATATTTTGTTTTTTTTTTTTTTATAATATACAATATTATGTATATATAGTTTGTGTATCATACTGCAATATAATGTCTGCTTTAACTCAGAAAATCAATGGAAATTAAAAAAAAAAAAAGTAAATTTTTTTTTTTTTTTTAATTTTACGTAATCATATTATATATATATAAAGCAAATTGATGATGATTTAAAGCCAGTTTTTAAATTTTTTGATTAATGAATAAGCAAAAAAAAATTTTTTTTTTGAAATAAATTATCAAATTGTTATTAATTTATAATTTTATTTTTGATAAAAAAAAATCTCTTGAAATTGAAAAATAAAAAATAAATCATAAAAAACAAAAAAATTTTTTTTAAAACACTATATCCGCAATACATTGTAATGAAATGTTGAAAATATATGTTTAAATGATAAGAGATGTTAAATAAAATAAAATTTCTAGTTTTCACGTGAAATATGTCTTTGCAAAATATTGACCCAAACAAAATATATAAATAACATTAAGATAATGTAGTTTTAATTGTAGCAGACGTTCAGATTAAAGTTAAATTGTTTTGGTTTATTTATTCTAAGAAATAGTATTACTTCATTCATCGAAAAGGAAGAAATCAAAGGAAGATAGTACTTATGATGGATTCTTTTGTTTTTTTTTTTTTTAATTCGAGAGAAAGTACAAATTAAAATGAAAAAAAAATGTATTAATATTAACCATTTAGAAAACTATCTACCTTTTTGAAATCAAACTATAGGTTCATATGACCTTTAGTACTAATGTTTTGTGTTTTGAACAACGGTTATTGAGATTTGATTTAAGGTTAAGAAATGTTTATTTTTAATTATTTATTTTTTAAATTGATATATTATTCCTATATCTATATATATATCTATGATATATGTGTACGAAATTGTTAATATTTATTTTAAATATTTGGATGTTTTATATAAGTTTAACAATAACCTTTGCCTTGACTCTACTCTACTGTAAAGTGTTCTAAATTTATATTTTTAGTGAAAGATAATAATATAATAGAAATAATAATGTTTGATAATATATTAATTCGTTTTTGTATATTTATTTTTTATTATTGTTTTATAAACAATAATGAAATGTTTTTATTTATCTCTCAGCTCAACCAGGTTGAAATAAAAGAATATACGCTCGGAATATACTAAGAAAAATACAGAATATAATACATGTATATATATATATAAACATGTATATATAAACTGAAAATTCTAAATGAATAAAAATAAAACGTTGTTTGATATATAGTATTATTCTTCTGAATGTTTTAAATATGAAATGATGAATCAACGAAAATTATCCTTAAATTATAGAATCCTTCTCTAATATTATGTAAAGAAAGTTATATTTTATTTCTATTGCATTTAAGTATTCCTATGAAAGGTAGGAAAGATATAGGTTGGGTCATAACTATTTTTCATGCAGCAGGAATGGATTTATTTTCATAAGATTGTTGAACAACTTTTCAGACTTGATTGTTTGAAGTGACAAAAAACGATTTTGGTTTGGTTATATTGGTTTTGTAATATAGGAAAGGTATTGGTTTAGTTTGGTTATCTTATCTTACAAATAAAAAGTAATCGAAGTAAATCAAAAGTTATCATATCTTTTTCTTCTTTTATTTATTGTTCTTGACAAAAGTCAATAATTTATTTTGTCACGTGATTTTTATTAATTTAAGCGTAATATTAAACATCTATTGATTAAAGATATGAAGAATTCTTCTAAGTACTATATTGAATGAATCATGAACCCAATTAAATTGATATTATTTTATGTTATAATATTTATATATACATATATACATACATAATTTATATATTTATATAGTACCTATTGAAAAGATATATAAAAAATATCTAAAATTTAAATCTAAATTTTTAAAAAAATTTAATATTTATTTTTTAATTAAATCGCGAAAATTCAAAATTGACGAACGTAGAAGATTTGATCTTTATATACGTAAAATTTAAAAAGGTTATCAAAATACCTAAAAAAAAAAATGAAACAAAAACCACGCGACTTTTTTATTTTTATTATTTTTTTTTTAATAATAATTATGTTGTTAATTAAAATAAAAATTTCAATTTTTGCGTTTACCATTCTTAGAAAAATTTGTTTTTGTTTTTTTTTTTTTTTGAGATTTTAATTTTTGACATTTATTTCATAATAAATTTAATTTTAATTTAAATGATCGGAAGTTTGTTATACATATTATGTACATTCTTATATCATTTTGAAAAACAAAAAATTCAATCAATTCAGAATAATATTTTGTAGTTTATTTTAAATTATATATATGGTTCGGAATTCGTTTTTCCCTCATTTAAGTGAAATAATTAATTTTAAACTTTGTTAATATTCATACTAAATATTTTAATTTTATTTTATAATTAATATCTACCTATTATGGACTATAATGAAACCGCCCAAATAATATAGAACCTAGGAACCTAAAAATAAAATGATTAATCTGAATATAATCTTTTATTTGTGCTGTATACACAAGGTCTAGGAATGTAAGTAAACATTCGTTGCGGGATAGACGAAAAGTTAATAATAACATAATCTTCAACTGAAGAGAGTCAATAGCTCTCTAAAGTCAATATCACCATCAATTATTTCTTATTAGAATAAATAATAAATCATTTTGTAACAAAAAAAATTAAAAATATTTAAAACTTTCAAATTTTCTCTACAGTTATATTTTATAAAAATAAAATCAAAGATATTAGAAATTTTTGAGTTATTTTTATAAGTTTATATACTTGAGTGAAATCACAATTAGAGTATTGGCAAAGCTAAACGAGTATTTATGAGGAACATTTTACTCTTCGTTTCATACCCTCTCTCCAATAAAATAATTTTGTGGTTTAATCCATAAGCAAAAAGAGGCTATGAAATGAAAATGTAAAATGTTCCTTATAAAATACTCGTGTGACTTGGCTGTTATGAGTGTAACTAATAATAATTGAATAATCTCTCAAATGAAAATATATAAATGAATTTGGTGATATGTTTTAAATACTTATATAAAAATATGGGAATTATTTTATATTTTTATGAATAATGAAAATATTACGTCTGTTTTTAGTCAATTACTAATCAGAATTACCCCCAATAAATTTTTGCCCTTAAAGTTATATTAAAAATATGAAAAAGATTTATCAATTCCTACAATCTATTAATTTTTTTTTTTAAATATATGTACTTGTTACACAGTGATTATCATTTGTTGTCCTTGGAAAAAATTTGATAATATATATTTTTTTTAATTTTTATTTTTCTTATAAATTTAGAAAAAAGTGCTTAAATTTAATCCGAAATTCCTAAAAATATTGTCATATATATATGTATTTTTCTTTTTGATTAGTTTTTTTTTTCGGTTCGATATCAATTATGATGATGAATGACGTCCATATTTAAATAATAAATGACCCATGAATTAACAAAAAAAAAAAAAAAAATATTATTGAAATTTTAAAAATATAAAAATAAAAGAAAAAAAAAAAAAAATAGAAACCATATGGTAAAAATTTTCTAAATTCAGTTATTATAAAATTAATTCTTTTTTTTTTAAAAATATTATAAGTTTAAGCTAGAAATTTTATTTTTTTATCAGTCATCTTTTCCACAACAAACTGACGAAAAAGCAAATAACACAGATTATGTATATAATAAATTGTATTGTAACATAAATCATAATTAAATAAGTTGACATTTAAAATAAATAAAATAGATTAAATATTATATACCATTAAAAAATGACAAACAAAAAAAAAAAAAAAAAAAAAAAAATATGCAGCCAAAGTAAATTGTTTGAAATGAAATAAAAAACAAAAAAATATGCGAATTATTTATTTTTAATCTACTTTAATTTTATTTTAATACGCAAATTACTTTTACAAAAAAAAGGTGAACTGGTTATTGAAAGTTTATCATAATGATGGATTTAACCTGATCTAAATGTGTCATTAGACAGCCACTTTAACCTAATGAGGGTGCATGAACTAAAAGAAAACTGAAATTTAAATATAATAAAAAATACAATGTAAATTATAATGTAACAATCAATATATAATGGCTACATATATTTATTAAGCGAAGAAGAACTATTAAGATTAACGATAAGATAGGATAACATAATATGATATTGTATCTTGAAAATAATGTAGCTCAATAAATAAAGTGTGGAAGGGTTTGTATATATTATGTAAGTTTTTAATGGTTTTTTTTTTTAGTAATTTTTTCAAGTTATTTATTTTTAATGAATTATTTTAGATGAACTAAAAACCCAACATATGACTTTCATTTTATTAAATTTTTTTTTGTAATAAAAATAAGAAATAAATTTTAATTATACCTTTTTTCATTAATCTTTTAACTTTTTTGACTCATGATTGTTTTTTATTTGTCCGTTAAAAAAATGATTTTTATATTAATAATATTATTATTTTAATTAGTTTAGAAGATTTTTGAAAATTCTATTGAATATACCGTTAAATGTAAAATGTAATATACATATATATTTAAATAATTATATTTAAGTATTATGAACTTTTAACTTGTTAGACACGTTCTAAATTAATTTTTTTTAATAAGAATTAATATTCATATTTTTATATAAAAGATTTTTATTAATGGAAAACTAAAATTATTTTAGATTAATCACACAAAACATCCGTAGATGACTTTCATTTTTACAACAAAAATCCAATTACAAGTGTAATTAATTAGTTTAATAATTTTAAATGAAAAAAAAATTTTTTTTAATGAGTTAAATGAATCTTTTCGAAATTGCTAAGTCATCTTTTAAAGAATTAATTTGCCATTAACACGGTCATAAAAAATGAATAAAATTTACTGATAATAAAATTTTGTAATCGTAAAGAAATATATTTTATAATATTTATATATTTTTAATATTATTTTGTTACTAATCAACTAATAATGTTTTTCATCGTCAGTTTATTAGCAAGACGCTTGAATTATTTTTTACTAATCTTTTATATAATCTTTGTTTTTTTTTTAAGAATTTTATATCTCTTGTAGACTCACGAATTGTAAAATTTTTATAAAAAACAAAATAAGGAAGTTATTAAAAAAAAAAATTCTTAGAAATACATATTCTAAACCACATTGAAAAAATTTTCTAAAAACCTAAAATAATTTAAATGTTTTTTGTAAAACGTTTGTAAAATGTTGCCTACTTCTAGGTTATTATATTATCAATGTAACGGGATAACCGTTCTTTTTTTATTTTGTTTTGAAATTTTCTGTAATATAAAATTTATATTTTATATGTATTGGTTTTAATTAAATATTTTATCTCCCACAACACGATAAAAAATCATTATATAATTTTTTTTGTAATTAATTTAAATTATTTTCACAAAATTAAAATACGTGGAAAAAAGTTAATAAATTTAAATAATTTTAATAAATAATTTTATTAAAAAGAAAGAGACTTTAATGACAAATCTTTTGTAATGCAACAAAAAAATAATACTTAGGTTATATTAGTTTTTCAATACAGATCTAAAATATATTACATTTATGACAATCGACAATCTTTTTTAATTTATTTAAATTACTTTTGTAAATTATTTCTTATTTTTTTATTTTATTTTATTTAATTTTAATTTTTAAAAATATTTAAATATTGATATATTTTCAAATATACTTAAAAATTAATTTTCTATTAAAGTCGAAAAATTTTTTGTATATGTAATATAGATAGCGCTGCATACGATAAAAGAATAAAAAAATATATTTATTTTATATCTGTTCTGCCATTCTTCATTTTCATTCTTAGGTGACGTCAAAAATAACAATTGGCCACTTCAACACGAAAGAACAGAACAGAATATAAGGAAGTCTTGTCTAAAAATTAAAAACAAATCAAAGCAAAGCAAATAAAAAAGAACAGAACAAAAAATAAGGGAAACAATGTTTAGTACATCGATTTAGCAATTTATTTAAAATTTTTAATCAACTTAGAATTTCATTGTAAGTTTCAATACTAATGATAAAATTAAAAATTACAAATATATTAATTAGAATTTGTTTAGTTTTTAGAAATTTCTAGTAAACCCTATAATTAACACACATCTGAAATATTTTTATGAAGAAAAAAGAAAAAATGTTTAAGTTCAAGGTCAGATACTTATTTTTACTTTTATTATTAATTCCTTTATTTGGACAAATATTCTCTGATAAAACAAATGATTTAAAATCAATAATACCATTATTATCGAGTACTACAAAAACAATACCACAATCATTAAATGATAATAAAATAACTGATAATAAAAACAATTCATCTTCAACATCGGAAAATGGTGGTGGAAATAATACAATACAAAATGTAACAATATCAACAGTAGTTAGTAATCCATCATTAACAGGAGGTGATGATACCGATTCATCATCAGCAGTATTATCTTCTACGGTATCATCAAAATCACAACAAAAAACATCTATTAATACTACAACATCACCGTCTACTGAACAAGCTTTACCAGATTCTAAAGCTGTTGAAAATGAACATAATAGTTCTTTATCAATTTTTTTTGTTTTATGTGTTATTGCATTAGGTATATTGTTAATTCATATGATGTTACAAACTGGTTTTCAGTATTTACCAGAAAGCATTGTTGTTGTATTTTTGGGTGCATTAATTGGTTTATTATTGAAAATTTTGGTTGATGATAATCGTTCATCATGGAAACGAGAAGAAGTATTTTCTCCTACAGGATTTTTTTTAGTTTTATTACCTCCTATTATATTTGAATCCGGTTATAATTTACATAAGGGTAATTTTTTTCAAAATATTGGCTCAATCTTAGTATTTGCAATATTTGGAACAACAATATCTGCACTAGTAATTGGAGCTGGAATATATTTATTGGGTATAGCAGAAGTTGCATATCGTTTAAATTTCTATGAATCGTTTGCGTTTGGTTCTCTGGTAAATTATAAAGATATATTTTTTTTATTAAATATAAAATTTTAATGTTGTATGTTACATTTTTCTAAATCATTTTGTAGATATCAGCAGTTGATCCAGTTGCAACTGTAGCTATATTTCATGCTTTAGATGTAGATCCTGTTCTTAACATGTTGGTATTTGGTGAAAGTATATTAAATGATGCTATATCTATTGTATTAACAACGACAATTAGTGCAGCTGCAAATAGTCCAGGTTTTAATTTAACTATGTTTTATATAATACATTTTAATACTTTAGTGGTAATATTTAGGTTATAATATTTGTGTTTGTTTTTTAATTTTAGCATATGCTCAAGCATCAACTGGAGAAGCTATTTTGAAAGCATTACAAACATTCTGTGCAATGTTTTTTGCATCAGCTGGAATTGGAGTGGTATTCGCTTTAATAAGTGCACTTTTATTAAAACACATTGATTTAAGAAAACATCCGTCCCTAGAATTTGCTATGATGCTTGTATTCACATACGCACCTTATGTTTTAGCTGAAGGTAAGTCTTTATAGTTAAATAATGAATGTATAAATCTTATAAATAATAGTAATGGGAGACTTTTATTAGTAAATTAATGGGAGTTTTTTCTTCAAATACAAATTCTTTCACGGAAGTTGTATGTGGTTTCCGTGGTGTAGTGGTTATCACATCCGCCTAACACGCGGAAGGTCCCCGGTTCGATCCCGGGCGGAAACACTTTTTTTTTTTTTTTTGCTTGCTATTACTTAATTTTAACCTTAATTTTTGTTCTTATTAAATTTTTTTTTAAATTATAAAATCGTATTAACAAATCCACAATAAGTCCATTAGTGATTTTAAATAAATGTGTTTTTCGTTATATGGTTAAAACCATATGGTTAAAAATATATCACAATTTTTCTTCTAATTCAATGTTTTTATAATTACTACGTAGCATTCATAATATTATATTACTCTGCAGTGTGAGTTTCAGAATTTATAATATTAAAATGAATTTTCAAACAAAGAAAAAAAAAAAAAGTGTTTCCGCCCGGGATCGAACCGGGGACCTTCCGCGTGTTAGGCGGATGTGATAACCACTACACCACGGAAACCACACAAGTAAATAATACAATTTTTCTGTTTGGTTATTAGATTTATTTTAAATAACTTAAACAATTTGTCTTATATTGACTTTAAAATACCTATTTATAAATTTATTTTTTTTTATTTATAAAGGAATTCATTTATCTGGAATAATGGCAATTCTATTTTGTGGCATTGTAATGTCACATTATACACATTTTAATTTATCAACAGTTACTCAAATAACAATGCAACAAACAATGCGAACCTTATCATTTATTGCTGAAACTTGTGTATTTGCATATTTAGGTTTAGCAATATTTTCATTTAAACATCAAGTTGAAATGGCATTAGTTGTATGGTCAATAATATTATGTTTACTTGGGAGAGCATGTAATATATTTCCATTAGCATTTTTAGTTAATAAATTTCGTGAGCATAAAATAACAAATAAAATGCAATTTATAATGTGGTTTTCTGGTTTACGTGGTGCCATATCATATGCATTATCATTACATTTAGAATTATCAAGTGTTGAATCACGTCATGTTATAATAACAACAACATTAATTATTGTATTATTTACAACATTATTTTTTGGTGGTTCAACAATGCCATTATTAAAATATTTACAACCTGGTAAAAAATTACGTAGATCAAATCGTAAACGTAGTGTGAATGGTGCTAGTAGTGGTAATGGTGGTATTGGTAGTAGTGGTGGTATTATTGGTAGTGGAAGTGGTATTGGTAGTAGTTTTAGCATCAAAAAACGTAAAGAAATTTCATTAAGTAAAACACATAAATGGGGTAATGCTATCGATTCAGAACATTTATCTGAATTAACTGAAGAAGAAGATGTTACATTTGCAAAAGTACAAGGTAATATTGGATTTGGTGTAATGGATCGTAAATATTTTACACCGTTCTTTACAAGACGTTTTACTAGTCAAGAATTACATGATTGTAAAAGTCAAATGGCTGATTTAACAAATAAATGGTATCAAGCAATAAGAGTATCACCACAACATTCTGATGATGAAGAGGATAATATACCACAAGATAATCAAAATTATCAACAACAACATCAAACACAATATCAACAAAAATCACAAAGAAAATATAATGGATTATCTTCAACACAAGAAAAACAATTAAAATCAAAACAACTACAACAACAAAAACAACAATTAGAACATTATCCAAATCAATTGCAAAGACATGAACAAATTTTGAATGAAGAAAATTCTTCTCATTATCAAATGGAAGACGATGATATGCCACTATCAAATAGTCGTACTAATTTAGCTTCACCTGCGATATAAATCTATTTTTTTTTAATTATTAAAATTTTTTTAAAGTTTTAGACGATTGTATTAAAAATTTCTTAACATATTTTAATTTATTTTAATTTTTGATTTAATATTTATTTATTTGTGTTTATTATAAATTATTTAATTACACAATTTTTTTAAAATGTTCAAATAATAATAAAAAAGAGTAAAATGTTAAAGAAATTTTAGTATACAAGTAAATTAAATTTGATATTATCGAAATAATATTGTTGTTTATAAAAAAAAAAAAAAATTTTTCTTTTTATATTTTTTTCAATTAATAGAAGATACTTAAAAAAAAAAAAAGGAAATACGTATTTAAAAGAAATCGTAAATTTTTTTGATTTTTATAAAAAATGCCTTAATTCAATACCAAAAATATTGTTACGAGATTAAATTAAATATATACGCAAAGATAATATTAAAATAAAACTTAAAAATTATTTTAAAGAATATTAAAAAATAGATATGATATGTATGTACATATAATTGAGGATATATCAGTTCTTCTACATATTATCAAAATTCTTAAAATTTAATATTAATGACATACCTACACATAATTATTTTTTGTTTAATTTTTATTTTTTTGCCTTCTCAGATATTAGGTATAAAAAAATATCACCCTTTATGGAAATTCTATTATTCCTATATTATATTTCATATAAAATGTAAGGTTATGGGTACTAATAGAAATAATAACTTTAAAAACCTATAATAAAAACATATTTTATTCATGCTCAAACTTTTTAATAATAAATTTATTTTAACTAAAAAATTGCAATAAAATTTTATAGTTTTACAAAATTAAAAATTTAGCTAATAAATGTTTTTTTTTTGTCATTTTGTAATTTCGTAAAGTTTTTGATAGTGATGCTTTAGATACGTTTTATCAAAAACTTGGAAACACGTTAAACTAAATTAATTAAAATTATTTAAGAGTTTTTAAATCGATGATTATGTATACAAACAACATTACATTTATTTTATTTAAAAAAAATTCTATTCTGTAAAAATAAATTATTTATTTTAAATTGAAATCCAATGAAATTTTTACATTCAACAGTTTTAAATTTTAATATTGATGAGTTCTTATTTATTTCGCAGGCTCATTAAATAATTAATAAATATCTTTAGATGGCGGTTAGATTTCCATGTTTTCAATCTATATTTGTTTCATATTTTCTCACTATTTTATTTATTTTTTTTTTGAAGTACAAACATTAGCGGTTAGACGTCACTTTTTAAAAAAATGAAGAAATAGGTTCCGAAGTGGCACTTTTTTGTAGGCGTTTAAAAAAAAAATAATAAAATAGTGAAGAGTGATGAAGAATGAAGAATGAAAAAATAGGAAAATTTATATTTCAGTTTTTCAAAAATTGCGAAGAAATAGTAAAGAAATAGTCTAGAAATAATTAAAAATTACTACTATAAGAAGTATTAAAGAAATATTGTTTGCGTTCCTTTTATACGAAAAGAGTAGTTGATTGTAGTTGGGAGTATTTGATAAATGAAACACTATTATTTACTCTTGGTAGTAGTTAGTAAATGGAATCCTATCATTTAGTCTTTCTCAAAGTGTGGTGTAATTGGAAGGAACGCAGACATTTATGTATAAATATTTATAATTACATGATTATATGACTAAATAAAAATATAATATTAACATATCATAAAACTTATTTTAATCATTTTGATTGAAAAACAGAAAGTAAAGCAAAGATATGATTGAAACCAATTATAAAAAAAAACATAAAAAAAAAATATATTGTAATCATTATAACTGATATATAATTTATGTACAATTTTAATTTAATTATTTAATTTTTTTTTTTTTTTTGGTATTGAATTCTATTTTTATGATTTTTTAATTAAATATACATATATCTATATATATATGTTAATTGCCGAAAAATTTTAATTTATCAGCATTATAAAAAACGAACGAAAGAGGCACAAAATTTATGCATTAAGTTTTTCTTAATTAAGAAAAAAAAAAAAAAAAAGCATATAATTTAATTTAAATGTATTATATAATAATATGTTAATTGTAAATAGAATCATATTTGTTTAAAATATTCCATAGATCAAAAACTATTTTTTTTTTTTTTTTTCATTTTTAAATGTTTTTAAAACATTATTTTATTCATATGTTACCATTATATGTCCTTTTATGTGTCTATTATAATATAATTTTATTATTTAAATTTTCTATTATATACGATAATATTTAAAAATCAAATGTTCGTATAACGAGACATTATATTATATAAATGAATAAATGTTAATTATTTCATTTACGTTATACCAGGTTATACTTTTAAAATATATTATAACATTAAATCAAATTAAACCTATTTAGTATTTTGATGGATGTACCTTGACGTCGGAAATGTATTTACGATGTCACGAATACAATGTAGATAATCTTAAATACAGATTTAAATGTATTTTGGATTCATTAAAGAAAATGAAAATATATAAATTTTTTTTTTTGTATTAAATGAATTAAAATTATTTAAAAATTAAAAAAAATATTGAAAATAGAAAATATATAGATACATATTATTATTTTATATTATAAACCTATTTTTATTTTAAAATTCATTACAAGTAATATTTTTTTTATTATGTATATTTCACCAGTGAGTTAAGTTCAATTATTCAAAGTTCAAAATAATCAAAATCCCCAAGCAATTTTCTATTTTTTTTCTCATTTTTATTTTAAATGAATCAAAAAATCTTAATTATAAGAAACAAATGCAGCTAATATATTTTAAAGTTTTTTACAGAGTAAAAAAAAAAAAAAAGATTTATTCATTTTAAAAAAAAAATATTTGCTATACGCTTCTACTATACAAATTAATACAAAAACAATTCCAATAGTCAATTTGCTGGTTGTGTTAAATTTTTTTTATAAATATGTAGTTAAAAAAAAATTTTTTTTTTTTTTTGTGATATAAAAATAATTTAATATATGTATTGTATTCATGAGGTGTTCAGCTTTAAAATGGTTTAAGACAACATAAAATTTATGTAAAGCAAAGTAAATATTATGATAGTTTTTTTTTGTAAACGAAGTTTTTAATTAAGATGCAAAGAACAATTTAAGTTCCAATAATTAAAAATGATTTTTCTTGATTAAAAAAAAAAATTCGAACTTAAACCGTTTATTGAACACCTTAATATATTATACAATAGATTAATTTGAAAAAATTCTTATATTGGCTAATGTCACCATTATTATCATTAAAAAAAGTGAATGAAAAGCAAAAATGAATGAAAAAGACTATTCGGTGTCATGATCATGAATATTATTAAATGAACGAACCTTTCATTTTTTCAAAAAGTGAATGAATGAATTGTCATTTTAGTTGTCAATTAACTGTTGAGAAGTGTTTTTGTTTTTTAAGTTGTTCACAAAAGTAAGTTTTGAAATGTAATAAAAGTAATAATGAAAAAAAATTTTTACAAAAACTATTATTTTTAGGAATTCTATTTTTATATTTAAACTAATTTTTAACACTTTTATTTAAAACTTTTAAAAATTCGCTTCTTTAATTAATTTTTATAAAAGTTTTTATATTAAACTTATTTTTAATCACTTTTATTTAAAATATTTCAAAATTCTTTGATGTTTTTTGAAACCAACTGAAACAAATACATAAATACCTTTCATCAAATAAGAAGAAATTGAATGATAAGGATATTATATTATTTAAGTTTTTTTTAATTGACGTCATTGAAATTTTGTCTATATAAAATATAGTACATAATAGGCAATTGGCAACTATTTTTGACAGTTTATTTTTTAATGATGACGTGAAAAATGAGTGATAGATTCATAAAAATGTGAATGATAAAAACAATTATGATACATTATTATTATTTAATTTAATTTTTCCATTTTTATATTAACATAATTTTCATTTCTGCTGCTATTCCATAAAGTTTTGGCTTAAAGATTTTTTATATATATTATTATACAATAATCTACTTGTTTTTCTTGGCTATTTATTAAACATTTAATGCACTCTATATATTATATATTAATTTAATTGTATTAAATTTGATTATTTTTGAGTTGATTTATTATTATTAATATTTTTTCATTTAATTCATTGATCAAATTTATTGTTTAGTTTCACTTGTATTATCTCAGTAATTATTATTTAGATTTCATATAGTATGTAACATGCAACCCCATTTTTATAGTGCCGTAATATGTAATCCATTTTATTTTGGGACATTAAAATCTGTTAAAAAATTATTACGTCGTACAAGAATTCTTGCTATGAAAAACTGTTAATTGTAATTGAAATTTTATAATTAATTATTAAAAATTAATAAGTTTAATTAATTTTTGTTAAAAAATTTATTATTTTTAAATTTGCTAATTTTTGTAGAGTATGCAATTAATAATTTGATATTAATGTAATAAGCTTATATAGTAACGATAATAATTTTAATCGAAAATTTATATTGAACACTCAAAAAAAAATGATTCTTTCTGTTAAAATTTAAAATAGAATAAATAAAAAAAAAAATAAATAAATATTTAATTAGTAATATTTTATAAATATTAAATAATATTAAAGAAAAAATTTGAATAATTTTAATATTATCACAAAAATACTAATATATAAATTAATTTGATTTTTATTATTTAATATTTATAGTAAATATTTAAAAAAACAAAAAACATAATTCAAATGCTTAAAAAGTTTTTATTTTTTTTATTGTTCAATATATTTATACGAAAGGTAATGGTTTCCATGTATTTGCTCTTAATGTTTACAATAAATTAATAAATTAAAAAAAAAAAAAAAACAAAAAAATACAATAAATTTTTATCTTAAAAAAAAAAAAAAAACATTTTCAAAAATTAAAAAATTAATAAAAATAAAAACAATAAATTTTTACTTTAAAATAATATTTTGAAAATTTAAAAATTTATAAATAATTAATTATCTTTTAAATAAAAAAGAATCAAATTAATATAAAAAAAAAAAAAACAAAAACATTTAAATAAATTATAAAAACATTAAAAAAAAAAGGGGTGATATTGATAATGAAAATTTTTTGTAAAAATAAATATCTAATTCTTTTCCCTCCCATAAAATTAAAAAAAATTTTTTTTTTTTGTAAAATCGTTTTTAAAATACGAAATTTAAAAATTTTAAAAGAAATTTTTAATTTGTTTTTGTTTTTTCTAGATTTTATTAATAATAATAATATAAATTATAATATACTTAAAAATGTATTACTATAGCTGGCCAAAAATTAAATTTAAATAATAAAATAAAAAGGAAAAAAAAAAACGGGAAAATTATAATAAATTATTAAAAACTATTGAAATTTAAAAATGTTATTTTTTTTGTTTTCCAATTTTTAGGTACTTTAAATTAATATTTTTTAAATCATTCGTGTTGTCAATTTCAAGACTGATAATCTAATTTACGATGGTACGTCTAAATTTATAATTGCCTATTATCAGTTTCATTTTTCCTGTAACAACCGACTCATTTGATGTGACTGCACTAAACGCTATTACAACAGTCGCAAAGTGATTAAAAAAGGACTGAAAATTTATAATACAGAAACTTAATTTTGTTTTTGTAACAGGCTTTATTTAAAATATTTATATTAATGAATATACGCCTTTAACATTTGAGTTTATAAAAAATATATAAAAAAAAATATTTAAAAACATGAAACAATAGAAATTAATTATAAATGCAAGGTACTGTCGGGAGAATCAATTTTCAATTAAAGTTAATTTAATTCAAAATAATCGGTGTCGCGCATTAGAATTTGTTTTGATTTCTTCCAAAAATTTGTTTTGATTTCTTACTTTTTTCTACAAAAACTTTTAAACTTTTCTGCAAAATCAACTAGATTTTTTTTCGTTGATATTCCATTTTTATATTGATTTAAAGATCTTGTGAACAGTTTGTAAATTGTTTTTAAAATATTTTTGGAATTGAAAACTTAGAACCAAGGTAAATAAAATATATAATGGCTGATATGTTAAATTTATAAATTTTTATAACTATTATTTTCGGGAAAAAAAAAATTCAGCAATACGAAGCAATTAGAAAAGCTTATAAATTTTCTTCCATTAAATCCATATATATCTAAAGGAATAACTAAAAAAAAAGAAGTAGAGGAAAAATGGGGGAAAAATTTACTAAAGAATTAAATTTATTAGATCCTGCCACAAAAACTTTCAACAAATTGGGTAAATACTTTTTACGTTGTATCTATTGGTATGGGTAGGTTTAAATGCAAAGAAAAAATTAATTCAAAACAAAAAAGAAATTAGATGTACGGGAGGTGGTCCAAATAATTTAAGTGCAATGAGTGAAAAAGTGGTCAAATTCTTATCTTTAGATATTTGTGTTGATCCTCCAGAAAGAGAACTTTCTGGTTAAAACATTTGAAGAGTAATTACTAGAAGAGTTTTTAGTTGAGTTATTTGCAGAAGAAACGTCAAAAAATCATAGTTGAAACAAGTTGAATCAATTAATTGAAACTAAGTTAATTGACTTAGGTACGCAACATTACCGTTTTTTTTTGGTTGACTTGGATAATCAACCAAATTTAGTTAACTTTTCCGACACCGCCTTCAATTAATAAAATAATTTTTTTCATTTGGACTTTTCATTTTCTAACATCAACGGATTATAATTATTTCTGAAAAATTTCATTTTATTTTAAAAAATTATTACTAAATTATTGAATGTTGTTAAATGGAAACGTTTCGAAATACCATTTCCCAAAATCCTAAATTTTCAAAATCCCATAAATTTAAAAAATCTCAATCATAATCTTAAATCATATAATTTCAAAAAAAAAAAAAATCAAAATTTGTTTCAAGAACGATTTTGTAGTTGGTTACAAAATTAAGGTTCACGGTTTTTGCAGAAAATATATACATATTTGCATTATAAAATATTTATTTTTTGTTGAGATTCTCCCGACGAGGATACTTAAATGCGCGAGAATAAAATGTTGAAATTTGGGATTTTGTAATTTGCAAATTTTATGTTTTGGAATTTTGAAAAATCTCTGTTAAACCAAAACACAAAATTTTTTTTTAATGTAATTAAAAATAATTTTTTAAATATAAAAATAATAATAGCTACTACAGTGACAGTGAGGGTGCTATATACTACTGCATGTTGTAACTGTTGTAACGGCTATAGTCACTGTTAGCAAAATAGTAATAATAGGCGGATTCATTGTTTCCTTACAGTCGCACTCCCAATTAAATGTTTCCGCATCCATTTTCTGTCCCTACTCCCTAGCCAATATACTGCGTTAGAAGGTAAGGGTTTCATCCTATTATATTGGCTAAAGGGGGAGGTGGATCAGTAAGAATCTGGCACTTCCAAATTCTTGGTGTCTTTAGAAGATTCCCACCTCCCTTAGGGGAAAAAAAAACAAAATAAAACAGAAATATATTCATATACATTTTATATAACATTAGTAACGTTAAACATATTTTGCTTTCATATGCTAATTTCATTATTTTAAAAACATCAAATAAATTATCGAGTATGCCGCTTTTAAATGAAGCTAAGTGTTATTTTTTAAACTTATAATACCAATATTAGTTTGAGATAGGTGACTGGAATGATAACTAAAAGTGGTGAAAAATGATAGCCAAAAGTGGGTGACTCTTGTAATAAGTACATAAAAATCTTTTAAAAAAGCTTTAATATTTTCTTAAAAAGTTGTTCGGATTTTTGAAGAAAGGAACACAAAAGACGAGTTCAAAACGATAATTCAATTTCAATAAAAAAAAAATTATAAGTAATTTTAATATTTTTCTTCACAATATTTTTATTGTATACTAGGTAAATAGATTTGTTGATTTTTCGTTTATTTTGCTAATGCATCATAATTCATACATTGAAACTATTCTCGTACCAATTTTTTCTTGCTGAAATTTCAAGTTTTTCATTTTCCATAATTTCATTTTTTTCTTAGTGGAATTATAAACAACCCTTAAAGCTTATATCAAATTAAGCATTAAAATTGTAATACTATTTTAATAATCTTTTAATTAAGTCAAGATGAATTCTTTGTAATCGTAAAGTATTTCACAAAATCTGAATAAAAAAAAAAAGAAGCTTTATATATTTATTTTATTTTCAAGTTTAAAATTTATGCAAAATCTAAATTTTATTTTCGATGGTAACATTTGAATAGTATAATAATATTGGTTAACCATTTGTAATATAATATTATCATTTTAAATGAACAAATACTAAAAATAATTATATTCCGGAATTAAATACATAATAATAGTAATTAAAAATTTTAGTTTGGAAAGAAAGTTTGGAATTATGAAAGAAAGTTTAAGGTAAAAAGCTGCCAATCCGCATAATATAAAAATTTTACACGATGTTTCATGATTTTCTGGACTTACCATTCCGTTCAAGCTTAAATTTAAATAGTTTAAATCATTTTTTAAGATAAGAAATCCAGGCAATATTGAAAACTAAAGATTTTTAAAGACTGATATTTTTTAAAAGATAATCAGTAGATATTGTTTTTTTTTAAGATTTTTTTATGTAGAAAAAAAAAAACACTGACAATTCAAGGGACACTTTCTTTAATTTAAAAGAAATCCTATATAATTAAAAAAAGCTGTGAACATATATAAACATATTGAAGTTTTGAAGAAACAAATTGAAGTTTTAATTTTTGTATTAATTTTTAATAAAATTGCAAAAATGTCCAAGTTACAGGTATGTAAAAATAAAAATATTCCTAATTTCAAAATTTCCAGCTTCCGAATAAGAACTTTCCGTAGATACAGTAGAGCTAAAGTTTTGAAAAATTTTATTATCCCATATAACGGTAAATTTAAATACTAAATTCCAAAAACTTAATTTTTATATTAATTTAAGAAGTTTAAAAAATATTCGGTAGTTTGACGTTTTCCAGATTGTAAAAATATTCAGTATAGATCTTGAAATATAAACATTTGAAAATGGGTTTTTTTTTTTTTATTTTAACTTTGAGGTGGATGAGGTTAGAAAAGTTGTTGTAAATAAAAATAAATGTGTTTTAATAACACCTATCCAAATGTCTTTAATAACAACACCTGAAATTTCATTATTCCATCTTAAACGATACTAGCAGACAAAGTTTTGTAAACAGACAAAGAAACTTATGAACATAGTGAAAATAATAAAAAAATTAAAAAAAAAAAATGTTTTAAAATATGAGCAACAAAAAAAAAAAAAAACTTGTATATAAATGAAAAAGAAGCTAATCTTGCAAAATATTATCAATTAGTTAGTGACCTATATTTATTTAAAAATTAAGAAAGATCGACATGTAAATACCAGTATCTTATTTATTTTCGATCTAAAAAACTGTTCTTATTCTTAGTTTCGAAATTCTATTCTGATGATTTTCAAACTCTATATTTTGATAATTACAGTTTTGGATTAAAAATGTAATTTTAAAGATTCGCAGAGTAGTTTTCCTAAACTTTAAATTTACTATACAACATCTTTTTTTCTGTTTTAGTCTGTTTTCAGCATTGTATATATTTGCTTCAAACTAAATCTGTGTGTATATTGATTTTTGGAAAATTTTATATGAATATTCAATTCATTATAAAAAGATGACCGGAAAAT
The DNA here is from genome assembly GCA_947095535.1 of Poecilobothrus nobilitatus. Taxonomy (NCBI): domain Eukaryota; kingdom Metazoa; phylum Arthropoda; class Insecta; order Diptera; family Dolichopodidae; genus Poecilobothrus; species Poecilobothrus nobilitatus. The sequence continues at coordinate 240,548,773 of OX352774.1, read as the reverse complement.
GTTAACACAGTTATCACACAAAAGGGTATAATTAAAAAACTCAAAAGAAAAAAAACATTAAATTATGATATACTTGAACAAATAGTTCATATTTATAGTGCGTTTTAAGTTCTATTCTATTATATTATTAGTACTCATAACTTAAATCATTTAAAAGGTTTTTAATTTTGCGAAAAAAAAAAAAAAAGATAAACAAAAAATTGTTTTTTTTTTTTTTTAAATTATATTATGTTGATTTTCAAAGCTTTTGAAAGTGGGGTACTAAAATGGGAATTTGAAATACAAAAAATATGACAGAAATAAATAAATAATTGTAGTAAGTATAGTTACAATTTAAATTTCATTAAAATAAGTATTAAATTGTGAATTTTTTATTTTTATTTTTTTTTAATTCAATTATATAAAAATGAAATTAAATTTATTTTTTTTTATACAAATGTTATGGTTTTTAATTGTAATATTAATAATATGTGTAAATTGTATAAAACTTGATGGTAAAAAATTACGAAAACAAAATTGTGAAGAAGAAACAACAAAACGTTTAAAAAAATACAATAGTCAATTAAAAATTTTAGATAGTTCTATACATTTATTTGTTGGTGATATAATACATTGTGAAATAATTATTGAAGATGTTAGTGAAATTGATAAACCAATTGTTACAATGGAAACAAAAGGTAGAAATACATATATATATAAAATTATTAATTTAATTGTTTTTTTTTAGTTATTAATACCCCAGATAATGAACAATATCAATATTTTCCAATAATACGTGATGAAAGTTGTTTTATGTTTAAAATAAAATCATTAAGTAATGCTTGGATTTCATTAAATACATGGCCAATGAAATCAGAACCAATGATGGAATTTATATTAGGTTGTTGTAATAATATAAGTAGTTCAACAAATTCATCAAAAATTTTAATTAAACAAACAAATCATGATGGTAAACAAGATGAAATACCAGTTATTATAAAAATAACATCAGATGATTTACAAATGTCTGCTGTTAATTCAAATGATGCTATTGTTCAACAACAAATTCAAACAAATACACCATTAAATGATACAGAATTTATTGGTTATTGGATTAGTTGGTATGATTCTGTATATAAAATTGGTCGTCAAGGTGATTTAAAACCAATGATAACATTAAAACCACAAAATTTTAATTTAACAGTTAATTTTATTGGTATAAGAACAATTGAAGGTAATACAGGTGTATGGATTTTAGATGGTAAGAATTTAATTATGTATTTATTTTAAATTTATAATTATGTATACTCGTACTAACAAATTTTGTTATGGTATAACAAATTTGATATTTTATTTGTGATACTGTAATAAAGACAGGAATTGGAAAAGTATATATATTTCCTTTGTTTAAAATTTGATTCTGAGTGGATTATTGTCGATTCGACTTACATATAGCTTGGTCATTTCTTCATCTGTACGATAACTTAACAAAAAAAAAAATTGAACAAGCTAGCATTTCATTCTTATGTAAGTTTTGCCAGTTTTGCAATTGTACATCTTTTTTTTTTTTTTTATATTAGAATAACTAAGTTTGGTTAGTCTAAACTGTAGCACAAAAGGTTCGAATAACTGCCATATATAACTGTGAAATATATAACTTCATATCTTAATACTTAATTATGATAGACATCTCAATTTTTGTAGAAAACGATGAAGTTTTTATGGTAATAATTTCTATAAAATTTGTTTGGTTTAGCGTTACGAGTTCTAATATAGCTGTCATACAAATTCGAAATTTATAAAAATATATCTATATGTACTTACTTAAGTCAAATATCTGAAATTTTGTAAAATATCATTAAGTTTTCAGTATTTAGCATATACATATTATGTTCGTGCGGGTGGGTATCCTAGAGTTAACACAGTAAACTATAAACTCTTTCTCATTTTATCATAAAACTTGTAATTTATTTTTATATATTTTTTTTATTTTTGTTTCGTTGATAGATCCAAGATGTCCGTCGAAACCAACAAAACTGCCATCAGATATACCACCAGTTTTAGGAACAAAATGTTGGACACCAGACATAACACAAACTGGAGAACTTTTCTCTTCTGAGGAAATATAAAAAAAATGAAACAAAATGTCGTCGATGTATTTAAATATGAAAACAATATAAAGTAAAAGTTTGTAGTTTAAAAAATTTATTTTAAATTATATCAGTATTACCAAAATATTTTTTATTTTCCGGTATTAAATGTATTTTACATTCAAATTCTATAATAAAAGTATTAAAATCTTTTTTTTTTTTTTAATTTTTACAAAGTATCTACAATTTTAAATTGCGAAATAATTTGTAAATAATATTAATCTGTTAATTTTATTTGATATTAATACTGTATTTTATCACTAACTTCCGTTATTTTTTTTTTAAAAATTTCTGTTAAACTATATTTCCGTTATGTTACATAAAAAAGCCAATTTGTATACATATATCTTTTACCTTGCGCCACTTACAAACAATTTGTTAATGAATAGATGACACATTAAAACAAAAACAAAATAAAAACAACGAAAATTTTAAAGAAATGGCAACACTTAGATTGGTTTAATAAGTTCCACATTTTTTTTTTTTTCATTTAAATGTAAATAGGTGCAAAATAAATTTTAAAATATTTACCCTTGTTTTTTATTAATGAGTGCAAGGAATGAAAAAAACATTTCGAATAGAGAAACGACATTTTAAAAGCAAAGTTTAAGAAGAATTGATGGAAAGTAAAACAAACAAAATACTTAAAAAATAATTCGCAAAAAATTCACTTTCACAGATGAATATAACGATTTACATAAGTATTTATATATGTAAATAATATGCGTTTATGTAAATTAGAGTATAGTAAATTATTCAAAATGAAAAATAAAAACAAAAAATTAATAAAAGAAAAGTGAAAACGAAAAAAACAAAAAAAAAAAACACATTTTGTCAATACATACAGTAGAATATCGTTTAAAATATTATATGGTTCTAATTGGTTTTATTTAAAGAGGCTTATCCAATTTTTAATATAATGCTAAATATTTTGAATATCTTTAAAAATAATGTGTTTTTTGTTTTTTTAATTTAGAGTCAGAGAAAGTTCACAATTTTCATACTCCTTGAGAGATGTCTTTATACATTTTTTTTAGTTTTAGAAGTATTTGACTTTACAATGATAGTATGATACTATTTCATGCTCCTTTCTTTACGCTTAAAGAAATCTAAATTGAGTTCTTTCGCTATGAGTTTTCTGTAATTATTTTAATATTATACTCATCTTTGCTTATGTAATAATATTAAAATTTCCAGCTACAAAGATCATTATAAATTTAATACTATTATTAATTTATAAAGTAAAGTAATATTATTTATTTTATTTGTTTTTTATTTATTTATTTATATTAATATTACATACATAAATGTAATGCAATATTATTGAACCATCGGCTCTTAAGGCCATTATAGGTTTTTATACAATTATTAAATTATATACTAATATTATTTATTTTGTTTATATTATATACTATATATTTACATTATATTTGGTCGTAAGGGGGTATGTAAAGAAAAAAACACTTATGACCTGTGCAGGGATCGAACCCACACTCCTTCGGTTAATACGCCACACGCCTACCGAAGCCCCATTATTTTATTTGTATTACGTAAAAATTATATGAACATTACATATATAACGTTTGGAGGGGTTTGTTAAAAAAAAAATTACTTTTTAGGTAATTTTATTTTTAATTAAAAATGCGTGCAACTGATACAGATTTTGAAATCATTCTTGGCTGATTTATACGCCATGTGCTTAACCACTAGACCACCGAGATCGTTGAGGCAGTTTTCTTGAATTAAATATTACATATAAATATTGCATATTTTTAGGCGTAAATATATGTATTGAAAACCATTTTATTGCGAATATTTATATGGCAATTACAATATGTGCACATGCTGTAAGTTAATTTATTAATTTTTTTTTTTGGTTAATTAAACTCTGTTTTTTTTACTAAGAATTGGAATTTATAATCGATATTTTACTGTTATGTAATTTTTTCTTTTTTTTGTATCATTGCTTTTTTCTTCTTTATTCCTATTTTACATACCTTTATAAAGACTTTTTTTATAATACTTTTTATTTCTTTTTATAAGTATTTACAAATATACATAGTACATACATATATATGTATATGTATATTTTTTTTTCTTTTTTGTATTGATATTTTTCTTTTTTGTATTCATTTTCTTTGACTTTAAAAAGGACACAAAAATATTTAAAGGTGAAAAAAGGATATGGAAAAAAGAGTTTGAAAATCGTGTCGTTTGTTTTTCAATTTTTTTTTAAACACAAAATATTTCTTTGAAATATTTTTCTTTTTTTTCGTACCAAATTTCATAAGAAAAGAAAGAATTTTTTTTTTCATGCTAAAAGTAAAAATAACAGGGGTTACCGTTAGTGCTCGGTAAATAACATCATAAAAAAAAAAAAAATTAAAGAAAAAAATATCAATATAATCTGTTGCTTGTCTACATGTTTTTCAGGATTAAAAAGAAATTTTGTAGGATTCAAAATAACTGCTGTTGGATTTAGATGATAAAAAAGAAACATATAAATGGAATGGAGTCAAATTGAATAAAAGTTGATGGAAAGGGATATTAAAAAAAAATTTGTAAGTAAAATTTAAGTGATTCTGTATGAACATATAAACGTATTTGTTATAACTTTTTTTTTTTTTAAGTTTGATTTATTTTTAAAATTAAAAAAAAAAAAAAAATTAAATTGTAAAAGGAACTGCGCCTATCTTTTTAATATTAAATGAAACATTTTAATTTAATATTAATGTAAGAAAATAAAAAATAAATGCAATATTTTTATAAGAGTATTATAAAAATTACTTAAAGAGAAAAATTTAAATTGTTCAACATTTGAGCCAAATCATAAAAAAAGGACTATTTTAGTACATTTACGTTAAGAAAAGTAATTATAATTATTAAAAAATTCGATGGAAAGAATAATAGTTGATTTTACTGAAAATATTATCTTATTTAAAATTTAAAAACCTTGAGAAATTTTAATATATAATTAAAAATTATTTTATCGAATTTTTAAAAATATTTTAATTCTAAAAAATTGAAAAAAACTTTTTTAAACATAATTAAAGACAATCGTATAAAACATCCAAAAACAAAAATTTAATAGCAAATATCATTAAGATAAGCAAAAGTTTTTATTTTAAACATTTTAAAACTGTTTTAAACATTTTTCCTCCATAATTCAAAATTTTCTATACTTCATTTCCACAAGAATCCTTTCCACATCCATCACCTTAAAAATCTTAATATAACTGTCTTAAATTAATTAACTGTATTAATATAACTGTATTAAAGATTTCAATCTTAAAGTGTGGTTTTAAAAGGAGTGGTTGATTGAAGTCAAACAGTATTCGGAGAAGCCCTACTTGCAATTCCTCTGGGAGACTTTTGAAGTTTTTCACCGATCCTCGTGAAAAAAAAAATATTACTTATTTATTTATATTAATATTACAATTCACAAGAATCCTTCACACATCCTTCTCCTTAAAACCTTATATATTTGTATTAAAGATCCCATCTTAGAGTGTGTTTTTAAAAGGAATAATTTTAGTTTTTTGAAGTTAAACACTATTCGGAGGAACCACGGTGAAAAAAAAGATATATATCATTCATTTTACTAAAAGCGCGTTTAAAATTTTCAAAAGAAATGACATATTCAAATTTCATTTAAAAGTATAAACACGTTAAGGGAGTCCTTTGAGGTTTATTTCTTGGAAGTTTTTGATTAATCATAATTAAAATGTACTTTGGTACTTGGAACATAGCAGAAATTTATATAAACCTATTTATTAGAAGAACGTCCTATAGGTAATTCTAAATAATAGTAAAACTTTTGACAGTTTTGACAGTTTTTACTGTAAATAGATATTTTTGATAGGTATATAGGAATATATAAATATAAAACTTATTTACCTATACATTTTTAATATATTTCTATATATACATTTATTTATTTATCAAGGTTAATGGAATTAGAATCCCAATATTTATAGTAGTTTATGAATAAAAAAAAAAAATTTAAAATGAAAGAAAATTGCATTTCTTAAAAACAAATATCAAAATTTCTAATTCACTGATGTCCCTAACTCTATAGTAAAAAATAAGAATAATATTAATTATACTAAAATACCAATTATAATTGTTGCTATACAGTGACAGTTGGGTTGCCTTCAATTATTACCTCATGCAACATAGGTGTTATATACTACTGCATGTTGTAACTATTGATGGCTATAGCCATCAGTTAGAATAATAGTAATAGGCGGATTCATTGTTGCCTTATAGTCCCAGTGCTAATTTGATGATTCCGTATCCTTGTACTATCCTTTCCTATCGTTATTCCCTAACCAATATACTGCATTACCGTATGGTATTCATCCCACGGTATAGGTTTCATCGCATGATATTGGCTAAAGGGGGAAGTGAATTTAGTCAGTAAGCACTAATGGCGAATTCTTGATGCCTGATTTCCACCTTCTTTAAAAAAAAAAGAAATAAATGTAACAACCTTGAAACTTATATTACATTTTCAAAAAGACTTTTAAAGTTTGTTATTTTTTTATAAATTTTAAAACTGACATTAATTTAAAATTATTCTTTAAAATTATTTATTAAACTAAAATTTTCCATTAAACAAATTGAGTTCATGAATTTTAAAATAAAACATATATGTGAATAATGAAATGTATTTGGGTTTTCTCAATATTGAAGTTGAAAATAATGTGTTTACATTTTGTTTCTTAGAAATTTTATAATAATTTAAATGTTTTGGTTGGGTTGGTTAAATTAATTTTGTAAAATAGTCCATTAGATTGATTAAAAATTAATTAAATAATTTTGATTTTCTTATGAAAAGTTATATTTTAATAACGAATATATTATGATATTTATTTTTTACTTATTTTATTACTTTATGTTACATATAATATGTTACATATATACATACATACACAATGATTTAGTATTAAAATGTTTTAGAAAATGGAAAATTAATCATACGTATATAAATGTATAAACATAAGATTAATAATGTTAACAGAACTGATTTTCCATTACATTAACTAAATACTGCAGGTATATAAAGAAGAAAATTATTTTGTAGTGAATATATATTAGTATTACATACTAAATTCCATGTACAATTAAATTAAATGGGGGCGTTTGACCCTTTTTAAATATAATCTAGAACAAAAGACTATTTTTTTAAAATTTTAAAAATGTACGAAAAAAAACCTCCTATGACAGAAGATCCTGTATAAAAAATTTTATGAAGAAAAAACCCATCTAAGAAATTTCAGAAAGTCTATATGTTTGATTTTTAAGATTTTAGAGTTGGAATCAGAATCAGCGTTTCTTCTTTTTCCAGAATATTTATATATATGGGGTTATAGAAGAGATTTTAGAGCTGGATTATTTTATTGGATTTAAATCAGGGTTTCAATAATTTGTTTAGCGGCAGTTTGGACGGGCCATTTTCCATTATATGTTTAAGTATATATTATATAAAATAAGTAATTATAAGAGACTTTTATATAGTTGGTTACAAAATCAGGGTATTCCCTTTTTCCAGAATATCCAGAATATATGTATACAATATAAATGTTTATGCGAGATTCTGAACTAGAATGGATTTTAGAATTGCATTTGAAATCATGGTATTTCCTTTTTTTAGAATAACTATGTACATATTATATATATGTATATATGCAACATACTGAATTAATGGGAGATATTACACTTCTTTTCAATGTTTAGTTCTTCAAAAAAAAAAAAAAAAAAAATTGATACAGCACTGATGTCGATATTAAAACAATATTGAATTTCATAAATGTATTAAAACTATTGGAACAAAATAATACCTGGTAAATACCATAATACCTAAATAAATAATAAAAGAACACATTTTAAAATTGAAATACATTTTAATTTTAAAATACAATAAGTATAACAACAACGTAGGATCTTTTGTCTTAGGGATTTTATATAACGCTTGTTTTTTGCCTAGAGCTTTTCGTCGTAGATGATGTTTTCATAAGGGCTTTTGGAAAAGGTTTTTATTTACCAAGTATTCCGTATCGAACCCAAATTAAATTTGTTATTGGATTTTTTTCTAATGAAATAACTTTTTTTTTTCATAATTAAATAATTCTTTAAATTTATTTTACTATAAAAAAAAAAATAATAGTTAAATATAGATTCAGAACAATTATTAAATTAATTTCTTTTGTATTTCAAAATTGATTTTTCTGTTCCTTTTTTTTGGTTTTCAGTTTTAAAGTGATAAGTTTTAAATTTTTAATAAAATATATAATTTCTGTTATGAAATTATTATTATTATAAATTTTTTTTATATTTATTATTATTAATAATTATTGTTAATGTATATTGTAATCTGTTATTAAAAAACATCTTTTCAGATTAATAGTTATTAAAAATGATTTAAAAGCTTATTTAAAAAAAAAAAAAGTTAAAATAAAAAGTTGATTTTATTATTAAAAATTGATTTATTATTAAAAATTACTTTTATTTTTTATATTTCCATTATTATTTTTTTTTTTTTTGTTAATAATATTTTTAATTTTGAGAAAAATGATTGCTTACAACATGTTTACAAATTAACAAAACCATTATTTATAAATTATGTATCTACATAATATATTTTTTTATTGAAAAACAATAATAAAATTTTTCAAATTAAAATGTTTTAAAAATTTTTTTGAAGAAAAATCGAAAAACAGAAAATAGATATAAAATTTTATTGCAGTCAGTTATAGGATATTGTATAAGATTATGATCACTAGTTTAATATGTAATTCAAATTGGTTAATATATAAGTTTATTGAACAACGTGATTCAGAATTTTGGTAAAAGATTGGAAGCCTGTCAAAGTAGTAGAGGGGGCCACTTGGCCGACATAATTTTTCGTTATTAACCGGCACCTATTTGTAATAAATTGAAATAAAAATATATTTAATATTTCAAAAAAAAAGTCTTTTTTTATTAAAATTAAAATGATACCTCAATTTTGAACACTCTATATATAATATAAATATTTATCTATTTATATTTATCGTATTTATGCTGCTATTACACTAAGTGACATGTTGTCAATTAAATTATCAATCTTTGTCAATATACTGAATGAGAAATTAATTGCTAGTTTAATTTTTATTATATTGTTAATAATTTAACAATATAATTTAGTTAATGTTGCATATTAACTAAATTAAACGAAAGTGTAATTCATAATATGATAGAGTATGGCAGGAGTTTACAAAGGAGAGACAAAGATTGATAATATATCCCTTAGTATAAATGAAACATAAGTGTATGGTAGCAGTATTTATTATTTTGTTTTAAAATAAGAGACGATTTTAATGGGTTTCAAAGAACTATATTTAAATTCACGTTTTGTAAGCTTCTTTTTGATGTTATCAAAAACTTTTCACGTTCTTTCGTGAAAATAAAAAAGAAATAAAATTTCTTATAATGTACAACTTCAGAATAAATATTTAAAATTATCTTGAAATTGATTGAATTATAATCGAAATAAGTAGTATCAGTTTTTATATCGTTATTCTGGTAAATTATATACCATTTGATACCATTATTCTGACTAAAAATTTGATAATAAGAATTTCGTTTTTTTCTAAAAAGCATTACAATAAATTTTTTTTTTATAATATAAAAAAAATTATAAAAAATATTATAATATATAAAAATATACGTTAGTTAATGCGTTAATATTTTTTATGTAGGTACCTACATATGTAAATGAACGTAATTAATGTATTATAATATTATTTAATATAAATCATTTAAAAATAATAAAAATTAAATAACAAAAGATGTAAAACAAAAAAAAAAAAAAAAATTTTATAATAAAAGAAATTTCATTAAAATGCTTATTGAATGTTACTGAAAAATGATAAATTTAAATTATGCAATTATCTTTTTTAATTCCCTTTCAGAGAAATCAATATGAAATATGCTTTTAGTACATTGTTCAAAAAAGATTTGAAAAATTTACATATTAGTTTTACTATGTCCGTTTGTCCATCTGTTTACAAAACTGCTACACTTTTTAAGATATAACAATGAAATTTTAAATATTTTATGTATAGCCCTGCCCGTGACGGACCTCTTAAAGTTTGAAAAAGTCATATTTTAAAATTATGTAATCTCGAGTCTTGTTTTTTTTTTTGTATCATCCCCTGTTTAGGAGATATTAGGGCTTAAAAATGGAAAATTTCCTATTTCTAGCTATCTATAACTTGGCACCTATACAAAAAAATTAAAGCTCCTAGATTAGTTTTTATATATATTAGCAGTTTTTTTTAATCATGTATATAATTGCCTTAAAACTGAAGAAAGTGTCTCTTGATTTCTCAGTTGCCACTATTTTTACTTTTATATAAAACAAGCACAACTGTATTCGTCTTAATATGTTTTTTTTGGTATTTGTCTATTATTAAATTTTTTTAAATTCGCACAATTTCTTAATGGCCAACTAATATTACGTAATATTCTTTTAATTTCTCTAAATTGCCTTTTCAATTAATAAAACTATGTTCATACTTTCAAGAACCAAAAATTCACTTAACTATGAATGATTATTAATCTTTTAATATATGTATTAAAGAAAAAAGAAAAAACCAAACAAATATTCAAATTTCAAATCAAACCATCATCAAATTAATCTCTTACCTTCATTCATTATTTTTTGTACTCTTAAAATTTTTTAAAGATCCAAATTTTAAGAGAAAATATAAAAGAGTAATAACATAAAAATAAGATGAATAATAAATAAATTCAATACAAAAATGAAATAAAGATCGAGGAAATACTTTGGATTAGAGTCCGATGCACTGACATTTTTTTTATAACGGTACTTGGTGACGTCACCAACATTTCATAGAAGACAACCTTAACCGACAAATGTCATTTGAAGGTAAAATTGATTATTTAAAATTTTCCTAATATTTTTTTAGTATTTTACTTAAACCGTTATATTTATCGTATACGATAGTATACAGAAATCATTTTTGCATGATTGTAGACCGAAACCATTTTTTGAAACCACTACATAATAGTAGAGCACAATACTATATCTTTAATATATATCTTGTTTCATATTAATCGGTGTAACACGTTCTGACATATTGCAGTTTCAAGTGGAATTTTTGATACAAAAAAAAAAAATTAAAATTTTCAGAAAAAACCATATCTGGAAGTTTATTTTATGTTAATTTTAATATAGCGTTTCCTTAAAATTGAATAAAGTCTCTTTATTTTTTACATTTTTTCTTATACATAAAATTCTACGAAAAATTACAAAATTTTTGTGTTACAGTATTTTAAAATGTTTGCATTCTCTTTTAGAAAATGTGCGACTTTGAAACCCGTTTGGTTTTATTGTGCCTTGTTTCTATGTATATGTATTTATTTTTTTTTTTTTATATAAATTATGTTTATTAATCTTCGAGTTTTTTTTTTTTATTATTTAAACTTTTTGAGTGGATTTTAAGAATTTTTCAAAAATAATGGATTTTTAATTAAAAAAAAATATATATATATATATTTTCAGAGAAGACAAAACACATCTTACATTTCCTTTAAAAATATAATTAAAATACAATTTTCCTGATTTAAGTTTTATTTTATTTTAACGTATACATATTTTATTTGTTGTACAAAATTTGTTACTCAATACAAGTTTCCATAAATCGCAAACTTTAATTTATAACGATCTCAGTCTAAAATGTCTCAGAGTACTTTTATATGATTGATGAACAAGAAAATTTACGATATCAATCTTTTTATTTTATATTAACTTTTATAAGTTTTAAGCGTCATTTTATAATTACCCATAATCTATAACATATAGCATATGCGGATATGTGTGCTTTTATTATCATACTGTAGATATTTCCCAGAATAAAAAGTTATATTACACAATTTTTTGTTAAGATACGTAGGACGTACATTTCAATATTATGATATTATGATGACGTTCAATTATATATAATTCACATATATTTATGTATGTATATATATAAATATGTAAATATTTTTCATTGTGTTTAATCTTTCATTATAAGAAGAATGTATGCACATTTTTGTTTTTTTTTTTTTTTTTGTATTTACAATTCAATGAATTATTTTAATATCCTGCCAATTTGTTTTTGTTTTCGATCAAAAAAACAAAAACGAAATGAAAAAAAAAAATATAGAACAAAGTATTGAATTTTATCAGAATATAATCGGAAATAATAAAGCAAATTATCAATGAATTTGGCCTTGTAAATGTAAAATACATCATATATTATATATATACATAATACGTATAAAGATATGAAAAATCTTTCAAGTAAATATTGTACTTATATAATAATATATAATGTAAAATTGTATAGAATTTATACATGTATGAAATTTATATAATATACAAATTGAAATTATTTCGACTACTCATCTGAAAGGAAATATCATGAAAAGTAATTGAAGTAGAATTGCAACATAAAAAAAAAAAAAGAAGAATATAAAATTATTAAAAATTAGCTCAGACATATTAAATCAAAAATATTATACAATATATACGAGTATATATAAATAGATTTATATTAATATTGTTATACTTATGTTTTATGTAGCTGCATATATGATAGATTAAGAAATAAAAGTTATATTGTACTTGTTGTACTCACGTAAAAAATATTAATATTTAAAGTATTAAAATTTTTTGGTCGTTTTTTTATATTTGGTTCAATCATTTTAAACGCATTTAATTATAAATTAATTACATTTTGGGTTACCATCAGCATTTTTATGGCATTTTGGTTTTTTTTTTTGAAAAAAATAAGTATTTTGTTGTTCGAAATCGAAAAAAAATTAAAACTAATTTAAATTCCATTTCCGACTTCGAAATTTTGAAGATAGAATAAATTCGATATCTAAATGTGCTGTCAATTTTATTTTGACTGGGAATTTTGAAGACAGAATATTGGATATGTTTTGTAAAGAAAAGCAATTGATAATCAAATTACTAAATAAGGATATCCAAAAATGTTCAATTAAGTTGTTAAAGTTCTTGTAAAGTGCAAAATTTTAGATTTATCCAAAGATTTTTTTTTACATTTTTTTGTTGACAATTAATATTATTGTATAAGTAGTATGTTACTTGGACTTTGATTATACAGTTACAGGTAGAAACATTGAACAAAGATAAAAATTAGGGTGATAAATTAATAACCAAGAAATAAAAATAAAGATATTTATTTATTTATTTTAAATTAATTATGTATGTATTTGTAAGAATGGCAATCTAATTGTTTGGAATTGTTTAATTTTATTTAAAAAATAGGTGATCATAATTTTCATAGAATTTTAAATTTTTTACGAAGATTTTATGAATATGTAAATGTATTTAAATTTGTTTCTATAGAAATTTAAAAATTTTTAATTTTTGAAAATTATATACTAAAATTATGTTTATAATATTAAGAATTATAATGGTAAAAAAAAAAGAAAATGTTGTTCGTCGTTTTTTAAACTCTTCTGAAGAAGGATTTAATGATTTTGTAATAATAAATATTATTTATATTGATTTACTATTATCAATTTTTGCTTTTCTATATATTGAATAGAATACCTACATTAAAACGTTAAACATATCATTTTTAAGAATGGTGTTTGTCACTTTATCTTTCTACCTTGCTGAGAAGCATTTTCTTTTCACTTTATCTCTTTGGTTTAGCCCTTTGTTTTAGTAAGTTCTTAGGTTTAGTAAAAATTTATGGCTGCAAAATGTCTATTATACAGAGTGTTTACGAGTTGAGTTGCCGTACTGTACTCAGTGATGGGGTGGGGGGGGGGTCAATTCTGTACCGTTTTCAAGATATGAGGCTTGAAAGATTTTTAATAGTTTTTCAAAAACAAATCTATAACTTTTCAACGGCGTTCAATTTTTCACCGTTTTCGAGATATGAAGAATAGAAAAGTGGGTTACTTTTAATAGGGTTGAATCAATTATGAATTATGAAGTTTTTTTTTTTTTATCAAATTATTTCCTAATTAATATTTTATAAGAAATTTAGAATTAATGTATATCAAATCTTGAAAAACGGTGAGAGATAGGAAAAAAAATTATTAAGTACAGGATTGAAAAGCTAGAAACGTTCTTTCTAAATAAGCAATAAAAAGTAACCAAAATAGAGGATGTTTCAAAAAAAAAAATTAAGTTTGAATCATAATTTTGTAGTTTTATATCATTTCAAACCTTCATAACTTTGTAACTTTTGGACGTATGTATAGTGCTACAGAATTGGTATGTGTATCCTTGACTATATTAATTTTTCACCAAAATACAAGATAAACAACAAATAATACAATCATTACCACATCATATGCATCAAATATAAGCAATCATATTTAACGAATACAAAATTTATTATAAAGTACGGGCAAGTAAACTAAACAAATTAATTCAGGCGTGTCATTACTATTATACATATTACATACGATCTATAATATAATACACAAGATGTTGGCGAGACCTTGCCAACATGTAAAAAAAATATTTTATATCTATAATAAAACACTCATACTGAATGTAAACTAAACTGGCAATGATGATATTTCTGTATATTTATTTAATAATTAAAAATTTTATTACCAGAGACACGAATCTTTAACTCAAAGTATTATGAAGAGACACAAACCGTTCATTAAAAATATAAATAAATTTAGTAAATATTATTACCAGAGACCAAATTTTCCACTAGAAGTATTGTCAGAGACACAAACCGTTCAATAAAAGTGAGTACAGTCAAAAAAGGAAAGTATGTACATACTTAAAAAACACATTTTGAATAAAAATAAATTCAGCAAATTTTTAATTTTTAAATTTGACCGCCACATCCATTATGAACTGGTCGTAGCGGTAAATTAAAAATAAATTATTAATCTTCTGTTGGCGTTTTCAATCTTTGTTTTGAAAAAAAATAAATAAAAATAGGTACTCTTAATAAAATTAAAACGCCTGAAAGTGAAAAGAGCAAAGTTTACAGTAAGCCTCATATTTATAAGAAAAAATAATAGGCCGATTTTATTCTTGCGTTTTCATTAGTATAAAAGCTGGTAAAAGCTTCCTAACAGACTTTAAAGTAGTTTTGTTTATTTAGGTTGAAATTTAGATTTTTAAGCTAAATTTTCGCTATAACTGGTATAACATAAAATATTCGAAATTTTTTTATTAATATAAAATTCGGCAGACTTAAATAATTATATTTCATAACAGAAGTCTCGAACTTACCAAATATTATAGAAATGGATATTTTTCTTAAAAAAAAAAAAAACTAACATAGAAAATATCATTTTAGAAGCCTTCTCTCACAATAGATTCATAAGTAAGTAAGTGATTCCAAAATTTTTTTAATGGTGCTGATGTAAAAATGAAATTTTTAGGTATTTTATTAAGGGAGTCAGTATGATACCGTAAATATTTCTGAATCTATAGAAATTGTGCAATTGCACAGGGGATTTTCTAGTTACTATATACTTAATAAACATCTGATCTCTGAAGAACTAACAACGGATTGTCAGGACATTTGTAGATGACACCCAAATACTCGTTTCATTTTATGCTTAAAAAGTTCAATCACAAATTTTTAAAAATAATTTTTAAGAATTATAATTAATTGGTTTTAATACATTTATAATAACCTCCCATCTTTCATATATTATTCATATTAGAAAATTTTTTTGACAGCTGACATTTATTAAGAAGAAAAGATATGAATAATGAGGAATAGATGTGATACAAATTTTCCTTAAAAAAAAAAATTAATTTTTTAAGAAAAATTATTTAAATCTATAAAAAAAAAATGGTAAAAGGAGATAATTTCCAAATTTCACTTTTAATTAACATTCTCGGTACTCTGTAGACTTTAATCATTATATTTTTTTTCTTTTAACATTTATGTTATGCAAAAAAAATATGAACCCATATTTTAATTAAATTTCACTCTCGTGGTCGAAAGCCAATTAATTTTGTTGAAAACAAAAAAAAAAAAAAATTAAATTAATGCTGACAGCAGCTAATTAAAACAAAGAATTTTTTTTTTTTTTTTCTTCTAGCCTATTAATCACAATAGCTAGAAGGTGTAATAAAAAAAAGTATACAGAAATTTTCAAAATAATTAAATATAAAAAGAAAAAAAATGAAAAATATAATAATTATCCTAAAGATATTAATATAAAATTAGGGTTACTTAAGTTATTAAATACAGTCATTCAATTTCATATAATTTTTCCATAACAAAAAAAAATTTTCAAAAACTAGAGTTGAGAAAAAAAAAATTAAATTGAATTTATAATAATGAAGGATAAAAAAAACACAAAGGAAGAAAAATAAAAAAAAAATTTAAAGTTAAAAAATGAAATTGAAGAAATTCGATGTTTTTTTTCTTTCTTTAATATACTTTAAGTTTTAAAAACTTTTAAGAATTTCGATCAAAATTTAAAATTATTTTGTTTTTCTAAAGAAAAAAAATCAACAGGGTTCATAATGAAATACTTAACATTTGAATGTTTAAACTTTGAATTTAAATATTGATAAATTTGTTTATTTAATTAAAAAAAAAAAAAAATTACTGAAACTGATTGATACTTAGTTTTTTAAGAGACTATATATATGGTTAAGAGTACAAGTCCTTTAATGAAATGTTGCGCTTATGATAAAAGTACAAAAAAAAAAACTTCTAGTGTTTGTTTTCATATTATTTAGGGCTACTCTGTGAGCATAAGGATTATAATATATTTGAATCTGCATTTTAAATTACCTTTTCTTTTTTTTAGATTTTTCCAAGTTTAATTAAATCTCTTTCAGATATTTTTTTTTTAAATTTTATCAGATTTTTAATAATCTGCATAAGTCGTTACTTTAATTTTTTTTTTGGATAAATCATAAAGCGCCAAATGTTTAGCTTATCTCTTAAGTTTAAAATCATATCAATTTTAAAAAACTATTTTTAACAATAACCCAATATTTTTTTTATTTTTCTTAGTTTTAATTAAACTATTAACAAATTTTTAAAAACTATTAGCAAGCAGTTTAATTAAATATATTAATGGGATAAATATGGGAAACACAAAAAAAAAAATGTTATATTAAATAATAAATGGTTTTTGTTTAACTTTTATGTTTAATTTTTATTTTATTATTTAAAAAGAAAGAAAAAAAAAAAACTTAACAATAAAATATATAAAAAATGAAAATATTCTAAGAATAAAGAAAATATAAAAAAAAAAAAGCTGTCCAAAAGTCAATTATCTATAAAAGTACCGAATATAAAAAGGACAAAATTATAGAAAAAAAAAAGAAAAAAGGAAAAACTTTTGTACATATTATAATAAACCTTTAACGTTTTTTTCATAATTTTATTTTTTTCTTTAAGATTATTTATTATTTTTCTCTCTCAGCCAAATTAATGTAAAAGGTGTTATAAATTTTATAATTTATTTGTAATTCATTTGATTAAATAAATCAGAACTGAGCTGAAGCTAAAGTTAATTTCATTAGCTAACGTTGTTTTAGTGACTGAAATATTTTTTTTGTACCTGTCTTTTTACTGTTAAATGTTGAACCATCAGCAACTGTTTTAGTGATCAGGTGTTATTATGCTAGTATATGATGCTGAGAGATAGTTTTTATTAATATAATATATAAAAAAAAAAATTAATTAAAAATATTAAAAATAAACATTCCACAGCCATATTTTTAACTTGTAACATGAGATTGTAATCATGCTGGCAAACAGGTCGAATGCATAAAACTGTGGAACAATTCAAATTTCACAATTTCACACAAAAGTTGGGAGTTCAAATGTAAATTTTGTGTGAAAAAGTGAAATTAATAATGTCGAATGCATACAACTGAGCTTGAACTCAAATTACGCATTTCCAAAACAAAAAGTACCCTTGAAATTGTGATTTTGTTTGAAGAATCAGGTATAATTTCAGTTAAAGCTTAGTTTTATGCATTCGACCTAACGTTTAATAATAATTAATGTTATTTTAATTAGCATTATTAATTAAGGTTAGATTAATCCTACATAATATAATTATTAACTCAAGCTATTTATGCTATGATAACTGTTAGTGTTTATACTTACATAAAGTTTATTATTGATTACTCTATTAAGGTCTCGAGAAGTTTGTCGAATATTTCTCTTCATAAGCAATTGTAAGCTTTTAGAAATTACTTTTATTTGAACTGAAAATGAATCTATTAGTGATAAAATATATTGAAACTTTCTCAAAGATTTGCAAAAATTTTTCATAGTGTAACCATCAACCAGTTCATAATAAAAAGTTCAGATCTTCTATAAGATCTTAACAAAGCTTTATTTTGCTCTCTTTATTAATGTTCTCTTTAATATCCATATTAGTTCTTGAATGGATTTTTGGTGATTCTGTCAAAATTTACATATTATTATGACCATATTAAATATTTATCAACTGTCAATTTGACAAAAAAAACATATTTTCAAATTAAATTTTTTGTTTTAGGCTGGCTACGCATACTTTCATTTTTGATTTTTTTCTTTTTATCATGTGTTGCAAAATTTTTGTTTTTCATATTAATTGAGTTCTAAAAAAGTTAAAATATTTTTATATTTTACTTTTTATCACCAACTCCTAATATTGAAAAAAAAAACAACAATATAAAAGTTGTACATTTAAAAAAACAAAATGTTCTTCTTATTGTGCTGTTATTTATAACGCGTTCTTGCATTTTTAAGGACTCGTAGAAAAAGTTTCAGAATAAAAAAAAAGAACAATAAAAAAATGAAAAAAAAAAAAAATAAAATTATCATAAAACATTGTTTTATGAGAAACCTTGTTATAAATAGGTTTTTTTGTTGTTATTTTTATTGTCTTTAGTTTTTACTATATTCTTTTGATAACTCTATAAAAAGGATAACACAAAAACAAAAAAATAAAACAACTTCAAGAGGAATAACAATTCAACAGCAAAAAAAAATACACAAGAAAATAAATTTATGATGGAAAAAGTTTTTCTATCAAAATTAAAAGGAGGTCACCCGTCCGCTATTTATGGGTACACAATGTTCGCAAACAAAAACAAAAAAACAAAAACAAATTTACTATAACAACAAATCAAAGAAGAAAAAAGGATCATTATATAGAAATCATGAAAGAGAGAAAGAAAACAAAACTAAAATGAATTTTCAAACAATGTATTTAAGAAAAAGAATAAAATTAATAAAAAAAAAAATAATAAAAAAAGCAATGAAGACATGGTCATTTGGTACTAGTTGTGATTTTTGAAGTGTAGTAACAGTGTTGCTGTTTGTATTATTCAGAAGTTGTAGTATCCTTTGGGTATTTGAATTTACAATAATTGCCAAGATATTATTACCCTTAAGTAGTATCTAATCTAAATACTAAATTTTTGTATTCTTTGCATTTAATAAATTTTATGTAGTAATTGGAGATTGTTTAGTTGGAGTAGTCTGTTTTGTATAATAGAAAGAGTACAGATTTTGATTATTCAAAATTAAAAATTACAAAAAATTAATAACAAATTGGGATAAAAAACAAAAAAAAAAAAACAAATTTTTATTATTAATAATACTTTAAAAATTAATTTGTAAAAAATAACGATATTGGCAAGTTAGTGATTAGGGTAAAAGATCTTTACAGTAACTTTTATATCATCTTTAAGGAATCAGTACTTTTGTATTTAGTTTAAGTCAAGAGAAAATTAGCTTAAATCAAAAGTTAAATTTTAAGAAAATTAAAAGACTTATAACATACTAAAAGTTAGTATAAATCAGAAAGACTATAGATTTAAAAATATGAATATTGCGCATAATTAAACTTAATATTGTTGAATATGGGAAAAAAGATAATGTTAGAAAGATAATTTTTATAGTAAAAGAAAGAATCTATTTAAAATAAAAAATAAGGTTATCTTTACTAAACTAACAAAACCTTAATTCTTATTTAAGTGTGATTTCCAAATAAAAACTGGTTAACACCAGTTAACTGGTTGAAATTACATTCTTTAAAAATTAATTCATAGGTTTTTTTTCGAGTAATGTGCTAAATATCATGCAGTAATTATTTTCGGTAATAATTTAATTGGTTAAGATTTAAATTTAATATATGAAGCCAAAATTTTACACTGTTAGGATTACTATACTTGAAACCCGTTTATCCATTTATTATAACCAATTTTTTATTCAAATTGTTTCAATTAAAGCCATTATATTTTTATATTTTGTTCCAAAAAAGTAGAAATATAAATTTAAATCTATATAGGTATATAAAGAAATTTATATTAGAAATCTAAATTTGCTCTTAAAAAAAAATTTGCTGATCAAATTGTATGACGCCTAAAAATATGCAAAATTTTACGATTAAAAAAGTGCTGATTGTAATTTCTTAGTTTCTTTTTAAATTCAAACATTGTGTTTTCTTTTTTTCTGTTATGCTTTTTGTGGATATTATAATATTTTTGTTTTTGTTTATTTTTGTTTACTAGTTAATTTATGATAAGGATCAAGGACGATTATTTAAATGGACAACAAAAAATATAAATGGAAAGAAAAAAGAAAAAAATTTGAACGAAACAAAAATATTGTTATGTTCGTTGTAGCGAAAAGAATTGGGTAAATGAAATTTGTTTCCAGTTTTTTTATTTTTTGAATTTCCGTTTTTATATTTTCTGATTATTTTTTTTTTTGTTTTTGATTGTTAAGGGACATTCATGTTTCTAACTATATAAATCAATTGATTTATTAATCTGAATTAAGAATTGACATTTTAAATCTTTTTTTCTTTTTTGATTACGATATTAAAAAATGAAAAAAAAAAAAATATATTATGAACTTCTCAGATATGAAATTTAGATGGGAATAATAAAGGATATGATATAAAGAAAGTTATTTTAAAACGATTAATATTTTATATGGTATTGGATATAAAATCAAATTTAAGGGAATTACGTAAATTTCCTTTTTGTAATACTGATTTCTTTCCGGTTATCAAATGAGAGAAAAAAAATGGTTATAATATGTGTATTAGAATTTAAAAGAAATTTTTTTATTTTGAAAGTTTATTGATGATAATTTGATTTTGATTTAATAACTTTACATGGGTTCCTTATAGATAAGATTAAGCTGAAAAAATCTAAAGCTATTAATTTTTTTTATATAAAATTATTGGTTAACGAATTGAATTTATGGGATTTAAAAAGAGATTTTTTATATATTCTTATCCAAAATAAGATAATCTTTTACATATTTTGATTCCAATTTACTTTAATCAAAAGTTAATATTTTATTTGTTTAGAGTTTATTTATTATTTATTTTTTATTTTAATCGATAATTTACAAAATTTTTTATTATTATTTTTATTTTTAATAAATTTACCCCATATTATTAAAAAAATATTCTCATAAATAATATAATTTGATTTATTTATTTATTTATTTTTAATGCATTTCTCTGGCACATATATGTGGACAGGAAATTACACAGGGAATAACTCTTACGACGTGTGTGAGATTCGAACCCACACTTCCTCGGTGTTTACAGCGTATTTTATACGCTCTTACCCACTAGGCCACCGCGGCCCATATATAATTTGATAGTAAATTATTAAAAAAAAAAAATTATTAAAATCAAATTATCCATATTATAAATATAGGATTAAAATGATTAACTGATATTACAACTGTTGAATAGTATTTCGTAATAGTAATATTCGTTGGATAATCATTTTATACTTCTAATTAAGTATCATAATATAAAATAATTATAAAACAAAATATGTAGAAAAGAAATATTCTTTGGATCATTTTAAAAAATTATTTCTTAATAAATATTTTTTTTCCATAATAATTTATAATAATTTCACATCTTACATTCTCCACCTAATATACTTTGGGTGTATCAATTTTCGCTGACGATACTTATATCTATGCTTGTAGAAAGTACGCTGAGATTGTAGAACTCAAACTACAACTCACTTAACGCATTAGAAAATTATTACTGTAAATGGAAAATTAGTGGAAGTTCAGATAAAAAAAAAGCTAAGTATTTTGCTCGGAAACATAAAAAATGTTTTGTCCCACAAAACAAGCTAGCCATTGATTTCACAAAAAAATTAATACGGTTAAATATTTGGTAGTTACTCTCGACCCCAAACTAATATTCGAGGAGCATATAAATATTACAGTGGGAAAAATGGCAAGAACGATTGATAATCTTTGTTCTTTTATTACAAGAAATTCTGCTCTAAATATTGAAAATAAACTTCTTTTAATAAAAGCTAATTTCCATTCTGTACTAATCCAATATAGGATGACTGCACAAATTCACAAATGTAAAAATTATTAGAAGTAAGTCAAAATAAAATAATGAAAATGATATATAACTTATCGTTTTAGTGTTTTACTACCCAACTAAAATCCTTCATTTAAAATCAAATTTTTCACAATTGAGGAAAAAATTGCTATAACAACTACCGAAAATTTTAATTCTAAGCTTTTGCATTCCAAAAATAGTCTTAAAAAGAAAAACAAAATCTGGAAAGAAATTTGGAAAATCTTAAAAAGAAATTTGGAAAATCTTAAAAAGAAATTAGAAATCAATTATCCTTGTTTTATACATTTGTAAAATTATTATCCTGATATTTCCTTTACTATTACAAAAAACAAAATTTAAAAGAAAAGTTGATGGTAAAATACTAAAAGTTATTTTTAATTTTAATTTTTGCTTCGTCTGAAACCCACTAAAAAAATTCCATTGATATAAATTTAATTATATAAAATAATGGTTTCATATATAAATTTGTATTTCCCCAACTTCATAAAAAATGCATTAAATTTTTTGTATTTATTTTTAAATGTTAATGTTTTGCCGATAATAAATTATAATTAATAATCCTTTAATAAAATTATACATAAATAAATTTTTAAAAAAACTTAAAAAATGTTTTCTTGCATGCTTTTCTTTAATTTAAAATTTATTTGTTAAAGTACAAAAAATATATTAGTGTATTATAACATCAATCTAAAAAATAAATGTATAATTGAAATTTATAAGGATAAACACCATTTCTAAAGAAATTAAACAGTTAATGCCACCATTCAAAGCTTTTCCCCGCGAAACAAGAAATGCGACAAATGCATACTCCTACACTGTAGAACTTCCAAGGTGGCGTAACACAGCTTCTCGAAATTTATTTGCCATACGTACGACACGTTTGTAAAATCACATGCTATCGCATGTGTTCCCCAAAGTTAGTAACTCATATATGTATAAATTTGTTAGGTTTAAGAAGACCATTAACATCTTTCTTCAAAATGTCCCTCCAAATTTTCTTACCCATTCTACATTAACCTAATTTTTCCTTTATTTTTTTTCCCCATAATTCTTTTTACATTGCTATCCTGTAAAGTGTAAACCAAACTGTACTTTTGTATTAAAGATCTAAATTTAAAATTTGTTTTAAAAAGGGGTAATTTTGGTTGATTAAAGTCTAAAACTATCCGGAAGAATTATGTGTTACGTGGAATTAATTTGCAGTTTTCCACTGACTCTCGCAAAAATAAAAAAAAAACAAAAGGATATCATAATGATATTTTTTTTATGAAATATTTCATTCAAAATAATTATAATAAGGGGACGTTGATGATTGGTTGAGTTCAGTAAGTTTTTTTAACGTATATATATATAAATACGTATATGTATATATATATATAAATATATATATAGTTATAATTAATAATAATATTCTGTTCAATATGTCCTATAAACAAAGGATATTTTGAATTATTGCATGGTATTATATACTAGTCTGATAAATAATCAAATAAATAAATAAACTGTAATAACATTTTATTTAAATGTATTCAAAGTCCGTTAAACTTAATAAAAAATGATGCTGTTTATAAATTTAATTTAATAAAAAATCAAACGATGATTTTGTAATTATAAAAAATTAAAATTTCCACTTTGTAAACTAAACATTCTTTTTAATCATTTTTTGTTTAATTCTATTAGTTTATTTTTTTAATTGAAACCTCATTCTGTCTTTTATAGAATTTATAAAAATTTTTTTATCAAAATTTTATTGTTTCACTAACTCAATTTTTTTCTTTTTTATCATTTTGTTGACTCAATTTCTTCTTTTTTTTTCAATTTAGTTTATCTAACTTTATAAAAATGTTTTTTTGGTTTTTTTTTTTAATTTAATGATCAATTGCATAGGTTCAAAATTGTATTTGTTTTCCTTTATGCATTCATTAGGGAAACATCAAAGTGAAAAATAAAATTAAGAAAAGGCAATAATATAGGAAGACACAATTATATTCGTACATCAGGACGGTTTAATTATATTTATGTATCAAAGACACCTTAGAATTCTTTTATGTCTGACTGTTCTTAATTTTTTTAAAAGATTTTTAATTGCATTATAAAAACTAAGAAAAAGCAGTTGAAAAAAAGATTTGAAGGAAATATGTTTTTTTTTTTTTTTAATTTATTCCCTTGCCGCACATAAATGTGATAAGGAAATTGTACAGCGTTTCCTTTTCAGTCATGGTTGTAAATGTCGTAAGGAAGAATTATTCTGTGTGATATCCGAACTCAGGAAATTTTTAAATTTCTATTTTATTTAGTTTTAATTTTTTAGTAATAATATTACTTTTGTTAAAAGTCTAAAGTTTAGAATAGATTCAAATATTGGTCTGAACATTTTTTTTTTGTTATAAATGCTACAAACAATTGATTCTGTTTTTTTCTTCTTACAGTAAGTATATCATATATTAATACAATACCAATATTATAAAGAGTATGATTTTTAATATTATAAGCTAAAATTTAAAATAAAAATAGTTATCATCAGTTAAAATTTGATCTTGAAAGATATTGAGAGTAAGTTTTGTTTGATATATCAACTTTATAATATCAACTTTACAATATCAACTTTATAATTTTCTGTTTTATGAAAATATGCTAAAAAACTTGCTACTCAAGTGTTTAACTTGTAAATAAACTTTTTTCGTACAAATAGAGCCTTTCATGTTATTTAATAATTGTAAAAACACCTATAAAAGATAGAAGTTTGCTACTACTCTAAAAAGTTTGCAAGTTTACAGTTTTGGAGAATAGAATATCTGTTACACTTGTTCATTATGAAACCAAATAGGTTAACAATTCTAGTGTCAAGCGAATATTACTAATATTTATAACTTCTAAATATAATTTCGTGTATAAAATACGTTGAACATAAAGTGACTGTGAAAATTTCTGCCACCTTTTTGCAAATGAAACATTTAGATTTGTTCATATTGCATCGTTCCTTACGAATCATGGGACATTTAAACAATAGATTGCAACAATTTTTGATTGAATATGTTGAACTATTTCTATATTTGAGTTACTTGTATTCCTTTACAGCTCAGTTCATAATATACATATTAGTTTTAGTAATATGGTTTGGTAAATTATTATTTTATTGTAATATAATAACTTAGAGTAATGCCATATTAGTCAGCAAAGTTAATTGAACTTTATAAGTCATTTATTTTTATGGATAATGCAAGTTTTCCAGATTATTCGGCACTTTAAATGGGCGCTCAAACAAATATATTACTAATTCAGGACAAGTATTTAATTTGATCCATTATTTTGATTTGATTCCTTCTAAAGAATTCATAGAAAACAAATATATGCATACATATGTATATAATCTTTAATTAAGTAAATTAATGCTAGAATTAAAAAAAAAAAAAAAAAAAACTCATAGAGAAAATGAAAGCGAAAAAAGTAAAAAAGCTGAAATAATTACCTTATATTTTGTCAAACTATTAATTATATAAAGATCATTCAATAGAGATGAAAAAAATTGTTTTAAAGGATAAAAAGCGATATAAAGAGATTTTTTTAAATTAGTTAATCACTAACTCAAATAAAATTAACAAAAAATTCAAAATATATGTATTCCCCTTTGATTTGAATTGAAATCAATAAATGTTTAAATACTAAATTAAAAAGTCCTTTTCCCTTAAAATTTAAAGTCCTTTTCTTTTAAAGTTATCAAACATTATTTTGTTCCAGCATAAAAAATACAATTTAAAATTTATAAAGAAGTTATTTGTTATCTAGGAAAATTTATGCTTTTTCAATATTAAAGATATTTTTTTTTTCTCCAGTGAATTCAGAAAAAAAAATATTTTAAAGAAATCAGAATGAATCCAACTAATTTTACAAAATATGAAACTATTGATTAATGTTAGGTTTGACATAAAATATTTATAGGTATTATTTATTCCTATTGTTTATATTGAAAACTACTACATATGGTACTATAATAAATTTGTGCTATATGGTACTATAATAAGAAGACATTAACATCATTATGCTTAAATATTTATTTAAAGTTTCTTTATTTCTTGGAAGAGGAAGTTCAGTCCTCCTGCTATATGCGGTATCTCAGACTACCACTTTAAAACCTGATATGTGATAAGTAAAAACTTTTGTTTAATAATATTGTTTGATGTTAAGTATTAATAGAGTTATAATGCAAAACAACAGAAAATCAGTTAATATTAAAATTTAAAATACATACTTCAAAATTTACAAATACTTTTTGTCCACATCCATTCAAATGAAATAATTTTGTTCAATTTAAAAACTAATAAACTGTTCTTATTCTAATTGTATATCTGTATGAGGTTCACCTGATACTATGTGCAAGACTATTTTAATTTATTTGCAATTTTTAATAAAAAAAAAAAAATTTTCTTTATAATAAACATTATTAACTGAAATGAATCTTTCAAATTATTTAGAAAGGATTGAACCAAATTTTAAAACCATAATAAGAGAAAATGGTATAAAATAAAAAAAAATCTTTAGTATAACTTACAGATACAATATTGTAATCCTTTTTATCTGTTATTTTTTTTCTTGTCAATTTCAGAAATTTAATTATACATACAAGTAGATTGAGTTACTTGGAGAAAACACTTCAATCCATATATATTTAAATCAATGAATATTATCTAGAAATATATGTACATATATATATAAAATATAAAGTATATTAAAAGTACTAGTATAAAATTTATACAATATAGTATGTACACATAAGTATATATATATATATATAAAATATTTTCTTTATCAATTTTTATCTGTAATATTATATAGATAATCCTTTAATTAGATTTTTTACTTTTTTCTGTATCTACAGAATGTAATATGCGATAAAGTTAAAAAAAAGAAGTATAATATTCGATCACAAAAGAAAATTATGCTCAATTTTTAAATTCAAAAAAAATATTTTTAGAAAATATCTGGTAAAATCAATAATTTAACGAAAGATTTAATCAAAGTAATTGAAATTCTGCATATTATGTATATAAGTTTTTGTGTCAAAAATTAAATTTTCTATTGACTTTTAAGGAATGCCCTTAAAACGAAAAAAATCGTTCGATTACCCGAAATTGGCAAAAATCGATTGCAAAAATCGATTACACGAAATTGAAATTCGAAAATTCTTATTAAAAAAAAAAAAAAAAAATAAAATTTATAGACATTGCCAAACAACAAAACAAAATTTATGACCGAATCATTTTTATTTTTATATTCTTTTATTTTTGCATTTGTTCATTTGAATGACTGTTGTATACGAGAAAGTCAAGAGGTTAACTTAACTACTTTATTTAGTTTCTATTTTTAATTTCTATTCTTTTTATTGTTCGGAATAAGATAATTTTCATCATATCGAATGTTTTTACATATATTTTTATATTATATTCAATATGTTTAGGTGATCTCAGTAAGGATATTATTGGAGATTATATATTGCATTTAATTGGATACACAAGGTAGTATGTAAAATCAAAAGTTTTTGAGGGCGCACATTTTAAAAAAGACAATATAAAGTATTTTAGAATTGTGATTATATTTTTGTATTAAAATTTCTATTATTTCTTAGAAATTTCTATTTAAGAAAAAATTGATAAAAATTAAGAGACAATTTCTCTCTTTTATGAAAAGATATAATATAATTGAATTTATGCTTTAATTTTGATGTTTTACTTATGAAAAATTTCCACTGGTGTTTAAGTTACAGGTATAAATGTCTTACTTATGACTAATTTGCACAGGTGTCTAAAAATTGCGAATTTTAAATTTTTGATCTGTAATAGCTCTTAAATAGGAGGAGTTAAAAAAAATGGTATATAACTTATGCTAATTCTCAAAAAATTTCCTCTGAAAGTTTCAAGTTTCTGCTGACTAAAAGCGTTGCGAAAATAGGAAGCAACCAAAATGTTACATAAAGTAGTTGTCTTCTTTGAGACCTTTTCATCATTAAAATTTCATTGCTGAATTTTAAACGGTATAAAAGATTGTGTGAATAAACGGTCTGACAGAAAAATCAACCAGATGGACGGACGAGACGGACAGGCGGACAAAGACAAACTAATCAATGAATTTTTCATATAAACATATTTTTTTTGTTTGAAAAATATGTTTAAAACTTAAACAGAAATATTTATGAAAATATGATTACACTATTTATAGTGAAATTGATTGAAAAAATTCTTATTGAATCAGATACTTTACATTTAGATAGATTTTGGAGAAGTAATATTAAATTATTATTATTTTTTTATTTTAAATTAAAATTTAATCCTGTGGGTATCTGAAATTGGTTATGAAATTAAAAAAAAAAAAAGAAAATTTATAAATCGTTAAAATGCAAAGAAATTTAATTGAATTTATAATATAATTAGAAAAACTGCAATTTCATTTAAATTTACTGAATTTACTGAAAATTAAATATTTCAAGGATAAATACATCTAGATTAATAATAAATAAAATGATTTGTGTTTGATTTCCATTATAATGTTTGTGAAAACTTTGTGACCCCTTTTGCATTTTAGAAACTTCAATATCACTGTAATATAACTAACAGGTATACAATTATTTTATTTTTATTGGAAAAATCATAACAGTAATATTAAATTTTCAGGATTTAAATAAAGTAATAGAACTAATTAAATTTTGTTTTGTTAATTAAAAATTGAATTAATTTATTAAATATGGATAGTCATTCATATGTTGCTAAAAAATGGAATTTTATTTCTAGAATAAAAAAATTAATTAGGATCAATAATGAAAATTTTAATGAATATTCGACGACATGACAAAGTCCCGCAGTCATAAGTCCCCTGGGGACCTATGACTCAACAAACAAGCCAAAACTACCCGGGGGATTTTAACTTTATAAACTGAAATATTTATAATTCAGTCTTAAAATAATCATTTCCAAAATTTATAAAAGTATAATTACTGATTTGAATATTTTTTTGATAAGATTTTACAGTTGGATACGAAATCAGGATATTCCATTTTTCTAGAATGATAAGATTTTAGACTTGGAAACAAAATTAGGGTATTCCCTTTATCCAGAATAAATAAATAAATATACTCTGAAAAAAGGAGCAACCTTGATTTTGTAACTTGTAACAAACTTTAAAATTTCTCGTAAATTCTAATATAGAATATCGCCTGGACGAAAATATAAATACATAATTTTATGGGGTATTATGCTTTATTTTTTAGGGGACTTTTGGCTCAGTCGGAGTTATAGTCTTCCAGTGACGTTTGACTTATTTTTTGGGTCATAAGTCCCCGGGAGAGTTTTGACTCAGTAACTTTTGTCATATCGCCGAATATTTAACTTAATTTTTCATAAATTATCGTTATTTTCAAAATTTTTTTTTAAAATTCAGGTATTTTCAATTAAAATTTATTTGAAAATAAATGTATTTAAAATAAATCCTCCTTATTACTTCTGCGTTTATTTGCTTTGTTAAGCACGCTAACAAAGATTTATAAAAAAAAATATGTTAAAACACATACTATGATTTTTTCTAAAACGGGTTTTAGTTTTTCATAAAGTAAAAAAGTTTTTCAGAAAGCATTTTGTTCAACATCATAACCATATACTGAAATTTAATAAAACTTTATAATATCTATAAAATTATATACAGTCAGTGCTTGAAAATGATTTTATATAAAAGTTATCCCGTAGAGAAAAACGAAAACTCAAGAAAATGGATGGCAATGATCTTAGAGTGAAAAGAGAAAATATATAAACATTCATAAAATGTAAACATCTTTTAGAAAATTGAAAATATTTACTAAGATATATATCTATATGTAAATTTCGGAGTTGTATGATTTGTAACTATTGTAAAAGAAGTTACCCGAGTTGTAACTATTCAATCCTGTTGCTCTAAACAAATCAAATTTTACAGTATCGGGATTGCCATAACACTTGATCACCTCTTTTATAAAATTTCTGATCTCTAGCTTTTTCAAGTATACCAAAATATTAACCGAACTGTTCCATTAGAATCTAAACAAAAAAAAAAAATAATACCTAATTTATCTTGACAAAATTTCATATATCTAGTTCAATTAAACGCTGAGTCTGTCGAACTTGTTGCATTTCAATATAGATTTGTATTTACATAAAAATGAAATGCTAAGTCTTAGCTTCTTCATTTCTTTCATTATCCTGCGGACAAAATTTTAAACCTGAGAATATATAATGTTGCATATATATTTTGTCACTTTTTGGTTGTAATATTAAATTTATTATTATTGATTTTCTTTATTCTTTATTTAAATGCAATCATGTTGTAGCAATAATTTCAAAATTTAATTTTACTTTACTCTTAATCCTAAAAAACAGAATAACTTTTATTACATGGTGATTTGTTTATTTTAAATTTATTATTTCAATTTTGTTAGAAATTAATATCCTACACATTTAACGAATATTACTTGTTAAGTGTTTCATTATTATTTACACATCGTAATAAAAAAAAAATAAAATAATGTAATTCTGGAAACTAAGCTGGCATGTGTGACTACACCAGCTAACTTATTTACTGAAATAGAGATTTTATAGCCATTCGAGTTTTATTTTTTATCATAATAAAGTAATTAAAAAGAATAAAAATGCCACGAAGTAAAGAGTTAATTTTCGCAACACGTTTAGCGATCTTTGCTAATTATAAAAGTGGAATTTCGGCTTCTGAGCTTTAAAAAAAATACAAATGTCACAAGCGTACGGTTTATTATCAACATTCCAAAAAAACTAATAAAAAAAAGCCTTCTAAATGTAGCTGGAAAAAGCAGGAAAAGGGTAACAAATGAGAAAGAAGATTATTGTATTTTTGGATATGCAAAGAGAAGTCCCACCGAAAGTTTGAGAAACATTCGAAAAAATGGTAACCGTAATAAAAAGAAAGAAATAAGCAAAACAACAATTTACAAAAAGCTCAAAAAAAAGAAAATTAAAGCGTATGTGTCTTGAAAACAACCTTTCATTTCTCCTAAAAACACTTTGGCTAGAATTTGCTTTGGAGTATAATAATAAACCTAAATAATTTTGGAGGCGTATAACGGGCGAAACAGTTGTTTCATTAGATGGGACCTATCGTAAGCGCTTTTATCATTTTCAACCAAGTGAAAAAGGAAAAACGAACTGTAAATATTCCAACATGTCATTCAAATGGAGGAAAAATCATTTTGTGGGGATGTGTTTCTTATAATGGTTTTGGTCCACTTGTCGCATGACAAGAAAAGAGGAACGCAGCCGAGTACGCAGCTCATTCTAAATGATGTTGCATTTGTTACAGGTATCGAATTGATTGACCAGGATTTTATTTTGCAACATGATAATGCTTCCATTCATAAAGCAAGAGGCATAACGCAATTTTTATCGGGTGTTGAACAAAATGTGTTAAAATGACCTCCACAGGGCCCTGATCTTAACATAATCGAAAATGTTTGGAAATAGACCACCAGTAAGAAATTTAGTTACTTAGTTTAGAAGTAAGAAATTTAGTTACTTCATGTCGAAACGTCTTCAACAGGTAATAGTTGCAAAGGGCGCAAATACAAAATGTTAATTAATTCCACTTACATCAGAAAAACCGCCTCAGTTTTCAGAATTACATTATTTTTTTTTTTTATTACGATGTGTAAATAATATTGAAACACTTAACAAGTGTGCAAATAATTTTGAAATTTTTGTTTTTTTTGTTTTTAAACTTTTTTTGAATTGTTGAAAAAATAGTAAAGAATTTACAAATTAAATTTGAGTTCAATTTGATAAAAATTTTAGAAGATATTTTGATTTCAGTTCATAGTCCCAACAAAATTTGGTGGTATATAAATAATATTGAAACTGACTGTACATATATATATAAATCTTACAAACACCAGTTATTATTTTAATGTAAGCTGTTCTGTTTTTATACCATCAAATATAATTAATAATAAAAACTATTATAAATTTTAAATTAAGATGCACAAAAACATGATTTATATTGTATTAAACATTGTATATTTTCCTAATTATTGTCAAATTTAACATTGAGAAGAATCCATTAAGGGTCTGTCAATGAAATAATATTATATTATTTATTTATTGATGTAATGTTAATTTGATTATTTTGTAACTCAACTCTGAAATTAATTTTAAATGTACCTTTTTGGTTTTTCAATTATTATTAAATTGTGAAATAAAAAATTAACGATAAAAATAATATTGAGAAAATATAATATAATATGGACTCATTTAAAATTTTTCTTTAATATATTATTATTTAAACATTGTTTTTTTACTTTACAATGAAAAGTCAAAAGCTTAAGTTTGTCCATTTTCATTAATGTATATTATAATAATGGTAATTTAATATTTTTTGTTATAATATGAGCATATTTTTAAAATTTTTTCTTTTAAATACAGTCAGCTATTTAAATTTTTTTAAAAATATATGTTTTTTGTTGCCAATATTAAGCTTAATTTACACTATGTTATAAGTATCAGCACTTGTATCGTGATTCATACATTAAATTGTATCAAAGTATTTAAATAAAATTTTCAAAAAATAGTTTAGTTTTGTTGGAATTTTGTCAATAAATGTCAATATAACTACAAAATGAATTCTGGGTTAGTGGGTAAGTTAGAGAATTTTTGAAAAAACAAGATGGATATTAGTGTTCACAATATGTTAGTAAACGAGTTAATAGTAGATGATGTTTTAAGAATTATGTATGAATGGAAAAAATATATTTTGAGGGCTGTTGAAATTAATAGCTCCAATAACAGTTAAGAAAGATACAGCATTTAAGGCCTCAGAATCTCCAACAGACATTTTACATTTCAAATAGACATTTTGTAACTATAAAGTAGATATTTAACAGTTGAATTAATAATTAAAATTTATTAATAAAACGTTACCTTAAAATAGCCACAAAATTTTTTTTTTTTATAATTTTATAAAATAGAAGTACATACCAATTTATTTATATAAAATTTTCAGAAAAATCTTCTGTCATTTGTATGATTTAATTCGTTTTTTATGAATATATAAAATGTATGAGTAATTGTATGAGATAGATTCAATGTATGAGTATTTGTATGAGGTAAAGTATCGCGACTTGTATTTTTAACTTGTAAATATTTGGAAAATCGTAAGAAATGTATCTAAGTGTAAATAAAACTTTTATAGTAGTGTGTCCAGTTTGAAATTTAGGCTTTTAAATGAAATTTAAGGCAATAACAATTTATGACAATCGATTGATGTAATTATAAGCAAGCTCATATAAAATCGCATTTTTATAAGGAATGAATGGCCTAATAGAATTAAAAACATCAAAATACATAAGCTTTTTTAAAATAAGAATTTTTATTTACTTTTTTTTTTGGGAAATTCTTATAAATTTAAATTTTAAAATAAATTATTTTTTGGTAATTTTGATTTTTTGATATTTCGAAAGATAATATACTTACATTGTTCATTATTGAAAGATGTATACGTTTATTAAACAGTTTCAGTGTAGTATTTTTAATAGAGTTACCGTTTATTTAAAAAAGAATTTTTTAATCTGTTTTCATGAATACAATGATTTTAAGCGTATAAATTAATAATTTAACAAAGTGAATGTATATTAAACCATAATAATGTATATTAAACCATAAATATTGATTAACATTACATTTTATTATATTTCTTTATTATACAATATGTATATTTACACATCATCTGTCATTTTTAAAAAATTGATTAATATTTAACAGATTTTTACCTTGAAATTTCATTTTTACGAGAGTATAAAGATAAATTTAATGGATTTATATATATATATATATATGTATATTTAATGGATTCATTTTTTTACGATATTTCAAAAAAAAAAAAAAAACGTCAACAATTTCCAAAAAAAAAAAATACAAAAAAAAAAAACAATATTAATGCGTTAATAATATTTAACATAAAATATTTTTATCTGAATGTGTTAAAAATAATTTAATTATAAATTTATAATCAATTACAAAATCAATAAAATTTTTCTTTTTAAATATATAATTTAAAATAAATGATCGATTGGGATAATAATATTAAAAGTTTATATTTTATTAAATTGTTTTTGATATAAAATTCTTTTTAAAATAAATTTAAAACGAGGAAGAATACAGTTGCCTTTGTCAACTCTTAGATACCCGTACGAACCGTTAGTATGTTCACAGCCTGTCACTCTGCTCACAATATTATTTTTTTAATATTTTAGTATTTTAAAATAATTTGGGTGAATTTTATAATTTCTAGAACTATGGGTTGTACATATATTCAAACTATATGTTTATATGTACATTCTTCAAAAGCAAATTCTAACCTTTCACATAACGATTATCAATCCAAAACTTTTTCAAATATTCTATAGTACCATTTAATACTAAGCGGTAAATGTATATTAAATTTACTTAGTACAAAATAGTAAATATAATTTTAAATATTATAATTTATTATATTTAAATATTCCATTGACAGAATAATTTCTTATAAGTACAATAAAATACATATAATATGTTTGTAAATACGGCGCTATATAATATACATCTATACTCTTATCATTCATTCACTAGTGACATATACGATATCTAAATAAACATGATATTATATAAGTATGTATATATATCAATATCATATAAATAAAAATTCTTCAAGCAACCGTTATGTTGTTTATTTATTTGCATTTTTATGTACTACGCATTATATCCTCAACAATTTCAAATTATCGAGTAAAACAAAATGCAAAAAATTTGTTGAAGAAATTTGTTAGAAAATTTGAAAAAATCAAGTAACACTTTCGTCAATTATAAAGTAACCCTATATTATTAAAAAAAGTTGTTAACAGAAATAAGAACATAATGTTGAAGCTTTAATTTTTGTGTATTACTTTAAAAAAATTTTAACAGGTGTTCAAGTTACAGGTGTTTAAAAATAGGAAATTTTCAGTTTTTGACCCCTTACAGCTCCTAAACGGGGGGCGATACAAAAAAAGTTTCTGAAATGACTCATACTTATTTTCAAAGATATAACATCTGTCAAAATTTCAAGTTTCCAACTTAAACCGTTTAGCAGATAGAAGGGTTGAAGGATTTTGCAAAATTTGAGTTTCACATAACGGTAAATTAAGACACTGTATGCCACAAATATATATTTATTGTATATATACTTTTAAAGCTAATAAAAGTAGTAATCGTTTGGCGTTTTCAAAATGAAGATATACCTTATAGAACTTGTGGTATAACAATTTAAATATAGAGCTTTTTTGAACCTTTGGGGAGCTGCAGCTCCGTAACAAGTGGGGCTACAAAAAAAAGTTATTAAAAATAAAATTAATATTTTTGTGAGATCTATCAGCTGTTAAAATTTCATAGCTCTATTGCAAAAAAAATGTCGGGATCTAAAAGTTAGGTGTTCGAGAGCTACCCTAAGGCTTGGTCCAAACTCAACCAAAAAAAATAGGGAACCTACAAATTACTCCCAGAATATTTTGTGTAAATTTCAAGATTCTAGCTTTCTTAGTTTTTGAGTTAGCGTGCTGACGGACGGACGGACGGACGGACGGACATGGCTCAAAAGTCTTAGAATTTTTTTCTGATCCGATCCATACCTTTGAAGGTAAATCTAGCTCGCTTATTTCGAGGTGTTACAAACGGAGGAGTAATTTTATTATACCCGATCCTATCGTACGGGTATAAAAATTAATAATAGAATAACTTTGATATTAAATCAATGAAATTATAATTAATGGTATAGAAGTGTACTATTGGATGGTAAATATGATAATTTCTTTATTAATGATATAAATATAATAAAGTTGTTAATGAAATTACCTTAAAAACTAAAAATGGTTTTAATTTTTTTTTGGAATTTTTAAATTTGAATAAACGATCTAAAAATCCAATTCAGTGTGCAAAGGTAAGATTGTTTACGTGTATTTATACGTAATTCGATAATATTATTATAAAATATCATTGAATTGCTATAATTCTCTCATAAAAATTTTACAAACTTTATTAAAATTTGTTTTTTTAAAGAAAATTTACCTTTGAAAAAAACAAAGGTAATTTTATTTTAATTTTATATGACTTTTATTTAGTAATAATCCATTTAGTAAAGAAAATCTCTTTATATACTTATGTTATTTAGTTATTAATACATACATATATTATGCATTTAAAAAAAAAAAAAAAATGGAAAGGTATCTAAATTCCGAGTTTGTAAAAATTATAGGTTATAAATTTTTCATCCTTCATTTCTTTACAATTATAAAATTTTAGCGTTTAGCGATTGCAGTTTTATTGAACAGTTCGATTTAAATTCTAACAAATGACTTAAAAAAAACTTGGCAAAAAGTTTACAATTACATAAAAAAACATATAAATTATATAAAGTAGAATTACATGAAAAATTTTATATAATCTTAATTATTATTTATAAATGTATTGATTCTCTCTATTATATTTTTGAAATCTTTTTTCTATATTGTTAATTCTTCGAAAATATTCGAAACTATTTTAATAATCTTTATAATATAATTTATTCTTTTTGTTGTTCTAATTAAGCTTTTGAATTAAGAAGTTTTATTAGTTTTATTTTTTATACAAAAATAATTAAAACGATTATTTATTTATTTATCTTTTGTAAAATTTTTATAGCTTTTTCTAGAATGATGTTTTGCAAACTGATCAATGAATAAACAAAATAAAATTTAAAATTTAAAATAAGTTTTCGAAAAGCAAAACTTGTAACTCAGCAAACTTTGTTTTTTTTACCGACTATACAATTAATTCACCGACTATAAAATTCCTCCGAATTGGGAATGTATTATTAATTAAAAATGCATTATGCACCATGCAAATGATATGCGCGTCCGCCAACGCCACCGATTATCGGAGAGATCCTCGCCCGCGTCCAACTGGGCTGGCGAGAATATAGAAAAAAAACGAATCGGCGTTCAACTTTATTTCATTTTCAATCTGTTCTGTTTTATTTCCTTTTTAAAACTGTAATAAGATCGAATTCGCGATATCGGCTTTAATTCCGCATAGAAATGGAAATAAAGCCGATTCGGCATTATTTTTTGGAGCGTTATTTATTGTTACCAAAATGTGCCACTAAACCTGACGAAAAATGTCAAAACTTGAAAAGAAGTAATGGGAAAAAAAAATTTTTTGTCCATAGAAAAGCATGCAAGTTATTGTTATATTGTTATTTTTGAAACCTAATCAATTTTAAATACTATTTAATTGTAACATACTTATTTTCATTTAATTTTCACTTACAAAATATTGAAATAAAAAATAAGAATAATAGACGTTAGAAATTATTTATACAGTTTTATTTGTAAAAGGTAGTTTTAAAATAAATTAATGTAATTTTTGCAAGAAAATTTGTATTGTTTATAACACATTATTCAATTTTTTTTTTTTTTTTTGTTATAGAAAACTTTTTTGAAAAACAATAATCCATTTTATATAGCACTATAATAACAAGTACTATAAAATTCATAAGATTCATAATAATTAATTTAAAAGGGATAAAATTCAATAGATGAGATGAGATGAGATGAAAAATAAAATTAATTAATAATAAAATTAGGTTAAATCATGATGCTTTACATTAAATGACATTATAAAAGAAATATATAAAACTAAAAATAAAATAAATCTAGAGATTAAGATTTTATTAACAAAAGATTCTAAAGAATAGTCTCGTCATTTTAATCTATACTAAAATTTTTCTATGTTTTAAAGGGTTAAACTATTAAAATTAAATTAAATACTATGTAAATATTTATCTTTTTATGAATGCATTTTATATTAAATGGAAACTCTATTTTAAGAAAATTTATTGTTTAAAGGATGATGCACAAATAAGAAACTTTATTTGATGTTATAAAAATTATTTTATTGAATATTTTTCTATTGAAAAAAATCTTTCATATTTCTGTTGAAATTTTTTCATAAAATATTAATATTTCATTTTGGAGAATTCATGCAAAACGATTTATACTTTCTCGTATTGAAAGTACAAAGAAAGTATGTATTGAATTGAAATCATGAAAAAAATTAAAATTGATCGTCGACGTTTTGAATTAGAATGGGCGCTTTAATAAAATATTAATATAACAATTAGGCGATAACTAAAATCAATGCTTTTTAAAAGCATACATTTTCAAAATGACAATAATTTTTGAATAGTCACTATATTTTTCCATTGAAATTTATTTTGTTTTCTAAATTTTTTCTATCAAGCAAATTGTGCAATAATTAAGGGAATCATTCTTCAATATTTAGGACCCTCATATAATCAAAAAGCATTTAAAAACTTCAATTTCCTTACGTTTGATGTTTTTGTTCAAGTTGTAAGTTGTTCTATAAAAATACATTTTTTAATGAGTTAACATTTTCTTGTTCCATTTTAAACAGTCTACAAGTTTTGCAAACAGATATACGGGCAGAATGAAACTAAAAAGTAAATTATTTTGAAAATGAGCTTGAAAGAGTAATAACTAAAAATCTTTTGATTTCTATTGATAAAAATCAGTAGATATATTTTAGAGGCTTAGTTTCCTTTACTAAGACTTCTTTCCTGTTAAAGGCAGGACGGCTGACAGAAATATTTTAAGTGGGGGCAAAATGCACAACACATAGTAATAGAAGACACACAGTAGATCTACATTAACAGTTTGCAGTGTTACTTATACTCCTTTTAAATAATCCCAATCAATCTAGGACTACATTAATCAATGCAATATATAATCTAATCTAGTAGTAGGCTATTTATGAAAGAGCTCAGTAAACCGAAGGGATTGTTTCAACTTTTTACAAGCGGAAATATTCATATCCACAATAATATTCATAGACCACAAAAATTTAACTTACTTATTTATAAATTTAACTTACATTAAATACATTTACATATATATATATATATATACGTATATATATATTATATTATTTATTGTAATGAAAACTTGTCATTACATATTATAAATAGGAGAAAGTTGAGGAGGAAACACTACAGATATATTTGAATATAATTTTCTTTATGCATGTTTTTTTTTTAAATATCATAGGAATTATAAGACATAGAAAAGTCTCATAGTAACTATAACCTTTTATCTTGTAATGCATACAACAAAAAAAAAATGAGTACACTTCAAATAAAAACTGATAATGCAAGGAATTGCTTTTAGACATTTTATTGTGTGTTTAGGGAATATGGTAT
This sequence comes from Poecilobothrus nobilitatus, assembly GCA_947095535.1. Classification (NCBI taxonomy): domain Eukaryota; kingdom Metazoa; phylum Arthropoda; class Insecta; order Diptera; family Dolichopodidae; genus Poecilobothrus; species Poecilobothrus nobilitatus. The sequence continues at coordinate 240,508,940 of OX352774.1, read as the reverse complement.
ATTGACATGTTTTTGATTGTATCTACATACATTTCTTTTTAAGGTATTTTTGTATTTCAAAAGTAACAAATATCTATAGTATTCTTTTTTGTAAGTTCATTTACTTTATTTTGTAACAATCCATCAATCAGATTCGATTATAGAAAATAAAAATTTTGTATAATTTCAAAAAAAAAAAAAAACTTATAGTATTAGTCACAATTAATTAATAGTTATATAAAAATTTAAAATTTAATTCGAATCATTAATATTTGTATTGAATGTATTTTTAAATATTCGGCCGCCTGTTACATAAAAAATATGAATTTAGAAATAAATAGATTGTAGAAGAAAATAATGAGTACAAAAAAAAAATATTACAAAATATTAAAAAAATCTTAATATAATCATCAGAATTTTCTTTAATAATATTTCGTTTGCTAATATTATTTTTAATCAATTATCCTATATATGGTGCTGTACCATTTTGAAAATATCAAAAATAAATAAAACGAGGAAGAGTGCAGTAGTGCCAATTCATTAAGTTCCACGAGGTACAAGAAGCCTGAACCGGCTGAGTTATTTCCATAATAAGATACTGAGTTATTTCCATAACAAGAAATAAGTTGTATAGCAGCTACTCGAACTCGACGGCCCAAAATGCTGGATTTCAATAGTGAAGTTAACAATTTTGCAAAAGTTAGTTACAACAAATTTCAGCCTCCTAGCTCCGTTATTTATTGAGTTATCGTGCGGGCGGAAGGACGTTTCTGAATTCAATTCTGAGCCGATCCACTTTTGACACTATATCTAGCTTGATTCCTTTAAGGTGTCACAAACGTTATGGCAAATTTATTATACCCTTGAACATAGTTCATACGGGTATAATAAAATCATTTGAAGATTTCACCGCAATAGAATGGAAACCAAAACGGTATATTTCTAAGAATTTAATTAAGAATTACTTAAATAGCCGATAATTAGCCGATGTAAAGAAATAATTTTTGTTTGAAAATAAAAGTATTAATTTTGAAATAATAGAAATTGTATTTGCTTACATCTTACCTATTGAATAGATAATTAGGAAAACTGCTCAAGTAAAATAACTACGGCTATATCTCAAAAAATGCGATAAGAAGATTTGCGGCACTTAAACTCATTATACGAATACTGAATTTATTATAATCCAACTTCATACATATTGGTACATAATTTTAAAATTCTTTCAATTAAAATTTTGTTAAACTGAAATTTTTTTAATAAAATTCTATAAAATATTGAAATACAGAATGAAAATCTCTGCCTACCATAGTGTAACACTAAAATAGATCTTAAAGACACTTAAATATGTACATATGAACATTTAAAAAGAAAATATATTAATATAGTGATGTTTAATATTTTTCAAATGTTATTGATTTATATCTAAAGTTTTTCGATTATAAAACAAATTTTCTGCATATTATTTTCCAGTCACTACAAATAGAAAGTTGGAGAAATGAAAACCATAAATTCGTAAACGTTTGTTATTTGAAGAAAAAAAAAAACAATTTTAATTTTAAATCAAAGGAAAAATTGTTTACTTTGTTACTTTGTTTTGATGAATGCATTTAAAAAAAAATGTGTATACTTGTATGTATATACCTGTAAATATAAAATAAAAAGCTTTATTCCTATAATAAAATTTTATATGGACATATGAAAATTGTCCTTTTTTAATTTAAATCTGTATAATTGATAGTGTCCTTTTTATTTGATTATTTTTTTCTTTATTTTTGTGCAAAACATTTTGAATTTTATTAGAATATTTTCTTTGCCCTGAAAGAGAAATTTAATTTTTTTTCTTTAGGTGATATTTTGGAGATCCTGTCTTTTTGTTAAAAAAAAAAAGAGTTATGTTGAAGAAAAAATTTTTGAGAAAAAAATTGTCGAATAGTGAAAAATGTTGAAAAGAATTTATCTTGAAAGAGAAATTGTCGAAAAAATGATATACGGAAAAAAAATGAGTATTAGGGTATTAGTATAAAACAAAAGAATTGTTGAATTTCTATGCTGAAAAATTTTTTTTCGATATTCGACATTTCGAAATACAATTAGATAGTTTTTTTTATAAAGATAAAATGTTCCTGAAATACGTAATATGTTTGGCGTATGATTCTTTACTGTTTTAATTTAAAGTGGGACTCCTCACTATGTTTGGTATTGAAATATATATGTACAAAAAATTATTTGGAAAGATTTTATATAGTTGGTTACAAAAATCAGAGTTTCAATAATTTATTCCACTGTAAGGGAACTTTTCTTCAATATTTAGAAAACGATATTAGGTACAAGAGTGCTATTATTTTAAACTTTTATAAGTTTATGTCTCAAAAATTACTAGAAAGGATTTTAAAGTTTGTTTTTATTTTTAATTATCTTAATTTTAATTTCAATTAAATTAAAAAACCTTGGGACTTATAATATGTATGTGAAGTATGGGTATAAAAGAAATAATTGCTTTATCAAAATAATTAGAATAAAAAAATTAGAATACTAAATATAATTATTATTGCAATATAAAAAAAAATAAATATATAATATAAACGGGGGCCTTGGTGGCCTAATGGGTAAGAGCGTATAAAATACGCTGTAAACACCGAGGGAGTGTGGGTTCGAATCCCACACACGTTGTAAGAGTTATTCCCCCTTACGAAATTTACAGTCACGCCTGAACAGGAAAGACTGTGGAATTTCCTGTCCACATTTATGTGGCAAATAAATGCATTACAAAAAAAAAAATATAAACCAAGGAAAATTTATTTTTCAAGTAATATTATATCATTCAACATTTTTATCTGCCACATATCGATCCACAATCTATTTTTTGAAATACATATACCTAAAAAAAATTCATTTGGTAGAAAAATAAAACATTTACAAATGAAAAAGTATGAAAAAAAAAAGAAAAAGAAAATATTTTATGATTTTACCATTTTGTGATTGCCTAAGTTTTCTTACATGTTAAACAGGAAATTGAATTGTAAGATTTCCGAGTTTATAATAAAATTTCAAAAAAATCTGATTTATCCTGTCAATTTATTATACGTATATAATTTTTCTCTATTAGAAAAAGTTTATTTTTTTTATATTCTTCTTAAATTTTACTTCTGTTTTTCAGTTTTTGAGATTCGATAATTTCACAAAATAAAAATTATCTCTAGAAATTTTATAATCTCTTTAAAAGTTTGAAAATAATTTTATTAAGAAAAGTTGCTGTCAGCAACTTTAACAAAAAGTTAAATTAATTTAAAAAAAAAAATAATTATTTTAACACTTAAACTGAAAAAAAATTTCAACATTATCCTTAAGAACTTAGAAAAAAAACTTAAATTTCAATTAAAAATACCTAATAAGTTATTTTCTTTAAAAATCACACTACAACAAAAATCTAATTTAATGATTAAGTAATTATTAATCAATCCTTAAGTTGAAGAAAATTTAGTAAATAATTTATATTTTTTTATTTATATTTTTAGTAATAATTTATTAATTTTAATTTCATAAGAATCGGTTAAATATTAAATTTAATTTATTAGGCCAGTAATCCATCAGAAATGCTGGAAGTGAAATAAATTCAGATTTTTTTTTACTTACCTTAAGTTTGTTTTTTTATAAATTCTTTCAAAAATAAATAATTTATAGAGAAATAGAGGGTCTTGTAGTTAAATGGTCACCTCTTTTGTTAAATATAAATGTACAACTTTTTAGATAGATAGTGTTGGCAAAGACTCAATTAAATACAATAAATTCTTTAAAGTATAACTATAATATTCCATATCTTTTAAAAAAATGTTTTAGATTATAAATTTTGATCTTGTATTTACAGTCTTGAAAAATTGATGAAAGTAAGCGATTATCTATATCGTTAGATACAGAAAGGAAGATATATTACGGAAATACTTACAATCTAGAATATTAAACAAAGTATAAAAATAATATTAAATGATTTATAAAATTTAGTTATATTTAATTTTTCGTAAGAAATTACCACAAGGTCATGGAAAAAATAATAAATATAAAAATTTTGAAAAGGAATTCGTTGCAATAAAAATAGAGATGGAATGTGTTTACGAAGAAGTATTGTTTTTAGCTTCTCACATGTTGGAAAAAAAAACAGTAACTATAGAAAATTTCATAAAGTAGAAAATATTGTAATTTTTGAAAATTGATTTATTCAAAAAAAAAAAAAAATTGATTAAAAAAAAACGTGGCAGTACAATAGCAGTGGCAGTTCATATTACGAGACTTATATATATTTATAATGTAGTAATAATATTTATTTTATTTATTTTAAATTTAATAGGGGATCTAGTTGCCGATTTGTTAAACACATAGCATACTAAATGATAAAGTGCGGGTTGAAATCCTGCACAACTAGCAAGTTTTTTTAATTGGAAATTTGTACATTTTTTCCACATTAATTTTCCATTTAATTACCACTTCACTTTCTCGGATAATACACTATGCGCTTAACAAAGCAGCTACCGATGTCCAATATGCTTTACAACAAATATTTAAGAGTTCAGAAAAAATTGCATATTGTTAGGCGTTCAGTTTTTTATTTTTCGGAGATTAAAATAATTTTTGGCGCATTTTCATAAAAATAATTGAAAAAATGTGTTTATTAGTTTCACTCTGTTCGTACGTCCGTCCATATATCTCTGTATATCGTCCACTTGTTTGCAACACTTGTAGACTGTTAAAGATAGAGAAATGAAATTTTAACCGTGAGTAGATCTAATAAAAAAATTAATGTTGTAGAACAACTTTTTCATGTAGCGCTATCCATTAGGAGGCTACAGCTCGTCAAACGTTGAAAAAATCCTATTTTTAAATGTGTATATCTCAGATTCCATTTAATATTTTTTCAATTTAAAAACGCAATTCGGTAGGATTTTTTTACCTTTATAGTCTAATCAATATCGTATTTAAATTTACCGTTATGTGAAGACTAAAATTTGCAAGATTTTACTTCCTTCATAACTCCGACACGTTTTTAGTTAGAACCTTCAAATTTTAAGAGCAGAAATATCTTTTAGAATTAATGTATGCTGTCTGAAACAGTTTGTATTCTCTTTTGGGAATGTGTGCCTTTGATAACCGTTGGTTTATATTCTGCCTTGTTACCTTGATTTTAATAACAAGAGTTTCTTAATATCATTTATCTAATATAGTATTCTAAATATAAGATAGAATATTTAATAATATACATCCGTTATGATCGTATATTTTAAGTATTAATAAAAAATTATTCAAAATGGCAATAATTAAGTTTTTTAGTTTTTACAAAAAAAAAAAAAAAAAATATTAAATATTAATTAACCTTTAGTAGTGAAATTATATTTAATTTTCTTATTTTCATTAAACTATTTCTTCTTTTCTACTTATCTTTTAATTGCATATTTTTTAGGTAAACACATTTTTTTGCTATGCTTACTCTAATAAATATCTATTTTAAAGTTTACGTTAATTTTTTTTTTTTGTTTTCTAAATTTTTCTTATTGTAAGCGTATTTTTTTTTTTTTTTGTAATTTTTATTTTTTTTTTCAGTTTGCTACTTTAGTGTTAAAATTACCTTATTTTACATAGAAAGTATGCAATTTTAGCAGTATACTATACTTTTAAATTTTTTTTTTAGCTTTAAGCAAAATTATGAGGAAGAAAAAACACGAAATGTAATTAAATGTTAGTTTTTGTTGAATTTAAATTGAGAAAATTAGGTAAAAAAAAAAATATTTTTAAAGCGTTTTTAGAGACATCCTTTAATTGACTTAGTTTATTTTATTTATTAAATTCTACTGCACCAGTTTCAGTTTAAAAAGTATCATATAATACATTTTTCGTTAATAACGATTTTTGAATTTGATTTGTAGTAATGTTTGATTCTGTTATATATGTTTGACTTTTCTCTAAACCACTTCAGAGAAACAGACAGAAAAAGAGAACAAAAACCCTTAGCTTGATGAAAGGAAAATATAATATTGCATGTGTATTCGGTTATTGAATATTCCAGATAAATCCTTCAGATATTTTTCGGGAAATAAAAATACTTATATTCTAAGAAAATGAAATATGTATCAAATGTAAAAAAAAACTGATTTATAAAATCGTCAGAATAGGATCAGAGAGAGCAAACAAACTATGAACTAGATAAATATATTTTGTGAGAGCAATTATTATAGTATAATCCGATACATCTTATACAAGTGTAAGATAACAGATGGCGTAAAAATAAAAAAAATATTTACGTCTCATAGTTTTATACAATAGCTGCAGCCGAGTAATCAACGGCTCAGTGAATCAAGTATGAATAATATGAATAATAAATGACTTGGTGAATGCCCCCTTATAGATGTGGCAAGGAAAAAAAAAAAATTTAAACACTATAGGATATATATAAAATTAATGTAAATTTATGTTCATTAAAATCTGTACAGTTTTACGTTGTAAATTAAAATAGAAAGTGTCTTATAAAAACAAAATTTCAAAACATTCGTTTTATAATTCTGTTATATTGAAAGTAATTTGTAAAAAAAATAAAAAAAAAAAACTTACATCACAATTGTAAATACCTACGAACTATGTCTTAAAGTTACCATAATCTACATTTTAATTATTATTTTTGTTTTTTTGTTCTTTTTTTTAACAATTTAATTTTGCGGATAAAATGAAAATTTTTATCTTTATTTTAACGACAATGCACATACTACAGTTTGTTTTGAGTACATAAAAAATATGCAAGGACTATTAAGAACATAGATATGAAAGTTAAAAATAAAAAAAAAAAAAAAGAAAACATTGTTTTTTCAAACATAAAAACAAAAACAAAAAAATGGAAAATAAAAAACTTTCATTAAAAAATTGTCAAATAAAAAAAAAAATTAATGAAAAAGTTTTTTTTTTTTGTTATTTCTATACGTAAGTTGGTACGCGTGTAGAGTTTTTTTGTGCTGGTTTTTAACTAAAAATTAAATTTTTTTCTAGAATTTAAAGATTGAAAGAAGTTGCAAACAAAAAAACATAGATAAAGTAATTGTTTGCAGTTGCAAACTGAATATTTGTTTTTAAATTGTTTTTGCACCGTACATGATACACTTAAATTGTGCTGCACATGTTTTTACTTTTGTTTGCCCATGTTCTTTCTTTCGTTCGCTGTAATTAAAAAATGTATATATATATATATATATTTATTAGAAGATGACAGTTCCATGTTTGCCGCGTTTACCTTATGAACATTTTATAGGTGTTTTCGTTGTTTTTTTTTTTTTTTTTTTTTACCTCGAGTAGGTATAGATAGAGCGTATAGTGCTTGAGTGAATCCACTGTATTAATTAGAATGCTTTGTATGTGTATTATACATTAAAAAAATAAAAAATAATTTCTTAAAATTATTTTTGTCTAATGTCCTTTAGTTTTTTATAGGAAAAAAAAATTTCATCATTATATTACATATCTAGTTACAGTTGACTAATTAACGGCTTAGTGATTCCAGAAATTGAAGCTTAGTAAAATATGAATAATAAATAAGTGGATGTCCTATACTTTTAATTTTATTTTGTTAAAATAATCTCCAACTACATACAATGTAATAGGGAAGTGGAATCAATTTTTCTTTTTCTGGTGCGGTAATTTACAAGTTTTACAAGTTTCTTAAAACAGTTTCCAAAAAATAAGTCATAATTTAAATAAATGGATTAAGTACATATTCTTACTAACTCTTTGATAAATAATTGACTTTGACAAAATTTATTAAAATTTAAAATTTTATTACTTTTCTCAAATTTTTTTAAACTAATGTTGGTTTATATTGTTTAAATTATTTAAATATTATAGGATTGTTTAGTTGAAGCTGTACATATTTAGTTGGGGGGTTTTTTTTTTAGATTTTGTACTATATCGTTCATATAATTAGAATCTTCTCCTGATTCTTCTTTCAACATTTGATTAGTTTTTGCGTTTTAAAGTTATTGGAGTTCTATTATTAAGCTTTTTATACAACAATAAAGAAGTGTTATTGAGAATATCGAACAGAATGAACGATAAACATATTTTAGAAATGATGGGGTTTAAAGAAGAAATAATTGCCCATCTCTACACTGTATGAGTTTTGAGATGACGTAATATAGCTTATAGAAATTCCTTTGTCATGTGCACGCCGTACGATTATGGAATCAGATGCCAACGCATGTGCTCTCAAAAGTTGGTAAATCATATGTGTATCATTTATTAAAATTTAAGAAGAACAATAAATCTTTCCTCCAAAATTTTTTTTTATCTATGCAGCATAATTCTAAATTTTACTTAATTTCTTTTTCCAAGAATTCATGTCAGAAGCAGTTCTATTAAAAGTCCTTTTTCAATTTTCTAACCTTAAGTTTGTTTTAAAAGGGAGTGGTTTTAGTTGGTTAAAGTCGAATTCAATCCTGAAGAATTTTATGCAATTTATCTGACTGTTAAAGTTTTTCACCGGCAAAAAAAAAATTTTATCAACATTTTAAATGTAATTAATGTTTTGGAATATTCGATTGCAAAATGTATTTGATTAATGATTCAATGTATAAAAATAGTTTCAACGAACATTTAATACTTGTAGAGTTAGAATTAGAGAATTATTTTATTATAATATACAATCAATAAGTTCTAGTTTCTAGAACATTCCTTGATCTAACGGGAGTGAAAATAAAAAACTCATTAATAGCAAAGCGCAATTGATACATTAACGTTTGAACTACATATAATTAAAAAATTATTGATTTATTTCAGCTGACTATTCAAAAAGAACAAATATTTATTTAATGACAGGTGACATAATAAACTTAGACTTTATAAAAGAAAATTGTATTAGACTAAAAGATTTTAGATAAAATTTTCACCGATAAATATTTTTAAATGTGAAGGTTTAATTTTCAAAAATGTGTAAATAATCAAGAATGCGTTTTCATTTTTAATATACCAAGTTTAATTAAGAATTCAAGAAAATATGTGGAGTAAACAAACATGTGTTATTGTACAAATTGTTATTTATTTTACAATTTTTCTACTTGGGTTAAGTTTTTAGTTTGTTATTAAAAATAAATCTATTTTGAAGAAGAAATTCTTACCTAGAAATTCTTACTTTACCTGTATACCTATATGTAAATATCGTTAAGTATATAATATTTTTGTAATATATAAAATTATATAATATATGTAGTACGTATATGTATGTATATGTATGTACAAGTAATTATGTTTGAATTTTTTTTTAAACATATCATTTAATGTTAAAGCTTCTGTTATAATGTAGTAGAAATTTTTATTCTTGTATCTTTTTATCTATTTATATTATACCTTTAGAATTTTATATTTTCCTAAAATTAGGTTCATTTTTTTTTATTGGTAAATTTATTTAATAAACTAATTAGATTCATACACTATACTATAATATACTATTACGTTTTCCTTTTAATGTTTTACATATATAATCATATTCTTGTATACATAAGTTTGATTATCTAATTAAGTGTGAAGATTTAAAAAAAAAATAAATTAATATTCAACAAAAAATGATATTAAAATGAAAGAAAATCATTTTAAATTTCTAATTAATTTAAAATTTCTAATTCATTTTAAATTTGCTAACTATTAGCATATATATTTTTAAAGTTTACAAATAAAGTTTAATGAAAGTCTTTGAAAAAAGTCAAAAATGAATTTATAACGAGATTCAGTAATTATCTTTCATAGTATTTTCTGATTAAAATGCTTTTAATAGGCTTTTGGAGCCATTATTTTTTTAAGGAAACTAAAAAGAGATTTTATCTAAATGATTTGTTAAAAAAATTTACTCTAAAATTCTGTCATAAAAATTCTGTCTTTTCATCTCAATTGTATAATTGTTTTTTTTTTTTTACCTTTTTTGTACACAAACGAATTGAAATTTTGTTTTAAATTGGTATCTTCTATAACATTTTTTAATTAATTTTCTTTTTCAAAATTTGATTTTTTAATAAGGATTTCCTTTGTTTTTCAAAAGTTTTTTATAATTCAGAAAATAAACAAAGAAAAGAAACAAAATAAAAATACAAAAAATGAAAATTATTAACTCAGTAGGAATAAATTGGCTTTATTAAAAAGAATTAAAGATTTAATAGTCAGTGTATTTCTAAAATTCATTCAGAAAAATTAAATAATTAGGATAATTCCTCACAAATCACAATATATACCGTTTAGAAGTTGTAAAGAGGAAGACATGATTGAAAAGATTCTTCATGCGCTTTCTCTTTAAATATCTGGCCTTAATCTTTTAATCAACTATATTAAAAGGCTTAGGTCAGCTCTCAGAAACTAAAAAGTAAAATGGAAGAACTAGTTTTATTTTTAAACGGAAATTTTAATTTTTAAATTAATTTCAAATTAAGGATTTAAACTTAATATTTATTATTGTTAAAAAGGGTCAGTGGAAAATGACAAAAATCACCTAGAAGAAATGAAGCTCTTTCTGATAGTATTGAACTTGCAGCAACTTCCCAACTACCTCATTTTAAACCAAACATTAGATTGGGACCAAATAAAAATGTACGCAATTTCGTTTATGGGTTAAGGAAGTGGAAAGGACTATTGAGAAAAGGGATTTAAGGAAATTTAAGATTATTTAGAAAGATCGGTATAAGACAATTTGGAGTAACATTTTGTAGAAACATATTAATGTTTTTCTTAAACTTTACTACGCATACTATCGTACACATACTTTTGTGTAATTCAATTTTGGCGAATACTTGTGATGGCATTTGATTCCACAAACACGACGTTTGCATGACAAACAGATTTACATAAAATGTGTTAAGTCATCTTACAAGTTCTAAAGTGTCGGTTTCGTGTAGAAAAACTTTCAGTGGAGGCAGTGAGATTTAATGTGATAAAGTTTAAAACAGACATGGCATCGATTAAAACAAAACTAGTATTCTAAATTAGAAACGTTTGAAGAATTTGGAAAAAATTACTATTGGTTTTTTAAATAGTAAAGTATCAAAATTTATATTTACAATTAAGGAATCTTGGTGTCCTTGCAAAAATTAAAAAAAAAAAAATCCCTTTTAAAAATTCACGGAAATCGAAAAAATTGAAGGATCATTGAAAAAGATTTAAACAAATAATTCGAAATAGAAAAGTTTTAAAATCACCTTCGATTGATTAGATTAAACGGTTTTTTTGTTATAGATCAAGTGTCTCTGAAAATCTATTAAATTTTTGTTTAAATTAACTTTTTTATAATAACTTTTATTTAGCATCAAGTTTTTGAATACACATTATAAATAAAACTTTTGATTTTCTAGGGAAAAATTTTAATTCAAACAAAAACACATTTATTTCTAATTTAAAATCAATTTCAAAAACTTCCTTAAATTTTTAAATAAAAACAAAAAATAATAAAAGCAAAAAAATTAAATTAAATTCAAATGAAATTAAAGAAAAGAAAAAAAATAAATGAAAATTTATTCAAATTTGATCTCAAAAGTTTAATTTTTGTTCTAATTTTTCATTTTTTTTTATTTTTTTATACTTGAAAATTTTCTTATGATTTGGACTTTGTACACCAAAAGTGTGTTCCACAAAAAATTTTTTTTTGTTATATCTGTCACAATTTTTTTTTTTCTTTTATCGCTTTAGGTTTTTTTTCTTCCTTTTAAACTTTGTTTGTTTTTTTTTTTTGGTAAATTTCTTTATCTTTAATTTTATTAAATGAATTTTCCCATTAACATCCATTTATCTGAACTTCTTTAATATACTAACCTATAGGAAATTTAAGCGACACTTATTTTTATTTTTTTATTTATCTAATCTTTTTTGGGTAGTGTTGTATAGAAGTAAATATTAGTTTTTAAAGATTAATACGGGGTATCATGGTATACTGACTGAAATTTTTTTATATTTATTTTGATTTGATTTTATACAAATTTACTATATAATTAGAAAGTCTTTAAAATGATTTCTTTAAATGATTTTAAACTCTTATTTCCTTGTTTTAAAAGAACATTTCTTCTTTCAATTCGTGAGGTATTACACTGCGTCAAAAGTTAAAATATTTATGGTATTATTGCCACTGAAAAAATAGATAGGTTAAACTGAGTAAAAATTACATACATCAAGAAGACCTTAAATTTTTAGTTCTGTTTTAAACATTATAAACCATTTTAAGAAATAAAATTTTCAAATGAAGATTTAATTGTATGTTTTTGTAAATTTTTTCAATCTAAAACATTCCGAAATAGTTTTGAAATAAATAAATCAATTTTTTTTTTTTTAACTGTAAGAAGCTATATTTCATTTTATTCAATTTATATTCTATATTGAATTTTAATTTGATATTTTAGATTTATCCAGTTTAAACTCGCAATGATTTAATTCCTTGTCTATTGAATTCGATTTAAATGTTTCAAAATTATATATGTGAGCTGTGACCTCAAAACAGTTTACAACAAAATTCATTGAAAAATTTAACAATTTACAACAATTCATTGAAAAATTTAAATTTCTTGGAACAAAACAAAAAAAAAAAAAAAATGAAAAGGAAAAGGAAAAAACAAAAATGATTTTCCATCACCTACTAGACAACATCATTGCTATCTCTGAGTTTAAAAAATAAAAATTTATCTTATTTAAAAGTATTTTTTGTTTTTCAAGGATAGCGATTTTTTTTTTGTAAAAAGGATATTCATAGAATTGTTCTGTATTCATTTTGTTTATCTGTGTCACTGATATATAAGTTAAAATAGCTTTGTCCCACCATTATTACAATCTAACATCATTGTAGGAAAACTTTTATACCTTTTTGCAAGGATACTTCGAAATTTTTAGGACGTATGGTTTTTTTTTTTTTTTTTAAATCACAAAAGTATTAACTTTTTAAAATAAGAAAATAAGAAGCAGAATTAGATCAAAGCCATATGAAAAATCAAAGTTTTTTAGGGGTGTACAATTTCAAAAAGACAATAAGATGTTTAAAAAAAGTATTTAAATTTTCGACACGTAATAGCCTTTAAACAGTGGAAAGTATAAACTTATTTTCTAAGGAATTAATCTATGTTAATTCTTAACGATCTTTTCCTGTCTATTCCAAGGTTCTAAAGGACTAAAAGTATTTCAGAGATAAGAAGAAACTAAAATTTTGTTCTACATAACGATAAATCTAAATACGAAATTGATTTGCTTAAAAAAATGTTTGCCCAACGGCGAGTTTTAAAATTGCAAAAGTCTAACTTTGGAGAACTCCTTTAACTTTGGAAACTCCAAATCGGTGCATAAAATAAAAAAAAAAATTATTCCATAACATTAATTTTTTAATGAAACTTATCCATGGTTAAAAATTGATTACTCCATCTAAAACAGTGTAGAAATTTTGTAAAATATGGATGCACGAACAAACGGACGGACATGTGATATTATTAAGGAAAATTTTCAAAAATAATTTTTGAAAATATGCTAAAATGAATTGCACACTTTTAAAACAAGGGAAAATATCCAGACAATACTGATGGTGACCATTAAAAAATTTTCACGAAATGACAAACAATTGGGATTCAGTTAAACTTTGCTCGTTCTTTATTTTTGTTTTAATTTCACTTTAAACAACAGCAAAATAATAAAAAAATGAATTGGCGAAAATAAGAAAAGAAAAAATTGTAACGCTAAAAAATAAAACTTTATCATAGAAAATGTTCGAATCTGAAAGATACATGATATTATAAGGATTTCTGTTCTATAAAACAAAAAAAAAAAAAAAAATCATTTAAACAATAAATGGAATAATCTTAAGTTTTTCATTTCTCTTAAGAATTTTACCGTATCTAAAGTATTATTTTTATTTTTTTTTTTATTTTTGGTTGTGTAAAATTCGCTGTAAAGGATGAGATGTAATGATTTCAGTTTTCTCTATTGAATTTTCGATAAAGTTTTATTTCAACTTTTTTTATAATATCCCGTTCTGGAAATGATACATCAGAAAAAAAAAAAAATATATATATATAAAGGTCGTTTGTGCAGAAAATTTAACAGAGTTAAAAAGAAATTAAAACATTTTTCATTGGATGACTGTCTAATATAATTTTATTGAAAGTAAAGAAGAAAAGACAAAAAAAAAAAAAAAATATGAAAAAATCACTTCAATATTATTAAAAGCCAATTAACACTGTACAAAGAGTACATCTTAAAATTTCTAATTTGATGACTGTTTTTAGCAATAAAAATGATGATTAGTCAATTCTTAACAAATCATTTTCAATTATAATGATTCAGTTAAATTTTTAAAAATGATTGTTCTTTTTTCTTACTTTATTTTATTTTTTAAATACTAACAAAAGTATTTTTAAGTTTCTTATTTTGTTATTAATAAAATACTGTAAAAATTAACAGAGTCAGAGAATTTTTTTTTTTTTTTCAAAATTTTGTTTTAAAAAATTCTAGAAAAACTGAATATTAGTAGTCCACTGCTTTATTTAATCAATATCTATTTGGTATAAGATATAGTCAAAAATGTTCTTTACTTCTATCAAATTTTGTGATGAGAGTTTCTCAGAGGACTAAAAATCAGATTTGTTCCATTAATTTTTTTAAAATTAATAATCTATATATGAAATCATAACTTTCCTTACATCCGTAAGGAAATGTTTATAAAAAAAAAAATGCTTATTTGCTCTCTCCAAACATGTTAATGTCGAATTCAATTCAAATCACTTTAATATTAAATTTCAGTATTCTTTAAATAATAAAAAAAAAAAAAACAAAAAATCTAGAAAATTATAACAAAATTAAAAAGACAAACGAACGGAGAATACTCGTTCAAATAAAATGGAAATAAAAAAAAAAAAAATTAAAAATCCCAAAAGAAAATTCTTTAAATTATGAAAAGCTTAAAGAAAATAAGGATAGGAAATTTGCTAAGAGATTATGACAGAATGAATAGGCCATTTTTGAAAAATAAAAAAAAAAAAAATAATAAATGAAAAATAAAAAAATTTTCCATGATGATTTTAAGGATTAAGAATTTCCAATTATACGCTTTATCTGTTATATTTAATTATGTTTATTAGAATATTATTCTATCTCTTTTCCTCTTTTATTTTGTTTCCTTTTTGTTTGATATTATTAAGGAAAATAAAGTAAAAAGAAATTTACCTAGACCCTAGGGCAAAAATGAAAAATTTCATTTTATTTTTAATATTTGTTTAAAATTTGATTTACCAGACTAAGCCTCATTTGGTCATTGTTTTTTTGGTTTTAAAACTTTATTTGGTTTTTTTTTGGACTATAAGAAAGAAAATACAAAGCAAATAATAGTGAAAATATTAAATTAAAATTAAAAATCTTATAAAATTTTTGATGAGGTAAATACTTTTTTTACTATTTCAAAAGTAGTAAATTCAATTTGTATTTAAAAGTGTAATTTATTTGAAATTATATATAAAAAACATATCAGAGCTAACGTTTTATAAATTTTATAAATGGTTAAATACTTAAATGAGTATGATGGTCGCTTTATTTAAAAGATTAAAGGAAAAGAAAATTGCAAACAAAAAGGATAAGAAAATTCAAAAAAAAAAAAAAAAAAAAAGGGAAAAAAATAAATAGCCCTGAAAGTCTGCATAAAGTGTTTATAGCTCCAGCTATATATAGTTATATCAAGATAACTTTATTGATTTTTTTTTTTTTTGTAGTTTAGTCTTATGAGATTTTCAATAAAGAAAGAAAATAAAAAACCCTTAAGTGAATTACCTAAAATGCTTAAAGTTGAAATAAATAATAGAAAATACATTTTATTTTATATTTTGTTTTAATATTTTTTAGTTTTTAAAGTGTCAGATTTAAAGTGAAAATGTTGAATTTTAGATTTTTAATTTATAAAAAAAGGTTTATGTTTTATTTTTTAATGGGAAAAGGAATTCTAACAAAAAATATTCGTATTATTTAGATTTAAATAAAAACTTAATTGAGGTTATTATTATTGTACAAAAAAAAAAAGAAAATATCTCGATTAATAATATTTTTGTTTGCAAATTTGTTGGGATATTATTTTGTGAATAATATGATCTAAAAAATACAATTTGATCTGCTGTAAAGTTATTTGAGCTTTAATTGGTGTAATCGAAAGCACAATCGAAACCTTTTTGACGACAAGGAATATAATTCTAAAAGGTAAAGAATATCTATTCTGGAAAATTTTTTTCAAATGGAATCTGATGTAACTTTTCAATGTAAAAAATAATTAATTAATATGTATAAATATCGTTTTTAGCGAACTTTTGACAGTAATTGAAAAAAAAAATTTTAAAAAACCACTAAAAATCAAATGTATACCTATTTGATTTGATATCAATTTTCATGCTTTACTCCTTATTTTAGAGATTTATTAGCCTTTTCATACAAAAAAAAATTGTATAGAATAACGTTTCTATGTAGCTTCAGGCGTTTTTACTCAGCTACAACTCTTCAAAGATGAAAAAAGGCTTATAGTATTAAAATAACTATAAACTTCAGTTCTTCTAAATGCCAAACGACAGTAAATTTATTATGTTTTATAATAGTTGCACCACTTTTTGCAATCCAATATTTAAGTTTATCGTTACTTAAAATAGAAAGTGATATTGTTGTTAGAAAATGTTATTCCTTCCGACCATCTAATAATGTTTTAAGTTAGAAATTTGTAATTTTAAAAGGAGAAAGAAATGTAAAACTGAACATATAATTTTCAGGGCTAAGTTATTTTAAAAGAATATTTTGTATTTCCCATGTTTGACAGATAATAAGGTATCCAAAATTACAAATTTTATAATTTTAAACAAATGTTAGTTGTACATCTGTAAGCATTTTTTTTAAATTAAAATGAAAATGTAGCAATTAAGGATCAAAGTAATATATATTGATATGGATAAAAGTTTTTAAGTATAAAGGAGTTTTTAGTTACCTCCTTTCCATCCTTATAAGAAGCATAGGGCATCCACAAAGTTATTTATTATCTATATTTAAGCATCAGTTTCTGGAATCATTAAGCAGTTGATTACTCGCCAGCTGACTGAGCAGTTGATTACTTCGGCTGAACATAATGCTCTTCATTTTTCACAAATTTTCTTACTATTATTATAAAAATAGTCAAAATTTTAGAATAATCTTTAATTTAACATGCTTTAACTATTTTATATACATTTTAAATTTATACTTTACTATGTATTATTATAAATAATTTTTAAATAAATTACATTTTATATCAATTAATTACTATTCAAAAAATAATGAATTATTACTCGTAAAATTACCTAAAATGAATAAATTTATTTAAGTAGTAACTTTATGATATTTAATATTTATTGAATATTTTAATTATTATTATTATTACATAATAATTTCCTACCCAATTAAATTCCATTTTTAATATATGTGGGAAAAATAAACTAAACTTTGTCTTAAATTAACAAATATTTTACTATGTTTTTTATTTTAAAGAGTATTTTGTTAAAAAAAAAATTTTCTCAATTAATAGTAGTAGATTGTTGTGAGATTGAGTTTAAAATATATTCTAATTAAAAATATTTAATATACTATTTATATATAATATGGTCTATTGATTAGAAATACATAAAAATTATATGTGCTTAAAGTATCCTTAAAATAATCTTTGAAATATAAATAAAAAATTTGTAAGTACAGAAACAATTAAAAAATGGATTTATATATAAAAATTTAATAAAAAATTAATAATTTTTACACCCATACGAAAATAATTTAAAGGTAAAATAAACTTACTATTACGTTTGTAACATGTTAAAGAAGAAGGTATAGATATGGAAAGTTTATATACAAAGTGTTTCCTAATTAACTAAACCGGCTATGTAGACTCTTTTGAGTAGATAATTTTTTGTATGAAGACTAAGCTTAGACTCTTACAGTTTCCAAGAAATGGTTACTTAAATGAATATTTTTTTTATATTTCGTTATATTAATATTACAAATCACATAGGAAATTGTAATATTACAAAATCATCGGTTACTAAGGCCATTACAGGTCGAACATTATTATTAAATTATACGCTAATATTATTTATATTGTTTAAATATTTTATATTTACGCTATTTCTTGCTTTTGAACATATTTTACAAAATTTTCATATATTGTCTAGAAGGCCAGTTGCCAATTTGAACTAACTAAAAAAAAAAAAAAATTCCTCAATGTCTAATTATATAATATACCTCAACTAGATATAGATTTTGTTAAAAAAAGTTAAATTTTATATCATGGACCTCTGCAAAATTTAGTTGCGGGTAGTAGGGTAGCTGCGAAATTTATATATTCATATTTTGATACTTAATAAAGCTAGAAATCTAAAATTTTGTAACAGATGATTAAGTTTTATGGCTTCTACAAAATTTGGTTTGTTTAGCGTAACGGAGTCGAGTAACTGTAATACGTAATTTTTAATTAAGTCAGATATCTAACATTGTATAAAAGATGATTAAATTTTATTGAAACTGCATATAAGTATTACGTATCCTAGGTATGCATCCTAGAGTTGGTACAGTCAAATATTCATTTTACTGCAAATTTTTAAATGAATTTATATTCAACTTTTTGCTTCATGGAATTTTTGTTTCACTAAAGAAATATTTTCAATTCCAGTGAGTTCTTATGAAACTTTAATTAAAATAAATAAACGATTGCCTCATATATTAGACCAAATTATATTATCAATTAAATTGTATGCTGATTTGTGTTTATTTTTAAAAATTGTAATTATTTTCTTATTGAATTTATTAAATCCTCTTGAAATAAATTTGCTTTTAGATTAATATCAGTATTACCAATAAACTGATTCAACTGATTTGTTCTGTGCAAGGAAATTGAATCTGTTTTCAGGAATTGAATCTGTTTTCAACTGATTCAATTTCTTGCACAGTTTTTCAACTTGTTCCATTCAAATATTCAGATACCTTTTCCAGTTTTTGTATTAGTGATTTTTACTCACTTTTAATTTTTTAATCATGAATTTTGCAGTCTTAATATTTTAAAAATCCTTTTTAAAATGATATATATTTTTTATATTTTATCGGAATGGTTTATAAACCAATACAGTATTCGGATTACAAAATGTTAATAATAAAAATATTACCTATAATGGGGTACGTAATACGTTTTATACCATAATAACTTAGATAATTATTTAAATGTAAATAAAACTTTATAAAATATTCATACAAATTATTAAAATATTTATATACAAACATACATATTATATTTATATATATATATATATATATTGTTAAGTAATGAATAAGTTAGTCATAACTTATATATAAAATACTATTATCCTGTCATATTTAATGTTAAAATAATGTAAATAAATAAGAGAAGGAAAGAAAAAGAAAAAGAAATTTGAATGAGAAGGATGGAAAGTAATTCTAGTGTCCTTTTCTATAAGTTATCTAATATATATGTATATATGTTATTATTCATAATATATACCATATATAGTTCGATATTACAAATATACAGGTAAGGAAAAGTAATTTGATACAATGTTAACTGATTAATTTGTAATATTATCATATTACATGGGATTAAAAATTTCGAAATAAGTTTTAACTTTTATTGCATAGCTTAAAAAACTCCTAATTTATATTTAATGGGTTTTTTTTTTATTGTATGTCAATCAAATTTTTAATTAATTATGGTAATAAATTCTTAAAAATTGAAAGAGTTATTTATCGCATTATATAAAATATTCATATAATTAAAATTGTTCACTAAACCACTGTCTATACGCATCGTATATAAAATATCCTGGCATGCCACAGTAAGTAACGAGGATTTATGGAGATTTGCAGAAGAGAAAATCATACTGAGCAAATAAAGAAAGTTAAAAATGGAGATAGATAGGCCACACGCTAAAAAAATCACAAAAACATAAGCCGCATATTCTTCGAGTGGAACCCCCAAAGAAGTAGAAGACATCGCGTTCAAACAATACATGAAGACGCCTTATATAAGCAGAGCTAAAATAATGCAACCTGACATGGGTGAATGGAAAAACAGTAGAAGGAAACCGTGTGAAATGGAGATGTTAAATGTAGTGACAGTGGACAAAAGAAAATTTAAAATATTATTTATTTATTATTTTTTTAAAAATTATTTTTCTGAAGTGTCTAATACAAAAATAATATGTTTTAATCTTTTCCTTTCATATTTGCCTCATATATATAGAAAGAGATATATAATTATGCCCTTAACTGTATATTAATAAATAGTTTTATACTTAGATTTTATTACATATATTATGGGTTTAAATTAAGGTTTTCAAAATAATTTTGATTCTATAATTTAAAATGTTTTGAGTTTTAGTATTCGGTCCAATTTATTCATTTATTTTTCTTTTTATTTTTGATTTTGTAGATTCTTAGTTCCAGATGAGATTGTTTTAAATTATAAAAAGGATTTGTTTTTAATTTGACAGACATATTGTACAATTCTAATATAAATTTGAATTTTGTTTTAGAATATTGACTTATATAAGTATTTTAATTTTATTACTCTTAGAAAGTAATTTCAATATTTAAATTAGAAAAAGAAAATTTATGTTTTTTGTTTTTTTGTTTGTTATGGTTGTCCGTGAACTCACTCTAGTAGTAGTAATTAAAATTTATTTATATACAGGCTTAAAGTTGAATATTAATTTAATTTGTAGTTTATTTTAAATAATATATGTTTTGTTATTTATTATAAAGTTCCAATGATACAGTAAATTATTTGAACATTTGACCTTACTAAGTTCTTTAATAACTTAATAATAACCTATTCTTTGGAATTATTTTTTTGGATTAACTTTTGAAAGAAGAGAAACAAATTGTATAAATTTCAAAATAAGTTGTAAAACTAAATTCAAAAAAATAAAGAAGGTAGTATGTAAAAATAAAGGTTAAATTTTTATAAATTTTATTATTGTACATATATATATATCAAATTTTATACCTTATAAAATTTCCTGTTTTTTGATATTTTTGGATTGTACAAATATTCGGTAATAAATATTTTAAAATAGTCCTTTTTCTAATATTTAAGGACTACGTGATGAGTGTGCCAAAAAAAAAAAAAGGTTGCTCTAAAAAATTAAAATTTTTTTGACACATACCCTAGATTAAAACTCCATTGCTTCAACTTAAACGGTGTAGCAATTTTGTAAACAGATGGACCGACAAAGAAATCTAAAAAGTAATTTGAATAAATTTTGTTTTTGGATATTTTTTTAAATATGATCTCTTAAAAATTGACATGTAACAAATATTGAGTGGGTATATAGTTATTCAATCCAGTCAATGGTGTAGTTGTTAAGACACCAGCCTTTCATGCGAAAGGTCTCGGGTTCAAACCCCGGCTGGGTCATATAGATTAATAAAAAAATAATATAAATTTTTCTTATAATAAATAATTAGTAGAATATAATTAAATTAAAAATAAGTATATATGTCCTTTAAATTATAATTATTATAATATGGTAATAGGTATATAATGAAATGATAATAAACCATAATTCTTGCATAAGATAATAGATGGCGTAGAAATAAAAGAAATGTCTCTATAGTCTTGTACAATAGCTATAGCCGAGTAATCAACGGCTTAGTGAAAATTAATGATTCTCGAAACTGAAGCTTAGTCAAATATGAATAATAAATGACTTTGTGGATGCCCTATGCTCCTTCGAGGAGTGGCAAGGAAAAAAAAAAAAAAATATAGTTATTTAAAAATATTATAGTTTTCTAATTATATTTTAATGAGCCACCTACGAAATATGAACTTATAATTCTTTCATTAAAAATTAATTACAAACCAAAAATTTAAACGATTGTATTATTTAAAAGTAAATAGTAGTTTTAAAATCAATTGATGTAAAGTTACATTTAATTCTATGTAAATTATTTAAATTTAATATTTTTTTGTTATTTAAAATAAAAATATTGTTCTTTTTTTTATACGAGGTTTGTTGTGTGGAATACTTTAAAAGTTACTCAGACGTATATTACATGTGATTCTTCCGGATAATGTTACCAAACAAAACCATTGTATTACAAACCAACCAAGCAAAATCAGACCCTTTTAAAACAAATTTTTGATTAGGACCTTTAATACAAATGTCAAATTTAGTTTATAAGTTGTTAGTTTATGGAATAAGAATATGGAAAGGATACTTGAGAAAAGGCATTTAGAAAACTTTAAAATTCTGTAGGATAGTTAAGAAAATTTGGAGGAACGTTTTAAAGAAAGATGTTAATGTTCTTTTGAAAATTTAACAAATCGTACACAAATGACTTACCAACTTTGGGCAATATAAAGTGTTTGATTTAAATTAGATTTAATTAAATTAATGTTGAATTAAATTTACTATTAATAAAAAAATTCAAATATTTTTCATTATTTATCCTTAGGGAAAAAATATTCCATTAACATAAAAACAAAAAACTTCTACAAAGATTTGTAAAAAAAAAAAAATTTCCTCACTTTGATTTTAATTATTACCCAAGGTTTCACTGTGTATCCAATAATCCGGATATTAATAATTATATCACTTATTTTGTTAAAATTCTTTATTTAATCATTTTACAGAAAAAATATAAAAAAAAAAAAATATTCAATTTATGCTCAACTAAAATAATTTATCACACCAATAATCAACTTGTTCATTTATTTATTCAATCATTTAAATTATTATGCTAATATTAAGAATAAATTAATAATTATAAATATTAAAAGGTATCCTGAAGGCATTTAAAAATTATATTTAAATATAATAATAATTAATAATAATAATTTATTTTTTTTTTATTTCATATTATATTTTGGTTGTCAATTAAAAGCATTAATTAAATATTAAATTAAAAAAAAAAAAAAAAACACATTTAAAAATAAAACATAAACATTTAATTTATAATAATATTATTATAAAAACATATTAATAATATTTATTAATAAATTTTAAAATTATTTTAATTAATAAGAAAAAAAAAGCAAAAATATCAATAAAATATAATAAATTTTTCCATTTAAATGTTTCAAATTTCCAAAAAAATAAAAAATAACCAACTTTGTAATTGCTATTTTTAAATTTATGCAATAATTTACAGATCATTTAACTTAATTCACGAAAAAAAAAAACATATTAATAATTGCATCTTCTAAAATGTAGTGGAAAAATGAAACAATAAACAAGTTGAACAGTTTATGGTTTTAAAAACAATAAAATCCGAATTGAACTTATCATTATTATACTGCATCATCATCATCATCATAATTATCATGACCTATTTTTAAAATATTTGTGAATAAATTGCACAATTATCTATCTATGAAATAATTTACAAATTTAATTTTATTTAATATTATACTTTTTTTTGATGATTATTACCGTTATTAGAACAATTTAACGGAAAATTTCAATCAAATTTTGATAATATTTGTAAACATTTTATTTAGTACTTTTTTTTTTTTCTTCAAATATAAGAGTAAGTGAATTGAATTACTGTTTGTAATACTATAAAATTTAGTTTCATTAAATTTCTGCTTAAAGGCTTTTCAATTTTTACAAAATACTTAAAAAACCTCTAATTGTAATCAATCATCAGCTTAAGAAAAACTAAAATCTATTCATTCTCTAACTAAAAAGGACTTCATAAAAAAAAAAAACAAATAACTCACAGTAGATTAAGATGAGTATAAGGTATAAATTAATTGCTGCCAATAATTGAAAGAAAAGAGGTAAAATTCTTATACATATATTATGTAAGTTCAATATAGCAAGGCAGAATGAATGCACAAGGGTTTTTTAAGGCACACATTTTTCAAAAATGCAATACAAACAGTTTAGATTATTGCGATTTGATGAAAATTTGTAAACTTTCTTAGAATTTTATGTATAAGAAAAAATTGAGAAAATCATGAGGGACTTTTTTCAATTTTAAGACAACCCATGTTAATTACATAAAACAAAAGCTGCTAAGTGCTGATATATACGTAGAAACATAATCTCGGAGCTTGAATTTTTGACTTTTGTTTTGAAAAAAATTGTACAGGTGCTTAAGTTACTGGTGGTGATTAAAAGTAGGCTTCAATTTTTGAGCCCTAATAGCCCTTACAAGGAAGGTGGTACAAAAACATTTAAAAAAATTTAGGAAACTTATGCTAATTCTAAAAGGGTTTTCTTGTCTCAAAATTTCAAGCCCTTATCTAAAAGGGTGCCGGAGTTATGAAGGAAGGAAAATCAAGCAAAAATTGCATTTTACATAACGAATTTTAAATATTAAATATAAAAAAAATGTATAATTTTTATATTAATTTATAAAAGGAAAAGTCCTGTCGAATGGCGTTTTTCAATTAAAAAACTGTTAAGCAGAACTTGAAATATACATATTTAAAAATAGGGCTTTTTCAAAGTTTGAGGGGCTGTAGCTCCGTAATGAGACCTACCCATGGTTAAAATTTTATTGCTCCATAGAAACAGTGAATGAACGGTGTAGAAGTTTTGTAAACAGACGGACGGACAGAGTGAAAATATTAGGCAATTTTTTCAAAAAATGATTGCTGTATAAACTTTCATTGTTAGAAACAATTGAAATAAAATGCTTAGAGCGGGACTAAGTTTTGAATATTTTTAGCCAAATTAAACTAATGCCAATAAATGAAAATCTGCTGTTTTAAAATAAAAGAGTGAATAAAATGTTTTAGAATCTTTTTGAGTTACGAAATACTATGAAATTTAAGCAAAAGTATGGAACTCTACTTCGTAATTAATTGTAGAATTTTAATGTACATAATATGTGGAAGAAATGTCATTGTAAAAAGAAGATAATCGTCCCCCTTTTTTGGTTTTAATTTATTTTTATTCAATGTCAATATCTTCATTTAATTTTTTAAAGATAGTATCTTAAACATAGTATCTTAAAGAGTTCTCGTAGTATCTTAAAGAATCTTAAAGTATCTTAAACATAGTATCTTAAAGATAACTCAACCAGCTATTTTAAATTAACACTTTAGTTTTAGTATTAAAAATACTTTCTTTTAAAATTAATTATTATTACTTTCACTATTTAAAATAATAATAAAAATACCTATCTATAATAAAAGTATCTATAGTATGAAATCATTATTCTGATTAAATTTATAATATGTTTAAATGTGATAAGGGTACGAATTTTTATTTGGTTAGAAAATTTTTAAATACATGAAAAAAAAACAAAAACCACATTAAAGTGAGGAAAAATGTGTTGATAAAATTTAAATATAAAATAATGCTGCTACATTTAAAAAAAAAACACTTGTGAGTTAAAGTTGTTGAAATAATTTTGTGGTTCATTTAAAATTCATTTATTTTATTCATTTATAAATTAGCTGGACCATTTTAATATAATTTTAATATAAACTTTAACTATAACTGTTGTATTTTTGTTCATTTTTGTATTGGTATTTAGTATAATTTTGTAGAAAATGAATTACATAGATAGTATTATTTATCGAAAAATGAGTTTGTAATAAAAGAATTTAGTAGAATTAAATACCTAAAAGTTCGAAAAGTAAACCGGTTAACTTAATTTTAATATATAAGTAATAAAAAAAGGAATTTAATTTTTTATTGAAACTTTTAGAATGAATTTTTAAAATGTTTGAACACATAGAAACAATGAACGAACGCATAACTTGAACGCATAACTCCAAGCTCAGACAATCTAAGGAGCTTCTGGAAAACTGTTACCGGAACAGATATGAAAAAATCCTATGATTTAGTAAAAATAAACTGAGACTGTAGATTCTGTCAATAAG
This sequence comes from Poecilobothrus nobilitatus, assembly GCA_947095535.1. NCBI lineage: Eukaryota > Metazoa > Arthropoda > Insecta > Diptera > Dolichopodidae > Poecilobothrus > Poecilobothrus nobilitatus. The sequence continues at coordinate 240,483,091 of OX352774.1, read as the reverse complement.
AAGAATACACTTCAGAATAAATACTCAAAATCTGTAGAGCTTCTTTCCTGAGAGCGAGATATGTGCATCCTAGGAGCATATTGGTTTGCCAAAGATGAACGGTCAGCAATAAATCCTGTACAAATCTTTATTTTCTTAGAGGAAGTAGAGCTGACAGAAGTATTAAATGCGGAGGCAAAATTCACAACACATAATAACAGGGGGAGGACAATAGATCTACAGCAAAAGGTCGCGATGTCACTTAGCCTTAAATAACAGTAATCTTTTTTAAAAATATAGCTTATAATTTATTGTATTACATATAACTTGCCAATAAGTTGAAGCTAATAAATTTATTATTAGTTATTTTTTAGTTGTACAATTAATTATAAAGTATCATTAAGGTTTTTTCTTTAAAATCTCCTTAAACAAAAAAAAAAACGAAAAAAAATAGACCATTTGGATTTAAACAGTGACTTCTACTAGGACAATTAAAAAAAATACAAGAAATAAAAATTCTACCTTGTGGCTAATTGAGAAAAAACTACTTATCCTTAAATAGATGTTTTTATTTGCCTTATAACAACAGCAAACTTATAACAGAATACTATTATTAATATTAACATCAATAATACTAAGATTTATAATAATAGTTGCTGCAGCAGAGCTATTTTTGATTGGCTCATGTATAAGAAGTTGCTATATATTACTACATGTTGTAATCCACTGATGGCCTTGACTTGTCACAAATAGTAACACATATTAAATATAATTAAACATAATAATAGTTGCTGCAGTGACAGTGGGGCTGTCTTCAATTATTACCTCACGCAGTAAGGTGTTATATACTACTGCATGTTGTAACAGTTGATGGTTTTGTCACTGATAGTAAAATAGTTATAGTAATAGGTGGATTCATAGTTCTGTAGTAGTCCCACTTCGTATAATTGAAAGTTTCTGCTTCCTTGTCCTATTTTCTTTTATTCCTACTCCTTAGTTAATATATTGTGTTAGTAGTTAGGGTTCCCTTCCTATTATATTGGCTAAAGGGGGAGGTTGGTTTATTCAGTAAGAATTTGAGACTACCAAGGGGATGTTCTTGATTGGTGTCTTTTGATAATTCCTCCCTTAGAGAAAAAGCTTTATTTTAAATTCAAGTGGATACATTGGTTAGTTGATATAAGTTTTGTGATTTTCATGAATAGGAAGAAAAAAATGATTAAGCAAATTTTTTCTTAGATATCTTAATTTTTTATCTAAGATTTTTAATTAACTGGCGAAAATTTAAAGATAAAAAAAAAACATTTGAATAAAATGTTAAAAGTTTGTCAGTTTTGATGATAAAATTTATTAATTTAAAAATATTTTAGGAAAATTATTTAATTTCATTATTGTAAATTAACTTATAACTTTTAACTTTCTTTAAAATAATTTTGAATTTTTAAATATTTATTTTTATTGTTACTGGTTAGCGGTTGATTATTTTTATTTAAATTTTTGAATAAATGTTAGTTTTTTTTCTCTTTTTTTAAAATATTTGATAATTGTTATTGTAATATACTAAAGAATTTAAAATTAAATTGTTTTAAGTGGTTTTATTTTAATTTTTAATTTAACATTTTTTTTTCCTTTTTTAAAAAAAAAACATTGTATAAATTTTACGAAATAAAAATTTTGACACCATTTTTAAAAGCTTTTCAACTACATTTCGTTTAGAATGAAATTATTCTAATTAGTATTAGAATAGGTACTTTTAATGTGAATAGGTACTTTAATGGTGATATAATAATATATGAAATGTTGCTGTAAATACCGTAATTAAGTATAAGTGATTAAATTCGATATTTAACTTCAATAATATTTTCCATTAATTGAAGCGTCCAATTTCAAATAAATAGTTTTTTTTATGATTTGTAGAATCCTCAATAATTACCTTTTTATACCCGTACGATAAGTATCGGGTATAATAAAATTACTCCTCCGTTTGTAACATCTCGAAATAAGCGAGCTAGATATATCTTCAAAAGTATGGATCATATCAGAATCAAATTCTGAGTCGATTAAGCCATGTCCGTCCGTCAGCAAGCTAACTCAAAAACTAAGAAAGCTAGAATCTTGAAATTTGCACAAAATATTCTGAGAGAAATTTGTAGGTTTCTATTTTTTATGGTTAAGTTCCGACCAAAACTTCGGGTAGCTCCCCAACAACTAACTTTTAGATCTCCACAATTTTTTTTAAATACAGCCATGAAATTTTAACTGCTGATAACAGTAATTTTTCTGTAGCCCCACCCGTTAAGGAGCTACAGGCCCCCAAAGCCTCTAAAAATCCCTATATTTAAATTGTTATAACACAGGCTCTATAAGGTATATCTTCAATCTGAAAATTCCAAACGATAGGTGCAATTATGAGTTTTACAAACATGTATATAATAAATATATACTTGTGTTATACGGTGTCTTAATTTACCGTTATGTGAAACTGAATTATTGCAAAATCCTTTAACCTTTCTATCTTCTAAACGGTTTAAGTGGGAAACTTCAAATTTTGACAGAAGTTAGATTTTTGAAAATAAGTATGAGTCATTTCAGAAATTTTTTTTGTATCACTCCCGTTTAGGAGCTGTAAGGGGTCAAAAACTGAAAATTTCCTATTTTTATACATCTGTAACTTGAACACCTGTTAAAATTTTTTTGAAGTAATACATAAAAATAAAAGCTTCAACATTATACTCTTATTTCTGTTAACAATTTTTTTTAATAATATAGGGTTACTTTATAATTGACGAAAGTGTTACTTCTTGATTTTTTCAAATTTCTAACAAATATCTTTAACGAATTTTTTGCATTTTGTTTTACTTGATAATTTGAAATTGTTGAAGATATAATGCATAGTACAAAAAAATGTAAATAAATAAACAACATAACGGTAGCTTGAAGAATTTTTATTTATATGATATTGATATACATACATACTTATATAATATCATGTTTATTTACATATCGTATATGTCACTGATGAATGAATGACAAGAGTATAGATGTATATTATATAGCGCTGTATTTACATACATACATATATGTATTTTATTGTACTTATAAGAAATTATTCTATGAATGGAAATATTTTTAAAGAAATATTGCAATGTATGGCGATATACTTATAAAAATATAAATATACTAAGTGCGCATTAATATTTAAAATTATATTTACTATTTTGTAATTTGATATACATTTAACGCTTAGTATTAAATGGTACTATAGAATATTTGAAAAAGTTTTGGATTGATAATCGTTATGTGGAAGGTTAGAATCTGCTTTTGAAGAATGTATAAACATATAGTTTGAATATATGTATGTACAACCCATAGTTCTAGAAATTATAAAATTCACCCAAATTATTTTAAAATACTAAAATATTAAAAAAAATAATATTGTAAGCTGAATGACGGGCTGTGAACATACTAACGGTTCGTACGGGTATCTAAGAGTTGACAAAGGCAAAGAGGGTTGGTGGAAATTTTCAAAAGTCACTCATAGGAATCGCGTGATTTTTTTTCGGATGATGTTGGACTTTGATGTTGGAATCATGTGGAAACGATTCTTAGGAAAAGGGATTTAAAAAAGTTTAGGATTATTTAGGATGGGTAAGAAAATTTGGAGGGATATTTTGAAAAACAATAACGTTAATGTTCTTCTTAAACTTTATTAAATTGTACATGTATGGCTTACCAACTTTGGGAAATACATGCGATGACATCTCACATTTCACAAACATTTGCGGTTGTTAGTATGAGGAAAACTTCTACTTTGTATCATTGTCGAAATAACCCAGTGGTGTTTACGAGACTCAGTCTAAATTTGTGTCCTTTAGACCATTTTCGGCCTAATACAGATTTTATAGATATTGAGCAGCTTTGCCAAAATCTTTATTTTATTTTCTCCTAATAGCTATATAAATAAATTTAATAGAATTAAAATAATTTAAGCCATAAAAGAAGTTTTAGAATTATCTACCATAATAAAATTTATAAATTTTAAAAACGATTTAAAGTTATAACACCTTTCAATGTAGGATTATGTATTAAAATTATATACAATGCGGCAGAGATTACATAAAATTTGGCAATTTTCAATTAAAAATAGGAAGTTTACGAAATGTATAAGAAGAAATCACATAGAACATTTAAATTTCATGCTATTTTCATACTGGATGTAAAATTTTTAAAAACTTTTATTAATTTTTATTACCTAAATGTATTTTCGTATGTTTACAGTTACATTTATTCTGTTTAGAAATGGAAAAAAGGATGTAAAGGAAAAAACAAAAAAAAAATAGATTATATACCTTATTCGGTCTCATTTAAATTTTTGAGTGGTCGCCATTTTCTAATTTAATTTTGTTTTTTCAATTTTCATTTTGAAAAATTTAGTTTTTTGATGTAAATAATGATCATGATGATGATTATGATAATGGTATAACAACTTTTTTTTTTCTTCTTTTATTCTATACTCTGTTTTTTTTTTTTATATCTGTTTGTACAATGATGTGGTTTTGGTAGAGTATTAAAGGATTTTCTGGAATTAAAAACGATTAAAAATAGTTAAATAACTTTCAGTTTTCAAGTTTAGATAAAATTTTCAAATATGTTTATATACCTACAGTTTTAAAAAGTAGAATATTTAAAGTGAGATTGAAATGAAAAATACCAACTTATATATAGAATTTTTTATGGAAAAAGTAAATGTATTTAATTACTAATTTTATTTCATTTGATTAATTTAAAAAATAAAAAAACAAATATAAATAAAAAGCAATGAATTTAATCAAACAATTATTTACTATTCAAAAATTAGCACATATTGAATTTCAGTTTCAATGGTGCTGGAAGAATATAAAGTAGATGAAAATTCTATAGTTATTATAAGTGATTTAATTCACAATATTAAATTAATGGAATATGCAAATGAAATTTTTTATGGCTATTAAATTTCTATTTTAAAATTCGATTTATTTATATTTTATATTAATACTTATGTGATTTGTTTTAATGATCATTTTAGTTTTTCATATTCTAGATAAAAGTTATGTTTTTATATTTAAAAATTTTTTGGGACCCATATTTTTATAAATAGAATAAAATCTAACGTAGTTATAAAAATCAAACTACTGATTTTGTAACCAACTCTAAAAATCTTCTTGATTCAATCTCGCATACACAACTACATATAAAAAAAACTCCGGAAAAGGGGGGCAATCCTAATTTTTTAACCAATTCTACAGTCCCTCCCAATTCAGAATGTGGCATACGTACTAATATATAAATCCTCTGGAAAAATCGGCAACCCTGATTTTAAAACCAACTCTAAAATCCTTCATAATTCAGAATCTACCTTACATGAATGTATAAATACTTCGTTAAAGGGGGTAACCCTGACTTTAAAATTAAGTATTAAATTTTGACATTTCTCTATGAAAAATAGTAAATTTTGTAAATTAATTTTGAATGAATTGAAGGTGCCGCCTCCGAATCTTCGCTAATAAAATTATTGAAACACTGATTTTGAATCCAACTCTAAATTCAGTGTTAATATTATGTCAATGCTTACAGGGCTTCATACAAAAGTATTACATTTTGATATTTGACTGTGCTGATAGTTGCCTGTAATCTTGTTAAAATTTTGACATTTCAGTACGAAAAATTAATTTTTAAAGATTGGTGGCTGCTGCTCCCAAATCTCCGCTAATAATATTATTGGAACACTGATTGTGAATTCAATTCTAAAATCAATCTTTCTTACAAAACTATTAAATTTTGACATTTGTCTATAAAAATAATAAGTTTTTTAAAAAATTTGACGTTTTTATATGAAGAAAATTTTGATAATTAACATTGAAAATTTCGAATTTTGGGATTTTGTGTTTGCGATTTTATAATTTTGGGATTTTGAAATTTGGTATTATGTTATTTGGGATTTTGTTACTTTGGGATTTTGAGACGGTTCCAAAAATTTTGTATGAGAAATAGCAGCGTTTAGAATATAATAGGAAATTATTTATGAATATTTTAATCAATTTAATCGAAATTTCAGTATAAACCAGATAATAAAGAAATAATATAATATTAGTAAATATGTAAAGATAATTCTTTCTTTTTAAATATCAGATGGATATTAAATTTGTGAATAAGTTGATGTAGTCGATCTTTTATAATTGAAATATTTTGGGTTCAAACTTGTATATGAAACTGTTATATATACTTGTATATGAAAATGTTTTGGCTTCATTGTAATATGAAACAAATATATAAATAATTCCAGCTGATCAATGGTGTAATGATTAGGTCTTTGGAGCTAGTAATTTTAATCGAAAGACGTTGTGTTCAAACTCAGATGAGGTCATATCCAATACTAGTAATTTATATCTAATTAAAAAATAAAATAATTAAATAATCATGGTGTTCAAATATAATATTTGTGTTTCATAATCTGGTACAATAGCTTCGGCCAAGAGTTGATTACTTTTAGTGAATTTAATTTTAGTTTAATCTGAATAATAAGCGAAACAATGGATAGCCTATCGGCCCTTATATTCCTTAAAAGAGTCGTAAGAAAAAAAAAGAAAATAAGCAATATAGAATAATATAAGATCAGAGATGATGCAAGTATTTGAGTTCCATAATCTCAATAATAGGTACACCCGAATAATTCAATATTTTAGTGAAAATAATGATTCAAGAAACTAAAACTAGAAGCTGAAGTTCAGTTTAATCTTTGTAACCTTGTATAAATGACCGTTTGATAAATTATTTTAATTGTGACCTTTAAATTTGAAAAAGTTAAATTAAAATATATTTTACAAAATATAATAAATTAGTGTAAACATTAAAACAAAAATATTGAATAAAATTCTGTGATGAGTTATACCATTACTATTGGAAATTATCAAAGAATGACAGGATTGTGGGTTGATATAAATGGAATACTTTACCTAACTGACTAAATAAATGATAGTAACAACTTTATAAAAAAGTGAATTACTGTTGAAGCTCATAAAATTCTTTCACGGGACCTCGGTGGCCTAGTGGGTAAGAGCGTATAAAATACGCTGTAAACACCGAGGGAGTGTGGGTTCGAATTCCACACACATCGTAAGAGTTATTCCCCCTTGCGACATTTACAGCCACGCCTGAACAGGAAAGGCTGTGTAATTTACTGTCCACATTTATGTAGCAGAGAAATGCATTCAAAAAAAAAAAATTCTTTCACTTATAACATTAATTAGTATCTTATAATATTAGAAAGGCCATAAAATATCTAACAAAAAGAAAGTGACAAAATGAGAACTTCAAAAAGATAAATTGTCTTCTTCTTCGTTAGTTTTCGTGAGTCACAAGTTTTTGCATCATGTATATTCTCTTACAGTCGAACAAATTCGTTTAGTTGTTGTGTTTTTACAGTTATATAATTATAACGCGCAGCTCGGTAAATATCAGCTCGATAGATATCTTTTATGGTAACATTTTGTTTTTCTGATCTATTACATATTTTGATAATTTTGAAGTAGTATATTTGGCAACAGCTTCTGTTAGAAACTAGAATTTTATAATTTTCAAAAAAACAGAATAAAAACTGATGAAACCGTTATCAACGTAAATCAAATGTTATTACGTAAAATTTTAAAAGTTTTATAATATTCGTTATTATTAAGACTAGGAATTACTATATTATATATGGGTAATCTATATTAAAACTTTGTGATAAAAGTAACATGGAGACCTAAGATGTCAAATGATAATTTTCACAGAATAACAATGGTAGTCATTTCAAGATTGATCAATATTCTTATCAATAGGCAAATATGTAAAACAAAAAATGAAGAGTACCTAGGTAAATTATATTTTTAAAACTATCTGTAGAGTTCCAAAAAGTTTTGAACTTGGTAAAAAATTTTATTTACTAGAAGCCGAAACTGTTTTCCAATGGAAACAAACTAGATTTTTTTTCATTATAATTCAATTCTAATTAAAAAAGTAAAAATGATTAAAAAAAACTAATTTTAATTAATGCAAAATAATGCATTAAAAATTTTAACCTTATATAGAACATATGAAATACTTTAGATACTTGGTTTTTGACTTAATTGGCTTAACTAAATAAAGTTATTTTTTTATGTTCTTTTTTAGCAAAATAACATCAAAAGACGAGAGCATATTGTTACATACATGAGTATCAATTAAGTTTTCTGCCATATAACTATACATATTTTTTTTTGAACATCAATAAAAGAACATAAATTAAAATTGCCTCTATCTACATGTTTGACACGTACATGTAAATTTATCAATCCATTGATTCATTTAACCATCTGTACATCAAGTTATCCAACAATAATAATATATATATATTTTTATCCATGAAATAATCAACCCAATCTACCACCTATTATTTTTTATGTTATCCTTGTTAATATTTCATGGATATAAAATAAGATTGAAAAGCAAAAAAAAAAAAGATAAACAACAAATCTTGAATCATTTATGACCACATTAATATACATAACATATGTATGCAAGTACCTGATGGTACTTCTTTGTAAAATATTCTAGGACAAAAATTAAAGTAAAATATGAACACGATTCAATGAATTCAATATTTATCATGATAATCATCATAACCATCATTATCATGAAATTGATTAAAATGATAATGCTGTTGATGTAATGATGATGGTGTATATATGATAATGTTTATGGTGATGAAGAGATTCAATAATCGCATTTCTTATGCATTTGTGTACATTATTTTGACGTGTTAAAATTAAACAGAAAGAAAATAAATTGATAGAATATTCTCCCCTTCCCTTTTTCGTATGTTTATATATTATATATGAAGAGCAACATTTCTTTTTATGTTAACATTTACAAAAATAAGAAACTATCAAAATATTTATATTAAGTTATTTATATTATGTAAAATATTATGTATACTGCATACTTTGATTTTCGAAATTGGATTTTTTGGTTGATATTTCAGAATTAGCTCTGTAATCCGTCACAAATGACGAAATTGCAATAAATCTTAATTTTTTTTTATTAAACAATTTTATCACGGTTTTAGAAAAAAGCCATTTAATAGAAAAATATTCCTGTGGCTTGTGTGATCACCGATCATACCTTTTGATACCCAGATTAAATTAAGCAAATGTGCTAGAAAAACTTATGGGCTATGGCTCAGTTGCCGAATATTAATTATTTTTGCTTCAAAAAAAAAGTTGATGAAAAGAAACGATATAACACTAATAGTGGTACACGAAGAACACTAATAGTGGGACACTCAGAAAGACAGATATATTATGACCGACAAATCAACAATAATGTACGGACCTTAGGCACTGCAATGTACGACCAAAAATACATAGAAAACTGACAATTTCTTAAAAATATTTTTATTAAAAATGCCCATTTATATTTCAGCGTTTTTGTTATGTATTGTTATGAATATTTACCCAAATATCCCAGATTTTTATGTTATTTTAATAAGGTAATATCGAAATTTCAGTTCACGTTGACTACCAATGAGTCACCGTAGAGTACTGAAATAGCTGGCCAATTGATCTGAAACATCAAAGCCTTGTTTGCATTCGTTATAACTTAGTATGAGATTTGGTTTCATTATAGGATCGCCTCTCCTACTTTTACCAGATACTATAAATTCCCCATTTTGTTTAGTTAACAAAAATCTTACATCTCGTTTATCTCGCCAGATACCTATAATTATTTCAGCTTTCTCTTTTGTTGTGCATTTATTACGCTTTGGTTTCCCAAGATATGGTAGTTCTTTTCTGTTTTGACGTAAAGTACCTTGTAAAGTTTAAAGTGAGTTTCTCGAGATAAACAATAATTGATCAATTCTAATGAGGTGTAAAAATTATCTGTACTTAGTGTTCTTCCCGCATAGAAATTGTCCATCATGAGATTAGCACAAACATTGGTCCCTAAATTATACCCTGTTGTTCGGTCTTCCTTTCCATTATAAACTTTTATTTTGTACACGTAACCAATGGTATCAGTTACTTGAACAACTGCAATGCGCCATATTTATGAGCTTTCATCAATAACTAAATCTTCTCCAGAAGTGCGAATTTTTTTGAAATTCTGGTTCATTTCCTCAACTAAAGTATCTATTTTAAATAGCTTAGATGAAGTACCAAGCAATAAACGCTTATTGTAAGCAAAGTGCATAAAACGTAAAATCATCTCGAAACGATTTCGTGCCATCACTCTAGGAACAAAACTATTTTTAAAAAACTGTTCTTTAGCCGAATAATTTTTAATAGATGTTTAACCAGCCATATACATTAAAATGGCCAAAAACTTTTTAATTTCATCAATATCTACGTCTTTCCATTTTGTAGACCGTCTTGTATTTGGTCTTGAATTCATTACTTGATGTGCTTGATGATATGTTTCACGAACTATAATTTCCAAAATTTTCTCATTGACAAATAATGAAAAAAATTCGTAAGGAGTAGAATTAGCGAGTGGAAAATCTTCATGAATCTACATGGATGGTGGATCACGTAAATTATTTAAACTTACTCCATCTGCCGATGTTTTCCATCGATTTTTGTCATCAGGTTCTACTCCAGTTTTTTCTAATTCTATTTCGTTATTATATTCATGACTAGATGTACGATCGGAAGAGCTACTGCAACTAGGATTATACTCATCATCATCAGTGTCAATGAAGTCGAAAGGATTTTCAGATTCATCAATTCCCATATCAGATTGATCGAGAAGAGATGCAATTTCGTCTTCCTCCATTGCCTATTAACAAATTCCAGAAATTCTAAGATATGATGTCAAATAATTCTAATTCTGATTGATATTATTTTTATGTGATTGTTTTTATACTCGCTTAGATTATAAATAATTATAATTAGAATTTATAGAATAGAATAGTATTTATTTATTTAATTAGAAATTATTATAATTAGAATTGAAAAAAAGTGCACTAAACCAATGTAAACAAATTACTGATAAATTTTATTAATAATTTATAATAACAAATCATTTTAAACCAATAAGACGCCACAAAATACAGTTACTCTGTCTGTATTATTGTTTCATACTCGATCGACTTTATTCATACATGATCACCGGTGATACACAAACAAAACAAATATTAAAATATTCTAAAATTATTAGCAATGTATCATGGGTGAACATCCAGTTATTAACATCTGAAAATTCTTCTACTCAATATGCAAAATACATACATATGTAAATATTGTTGCGGTAAAACAATTCTAAATGCTATACAAACCGTGTCAGGCTATGGGAGGAAAAAAGTGACATGTATCACCGGTGACTCATTGAGCTGTGTGAGAAGAAATATATCGTGTTCATCGGTGATAAACTGGTAGCTAACGTGTTAAACTCGAAATTTGTAAATATGTATGTGTATTTTCAATATTTTCATTCGCAACCATTTTAACATTCTCAAAAAACTGTAAGAGAAAGGAGTTTTTTTTTTCAAGAAAAGTACCTGGAAGGCATATTTTTGAAATTCGTATTTATGACAGAAAAAATTAAATTTATAAAAGGATGTAAAAAAGATGGAATTTTAACACTACATTTGGATAAAATTAAAAAAAAAAATGATAATTTTTCTGTTATTTCCATATTTCCAAAGAGTCAACTATATTTTTCCAAATTTAACAAATTTTAGATTTATTTCGCCCGTTTCATTTTCACACCTTACATTTTTTTTGTTAGCAATGCAAAAAGTTATATTTTCTCAAACTTATAGGCTTGTATGTAATAGGAAGAAAATGGTTTAGAATTTGATCTTATAGATTTAGTGAAATTAGGCAGTGTATATTAATGAAAATTAGTTTATGTTTCCAATTAATTTTACCAACAATTAATAATTTTTAGAAAAATATGTAGAAAAAATGTGGCATCATCACAGGCCAGATAGATAATTATAAGTATAAAAATAGATAGATATGACAGAAATTATAAATATGTACTAATATATAACAACAATTCTAATTCTCCAGTTTTTTTTATAAAAAAAATATTTTAAAGCGTTTTTGTTAATTCACCAATTAATTTACTGAAAGAATCACTTTTGGTTCCCGAACTTACAACAAATGTAATACCAAATTAAATTCTTGAACAAAATAACTTCTACAAAATTTCAGATATTTTAGTACTGACGTTAAGTACGGAGATATATTTATGTAAAATTTGGAGTTGTATGACAGCTAACCGCATCTGTTGCACCAGTACAACTAAATTTTACAGATTTTATTGCCCTAAAACTTCATAATCTTTTGTAAGATTTCAGATGACTAGGTTCATTAGGTTTCAAGATGTGCAAGATACCTGAACCTGCTGGTCTACCCCAACCAAATTTTACAGAAATTGTTAGCATGTAATTCGACATCATTTTACAAAATTTCAGATACCTAGCTTCAACAAACTCTGAGTTATTTTCATTTAAAAAGATAACTTGTATGGCAGCTACTCGAACCTGTTGCACCAGCACAACCAAATTTTACAGAAGTTATTGCCATAAAACGTGATCATCATTTGTAAGATTTCAGACGCCTAGCTTGATTAAGTTGCAAGAGGTTCAAGAAGTCTGAACCGGCTACTCTAGATCCATCAAATTTTACAAAAATTGTTGGCATGTAACTCGCCACTTCTTCACTAAATTTCATATACCTAGCTTTAATAGACACTGAGTTATTTCCATATAAAGAAAGAAGTTGTATGGCAGCTACTCGAACACGGCGGTTGAAAATGCTAGATTTAAATACTGAAACTAACAATTTTGCAAAAGTGACATAGAAAAAATTTCATCCTTCTAGCTCCCTTATTTTTTAAGTTATCGTGTGGACGGTCGGACGTACACGGCTTAATTGACTCAGAATTCGCATCTGAGCCGATCCATACCTTTGAGTCTATATCTAGCTTAACTGCTTTAAGGTGTCACAAACGTAATGGCAAATTTATGCCAGTATGAACATATTATGTTCATACGGGTATAAAAAACCATATTTAAATTTTGTTATCTTATATGTCTAAATGGATTTTAATTTTCATAGCATTAAACTTTATGTTGTTTAAAAGTTTCTAATTTCGATTGTTGAATTGAATCTAAAATTGTTGAAGATTGTTGAATTGAATCTAGAAAAGTGAATGAGTTTTTTTGATCTGTGTAAACACCCTGATATGTTTCCAAAAAACTGATACTCACTGATATGTTTCCAAAAAAAATACTTTTGAACTGAAACAGATACAAAATGTAGAATATCAATAAAATCCTTCTAGCTCCATATGAATTTTCTTTTGGCGAAATCAATTCTTTCCTTACGACAAAGGACAAAGTAAAAACGGATAATATCATTGAAAATTTCTTATTTTATCAATATCAATTATCAATATCAATATTTATTTCATATATTTATTATAGATATTCAGATTCAGATCGAAATGAGATGATTTTTTTTTATATAGTTGGATCAGGCACAGACACGATATAAAGTAAAATTTTTTTGCAGTACGATGAAAACATTTTGTTTTCTTCTTTTTGTTTAGTTGTTGTAATTTTTATAAAAATAAGAGTGAAGAACCATTACGTTGGTTTTGTGAGAAAAGTACAGATATGATTGTTGTTTTGTTGAAGGAACATGTTATGTTGTATCCAAAAATTTATGACGTAAAGGTTTCAATTTACGATAGAAAACCAATAAGTGGGAAATAAATTTCATGAGTAATAAGAGCAAGTCTAATAAATTTGTTAAAGTTTTTTTTTTTTTTGTGAAATTCATATAACAGAAATTTATTTTGAAATTAAGCATCAATATAGTGAAAAACTGCTCAGAAAAACGTAGAGAATTTAAAATAAAAAGATAAAATTTTCAGAATAAGATTTTGATTGAACAATAATTAACATTTAAAGGAATGGTTAATTTTTGTTTTAATTTTAAAAAGGTTTAAAAAAAAGAAAAAAAAACTTTTTATATTCGTAATTTTAAATGCTTTTATCAGAAACTATAACTATAAAAAATTGGATTTTATTATTTCCTTTTTTTGATGAATAAAAAGGTTTTTAAATAAATCCTTTCGCAAGAATAGCAAAAACGAATTCTATATATTTTTTTTACTAAAATAAATGAATGCATATAGATAATAAGATGATTGATTCTAGGATATAAAATGACGGTGAGAAAGTATTTTCTGATATTTCATATTTTCTTTTTTGTAATTTTTTTTACTACTGAAAGGAATCATAAATTTCTCTAGAATCAATTAAATTTATAATATATAACTTGTAATTCTTTTTAATCTTATTCTACAATTAAATTTGAAATACAATAATCTATCGGCTAAATTTTTTGTTTTTGTTTTTTCAGAAAAAGTGATTGAAAACAATAACAAAAAAAAAATTATGCATAGAAAAATTATCCTATTAATTTTAAAGGGGAGTTTTTGTTGATACTCTACCGAGAGAGGTTGTTTCTAAGTTATAGTTATAATTAAATAAATATAACAAAGTGCAGTCTTGATTTTTGATTAAAACAAAAAAAAAAAAAAAAAATTTTGCTAATTCGCTTAGCAAATTCTGAAATAGTGATCAATCACTCTTACATTGTTATTAATTAATCATTTTTAATAATTGGTTAACTAAAGAAAAAATAAAAGATAAGAGACAAAAAAAATAAAAACAAGCAACACGTGTTAATTCACAAATGTGAATTATATGCACGTTCAGTTAGACTAAATCAAGTTACAATACAAAAACAAAAAAAGAAAAGAAAAAAAAACAAAAAAAGGAAAGAAGAAATTTTAAAATAATTTTTTTTTTTTTTTTGATAAACAAATTATAAATAATGAGATGGACAATCCACTAATTATGAATACCAGTATTGGTGCGATCGACCCAGGTACATCTGGGCAAGCAGAAAATAATATCGAAGGAATGTGGACCGAAATTCCTATAAGAAAAGCTAAAAAACAAATAAACAGGCAATCTGTAAATGCAAAACGTAGGCGATCAGATTCTCCAGAAAGTGAAATCAGCCAAAATAGATTTATACCACTATCAACTCATATCAACGCTGGATTGCCCTACGTAAAAGTAAGCAATAAAAACAACCATGAAAAAAATAATGAAACTATTGTAAAAAAAAAAATAAAATTTTGCCCACCGATAATCGTAAAAAATAATAAATTAAAAGAAATTATTGATTTTATAGGGTCAAAAATAAAAATCGGGAACGATAATTTTAAGGTGATAAATAACAATCTCAGAAATAAGAGTAAAATCTTTGTAAAGGAAACGAGAATTCACACCAAAGTGATCTCTTTTTTAAGAACAAATGACATTGAGGGATTTAGCTTTACACCTAACCAACTAAAACCCGTAAATCTTCTCTTGAAAGGTATTAATACAACCTTCTCATCTGAAGAGGTAGAGGCTGAATTAAAAAATATGTTAAAAAGTGTTAAAATTAAAAAAGTTTCAAGATTTTCTACAAACAATTCGCGTAAAGAAAATAGGGATTTAGGAATTTTTCTTATTCAAGTCGAACCAACAGATAATATACAAGAGATTCTTAGTATTAAGTATTTGCTTTACCAATCGATAAAGTGGGAGAAATTGAGAACCGTAGGTCCTATACAGTGCAAGAATTGTCAAGATTACGGACATGTGGCGATCAATTGTAGCCGACATTACAGATGTGTTAAATGCACACTTAGTCACGGTCCAACTGAATGTCCCCTAAAAAGAGAGACAAATAAACCAAGATGCACGAATTGCGGTGAAGAACATCCAGCTAACTACCGCGGTTGTAGTTACTACAAAGATTACTTGACTAGTAGGAAAAAGCGAATACTTGACTCTAAAACGAAAAGGGAGGCCAAAGTAAGTAATTTGTTTCCAATAGCAACTAATTCCTTCAAACAAAACGAAATATCTTTTGCCGATATGCTAAAATTTGGACCGAACAATCAAAGTTCAAATCGATCACAATCCCAATCCAACATTAATGAAATACTTAATCTATCCAATGAATTATTTGGAATAGACTTTGTAGTTTTACTTAGAGAAATAAACACATTTTCAATAACATACAAGAAATTGATCACACTTGAAGAAAAACAAATAGCCTTTCTTCAATTCTTAATTAAAATTACTAATAATGATCCAGTGCCATAAATATATAAAAGCAATAGCCATAAATGTATGCTCTATACGAAATTTAAGTAGAAGGGTATTATTAAATGATATGTTAAATGAAGAAAAACCTGACTTTGGGTTTATAGTAGAAACGCGACTTAAATCACAACATAGGGTAGTGTTTGACAAATATAAGATATACAGAAATGACACAAATCAAGGTACAGCAATAGCTATATCTGACAAATTAGTTTTCACCCAGCTAAATTCTTCACATTTTAAAATTCCCATTACATTAGGTATAAGCAAAATAATAGATTCAAACCGCATATCGCGAACGGTTCTACTAGGAGCTATCTACATAGTAACACAATGTGATAGTAAGGTCTTTGAGGAAACTTTGGAAGAACTAACCAAAATGTGTAGGAATTATGATTACTGTATTTTAGGTGGAGATTTAAATGCTAGACACATAAGGTTTGGAGATACAAAAAATAATCGCAATGGAGAAATTCTAGTTAAATGGTTAGATAATAATGTTGATAAAACGCTGACACCCATTTCACCTTTCTCAGTTACATATCCAAACGGTGCTTCAATATTGGATTACTTTATTATTTCGGAAGATTTTGTGAACGAATTAAACCAAAATGTCTACTGTAAAACATTACCCTCATTCTCAGACCACTACGCAATAGAAATTAGAATTTTTATGAGCAACTTTAAGTTTGAATTAAATCTACCAAAAGAATATAAATCATTTAAAGAAACTAATTGGAATCATTTCAGGCAAAATCTTGATCTATGTTTCTCTAATGAGTCAGAGTTACCACCCACATCAAGAAATCTGTCAAACAATGAAATTGATTTATATATCCAAAAATTTACAGAAAAGGTTCTTCAAATAACAGAAAGTCACTCTAAACTAGTAAAACAAGTTAACAGAAAATTTCATGATATCCCTAATGAACTTAAAAATATGATAAAGATCAAGAGAATTTGGCAAACCGATCTTAAAAAGATTTTTAAAAGAAATTTAAATAGAAAATGCCCAGCATACAAAAGTTTAGAAGCCCAAATTAAATGTCTACAACAAATTATTAGTGAGAGACTCGTAAAGCACTTTAACAAAAAGTTTTGCGAAAAATTAAAAGCAATTAAACCATCACCTCAAGCCTTCAGACAAATCAACAGGCTAGTCGTAACCACAAATTCGAACGAAATAAAACTAACAAAAAACTGGCAAATAATTACATCAATTGAAGATAAATTAAGCGAATTTAAAATTTTCTACGAAGACCTATATCGACCAAATATACCGGATGAACAATCTGTAAACATTGATGAAATAGTTAACGAATTTATTAACCAAAACACTGAATCAGAGGGGTATTTCACCCGTCAAGAGAATTTTTCCAACGAATTTGACCCAACAGTTAATAATAACAAATTCACAAACAAGTGGAAAGTCAAATCATTAATAAAAAAATTAAATAATAAAAAATCGTGCGGGCCTGATAGCATTTCTAACTTTTTAATTAAAAAGTTCTCAGACAAAGCTATAGAATTTTTAGTTATTATTTTTAATAATTGTTTAAATAACTGCTATTTTCCCAAAAGCTGGAAAATAGCCAAGTTAATTCCAATTTTAAAGAAAAATCATTCATTTGAAACAAAAGATTATAGGCCGATTTCGTTATTATCTAACCTGGGAAAACTTTTAGAAAGAATTATAGTGGATACTTTTGACAAATTTTGTGAAAGCGAAAACATTATCCCATCTTTTCAAACAGGCTTCCGAAATATGCACTCCACAACGGACGCGCTTTTAAAACTACATAATAGCTGCACAAATAATCTAAACGTAAAACAATGCACGCTGTTACTGTCGTTAGATTGTGAAAAAGCTTTCGATTCTGTATGGACGAAAGGGTTAATCTCCAAACTATTGTCTAGAAATGCGCCTTTGGAATTGGTAAAAATGATATTTAGTTTTTTAAGTGAAAGATATCTCCAGGTCTCAATCGAAGGAAAAAATTCAGAAATGGTACAAGTAAACCGAGGAGTACCGCAAGGGTCAATAATGGGGCCTAAACTTTTTAATTATTATGTACATGATTTTCCTCACAGAATAATGAACCATAATAAAGAAGTATCATTTGCACTATTGTACGCTGATGATACTTCAATTGTAAGTCACGCAAGAGACCCGCAAGAAGCTCTTCAACATATTAAAGTCCACTCAAACTTAATATTCAATTATTTAAAAAAATGGAATATCACAATTAATGGGGAGAAATCAGCCCTTATTTGCATAAGAAATGCAAGTGGGAAAGGTCCAAGAAATATAGCAAAAAAAAGTAGATTGCTGTCTTTAAAAATTGGTGGTTCTTCTGTTCCGCTACAAGAAAATCTTAAGTAAATTTAAAATCTTTAAATTTAACCAACATGCCAAAAAAACGATTGCAAAAGCAGCAATGACTTATTCCAAATTAAGGGGCCTGTTCATTCACGAAGACTTAACAACTAACACAAAATTACTAATGTATAAACAAATGATACGTCCAATTCTAACATACGCATTTCCAATATGGTTTACAATCTCTCCTACGTTCGCGGAAAAGTTACAATTGTTCGAAAGCAAAATTCTTAGGAACTGTATTGGAAAAAATTTTGAAACTCAACAAAAGCGATATTCTAACGTCTTCATCTACGAGAACTCTAAGGTAAATCCTTTAATGTCATATATGATATCAATCGCGGAAAAATACTTAAATAAATCACAAATACATCCAAACACAATAATTAACAATATCTTTGAAAATGAAGAGAACTTTAATTTTAGAGATAAGTACTACTTATCACCTTGTGTTATTATAAACGAGAACTGCAGCGCCGTGTTTAAAAATATTGACAATATTAAATGTTTGGCCAATTTCTATATATATGGCAACCAAACAAAAAATCAACATCGAGGTTGATGAATTTGCGAAAAGGTCTCAATGTAATATTCATCTATGAATAAAAATTTCGAATTAATTTAAAAAAAAAATAGAGAAAAGGAAAAAAATAAAAACAAAAACGAAACTGCTTGAGTTAAATACTTAGAATTTTCATTATTTTAATTTTTGTGTTGTTTTCTATGTTGCTTTTACTTTTTCAAAATCTAGTCAGCAATTAGCACAGTTCAAGGCAGGAGACCGGGTGCAAGTCTTCTAAAAAAAAAAAAAAAAAAAAATAAAAGGATAAACCAGATAAAATAAAAAAATCCCAATGTATCTCCAGATTGTTAGGAACAACAAATCTTCAACATCACTAAATCAAACATTATAATTTAGTAAAAATAAAAAAAAAAAAAAAACAATGTAATCTGCATTAAATTTAGAATTAAGTAAACAATGTAAAAAAAAAAAAAGGCATAATAAATTTAATCTTAATCTAATCATAATCTATTAATTTTAAAAGAAGAAAAATATGTAATAATATATTAAAAGGGGATGTCGGTGACCGAGTGGGTAAGAGCGTATAAAATACCCTGTAAACAGCAAGGCAAGTTGGGTTCGAATACCAGACACGACGTAAAAATAATTCCCCCCCACGCTTGAAAAAGAAAGGCTGTGCAATTTCCTTGGCAGGAGAATAAACTAAAAAAAAAATGTATTAATATTGTGTTTGCGCTGTTCATCATAGTATGAAATCATTTATATTTGAACTCCTTTGTTTTAAAAACTGGCGTATATCATAAGCAACAAGTTCAGAGCCTATTTTCGTAAATATACGATTTTTGTTTACAAGTTTAACGTATACATAAGTTTAACGTTCAACAAGTTTTAAGTATAAATTTTTAAGCAATTATAAAGGATCTTTTTTCTTTCGTTGCTGGTCTTAAAGAGGGTAAAATAAAAATTTGACTTCGTATTAGATAATCGTATATTGTGGTTATAAATGTCAATATTTCTATTTAAGACAAAGTTATATTAAATTTGTTTATAGATAATTTTAAATGATGTGATAGAAAATTCGCGTTTTGAGATACTCATAAAACTGATTTACCTTCATAATTATCCTAGATAAATAAATGACTTAATAACATGCAATTTGTTACTATTTAAATAAAAATTAAAGGTGTTAAAATTTTTATTTTCAAAAACTAGGATTTTTTTGTTTAATATTTAGTGACATTTTGTGTTTTTCCAAGCCCACTCTATTATAATTATCAAATCATTGTACCTAATAGGTAATAATATCTTTTAGTTTTTATTCTGTTTTTTGACTGTGTGTTCAGAAAAGCATCAACTACATTCAGCTGAATTTTTCCTTTCAAACTAAGACGAGTTATGTTGTTAATATTGATCTTGAAAAGATAAAGGCTCTAAAATTGATAATTGCGGAACACCGTTTTTTTTATAATTTTAAAAATAAAACTCTTTTTCCAACAACTTAACAATAGTTTGAAATGTACATTGTTAAATTTATATCTTTGGAGGTTACAATAAAATCTTAAAATTATATTTGAAGATAAAAATATGTTATTTTTATTTTAAGTCATGTGTAAATTACATGATTTACATTTTAAATGAAGGAAATGTTAATAATATTCTAATTTGAAGTCTAATAGTGTGGAAATTGAAATTTTAGTTCCTTATAAATTCTTAGGTCGATCCTTTTCAAATTTTACATAAAAAAAAATTAAACCGGTTAGCAGAAATTCATATTTTTTTTTTTTGGTAAATTTATATTTTGTGTAAAATTTTAAAAAGATCACGACTCGAAAGTTATTCGAAACTAGGGATGAAATTTCTTTGAATTAATCCCAATGTTTATAAAATAAAATAATAAAAAAAGTTAAATTGAAATTGGTATGCAATTGTGCGAAGTATCATCAGATCCCGGGCCACTATGCCCTTGGATTTATGGTCCACCAGAGGGCCCAAATTTAATTTGGAAATAATAGATAAGCGTTGATGGATTATAACACTCAAGGATATAATGTCTTTGTCTTTATTACATGTCGCCATGGAATTACTTTGAATTGGATTATATAATAACTAAATTTTTTAGTTTCTCTTTATAAAGATTTGTATGTAGACTACAATAATATTATGTTCAGATATTTTATTTTTAAACATAAAAAAAAAAAAATTTGTAAGCAATTAACTTTAATGTACTTATATCTATTTACTTCACTTCATAAAATTCATTGGTAATGATCATTTCTAAGTTTTAAAAAAAAAAAAATACAATACATTTTTTCTACCATTAAATTTAATTCTTTTGAATAAAAAAAATTTAATCTGTAATATAAAGAAGTTAAAAAAAAAACTTTAAACCGATTTTTTTATTTTTCGTTTTATTTCCTTTTGTTTTGTTTTGTTTTTTTATATCATTTTTTTTTTTAGACAATTTCAATTCACATATGTGTATAAAACACATATGTTATTTGAATGGTTTCAATTTATTAATGTATTAGTTTTAAAACTGAAAATAAAAAAAAAAATTTATTTACCATATTATAATCTTTATGAGTGTACATATATATGTAGATATACCTGGTTTACTTACAGAATAAACTCAAAAAAAAAAAAAACCGAAACAAAAACATAATACTAAAAATAAAAACCATGAAAAAAAGATACTATAGACCGCCTACAGAGTTGAGAGCTGTGAGCTGATTTAGATATTTTTCAAATATAAAAAACGAGAAAAGAAAAGCGAAATGAATCTAAATACAAATTCACAATAGATACGAAACGAACAAATGACAGCAACAATAAAATTTTGATAATAAAGCAAAAACAAAAAAAAAAAAGAACAGTTTGTTTTTTTGTGCCACACTAAAAATAATGAATATTTTTTGTTGTCTTCTTTTTCATTTTGAATATAACTTTTTTTAGCACATTTCCAAAAAAATTTTGAAAAAATGTGCTTATTAGTTTCACTCTGTCCGTCCGTCCGTCCGTCCGTCCGTCCGTCCGTCCGTCCGTCCGTCCGTCCGTCTGTTTACAAAACTTCTACACCGTTAAAGATAGAGAAAAAAAATTTTAACCATAGGTAGGTCTTATAAAAAAAATAATTTTGTGGAACAACTTTTTCATGTAGCCCCCCCCATTACGGAGCTACACCCCCTCAAACTTTGAAAAAGCCCTATTTTTAAATGCATATATCTTATGTTCTGCTTAAGATTTTTTCAATCTGAAAACGTCATTCGACAGGTATTTCTTTTATCTTTGTAAATTAATATCAAAATTATACAATTTTTTTAAATTTAGTATTTAAATTTACCGTTATGTGAAAACCAAATTTTGCATGATTTTTCTACTTTCATAACTCCGGCACGCTTCTAGATACAAGCTTGAAATTTTGAGGCAAGAAAGAACTTTTAGAATTAGTATAAGTTTCCTCAGAAAATTTTTTCGGACCACCCCCTGTTTATGAGC
Organism: Poecilobothrus nobilitatus; assembly: GCA_947095535.1. Lineage (NCBI taxonomy): Eukaryota > Metazoa > Arthropoda > Insecta > Diptera > Dolichopodidae > Poecilobothrus > Poecilobothrus nobilitatus. The sequence goes on along the minus strand of OX352774.1, from coordinate 240,460,474 downwards.
TATTAGGGCTTAAAAATTGAAAATTTGCTATTTTTAAACACCTGTAACTTAGGAACCTGCACACATTTTACTTCTGCAAGATGTAAAAATTAAAGCTACAATAATATATTTTTACGTGTGTGAAAGGTTTATTTTAATTGTAAAGGGTTCCAAAGTTGCAGCTCTTCAAAATTGTAAAAAAGCCCCATTTTCAGATGTATATATCTCGGGCTCTGCGTAATAGTTTTGCAATCTAAAACCGGCAGAAGATCGAAAATTTTATTATCTATATGAAACAATATCAAAATTATGTAATATTATGTAATTTACGATTTAAATTTACCGTTATGTGAAAACCACATTTTGCATGAAATTTCTTTTTTCATAACTCCGGCACTCCTTTAGATAGGAACCTGAAATTTTGAGACAAGAAAGAACTTTTAGAATTAGTATAAGTTTCCTCAGAAAATTTTTTGGTAACGCCCCCTCTTTAAGAGTTATTACGCCTCAAAAATTGAAAATTTGCTATTTTTAGACACCTGTAACTTAGGCACCTGTAAAACTTTTTCTTCGGCAAGACATGAAAATGAAAGCTACAATAATATATTTTTACATGTGTGAAAGGTTTATTTTAGTTGTAAAGGGTTCCAAAGCTGCAGCTCTTCAAAATTGTAAAAAAGCTCCATTTTCAGATGTATATATCTCGGGCTTTGCGTAATAGTTTTGCAATCTAAAACCGGTAGAAGATCGAAAATTTTATTATCTATATAAAACAATATCAAAATTATGTAATATTTTGTAATTTACGATTTAAATTTACCGTTATGTGAAAACCACATTTTGCATGAAATTTCTTTTTTCATAACTCCGGCACCCCTTTAGATAGGAACCTGAAATTTTGAGACAAGAAAGAACTTTTAGAATTAGTATAAGTTTCCTCAGAAAATTTTTTGGTAACGCCCCCTTTTTAAGAGTTATTACGCCTCAAAAATTGAAAATTTGCTATTTTTAGACACCTGTAACTTAGGCACCTGTAAAAACTTTTCTTCGGCAAGACATAAAAATTAAAGCTTCAATAATATATTTTTACGTGTGTTAACAGCTTTTCTTAGTTATATAGGATTCCGGACTTACGGCCCCTCAAAATCTCAAAAATGTCCTATTTTCAAGTTTTTTCTTATTACATGAAATTTTCAAATTTTTGTGTAAGTCACACTTCTAAACAATTTGTATTGAGTTTTGGAAATGTGCGCTTTTAAAAACCGTTGGTTTACATTCTACCTTGTTTTTTTTTTGAAACAAGGCATCTACTGCAAATAAAAATAAAACAGTTTTTTTTCTAACCTTATATTCATATGAAGTATAATTTTAATACCATATGATTTCGATATCAAATTGACAAATGAAACATTAAAATTAAAAACAAATTTAAAAAATATTTTACCGTAACCATTTTCGTCATGTCCTTTTTCAATAGTAACAGTTTTTTTTTTATATTTTATGTCATTCAATATGATACAGTTAAATTCTAAGCCTAGTTAGATATCCTTGAGAATGTAAGTAGTGAAAAACCTATACTAGAAATGGAATTTATTACAATTAATACATGTAAAACGTACTTTAATGTAAGCTATTCGTCAATACAAAGTATACTTAACTTATCAGTTATCTGAGCGGTAATTTAATGAGGATTAAATTGAAAAATTGAGCAAAAAATAGTATTTATAAAGTTGACAAGAAGCATTATACTTGAAATATGCTATAGTTGTGAAACATCAAGTCCTTTTAAATTTTGCTATAAAAAGGGAACTATAACAGAAAGGATGCAAGGATTCGTGAAAAAAGTATGTCAGAATCAAGTTTAGATCAAATTTTCAAAAGATCGTAAAAAAAAAATATATATATTTATTAAATTAAATGATTTAAGAGAAATAAAAAAGCACAATTAACAGTTTATAGAGAATTCCTTATACCATTAAAGAGGTAAGCTTTTAAAAAAACAAAAATATATGTGGAACTATAAGAAAAGAAGTGGTAGATAGTTTTTTTTAAGCTATTAGATGAAATAAAAGGAATTGTTCCAATAAATTATATTTATATAATTTTATCGAAACATTTAATGAATTTTATTCAGACAAAAAGGATTAAGTTAGCATAGCATTTTCAATAACTATATAATTAATTATTGGTTGAGTCATTTGATAAAAATTACTTCAGAATTATTTGAAATGGATTTTACTGGTAATAACACAGTTGAAAATTTGAAAATACTCAATATGTATATAAAAAAAATTTATAAAAAAATGTATACACTTGAAAAACCAGTTTATTCAACGGTTTCATATGTGTTTTTTTATATTTTGTACAGAGAAAATTCAAAATTTTATGTTGCTACAATCAAATTGATCCTTCAATATTCTTATATTCAGATATATTTATCTTTTTATATCCGCCAATAATTTAAGGGTATAATATATTTGCCTTTATGTTTGTGACATTTTAAAGGAAACAAAATTGATATGAAAAAGTATATATATTCTTGTTCATAATTGAGTTCTGAGTCAATTTGGCTGAATACGTTCGTCAACTTGTCCGTACGATAACTGGAAAAATAATTTAGATAAAATTTTTACTTTTTACTTTTATTATATATGCATAATTCAGTATCTAATTAATCTAGATATTATATTAAAAGAAGTTAAATTTTTTATAAATAATCTCAGTAAAATTGGTTACTTTATAGGGCAAAGGGTTTGAGTAGCTCCAAAATTTATATACTTATATTTTAGCATTTATTAAACCTAGACATTTTAAATTTTGCCAAAGACGATCAACTTTTATGATAGCAACTTCTATAAAATTTCGTTGTTTGATGTAAACGATGTTGAGTAGCTGGCATACAACTCCAACATTTACATAAATAAAAAAATATTAAATTTTAACAGCATACAGCAGGAAACAGCATATATTAAGTTTGTGCGGGTATTCTAGAGATTGGCACAGTGAAGTCTATCCTCTGACTAGATTTTAAATAGATTTTCTTCCTTTTACACCTACATATGTATACTTTTAACGATAAAACAGATTGAAGAAATATTTTTAATTGTTGAGATCAAAAAGGGAAATTAAAAATATATTTTATAATAGTGATGAAAAAAATACAATTCTAGTGTAGAAAAATAAAGAATATAGGAAAGATAAACTAAAATAAAACAAAATTAAAATAAAATTAAAAAAAAAAAAAAACAACATTGTCAAACATCATATTTATTTATTTTTAGTTATCAGTTAAAGTAAGTAATAAGCTTTTTATATCTACTGACATCCTACTCTTTAATAAACAAAAATATTTCTTACTTCTTGGTAAAAAAATTTATTTATAAACTTTATTTTTGGAATTCTTGTAATTCTTGTTCTTCAATTTAGATGCTGGAAACTCTTGTATATATTTGGAAATAAAGATTTGAATTAAAAAAAAAAAAAAAAACAGATCATTATAATATTGTGCTACAACAGTTTAATACAACCATAAAACAACCCACTTGTTCTAAAAGATTTAGAAGCATCAATCAGAGTAAAATACATTAAGGTAATAAAACTAATTTCTCGTTCTTAATTATGAAATTGTCAAAATTGAAGTAACGAAGGTCATTTCTTCGAATTCAAGAATAACTCTAAAGTTTTCACTACACCCAGGGAAGATAAATTGCTGATTTTAGCTTTCTTGTATATAAAAGGTATATAAAAGCCTTATATATGTTAGCCTTCTTATATAAAATGTAAAAATTTAAAATGTGATGGCATATGGAAACTTTTTCATATTATATTCAATGTTAGATATAGTCAGATTTTTTTTTGTAGCATTGAGACTTAAATAAAAAATTATTTTGCTATTATTATTAGATACTTTTGAAAGTTTTTAAATAAAATTAATACGTTTCACAAAAAATTAAAAAAAATTGTTTTTTCGATTATCATCAAAATTTAAATTTTAAAATTGGCTAAAAGTAGAAAAATTGTTCCAGATTAAAGATGGAGATACAATGAAATTAATAAAGTAGTTAAAAAAAATGTTTCCAGAATAGGGACGAACATTTTGAGAACAATTTTCCAAAGTTTGAACTTATGTAGGTAGAGTCGTAACGTAAAGTATTAAATTACGTAAAAGATTACAAAAATAAATCAAAATTTACATAAAAAATGGAAAAATCAAAAATTTTAAAATGATCTGCTTAGTTTCTTATATATTTTTCTAGGATCTATTCGATCCCAAGTTAAATATTATATGCATAACAATTGAATAAAATATGAAAACTTATTTGTTTATTTGAAAGAAATTTTGAGGAAATGGAAGTTTCATTTCTTGTTTAAAAGAATTTTTTGTTATAAGATCGAAGTAAGTGTAAAATATTGTTTTTTAAAGATGTACTAGATACAAAATATTTTTAGATGAAATTAGACTAATCTAAGGCTAAATATATAAAAGAAATTTTCTAAATTTTTTTTTTTTTAAATATCGCAATGACTAATATGGAAAATCACGACATATAAGTATTTATATTCAAATTTACAATCTAAACGTTTTTTTTTTATTAACCAGAAAAAAAAAACGATTTTTATTATATTTCTGTATAATTACAGTACAATTTCATCCCATATAAGTAATAATAAAAATTTATATGTAGATACATACTTATATTACCAATAATTCAGCGATAACTGCATGTGAATTATTCTTTTAAAATTTATTCTATTGTTATTCGCACGATTGAAATTTCAAATACATTTTGGTTTTATGTCTGGTCTTGAGTATTTTACCTTTGAAAAAAACAGGACCCAACAAAAGAAAATAAATTGTTAAATTATTGTTTCTCTTGAAAAATTGTTCTCATTATTCATTGACTGCTTTCTTTTTTATCTTTTCCTGTTTGTTTGTTTTTTGTTTTTTGTTCATCTCTTGTTTCATTTTTATAGATTGAAATATTGTTAAATAGGAGTTCACCAATTGCTTTGCTACCTTTTGAAAACTCTTTATATATATAATTTTCATTATATTTAACTTTACTGATTATGCATATATATAGCATTGAAAAAATATACGTATACTATAATTTTACAAAATTGCAACAAAAAAAAAAAATAATATTATACCAATTTAAGTGGAGTCATTTCACGAAATTATGTGTATCGTAATTGGGTGAATGTTTGTTTTTTAAGTTGATTGGTATATTGTAGAAGAAATAAATTTCAACCTATAAAAAATATTTAAAAATATCAAAAAAAAAAAACAAAAGCATACAAAGAAAGGACATCACAGTTGAATGCATTATAATCGGATTTGTGAATTGCTTTTACAATTTTTAAGGAAAATGGTGGAAATCATTTTTCTTTTTTAATTTTTAATTAATAATGCTGATTGTGGTATTATATAATTAAAAAATTAAATTGATTCTCTGTTTAATATTATATAAATTATAAACATAAATCGAATTTTTAATTTTTATGAGAGTCAGCAATAACATAATTGCGCTCAAATACTATAATTATAAAGGGACTATGGTGTGGAATGGTTTTACGGTCATATAGAAATTGATAAAACTTGTTAACAAATATTACAATAACGAGGAAGAATACAGTTGCCTTTGTCAACTCTTAGATACCCGTACGAACCGTTAGTATGTTCACAGCCTGTCACTCTGCTTACAATATTATTTTTTTAATATTTTAGTATTTTAAAATAATTTGGGTGAATTTTATAATTTCTAGAACTATGGGTTGTACATATATTCAAGCTATATGTTTATACATTCTTCAAAAGCAGATTTTAACCTTCCACATAACGATTATCAATCCAAAACTTTTTCAAATATTCTATAGTACCATTAGTACTATAGTACTACTTAGTACTACTACTTAGTACAAAATAGTAAATATAATTTTAAATATTATATTATATTATATTTAAATATTCCATTGACAGAATAATTTCTTATAAGTACAATAAAATACATATATGTATGTAAATACGGCGCTATATAATATACATCTATACTTTTATCATTCATTCACTAATGACATATACGATATGTAAATAAACATGATATTATATAAGTATGTATATATATCAATATCATAGAAATAATTCAATCCAATTCAATTTATTCTCCCAAATATGAATCATATTTACATTATATACTTATTACTTAAATTATTCAGAGTTTAGACATGCACTAGACATGTTTAGACATTCTCTTTATGCTTGCATAGAGTGCACTTCGTTAAATTGTATCGGCTTGATTAATAAATTCTTAAAAATCGTATTACGAAATAATAAAATTAGTTGTAAACGTAAAAGTTTTGACAATACTGTTGCGGAAACTGCAACAAAAGAAGAAACAATGACAAAAAAAAAAAAAGAAGAAAATAAATCACTTACAAACAATAATAACAATAATACCGAAAACAATAATTATTTCTTACCTTTGCAAACTGTTGCAAATGAAAAAGAAATTGAAACTGTGGATATTGCTGATGAAGAAATTAAGGAGACAATAAAATCTATTCCTCCTATAACAATACTAAAAAAAAATGCTAGTTGTATTCATAGTTTTATGAAAAAATCCGAAATAGTCGACTACCATATTAAAAGTATATCTATCGGAATCAAAGTGTACCTAAAATCTGATGAATCATACAAAAAAACTTGTGAGTTACTAAAATCAAACAGCTTTGAGTTTTTCACTTATGCCACTAAATACACAAAACCATATAAAGTGATTTTATCCGGTTTGGATAGAGTGCCTTGCGAGGAAGTAAAAAATCTCTTGCTTAATATGAATCTCAAATGTATTGAAGTCAAAATTATTGAAAAGGTTACAAAATTTAACTTTAACATTGTTATGTACGTGATTTATTTTGAAAATAAATCTATCACTCTACACGAATTAAAAAAAGATTTTTGTTACATAAATCACACAAAAGTAAGGCGGGAATATAAAACGAAATCACAAAATAAATTAACACAATGCCATAATTGCCAACTGTACGGTCATGGTTCTAGCCACTGTCATATAGCAACATCATGTGCTTACTGTTCCAAAAATCACAAAACTGCCACATGTGAAAAGAAAACAAATCTACAATGTGCAAACTGCAGCGGGAATCACCACTCTTCAGACCTCTCTTGTCCATGTAGAGCATCATATGTAAATCTCCTAAACAAGCGTAGTGGTAAAAAGGCTGTGAGTATTAGAGCAGATAATGCAAATGTTAATTATCAATCTAATAAAAATAACACAAACTTCAATGCTTACAACAACTATAATGATAACTTTCCTGCTATGCAAAAAAGAAATAGCAAAAATAGCAGTACTTCGCTCAATAATTGTAATACTCTCCCAACAACAACACAAATAAATTGGAGTAGCTTAATATCAAAACGCAACTGTAGCAGTAACAACAATAGCAGCAATAATAATAATTTTGTAAGTAGTATTAATTGTAGCCAGCAACTAAATAATACCACTAACAATAATATTAACAACTTATTTACTGTAAGTGAGATTAACTCTTTAACTATTGACTTACTTAATAAACTGAGTAAATGTACTAATAAACAAGAAAAATTTCAAGTCATAACAGAATTGACTGTTAAATATTTATATAATATTAATGGTTAAATCTGTTAATAAAATAAATATACTAATTTGGAATGCCCGAGCAATTCAAAACAAATCTATTGAATTTTTTAATTTTTTAATTGCTAATGATGTTGATGTTAGTCTTTTAAGTGAGACTTGGTTAGATTATAATAAAAAATTTTATCATCCGCTATTTGTAGTGCATAGAAATGATAGAAATATTAAAAAAGGAGGGGGAGTAGCCATTGTTATTAAGAAAACGATAAAACACAACTTATTACCAATTTTAAATACACATGTTATAGAAAATTTAGGAATTGAAATAGAAATCAACGATGAAACCAATAAAAAATTTCAAATCTATGCAACCTATTTCCCTGGAAACTCTGCCACTTGCTTAAATACCAACTGCAAAGTAATAGAAAAGGAAAAAAAAAAATTTATTGCATATAAAACAAATGTTCAAATTTGATATTCTTAAATTTTCACGAATAAAATGTAAATATATTTTGGGCGGTGATTTAAACTGTCGTAATCAATTTTGCAAGGGCTAATTGTTGGGGCAACATCCAACTTAATTACAATTAATAAATTTAAGATACTTTTTTCACCAGAACCAACATATATACCAACAAGTAGTAAAAGCAAGCCTTCAACTCTAGACATATTCTTAACAAACTCACCAGAACTTGCTTCACAACCAAGGGCAATAACTGATCTATCGTCTGATCATCTCCCGGTTTTACTAAAGATTTCTACCAGCTACAGTGCAGTCGAACATTCCTATTTAGATTACTCAAATGCTAAATGGAAAATGTTCAAAAAGCACATTGACGCGGAATTCAAAAAAACTAATCATATAAGCAGATCAGTTTCCTATCAGTCCAGGATAGATAACATGATATGCTTCTTAAATAATAAAATTGCTGAAGCAATTAATTTTGACGGTCCCTAGAAAGCAATGCAAACCTTACAGCACACAACTTCCTTCAGAAATAATTGTTCTTATTAAAAAGCGTAATTGCATAAAAAGAAATTGGCTTAGAAGTCGTAATTTGATACACAAAGCTCAACTTAGGTTCTTCAATGAAAAAATACAACATGAAATTAATACTTTCAGAAATTTGCAATGGAGTAACAAGCTTAAGTCCTTAAACAAATGCTCCAAACCATTCTGGAAAATAACTAAAGTTATTAAAAATAGCAACCAAAATATCCCACCCTTAAAATGCAATAACAAAGTTTACGTCTTAAAAGTAGAAAAGGCAAACTTATTAGCCAAATGCTTCTTAGACAAACATATACAAACGAATGATCTTAGCGATGATATTACAAAAGTTATAGTAGATGAGTCATGTAAAGTGATTGAAGATAATGAAAACGTTACTGAGGGCTCAGAAGAAATAAAAGAGGTAGAAGTTATTAACATCATAAAATCGCTAAAAAGAAAGAAATCGCCTGGTGTAGATAACATATCCAATACTTGTTTAAAAAATTTACCAAATAGTGCAATATCTAATTTTCATTCTAAATTCATGTCTTATAACAGGATACTTCCCCCAACCCTGGAAAGAAGCCAAAATCGTTGCCATTTCTAAACCAAACAAGCCACGAGATGATCCCAAAAGTTACAGACCAATTAGTCTATTAAATCACTTTTCCAAGATATTCGAGAAACTAATTAAAACTCGACTTGAAAATTTTGTGAAAACACACAACATATTACCAAATGAGCAATTTGGCTTTAGAGCTGGGCACAACACAGCTCACCCATTATTGAGAGTCCGAAATTTTGTCAAATCAAGCCTACAAAGCAGTAAGTCGGTAGGACTGGTTGTTCTAGACATCCAGGCAGCCTTCGATTCTGTTTGGCATAAAGGACTGCTACACAAGCTCTATACATATCGTGTACCTATGTTCTTAATTAAAATTATTAAAAGCTTTTTACATAACAGATATTTCCGAGTTCACATAGACAAAACCACATCTGACCTAAACCACGTTCCTGCTGGCGTACCCCAAGGATCTGTCCTAGGACCCACGCTATACAATTTATATACAAGTGATATGCCTATAGTACAAAACTGTCTCATATCCAGTTTTGCTGACGACACAACCATATTTACTGCAGATTTATTAGCTAAAGATATAGAAAACAAATTGCAAGTGGCATTAAATACACTCACAAATTATTTTTATAAATGGAAAATCTCTGCAAATGCAGAAAAATCAAATGCTGTCTTCTTTACTCGCAAGCGTAAAAACTGTTATGTCCCCCAAAATAATTTAATTATGAACCAGCAATGTATTCCTTGGGCTGATTCTGTCAAATACCTTGGTATACATCTGGATAAAAAACTAACATTTCAACTTCACATTAGTAAAACCGTCAACAAAATTAATAAAACTATCCAAATACTTTACCCGCTTATAAATCGCAGATCCACGTTGTCCACAGATAACAAGATGATTATTCTAAAATGCATCTTCATTCCAATAATGACATACGGTGCACCAGTATGGGGTCATTGTGCAAATTACCACATAAATAAACTACAAATCTTACAAAACAAACTACTAAAATTAATGTATAATTTACCTTTTCATTTCTCAACTAAAAAACTACACGACAAAGATGGTATGCAATTCATTGGCGAAAAAATTAATAACATAATAGAAACATTTTCTGATAAATTATGCTACTCAGACAATGTTCTAATTAGAAATCTTCAAACGTAAAATTAAAGATAATTAAAGAGCTAACTCTCGCAATATAACACTAAAAATATTTCTTGTTACATTCCTGTATTCCTGTGTTTAAAAAAAAAAAAAAATAAAAAAAAAAAAAAAAAAAAAAAAAAATCTAATAGTAAATAAATATTAAAATATTTTCTTTAAAACTGAATAAAATTGTAAAATTCCAAAACGTTGATAGAACTAAGATATATTTTTCATATTGAATTAAATTAGGCTAAGTAGTATAATTAACTAGCTTTAAGTTTTATTAATAACAAAATTTTCAGATAAGGTTTTTGTTTCATCATAGAAATAAAAATTCTTCAAGCAACCGTTATGTTGTTTATTTATTTACATTTTTTTGTACTATGCATTATATCTTCAACAATTTCAAATTATCGAGTAAAACAAAATGCAAAAAATTTGTTGAAGATTTTGTTAGAAAATTTGAAAAAATCAAGTAACACTTTCGTCAATTATAAAGTAACCCTATATTATTAAATAAAGTTGTTAACAGAAATAAGAGTATAATTTTGAAGCTTTAATTTTTGTGTATTACTTCAAAAAAATTTTAACAGGTGTTCAAGTTACAGGTGTTTAAAAATAGGAAATTTTCAGTTTTTGACCCCTTACAGCTCTTAAACGGGGAGTGATACAAAAAAAAAATCTGAAATGACTCACACTTATTTTCAAAGATCTAACTTCTGTTAAAATTTCAAGTTTCCCACTTAAACTGTTTAGAAGATAGAAGGGTTAAAGGATTTTGCAAAATTTGAGTTTCGCATAACGGTAAATTAAGACACCGTATGCCACAAATATATATTTATTGTATATATACTTTTAAAGCTAATAAAAGTAGTAATCGTTTGGCGTTTTCAAAATGAAGATATACCTTATATAACTTGTGCTATAACAATTTAAATATAGAGCTTTTTTGAACCTTTGGGGAGCTGTAACTCCGTAACTGGTTGGGCTACAAAAAAAAGTTATAAAAAGTAAAATTAATATTTTTGTGAGATCTATCAGCGGTTAAAATTTCATAGCTCTATTTCAAAAAAAATGTGGTTATCTAATAGTTCGGTGTTCGAGAGCTACCCTAAGTTTTGGTCCAAACTCAACAACAAAAAATAGGGAACCTACAAATTACTCCTAGAATATTTTGTGTAAATTTGAAGATTCTAGCTTTCTTAGTTTTTGAGTTAGCGTGCTGACGGACGGACGGACATGGCTCAATCGTCTTAGAATTGTTTTCTGATCCGATCCATACCTTTGAAGGTATATCTAGCTCGCTTATTTCGAGGTGTTACAAACGGAGGAGTAATTTTATTATACCCGATCCTATCGTACGGGTATAAAAATGTATACTATTTAACAGAAATTTTTTTTTAAGTTTACTTTTAAACGAATTAAGATATTTTATGATATCTTCCTATACAGTCTGTATACGTACGTAAAGAGTGAATAATTTATAAAAGTTAAAAAAAACTTCTGTTCTTTTACCACATAATTAGGAAACAACCACATATAATTAGAATCCTCGGAGAGAGAAAGAGAGTGATTCATTATTTTGAGCTCAAATTAATTGGAATTTAAATATAATATTTTCTAGTTTCTATCTGTTTCCTTTCAAAATTTATTCTCGTTAAATTTCGATCTAGATTGTTAGAGAGGGAAATTCCAGTTTTTCTGAATAGTTGACCACATAAGTAGATAAGCTATGTGTGTTCTGGACCAAATTTTACATGTACTTTAAAGCGGCCAAAAAAAAAAAACTAAAAAGTGTTGCCGTGGTTGTAAAATTTTAAATGCGGTATAATGTTATTGTGATGATGCTATTCAGAAAAAAAAAAAAAAAAAACAACAACAAAAACAAGAATGAGAACAGAGTATATAATATATATATATATAAATATTTCATTGAAGGGAATATAATAATGTATATTAATAACAACTCATGTACATGCAATTCATGTATATTAATAACAACTGATAAGTTTAGTAGTATAATTATAATTATATAAATTAAACGTCAGAGAGATTGTTTTAGTTAAAAGAAGGAGACAAAAATGTACTATAAAATTTTATCATTAACAATAAATCATTAGTTTTTAAAAAATTATAATATTTAATCTGTAAATGATAAATATTGAAAATCACTTTACTCAACCGATTTTCATTTTTTTTTTTTGAAATGATAAATATTTAGTACAGCCATTTTACAATATCAATATTTTTCAAAAATTTTATGATTTTCATTATTAATTTTCCATTTTTATAAAAAAAACCCATATAAAGAATATACATACATATTGTATCATATAGTATAATCTATATCTATTATATATTCAAATACGACGCTCTTTTTTTGTTCTTTTGTTTCCATTAAATTTTAAATTTTCCTTTTTCTTTTTTTTTTGGTTTATTTTCTAGATACATAAATAAAATTTTGAAATGATAGTTTGTCATTTTAGGATTTTTTATTTGAGTAAACATAAAATGTAACATATAAAATTTTCAATATTACATAAATCAGGGCCATCTTATAAAATAAATAATAGGTATATATTGAGATCCCAATACTCAATAAATCAGGGGCGTCTTCTAAAACATAATAATAACCGTGTTTTTATAAAAATATCGTTTGCACAGAAATTTTAAATTCATAAAGATATTAATAGGGTAGTTAATTCATAAAGGTATTTTTAGGTTTTATAAAATCAAAAAAAATTGCTTATTTCGTTTTTTAACTCAAAATGCTGCATTTTAATTTAAACAATTACAGTTTTTATATGTACATTTTTAGCACATTTCCAAAAAAATTTTGAAAAAATGTGCTTATTAGTTTCACTCTGTCCGTCCGTCCGTCCGTCCGTCCGTCCGTCCGTCCGTCTGTTTACAAAACTTCTACACCGTTGAAGATAGAGAAAAAAAATTTTAACCATAGGTAGGTCTCATAAAAAAAATAATTTTGTGGAACAACTTTTTCATGTAGCTCCCCCTATTACGGAGCTACACCCCCTCAAACTTTGAAAAAGCCCTATTTTTAAATGCATATATCTTATGTTCTGATTAAGATTTTTTCAATCTGAAAACGTCATTCGACAGGTATTTCTTTTAACTTTGTAAATTTATATCAAAATTATACAATTTTTTTAAATTTAGTATTTAAATTTACCGTTATGTGAAAACCAAATTTTGCATGATTTTTCTACTTTCATAACTCCGGCACGCTTCTAGATAGAAGCTTGAAATTTTGAGGCAAGAAAGAACTTTTAGAATTAGTATAAGTTTGCTCAGAAAATTTTTTCGGACCACCCCCTGTTTATGAGCTATTAGGGCTAAAAAATTGAAAATTTGCTATTTTTAAACACCTGTAACTTAGGAACCTGCACACATTTTACTGCAAGATGTAAAAATTAAAGCTACAATAATATATTTTTACGTGTGTGAAAGGTTTATTTTAGTTGCAAAGGGTTCCAAAGCTGCAGCTCTTCAAAATTGTAAAAAATCCCCATTTTCAGATGTATATATCTCGGGCTCTGCGTAATAGTTTTGCAATCGAAAACCGGTAGAAGATCGAAAATTTTATTATCTATATAAAACAATATCAAAATTATGTAATATTTTGTAATTTACGTTTTAAATTTACCGTTATGTGAAAACCACATTTTGCATGAAATTTCTTTTTTCATAACTCCGGCACCCCTTTAGATAGGAACCTGAAATTTTGAGACAAGAAAGAACTTTTAGAATTAGTATAAGTTTCCTCAGAAAATTTTTTGGTAACGCCCCCGCTTTAAGAGTTATTACGCCTCAAAAATTTAAAATTAGCTATTTTTAGACACCTGTAACTTAGGCACCTGTAAAAATTTTGCTTCGGCAAGACATGAAAATTAAAGCTACAATAATATACTTTTACGTGTGTGAAAGGTTTATTTTAGTTGTAAAGAGTTCCAAAGCTGCAGCTCTTCAAAATTGTAAAAAAGCCCCATTTTCAGATGTATATATCTCGGGCTTTGCGTAATAGTTTTGCAATCTAAAACCGGTAGAAGATCGAAAATTTTATTATCTATATAAAACAATATCAAAATTATGTAATATTTTGTAATTTACGTTTTAAATTTACCGTTATGTGAAAACCACATTTTGGATGAAATTTCTTTTTTCATAACTCCGGTACCCCTTTAGATAGGAACCTGAAATTTTGAGACAAGAAAGAACTTTTAGAATTAGTATAAGTTTCCTCAGAAAATTTTTTGGTAACGCCCCCTCTTTAAGAGTTATTACGCCTGAAAAATTGAAAATTTGCTATTTTTAGACACCTGTAACTTAGGCACCTGTAAAAATTTTTCTTCGGCAAGACATAAAAATTAAAGCTTCAATAATATATTTTTACGTGTGTTAACAGCTTTTCTTAGTTATATAGGATTCCGGACTTACGGCCCCTCAAAATCTCAAAAATGTCCTATTTTCAAGTTTTTTCTTATTACATGAAATTTTCAAATTTTTGTGTAAGTCACACTTCTAAACAGTTTGTATTGAGTTTTGGAAATGTGCGATTTTAAAAACCGTTGGTTTACATTCTACCTTGTTTTTAAGTAATTTCATTTAAAAAAAATTTCAAATTTAAAAAAAATGTCCTTTAGTACTGATATACTGAAGTTTAGTTAAGAGAATGAAAATTTATTTCAAATTGACGGTTCGTGAACAAAGTTGTTAAGTTGCATAGCATATTGTGAACAAAGTTGTTAAAGTTGACTTTCAATATATTTAGACGTTGTATATATAACACATGAGGTGGGAGATGATTTGATATTCACCATGTTCGTACTACAAAGGAATTTTAAATAAAACGAATTATCCCATCTGGGATTTGAATTACATTGGAATAGACAACTGAAATTCTATTAGTTTCTCTTTAGATTATTTTGAATTCTGACATCCAACTTTTAATCTATTCGGAGCAAATACCCACTACTATAAAGTATGTATAAAACAGGGTGTTTTTATACCCGTACGATAGGATCGGGTATAATAAAATTACTCCTCCGTTTGTAACACCTCGAAATAAGCGAGCTAGATATACCTTCAAAGGTATGGATCGGATCAGAAAAAAATTCTAAGACGTTTGAGCCATGTCCGTCCGTCCGTCAGCACGCTAACTCAAAAACTAAGAAAGCTAAACTCTTGAAATTTACACAAAATATTTTAGGAGTAATTTGTAGGTTCCCTATTTTAAAAATTTCTGAAATAACTCATACTTATTTTCAAAGATCTAACTTGTGTCAAAATTTCAGGTTTCCAACTTAAACCGTTTAGAAGATAGAAGGGTTAAAGGATTTTGCAAAATTTGAGTTTCGCATAACGGTAAATTAAGACACCGTATGCCACAAATATATATTTATTGTATATATATTTTTAAATCTAATAAAAGTAGTAATCGTTTGCCGTTTTCAAAATGAAGATATACCTTATACAACTTGTGCTATAACAATTTAAATATAGAGCTTTTTTGAACCTTTGGGGAGCTGTAGCTCCGTAACGGGTAGGGCTACAAAAAAAAGTTATTAAAAATAAAATTAATATTTTTGTGAGATCTATCAGTAGTTAAAATTTCATAGCTCTATTGCAAAAAAAATGTCGGGATCTAAAAGTTAGGTGTTCGAGAGCTACCCTAAGGCTTCGTCCAAACTCAACCAAAAAAAATAGGGAACCTACAAATTACTCCCAAAATATTTTGTGTAAATTTCAAGATTCTAGCTTTCTTAGTTTTTGAGTTAGCGTGCTGACGGACGGACGGACGGACGGACGGACGGACATGGCTCAAAAGTCTTAGAATTTTTTTCTGATCCGATCCATACCTTTGAAGGTATATCTAGCTCGCTTATTTCGAGGTGTTACAAACGGAGGAGTAATTTTATTATACCCGATCCTATCGTACGGGTATAAATATAGGGTTACTTTATAATTGACGAAAGTGTTACTTGATTTTTTCAAATTTTCTAACAAATTTCTTCAACAAATTTTTTACATTTTGTTTTACTCGATAATTTGAAATTGTTGAGGATATAATGCGTAGTACAAAAAAATGTAAATAAATAAACAACATAACGGTTGCTTGAAGAATTTTTATTTATATGATATTGATATATATACATACTTATATAATATCATGTTTATTTACATATCGTATATGTCACTAGTGAATGAATGATAAGAGTATGTATGTATATTATATAGCGCCGTATTTACATACATACATATATGTATTTTATTGTACTTATAAGAAATTATTCTGTCAATGGAATATTTAAATATAATATAATATAATATTTAAAATTATATTTACTATTTTGTACTAAGTAAATTTAATATACATTTACCGCTTAGTATTAAATGGTACTATAGAATATTTGAAAAAGTTTTGGATTGATAATCGTTATGTGGAAGGTTAAAATCTGCTTTTGAAGAATGTATAAACATATAGTTTAAATATATGTACAACCCATAATTCTAGAAATTATAAAATTCACCCAAATTATTTTAAAATATTAAAATATTAAAAAAATAATATTGTAAGCAGAGTGACAGGCTGTGAACATACTAACGGTTCGTACGGGTATCTAAGAGTTGACAAAGGCAACTGTATTCTTCCTCGTTTTTTTAGGCTTTGAAGGCCAATTGATGTTAGTAGAAAGAGCATTGTGATAATATTGGGGATCATTGACCATCCAAATGCCTTTTGGTGGCTCCCGTCAAAATATGTGCATTTTATGCCACCTTTACTCGTATATGTTTTTATAGATGTTTAATTGTTTTGAATTAAAAAATTTTAAAATTTATTATAAAAATATAAAATTGCATTTTAAAATTTTTTGTTTATTTTTTTTTTAATTATTTTACACGAACATTGGTTATTATTATTTAAAAATTTTAATATTATTCTTTCCGACTACAATAAAAAATTTCATTTAAATTTAAATTTAAATATTTAATATTTTAAAAGGAAGGAAATAATAAAAACAGGATACATTCATTATCCTTTAAATATTTATTGTGCAAAATAAATAAAAAAAAAAAATAGAAAATATTTTTATATTTTTCTATTTTAAAATTGAAATAAATCAAAATATTTTTTCTATTCACGATCATTTCTTTTGGAATTTTGAAAAGGATAAAATATAATATGAAAATTTTTTTCCTTTAAAGTGAATTTAATATCATTTTTAGAATTCTGCAAAATACAACAAATAAATAACAAAAAAAAGAAAAACACCAAGGTTTTAAAATAATTTTCTTTGCATTAACTGATTAAATCGGTAGATATTTATTTCATTTTAATTTTATTCTTTATTCCTATCCAATCAATCTATAAATTTTAATATTCTTCAAGTTTGTTTTTTAGTATCTTAAAAATATTTGCAAAAAAAAAAAAAAAACGTTATTTAAATCCTATATAAAGAATTGTTTTTTTGTATTTTTTCATTGATTTTTTTTTATTTTTTATAGATAGCGAGATTTATAGATAGAGATAAATTATAGATTCACTACTTTGCGAAACTCATAAATTAAAAAAAAAAAACAAAATATCTATTAAATTGTAAGTAAATTATAAAACTTAAAACTTAATCATAAAAATATTATAGAGTTATAGAGTTTAAATATTTTTTTTTAGATTATTTTTTTCGTATGCAATTCTAAACAAAATGTATGTAAAAATCGAAATTTTATATTATAGCATCTCTTTCAAACGTAATGTTATTTTTTAAAAAAAAATTTTCAGAATATATATAAAAAATACTTGAAGAAAACTAAAGAGTAAAGAAAATTTTTAATGTTTTAGAACATTTTTTTTTAATAACATTTTTAATGGAAGAATTCTTATAGCTGTTAAAAATTTTTATTAAGTTTAATTTTATTTTACTAGTAAAACAACGTAAACAACGATTTTTGGTTTAGCATCTCATTACAATAAAGAAAAGCTTAGCAGTTTTGAGTTTAAGACAAAAAAAAAAGGAAAATTCAACATTTAAAATATGTTACTGAAATCTTATTCAGATATGATTTTAGACTTTGACAAAAACAAAAAAAAAAGACGTTAATTGACAGCACTGTCATTTTACGATATGATTTTTTGCATTTATATGAAAGATTTCTAAACTAAATCCAATATACTACCTTAAGTCAAGCTGTATAATGCTATAAAAATTAAACGATAATGTCCTATCCTTGTTTCCTTTTTTTCCTTTCTTACAAAAAAAAAAAAAAAAACAAAAAATAAATAAATGGTATAAATAGAAATTTCATAAAATTACGACAAAGTTATTGCGCTTAAATGGAATTTTGTAATTTTGTTTATTACATCCTTAAAACCTTTTAAAACAATCAAAACATAGGAAAAAGATTCGACGAGAAAAGATATAAATCATAGAATACGAGTTTTTCTTTGTATTTTTTTTGTTTTTTTGTTTTTTTTTTTTTTTTGATAAATCCACAAAAAAAGACCATAAAATAAAATTATTGGAATTTTATTGGAAAATTTTTTTCAATTTTCTGTGGTTTTAGAATTTACAACTTCTTTAAGATTTTCAATATCCTTATTTGTTTTTTATTTTGAAATTTTTTTCAATTTCAATTTCGTTTTTTTTTTGTTTTATTTTATGTCTTTACTTTCATAACAGCTATTAAAAAAAACCAAAAACAAAAAATATATTTAAAAGAAGAAAGAAAACAAAAGAAAAAATAAAATAAAATGTAATTGTTATAAATTGAGAGGTTAAGTTGAAGGTGAAGATGAAATTGTATTGCATTTTTGCAAGAAATCCAATCAATTTTTTATGCTTGAATGATATCATATAAAAAAAAAAAAAAAAAAAAACACATAAATAATCATAAAAAAAAAATTATGAAGATTTTGTATTTGGAATGATGTAAATGTAATAATTTTTCTAAATTCTTATGTATTTTTTCTTTTTTTTAAGGTAATTGAATATGAGTCATGATTATTAAGAGAATTTTTAAAAATTTATTTGATTTGATTTGTTTTTTTTTATGTTTTAAATAAAAATTAAAGACAGATGTCAAAAATAAGTCATAGATAGATTATTAATGGAATTTATGATATGCATTAGAAAACAGAAATTGGAAGCTTAAAACAAAAATTGAGCATGAGCAAAAAATGTCTTTTTATACCCTACACATTAAGTATAGGGTATATTAACTTTGGTATGATGTTTGTAACCACCAAAAGGAAGCGAGTTAGGTATAGACATGTATATATATTCTGAATCAGGATCACCGCCTGAGTCGATTTAGCGATGTCCGTCCGTCCGTAATAATGATGCTATCTTGATGAAATTTATACTGCAGGTTAACAATGACTAAGGTAAGGCGGGGATTGTAAATGGGCGAAATCGGACCATGCGTTCGAGTACCTCCCATACAACTCCCAAAACGGAACAAGCATATCTTCGAAATTAATAAAGATAGGAACTTCAAATTTGATACGAGGGTGCTGTTTCCTAAATCCCTGATTTGGCTAAAATTTGAGACGAATTGGAGTCGTCCTTCGGGTACCTCCCATACAACTCCCAAAACCAAACAAGCATATCTTCGAAATTAATAAAGATAGAAACTTCAAATTTGGTACTAGGATGTTGTTTCTTGAATTCCCTTCGATTTGTCCAAAATTTAAGATGAGTTGGAGGAGCTGTTCGACTACCTCCCATACAACTCCCAAAACCGAACAAGCATATCTTCGAAATTAATAAAGATAGGAACTTCAAATTTGGTACGAGGGTGCTGTTTCCTAAATCCCTGATTTGCCTAAAATTTGAGATGAATTGGAGTGGTCGTTCGGGTACCTCCCATACAACTCCCAAAACCGAACAAGCATATCTTCGAAATTAATAAAGATAAAAACTTTAAATTTGATACGAGGGTGCTGTTTCCTAAATCCCTGATTTGCCTAAAATTTGAGATGAATTGGAGTGGTCGTTCGGGTACCTCCCATACAACTCCCAAAACCGAACAAGATTATCTTCGAAATTAATAAAGACAGAAACTTCAAATTTGGTACAAGGGTGTTGTTTCCTGAATCCCTAATTTGTCCAAAATTTAAGATGAATTAGAATGGTTGTTCGGGTATCTGCCACACAACTCCCAAGACCAAACAAGCATATCTTCGAAATTAATAAATATATAAACTTGAAATTTGATATAAGAATGTTCTACCCTATTGATGTCTCTAAAATTTGAGATGAATTGGGGTTGTGGTCCGCGTGCCTTCACACACTTCCCAAGACCTAACAAGCATATTTTCGAATTTAATAGAGATAGAAATCTGAAATTTTGTACAAAGGTTGTAAAAGCATTTATTTTTTTAGCTTAGTTATATTAAATACCTAACTAAAATAACTTATGGATTTTTAATTTAATTTGAATTTTTTAGGTGTAGGGTATAAATAAGTCGGTTACATCGACTTACTGTTACTTTTACTTGTTTTAAAATGATGACGTTCATGTTAAATGAGCTGTGCATATTATTAAAAATTTATAATTTTTTAAATATGAATGTCAGTTTGTTCAAATGCTTCATGTGTACTGCTATTCACTAAGTGTTGGTGACTGAATACTGATATTCAATAAATTTTGCTAATTTTAAAAATTTTCAATTTAATTTTGAAAAAGATACATTACTATGAAAAAGTATGAATTTATAATACTTTAGGATAAAAAAAAAAACATATAAATATTTTCAATTAAAGAATTTTGTAAAATTCTATAGTTAGATTTTTTGAAATCATACCAAAAACCAAGTAAAATTGTTTAACAATCAGTTTAATAAAAAATTTTAACTTAATTCTAATCTTTTTCCTGTTTACTTTAATTTTCTTCATTAGATGTATTTAACTGGGGAAGGACATTATTTCAGAAGAAAACAAAGTAATATATTTATAGCTCTTTAAAAAGTCACCTCCTCTTTTTTTTTTTTCTCTCTTATAAATAAAAATAAAAGAAAAAACAATCGCTATAGTCAAAAACAGTTTTAGAAATTTTTTGTTGTATTGTTTTTTTTTTTTTTTATCCTTTATACTTTCTTTGTTTTGTTAGTGTTTTGTATATCCTTGTGGTTTATTCAATTTAATGTTTTTTTTTTTTTTGATTTTACTGTTTGTTGATCAGGTTTGGTATACCTTGGAAACTGTGATAATGGAGAGACAAAATAGAAGAAACGATAGTGCGGTTTTTATTTTCTCGGTTCAATATTTTTTTTTTCAATGAAAAACACTAATAATACAGAAAAAAATGAACCAATTTTTTTGTTTTCTTTTGTTTTTTTTTTTCATTATTTTAGAAAATCTCTAAAGGACTCGATTTAACATAGAGTTTCCTAAAAGCATGTATAGGTATGAATATATATATATATATATATTTAAAAATTGAATTTATTAAATGAACTTTCTAATATACAGTCATGTATCCAAATACATCATTGTATAGAATTGAATATTTTGTTTGTTTTGGAGTGGTTTATTAACCAAATGAAAGAGAAGTAAACGAATCGATGGCACATTTTTTTTTTTTAGAAAATATAAAGAAAGTTCCTTGTGGAGGAGTCCTTTTGTATGTACTCTGACTTTTTTTTTTTCAAAAAAGTTTTCTAAAATTTTTGGTTTCTTTGGGATCTACAATTACAGCTTTACTTCAATAAAATAAAAGCAAAGTGTTTTTTTTTTTGCTTTGTCTTTCAAATAAATTCAACTTTAAAATTATTGTTTGATTGTTTTTGAGGTCTATCGTTTCAATTCGTTTCATTTCATTTCATTTTGAATTTTTATTTTAAATTTAATTAAAGGAAGTTCAATAAATTATTTTGGCAAAAAAAAAAAAAAAAACATATTGGCTTCTATATATAATATGTGTTTCAATAAAACAATTGGTAAATTGTTAATTAATGAGTCTATCGAATCGTTTACATTCTTTTTCTGTTTTTCTTTTCTTCTTCTTTTTTCTTGCTTTTTTAATTAATAAGTGGAACTTAAATTTTCATGGGGGAAAAATTTGAAATTGTTTATAAATAGACAAACAAAAGAATAAGGTTTAATAAAATACACTCATAATGATTATTGAAATATATCCCACTCTTAAACTATTTTTCGATTAGTATTTGCTTATGGCTCACTGATTTGTTTTTTGAAGTCGAATTATAATTTTATATAGAATTTACTCATTAAAATCGGATATTTAACACTTATTAATTAAGAAGGATGAAAAGCATGGGTTTTTAAAAGGGCACATTTTCCAAAAGACAATAAAAACAGTTAGGAATTGTGACTTGCATCAAAATTCTTCAGTTTAAGGAAATTATTAAGTTAATTTATTAAGTTACAGTTGTTTAAAAAATTTTCAATATTTTATTATAGCTGTTAAAAAGGGGGAGGTACAAAAACAATTTCTGAGGTAAGTTATGTTAATTCTAAAAAATTTTTCTTCTCTTAAAATTTCAAGATTCTATAGCTGGTCGGAGTTGCACCAAATTTTGAAATTAAATAGAATATTGTATATAACATAAGAAAAATTGTTTTGAAAAATCAAATTTTAGTTTTTCAATTTTTAGAAAACCTTAAATAATTCGGAAAATCTGTTAGGAAATATAAAAATATAATATTAAAGCTGTATATTTGTATATTAATTTGTAAGAATTTGTACAGGTGCCTAAGTTACAGGTTTCTGAAAATAGGAAATTTAAAATTTTTGGCCCCTAATGGCTCTTAAAGAAGGAGTGGTACAAAAAAGGAGATTTCCGAGGCAACTAATGCTAATTCTAAAAGATCTTTTCTTTCTCTAAAACCGTTGCGAACATATGAACTTGCAAAATTTTATTTTTACATAACGGTAAATTTAAATAAAAAATTTTAAAAATTTGTTTAATTTTGATATTGATTTATAAAGATGTTGTCATCTTTGTTGATATTGATTTCAAAAGATGTTGTCAACATGTTGATGTGGCGTTTTTAGAATGAAAATATGTAGAGCAGAAGCCGAAATGTACAAATTTAAAAATTCTTTTTTCAAAATTTGTGGTACTATAGCTCCGTAACCAGTAGGGCTATGCATTGTTAAAATGTTATTGATATATCTTAAACGATGTAGAAGTTTCGTTAACAGATGGACAGACGCACAAAGTAAAACTAATAGAAAAATTTTCTCAAAAAATTTTTGAAAAATGTACTAAAAAGGACTGACAAATTCTTGGGTTATTTCTATCAAAAGAAAAATGATGAAAACCAATAAACAATTAAACAAATTTAAAAATTAGTTTTGACAATAAATTAAACTATTATGTACAACCATTAAAGGATATGCAACATAGTAAACTTGCATATTTTATTAAACAAAAGGAAGAATAAAAAAAATAAGAATATAAAAATATTAAGTTAATTGTAGCATATTTTAAAAATTAATAATAACTTTTTAAAAATACGGATTTAAGTAAATTTTTTTCATGTGAGTAGTAATTTTATGGCAATTAAACATCCGGAAATAAATTTTCAGATCAGTAAATTTAAAAATTTTTTTTTCAAATTATATTACTGAAGTGAAAATGTTTGGCTACAGTTTTCTTCTTTAAAATTATTTTAATTATTTAATGTACATATATTATATATAGCTAAAGAAATTTTTGATAGGTGAGATTTAATAAACATCAGCAAGTAAATTTTCATATTAGTAAATAATAAATACTTGTACAGGATTTGAACGCGCATTCCATCGGTAAGTATGCCATAAGCTTAACCACCCGTTCACCGAGACCCCTTCAATTATTTAGATGAATTTTTGTGTTTGATGAACTTTGATTTTGTTATTGGTATTATCTTATACTATCGTAATTTGCAACCTACAAAAACGGTTTACAAAACAAATTTCTCTTTTTTAATTCTTAACAATCCAGATGTAATGGGGAATGCAACAAATGGTTTTGTAGTAAATGCTCATCATTGGACGTTGAAGTCATACGAGAATATTCGTAAATAATTATTATTGTAAATATTTGCTTTTGCAAACATTTAAAAATATTTGATTTTTTTTTATATACCTGTTAATTATATATCTTATGAGTGAAAGTAATTATACAAGTGTTACCACCGCAATTATTTGCCAATATTTCTCTTTAATTTTTAATTTTAATAAAGTTATGTCCAAACACCAATAATTTTTACTTATTATTTTGTCTTTTTTAGATTTAAATGAATATTTTTTATAAAACTTTTTGTTTATGCCTTTTAATTCCATCCATCTTAAATTTAGCTTGGCCTAGAAAAAAATTTAGCGAAACCATTTTTTTCTTTTTTGTACTTTTTTGTTCTTTAAAGGTTAAATTAATTGGTAAGTTTTTTTTAAAGTATTTATATTGTTAAATATTATTTTCTTACTTTTTTTTTATTGCAAGAATTTTCGTATTCATCAAAAATTCTTCTTTTTATGTTGTTAATTTTAAAACAACTTAACCTACCCTAGTCTACTTAGTACTTATTCTAACTTAAATAACTTATATCCTATTATTTAAGACCTAATATGTAAGGGAAGTAACCTCATCACATTAGTATGAAAATGAAAATGTCGAAGTGTAAAAACAATATAATGTTATATAATAATATAAAAATAAATACACCATCACTTTTTCAATAATTGATAAAGTATTTAATTTTATTATATTTTGCTTCCGCCTAAAATTTATATTGTTTATGTGATATACGAGTATGTAGGTATAATTTGAGTAATTAATTCAAAATTAAATTTATTTTTCTAAATATAAATAGAAAACATTAATTAAATATATTTATTAATTCTTAAATTTTATTTATTTTGTTTAAAATATTTATATATTATAAATTAATATAAAAGTTTTATAATAAAAACATAACAGATTAAAATTTCATTTAATTTTTTTTTTTGTTTGAAATCTGAAAATATTTCAATTAAAATTTATCTATACATTTTTGAGTTTTATTTATTTTTTAAACTTTTTTAATTGAATTCATTTCTACTTTGATATTCAATATTAATTTTTTAAAATAATTAAAAGATAAAATAAATTAAAATTTATATAACATAATATATAACTTGTTTGCATTTCCTGTTATTTCCGTATTTTACAGTTTCCGAGTAATTAATTAAATTAAAAACGAGTAGGTATCGATTCGTTTAATACTAGTTAAAAATTAATTTATATTATTTATGGATTTCGGTATAATTTCTTTTTAATTAAATTATTTATTTTTATTTCATCTGAAAACTATTACAGTCATTCAATAGATTAAAGACCACTTACCACTACAGCGATGACATATCATGACAATTACATATACTGTTTACAAAACTACGAAATTCACGTTGTCATGACGACAACGTGATATTGTATAACATACGTACTGTACGTGGTTATTGATAACGGTTGTCGTCGGTGTGAAAATATTCAAATGAAATGCATAATATAAATAACAAGGCAGAATGTAAACCAACGGTTTTTAAAAGCATACATTTCCAAAAAATAATACAAACTGTTTAGAATTGTGACTTACATCAAAATTTGAAAATTTTATATAAGAAAAAATGTGAAAACAGGACTTTTTTGCAATTTTGAGGGGTTGTAAGTCCGGAACCCTGTATAATTAAAAAAAACCGTTAGCACACGTAAAAATATATTACTGAAGCTTTAATTTTTATGTCTTGCCGAAGAAAATTTTTACTAAATTTGAGTCCTAAATATTGATTTTTGAGTCCTAATAGTTCTTAAACAGGGGGGGTGGTATAAATAAATTTTGAAAATTTCAAGTGCCGGAGTTATGAAAAAAGAAATATCGTAGAAAATGGGGTTTCACATAATTGTAAATTTAAATAGTAAATTACAAAATATTGCATAATTTTGATATTATTTTATAGAGGTAAAAAAATTTCCGGTCTTATAGAGTTTTTAAATTCTAAAACTACTACGCAGAGCCTGCGTTACTAAAACTGAAGAACTTACGAAATTCATACTGTATTGCAATTTAAAATATGTTGAACACCAATTTAAAGATTTATTCTCACTATAGTGACGATGCCGTAACGACGATATAATTTAATTTTTAGCACATTTCCACATATTTTTTGAAAAAATATGGTTATTAGCTTCACTCTGTCCCTCCGTCTGTCAGTCCGTCTACTTACAAAATTTCTACACCGTTAAAGATAGAAAAAAAAAATTTAACTATGTGTAGGTCTTTTAAAAAAATTATTATATATTTTATGTTTTATTAAAGTTATTCTGGTTTTGTTTATTGACCGATATTTTTGGGGAAGATAATTGAAACAATGTTTTGCAATTTAAATTCCATATTAATTAATCAAGCCCTTTAAATATTAAACAAATAACACTATATTTAAGAACGACATCATAAAATAATCCTCAGAATTATTGTTTGTTTCATAAGGAAACTAAAGATAATTAGTCGATTTAAAATTGGAACTAAATTCTTGAACGATTTTTTACAAAATATCGTACTTTTTAATTAAATAAAAATTTGTTGGGCATAGCTTTATTTGGCAAAAACAAAATCTGAATGTTTTATAATGATATGTTTTAAAGGGAATAGATTGACTCAATGAAACGTGTAAGCACTAAACGCATTACTGAGCATGGGAGCATAACTTGTCTCAAGGCCTAGATGTTCGTGTGGTCTTTTCATGAAGGAAAAAGAAATAAAATCTGTGAATGTAGTTGTGAATATGTTATTCTAAAGATATATTGAGAATTTTTTGTAGCTTCAAAAATAAATAATTTTAATTCAAGATTTTTCCACGGAAATTTTTGGTTTTCCGGATAAAGTCTATTGTTTAACATTTAACTGCATTTCTGTTCTCATTTCAATAATTTTAATTATTATTTATATTTATTATGCTTAATAAATGAACATATGTTGAAAAAGTTATTTGAAACTTCTATAGTAATAATTAAATTTGTATTATATTATTTGTGTCATATTAAATTATTATTAGAAATTCTATTCAAATTTTATTATTAATTTGCTTATTACAATTTATTTATTTTTGTTTGCATAGAAAATTATAACTAAAAAGAGTTTTAATGAATTTTCTGAAAATTTAAAATTAAAATTTTCGTTAAAATTTTTTTCAATTATGGAAATTTTGAATAAAATCTCAGTTAAGATAAGAAGAAGACAGGACTTAAAGAAATAATGTTAAAAATGATTGACGCATGATATTGTTTTTAATTAAAAATAAAATTTTTTATCCCAAATTAGAAGATTTTTCTTTTGTCTTCTTTAAAAATAAAATTGAAAAATTATCTTTTGGAGAGAATTAATTATTTTTAAGAAAAAAAAAAAAACAAAAAAAAAACTTATTCTCTTGCAATAAGACATTTCCATTTTTTGTAAGAACAAAAAATAATTATAGGATGTTATAAAACTTGAGTTTAGAATCATGAGGATATCTCGAAATTTATAGTCTTTGTATAATGTTTTACTCTTGGATTTAATCTTGGATTTTATTAAAAGAAGGTCTTGGATTCACAGTCATGTTACATCTAACCGTAAAAAAATTCGCAAACATTTAATGCTTTTGCAGCAGTAAAGAAGGAACAAAAAAAAATTGTGAATTTTAGTAGCGATACGATTGAACGTTTTCTGTTCCGGTTCAATTTCTTAAAATCATAACATAACAATTATAAAATTTTAAAAAAAAAAGTTCACACAAAATAAATTTCGAATTAATAAAATTTAGTTAGAAACAAGTAAAAATAACAGTAAGTCGATGCAACCGACTTATTTATACCCTACACCTAAAACATTCAAATTAAATTAAAAATCCATAAGTTATTTTAGTTACGTATTTAATACAAGCTAAAAAAAATAAATGCTGTTACAACCTTTGTACAAAATTTCAGGTTTCTATCTTTATTAAATTCGAAAATATGATTGTTAGGTCTTGGGAATTGTGTGAAGGCACGCGGACCACCACCCCAATTCATCTCAAATTTTAGAGACATCAACAGGGTAGAACATTCTTATATCAAATTTCAAGTTTATATATTTATTAATTTCGAAGATATGCTTGTTTGGTCTTGGGAGTTGTGTGGCAGATACCCGAACAACCATTCTAATTAATCTTAAATTTTGGACAAATCAGGGATTCAGGAAACAACACCCTTGTACCAAATTTGAAGTTTCTGTCTTTATTAATTTCGAAGATATGCTTGTTCGGTTTTGAGAGTTGTATGGGAGGTACCCGAACGACCACTCCAATTCATCTCAAATTTTAGGCAAATCAGTGATTTAGGAAACAGCACCCTCGTATCAAATTTGAAGTTCCTATCTTTATTAATTTCGAAGATATACATGTTCGGTTTTGGGAGTTTTATGGGAGGTACCCGAACAGCTCCACCAATTCATCTCAAATTTTGGACAAATCAGGGATTCAGGAAACAACATCCTAGTACCAAATTTGAAGTTTCTGTCTTTATTAATTTCGAAGATATGCTTGTTCGGTTTTGGGAGTTGTATGGGAGGTACCCGAACGACCACTCCAATTCTTCTCAAATTTTAGGCAAATCAGGGATTTAGGAAACAGTACCCTCGTATCAAATTTGAAGTTTCTATCTTTATTAATTTCGAATATATGCATGTTCGGTTTTGGGAGTTGTATGGGAGGTACCCGAACAACCACTCCACTTCATCTGAAATTTTGGGGACATCAGGGATTTAGAAAAACACACTCTCGTACAAAATTTTAAGTTTCTATCTTTATTAATTTCGAAAATATGCGTATTAGGTTTTGGAAGTTGTATGGGAGGTACTCGAACGCATGGTCCGATTTCGCCCATTTACAATCCCCGCCTTACCTTAGTCATTGTTAACCTACAGTATAAATTTCAACAAGATAGCATCATTATTTTTTGAGTTATCGTGCGTACGGACGGACATCGCTAAATCGACTCCGGCGGTGATCCTGATTCAGAATATATATACATGTCTATACTTAACTCGCTTCCTTTTGGTGGTTACAAACACCATACCAAAGTTAATATAGCCTATACTTAATGTGTAGGGTATAAAAAAATGTATGAAAATGAAGACGAACCTAAAAATATGTCGGATCAAAAAGTGTTCTCTTTACAACTTTCCCTTAAAATGAAACAAGGTAGAATGTAAACCAACGGTTTTTAAAAGCGCACATTTCCAAAACTCGATACAAACTGTTTAGAAGTGTGACTTACACAAAAATTTGAAAATTTCATGTAATAAGAAAAAACGTGAAAATAGGACATTTTTGAAATTTTGAAGGGCCGTAAGTTCGGAATCCTATATAACTAAGAAAAGCCGTTAACACACGTAAAAATATATTATTAAACCTTCAATTTTCATGTCTTGCCGGAGAAAAATTTGTACAGGTGCCTAAGTTACAGGTGTCTAAAAATAGCAAATTTTCAATTTTTGAGGCGTAATAACTCTTAAAGAGGGGGTGTTACCAAAAAATTTTCTGAGGAAACTTATACTAATTCTAAAAGTTCTTTCTTGTCTCAAAATTTCAGGTTCCTATCTAAAGGGGTGCCGGAGTTATGAAAAAAGAAATTTCATGCAAAATGTGGTTTTCACATAACGGTAAATTTAAATCGTAAATTACAAAATATTACATAATTTTGATATTGTTTTATATAGATAACAAAATTTTCGATCTTCTGCCGGTTTTAGATTGCAAAACTATTACGCAGAGCCCGAGATATATACATCTGAAAATGGGGCTTTTTCGTATTTTTGAAGAGCTGCAACTTTGGAACCCTTTACAATTAAAATAAACCTTTAACACACGTAAAAATATATTATTGTAGCTTTAATTTTTATATCTTGCAGAAGTAAAATGTGTACAGGGTCCTAAGTTACAGGTGTTTAAAAATAGCAAATTTTCAATTTTTAAGCCCTAATAGCTCATAAACAGGGGGTGGTCCGAAAAAATTTTCTGAGCAAACTTATACTAATTCTAAAAGTTCTTTCTTGCCTCAAAATTTCAAGCTTCTATCTAGAAGCGTGCCGGAGTTATGAAAGTAGAAAAATCATGCAAAATTTGGTTTTCACATAACGGTAAATTTAAATACTAAATTTAAAAAAATTGTATAATTTTGATATTAATTTACAAAGATAAAAGAAATACCTGTCGAATGACGTTTTCAGATTGAAAAAATCTTAAGCAGAACATAAGATATATGCATTTAAAAATAGGGCTTTTTCAAAGTTTGAGGGGCTGTAGCTCCGTAATGGGGGGGGCTACATGAAAAAGTTGTTCCACAAAATTATTTTTTTTATGAGACCTACTCATGGTTAAAATTTTTTTTCTCTATCTTTAACGGTGTAGAAGTTTTGTAAACAGACGGACGGACGGACGGACGGACGGACGGACAGAGTGAAACTAATAAGCACATTTTTTCAAAATTTTTTTGGAAATGTGCTAAAAAGTTGTTGCACTATACGTGTGTAACAACTTTCCCTTAATAACCTTTTTCATGATATTTTTTTTTTTGGAAATATTCGAAAAAAATGTAAAAATGGCCCTATAGTAAAGGTGCATTTGGTACTAACGGATTTTTACTAAAAAGTATTCAATTCAAGATATTTGCGTGAACATTTTTAATATGAAATTTTATCGAACTGCATTCATCCATTTGAGCTGTACATGTGCTAACAGACAGACACTACTTCAAAAACATTTCATTCAGGTTTTCACGTACCAGAGAAATGTATATATATATATGCAAAAATCTGCGATTCGAGATTTTGGTGTTCTCACAATACATTCCTTATACAATATATGTTTTATGTGATCGGTAAAAAATTTGATATATTTTATGGTTGTTAAATTTTTAAATGACTTATAGAAAATTTGATTTTTGAATTTTATATAAAATTTGATCTACCTATCTACAATTTATATAAAAGGACAAATAACTATAAAGAATGCTAAGATTTTGCATCCTGATCAAATTTTAAAACGAATTTAATTACTTTATAAAAATAATTATTCCTATAGATGTATCATGAAATGTGATAAAAAATGATACAAAAACATAAAAAAAACTAAATTGAATATTTTTACACATTCAATTTTAATTATACAATAGTATCTTAAAATAAATCCAAATCATTTTCAATTTTTCTTTTGGTATTTTTTTAATTATGGAAAATGAAAAAGGAAAAAAAAAAATTACACAGATTTGTAATCGTATATAAAAGATATATTAATTAAAAAGTATAGAAAGAAAATTTTGTGAAATTTAACATATGAAAATTAGAATTATGCAAATTATTTGTCAGAGAAAAGAAAAACAAAAATTTTTTAAATTTATATATTTTTATTTTTTATTTTAATGAGAAAACAGTTATAAAATAAAGATGGGTCTTCTAATAAAATTAAAGTATTCAAGAAAAAAAAAAACATTTTGGTACAATATCTCAATTATTTTCTAAAATCAAAAGTTTTATTTTAAACTCTACTTCAACTTTTGATGTTTTTTTATGACGTTATTGGTTATACGTTTTTTGCATGATACATTATTTGAGTTATCTAAACGTTAAAAACTGTTTTTATAAATTTAGAAGAACAATTTGCAAAACATAAATATCTTTTTTCTTTTATGTCACAAAATACTTGCATACTAATTTGATAGTTTTGAAAGTCATAATTGTTTTAAAATTTTAACTGTCGCAAAAAATAATTAATTTCTTTTTAGTACATTTCCAAAAAAATTTTTGAAAAAATGTGCCTATTAGTTTTACTCAGTCCTTCCGTCTGTTTACAAAACTTCTACACCGTTATTGATAGAGAAACAATTTGAACCATGGGTCTCATAATAAAATTAATGTTGTAGAACAACTTTTTCATGTAGCCCCCTCCATTACGGAGCTACAGCCGCTCAAACTTTCAAAAAGTCCTATTTTTACATGCTTATATCTCATGTTGCGTTTAACATATTTTCAATCTGTAAAAGCCATTCAACAGATTTTTTTTTTACCTTTCTATGTCAAAATCAAAATTGTAGCATTTTTTAAACGTAGTATTTAAATTTACCGTTCTGTCAAAATCAAATTTTGCATGATTTTTCTATCTTCATAACTCCGGGACACGTTTAGATATACACTTAAAATTTTGAGGGAAGAAAGAACTTTTAGAATTAGTATTAGTTTCTTAAGAACATTTTTTTGGACCGCCCCCTGTTTATGAGCTATTAGGGCTCAAAAATTGAAAATTTGCTAGTTTTAAATACCTGTAACTTAGACACCTGTGTAAAATTTTCTTCAGCAAGCAATAAAAATTAATCTTTAATGTATATATTTTTACATGTGCTAACGATTTTTCTTTGTTATATAGAGTTCTGGACTTACAGCCCCTCAAAATTTAAAAAATGTCCTATTTTCATTTTTTAATTATTTCAATTTTCACCTAATAATATTTTATTTTGCATCAAATAATTATAAAAATAATAAAAAATGTATATCTAAAAATATAGTATAGAATATTATAAAAATTAAGCTAGAATTGCATATTTGTTTTCATTGAATTTTTCAAAATTATGTGGTTTTATTAAGAGCAATATAATAAGAGTTAAAATGAATTAAAGGTCGTTAGTTTTTTTTTTTTGTTAACTAAAAAATGAATTAATTATACATAATTTTAAATAGGATTCATAATTATTTTTAATTTTATTATCTGACTCCAATGCGTCATCGACGTGTCATTGGAGCACTCACTATATTTTGTAGATATTTTCTTGGGGTATAAGAATCTTTTCAGAGGGAATAAAAACCTTAAAGCCTTGTCTTAAATTTTTAACAGATATAAAAAGGGCTGCACAGGTTAAGCAATATGCCTTAAAGATCCCCAGATCGCCAAGCTCGACGTAATGGAAATTCGTTTGTAATGTGTACAGTGCGAATATGAATCCCGGCGGAAGAATTCCCAAAAATTAACGTGATATCGTTTAAATTCAAAAAGAACATGAACATCGTTCATCTACTAAACAATCCACTCTACATTTATTATTCCATACACAATCCATACACATTCATTATTCATATTTCTTATGCCTATTTTCTCAATTCCCATACCAAACAGTACATTGTATCATATTGTAATATTGTATTGTATCATTGTAAATATTTGGTTTAAAAAGGAGATTGCGTAGGTTGATTAAAGTTCAACACTACCAAAGAGAATTCGCGTGTTGATTTGATTGTTGTCTTTTAAGATTCCCACCTACCCTCGAGAAAAAGGAAATAATTTAATGGTATATTTCATTTTAAATTAATTAACTTTTACTAGAATTACAATTATTTTTAAATTTCAAGTTGAATTGATTTATTAAATTTTTGATTCAAAATAATATAATATAATTACATGTTTAAGCCGGAAGTCAAAATTTACTAGTCAATTATCACTTATTTGTTATTGATACTTTTCTGTATACCTATAATCCATACACACGAAATTGATGGCATATATAGATGGTTAACAAAATAATAAAACTTTATACAGGATAAAAAAGGATACTATTCAGGAATTTTACGATTATATGCGCTTTATTAAGTTATTAAGTTCTTTTTTAATGTGAATCATTTCTAAAATTAATCGATTTTACAAATTATTAAATAACTTTTAGATTTTTTGAAGATATAATTGAAAACTAAGCATCTCTGTTAGTATCAAGACAATGATAAATCTATAATTTTTTTTATGTAAGTGCCTGTTAGATATTCTATAAAATTTCAAATTTCTTTGGATATTAATAAATGGGTAGGTATACACAATCTTATGGATATTAATAAATGGGTAGGTATAAACTTTTGTTATAATTAAAAAAATTTTTAACTAAAAATATTTATTTTTTAAAGAGATTTAGTACCTATACCTTCATTAATCAAATACTTTTGAATGCTAATGAAAACTGCTTAAAAATTTAAAGATGAGTCTTTATTAATTGCAATATTCAAAGATGCAATAAAGTGGAAAATAAAAATTTCATCACTAATTCCTATAAAATAGAATATAAAATCCATCTTAAATTTCTAAAATTTAATAGTTAGTAAAATATTCTTATATGTATTCTTATATTAATCTGCGAAAAGAAATAATCCTAAAATGGAGAAATAAATTCATTGAAACAGAAATATTTAATAATTATTTAATGGTATAGTTAAATGATTTTAAACTAAGGATTGTTTTTGCAATTTATGAGGCAATAATTTATATATGTGGATATATATAAATGTTTTTATGTCATCTGTATACATTAGCATCTTATAAATAAAAATTTATTTCATATACAGCTCTTATAAACTCATTTTACTCCTATATATCACATTATGTTTGGTATATTTCGGTTCCATTGACTTCGACTTATAATAACTGTACAAATTTGAAAGCGACAAAAAAATAAAGATATTCATGTAAACGCTTTATATCGGCACCAAAATTTACCTTTTAAGTTGTAGAAGGACAGAGATATTAATATTTTTTTTGAAACATACCTCAAAAACATTGAACATTGATCCCAGGAACTGTTAAATCAGCTCTAGGACATTTTTTGCTTATTTTTACCTTCCTTATCGCGGGGTGCGGAACGCCAGTTCGAGACAGCATATAAAGATATGTGTAAGATATAATATTCTATTATACAAAAATGTATAAAACCTCTTGTAATCCATCTAAATTTATAAGACATTAAAATAATTCATAAAATAATTCTCTTCATCATTTTTCTTTTTTTGCAATATAATAATAAAGTAAATACTAAAACTAAAAAAAAAAAATATCTTTAGAAATTAATTCAAATATATACCATTATACTATAAGAAAAAGGATAAAAAATAATATAAAAATGAGAACGAGGACAAGCTTGCTTTTATCAAGCTTTTCAATGAACACAAGATTACTGAATCCAAAGATGAAACGAAATTAAATCAGGATAAAATCGAAATTGACAGAAGCATTCTGTGTGTGATTTCCTGTCAAATTGGAGCAAAAAAAGAATAAAAATAGCAAAACAAAAGTTTTTTCTTTTTTTTTTCCTTTACATTATTCTTTTTAATTTTCAAGTTCGCTCATTCGTTCTGTAAAGGAATAAAAATATTTTTTTTAATGCTTGATATAAATTCAAAAATGCACATTGATTCATTTACAGATGGCATTTAATGGAATATGCATTACTAAAATATAACTTAATATGGTAAAATCTCCAGTTGTTGATAAATTTAAAACTTTAAAAAAACGTTAAAAACTTAATTATATTTAAATACGATATGTGGTCTCAGTGGTCTAGTGGATAAGAGCGTATAAACTACGCTATAAAACATCGAATTCCACTCACGTCGTAAGAATAATTTTCCATTATGACATTTACAGCCACGCCTGAAAAGAAAAGGCTGTGTAGTTTCCTTGTCACATTTATGTTAAGGTTATGATCTGAAAAAACCAAAAAAAAAATAAAATATTTTAAATTTTGTTTTTCCTTCCTACTCTGTTTGGGGGTTTCCACATAGAGTTACGACAAAGTCTTGCCAACTATTTCTATTTTGGCCTATTAATTTGACTTCTGCCAAAATGTTCTGTCTCTGTCCTTCTGTCTCTATTTCTTTTCGAATTATTCTTCTCCATATAATTCAGGGTCTTCCTACTTTTCTCTTTCGCTGGGAGTTCCAGTCTAATGTCTGTTTAGCAATTTTTCAGTAAATGTTCACCGGTATTAATTTTTCTTATTCGTATTCAAATAGGTTCTTGTTGTATTACTAGCAGCAATTCATCATTTGTTATTCTTCGTGCTTCATATAATGTGAAGATATGTGTTGATAAAAACCTGTTGTTTATATAACGTTCGTTTATTACCCAAGTTTACCTGCCATGTAGGAGAATTGATTTCACGCAGTATTCAAATATTCTGATCTTTAATGGGCAGCTTTGCTCCACTCTATTCCTGAGGATTATTGACTCAAGTTATTCTTATGTATAGATTCTTTATTATGTTAATTATTTTTCTGAGGATTCCATTAATTCCAGCACTTTCCAAATCGAATTTCTTTTCAAGGTTTCGAAAGCATTGTTTAAGTCTACAAGTACAATGTATAATGGCGAGTTGAATTCTATTGATTGTTTCACTATTATTCTGAGTATTTTATTGATCATTTTGAATAACTATTATTAATTTAAATACATGTTTAATGTAGAGTTTTAAGTGCTAAAATAATTTGAGGAAGATAGAGAAAATAAATATTTTACTCTTAGAATACTCATTTACTTCTACTTATATTAAAAGTTAACTATTATTTTTCAAGTATTCAATAAAATTAGATTAAATAAATTCTTTAATATTTTTAAAATAAATATGAAAAAGAAATCCTTTTCTATTACCAATAATATTTACTAATTCAAAGAAAAAAAATCAATAACTTAAAGCTATACCCTATTCTTTTTCTAACTATTATCATTATTAAATTATTATTTTTCTCTTAACTGTTCTGAAAAGCCGATATTTAGAGAGAATATAAAAATATGAATCCAAGCAAACGTAAAAAATGAATAAAAAGATAAAAAATCCTGGTGTAAAAATACAAAAAAAAAAAAAGCAAAAATGGAAAACTGAAAACAAAAACTAAATAATAAAAAAAAGTAAAGAAAATATTGGTAGATAGAGAAAATACTCTACGGGACACAAAAGTTCATATTAACAATAGGTGTAAGGTTCATTAATTCAAAATTATGCTGATTTTTTATTTCAAATTTTTTTTTTCTTTTACTAGTCTTGTAATTTTTAAATAATTTTCAATAACCCCTAAGAAAAAACTGCAAATTGATTTTAAAACCAATCAACAAAAAAAAAAAGTTATTAAAAGAAAATATAGATGACAGATATTTTTTTTTAAATTCAATTTTCCAGGAATATTTAAAAAATGAAATTAAAATATTTTTATATAAAAATTTTATTTTATAAACGTATTTTTGTAACATAATCTAAATAATAATTTTTTTTTTAAATTGGATTAAACTTTTTACATTACAATATTTTTAATTTCATTTTATAGTACATTTACAAAGGAAAAAAAATTTTTTTTAATGAAATTAAATTAACGCCTAAAAGTATGTACATACTTGTAGTTGTTTTTAATGTTTTAATGCAAAACTTTTCTTTATTGTAGTTGGCCTGAATTTAAATGAAGTTAAGAAAAACTAAAATAAACAACGCAGAATGTAAGCCAACGGTTTTTAAAAGCGCACATTTTCAAAAGATAATACAAACTGTTTAGAATTGTGACTTTTACCAAAATTTGAAAATTTCAAATAAGATGTGAAAATAAGATTTTTTTTGAATTTTAAGGGTTGTAACTCCAGAACCCTTTATAACTAAAAAAACCGTTAACACACGTAAAACTATATTACTGCAGCTTTATTTTTTATATCTTGCCGAAAAAAATTTGTACAGGTGCCTATGGTTTAGGTGTCTAAAAAAAAAAATTTTAAATTTTTGAGCCCTCAGTGCTCTTAAACAAACGGTGGTACAAACAAATTTTCTGAGGAAACTTATATTAATTCTAAAAGTTCTTTCTTGTCTGAAAATTTTAAGTTCCTATATGAAAGCGTGCCGGAGTTATGAAAAAAGAAATATCATGCAAAATTTGGTTTTCACATAACGGTAAATTTAAATAGTAAATTACAAAATATTGCATAATTTTGACATTATTTTATAGAAAAATTCCGGTCTTAGTAAGGAAAGTTCCGGTTTTATAGCGTTTTTAGATTGTAAAACTACCACTAAAACCTTGAGATATATAAACATCTGAAAATAGGGCTTTTTTGTAATTTTGAGGAGTCTAACTTTGGAGCCCTATACAACTAAAAGAAACTATTAACATACGTAAAAATATATTACTGGAGTTTTAATTTTTATGTCTTGCTGTATTTTTATAAAACTGTGTACAGGTGTTTAAAAATAGCAAATTTTCTATTTTTGAGCCCTATTAGCTCATAAACAGGGGGCGCTCCAAAAAGATTTTCTAATGAAACTTATACTAATTCTAAAAGTTGTTTCTTAGCTCAAAATTTCAAGTCCCTACCTAAAAGCGTGCTGGAGTTATGAAATTAGAAAAATCATGCAAAATTTGGTTTTCACATAAGAGATAAATTTAAATACTAAATTTGAAAAAAATGTATAATTTGGATATTGATTTACAAAAGTAAAAAAAATCTTGACGAATGGCGTTTTCAGATTGAAAAAGCATAAAGTAGAACATGAGATATACGCATTTAAAAATATGGCTTTTTCAAAATTGGAGGAGGCGGCAGCACCGTAATGGATGGGGCTACAACATTAATTTTTTTATGAGATCTACCCATGGTTGAAATTTTTTTTCTCTATCTTTAATTGTGGAGAAGTTAAACAGACGAACGGATGGACGGGCGGACAGAGTGACACTAATAGATACATTTTTTGAATTTTTTTTTGGAAATGTGTTAAAAATGAAAAGACTGACTTTAAAGTTGATAGAAACTTCATAAAAGTTGGTTTTTTCTTTCATTCGTTTTGTTTTTCAGTGTTCTAAAATTTTCCTTTTGGTAATAAAAAAATTTTTTTTTTGTTTATTATTTGAAAATACTAAAAGCAACTCATCACTTTACAATAAAAAAGAAATATAAAACTAAATTGTGTTGTTGTTTTAGCAGAAATATAGTAGCTTTATTATACTGGTTATTAAAATTTCTATTTGAATTATGATGATATTGTTTTTCTTTATAAGCATAAGGTTTTATTCCATTTATCAATAATTTCACTAAGTTCGTATAGATCATCCCTGTATAGACCAGTTACTTTATGTAGTTATATAGCTCGTGCTTTGTTTAAAAGGTTTTTTTGATAAAAAAAATTATATAATTTAAAAAGTGACTAAACATTTTTTAATTTTTTGTATTTTATCCTAACAGCTACAACTATTTTGCGAATTGATACAAAAGTAATAGTATATTTTCTCAACAGAACACACCTGCAACGGTAACACTACAATATTAAAATAAAATCTTATTATGTCAAATAACTGAACATTAATTTTTCAAATGTCACTCGAGAAAAAACTTCAAACTTATGAAATTAAAAACAAAAATAATATGAAGAAAAAAGAAAGCATAAACTACTACAAAATAACAATACAAGAACAACAGCTATAATAATAATAACAATAATAGTCAGTAAAATAAGTAGAAAAAGTGGAAAAGTTGTTTTTAAAGGACATTATTTTAAATTTAAAATTTTTATTAGGTGTTATTGTTGTTGTCTCATTTTTTATTCTTTTCTTTTATCTTGAAGTTTTAGTTCCTCTTAAACTTTTCTTCTTTATTTTTTTTTTTTATAAAATGCATTCTAAATTTTTTCCACTTAAAAAACAAATTTTAAGGAATTTAATAGCTGAAAACACAATAATATAGTAAAGACTTAAAAAAAAACAAGAAAAATAGATAAAATGAAATAAAATTAGGTTAGAAAGAGATAAATGTTTAAAAACTTGGAAAAAGAACGAGATGAAAATAGTTATTATTGTCAGGTTTATTTTGTTTGCTAAACACTAGTTTTATTTTTTAATGGTACAAAATAAATTTTTTTGTATATTTTTCTTGTCAACAAGGAGCTTTAAGTGATATGATGGAATCATTCAGTCGATTATAATGTCATTAACTAATACAATTTGTATTTTATTTGTGCTTTCTTCTTCATTATTGAGTCATTAGATTGCATGAGAGTTAGGATGTTTATTCGATTATTTTGAATCTGAATTGAATTTAGTGAATAAAAATCTCACCTCTAGAGTTTCTTAATATTTTTTGAAGATAACCACATTCGTTACAAAAAAAACAAAAAAATGTGATGGATGAGCAAGACAAGGGAGAACTGCAGTATAGAGGGACACAAATATGACGGAGCAGTAGACAATTTCAATATGGAATAACAAAAATATAGGGGCAGTGCCCAAAAATATTCTCACAATATATTTAAAATGGACTTAAATATTATTGGTTAAAAATAGGAAGTAGTGATTTGCTGAAGTTTTTCGAAGAATTATAATAAAGAAATTTATTTTTTTAAAATAAAGATCGATTGGATTTAAAACAAAATGAGTTAGAATTGGTGCATGCCAATTTGCCTGAATCCATTTCTCAAAAAATATATTTCGATTAATGTTATTTTGAAAAAAAAACTTTATGGCAAAATGTCACTTCTTAAAAAGACTTTTAACAAAAAGCACACTATCTCAAAAATAAAACATGCTTCATTAATGAAATATGTATATGGAGAAAAAGTAATTAGTTAGAAGAGGTTTTAGTGTTTGTTACAAAATCAGAGTTATAGTTTTTTCCATAATGTATGTATACAATATTTTCAAAGTATATCAAATATTTTTTTGTCAAGTGTGTCATTATGCCAAATAAAAAGTTAAGTTTTTGCAATTTAGAATTCGGCTAACTTGACATAAACTAAACAAAAAATAGAAATCATCTATGGAAATCATTTCAAAATCCAAATGAAATATTAGTTTTTTACTGTTTACGCGCAAATGTATCTATAAATCTAATCAAAAATGTAAAAAATCTTTACAGACAAACAAAAATTTTTTCATCAAGGAGGCAAACTTATGTGGGTCAAAATTTAAGTGTGCTTATCTATATTAGATATATTAGATATTAATAATACTTTACCCCTTCAAATTGAATTTTAATTTAGTTGTATCCTATAATTTACTATTTATTTCTAGTTAATTTTGTAATTTCTTTGAAAATTGTGTAATAAATTTGTATTGTATTACTTTTATGTACCATTAAAATGATTGCACCTATTGTTGCTCTTTAAACTTGATGACAACATAGAAAAAATTATAAATAATAACGAAAAAACTTGCATCAGTAAAAAACTTAGCACTTTCCTTGAATACAAATTTCAATTTTCTGGTGAAAAGTTCATTCAACGACTTCAAGTTTTGCAATAAAATAATAAAATTATTTTTAATGTTATGTTTTTTGTTTGCATATAGTTATCACTTTTATATTATGTTTATAAGATTGCCTTTTAGTAAAAGTCAGAAAAGAATAGGGAAAGTATAAAATTGACGTGCAATTAGGATAATAAAAAGTATAAGTATTTATAAGAAAAAATCGATTATTAAAACTCTATTTTTAATCTAAGGTGAACAATACACTATTTAAAAGGTTTCAGCCAAACTTAATTTCTGGTTCAAGGAGAACGAAACACTACTTAAAAATCTCATTTTTATTCCTATGTTATGAAATTTGTTTTTCTGGTATACGTTAAATTAGATTATTAATTATTAAAAAACTTAAGTAACTTTTATTTTCTTTTATCTTAACTTTTTTTCACTTGGATTCTTACTCTGTTTTAAAAATGTCAAGTAGACGTTGGATTTTGCTCTAAAGAAATAAAAAGTTTGATTTCTTCAATCAAAGTTTTTTAAAGAGAAACAAGGAGATACTCAGCTGTCCATCCTCTTAGTAGTTGAAATTCGTACCTGTAATAATTCAGCATAAGGAAATTCGTTTGTGACCACAACAGCGGGAATGTGGAACCATCTTGTGTTCTCTAAAATTCGAGTTTATTACACTTTTAATTTACAGAACTTAAACAAGAACATCAATTTTTTCGTTAAATATATTTCTATAAACCTTTAACATATTTTCATTTTTTAAAAAAGGGGCCTCTGTGGCCTAGT
The DNA here is from genome assembly GCA_947095535.1 of Poecilobothrus nobilitatus. Taxonomy (NCBI): domain Eukaryota; kingdom Metazoa; phylum Arthropoda; class Insecta; order Diptera; family Dolichopodidae; genus Poecilobothrus; species Poecilobothrus nobilitatus. Next base: position 240,418,311 of record OX352774.1, on the reverse strand, counting down.
GGGTAAGAGCGTATTAAATACGCTGTAAAAACCGAGGGAGTGTGGGTTCGAATCTCACACATGCCGTAAGAGTTATTCCCCTTTACGACATTTACAGCCACGTCTGAACATGAAAGGCTGTGTAATTTCCTGTCCACATTTATGTAAAAATGTTTTAAAAATTTTTCCCACATTTTTTAAAAATCTTCTTTTCCACTGACAAAACAGTACAATAGTATAGAAGACCTCTTAGTCTATTATTTGATTAAAAAAATCTGTCATTTAGAATAGGTTAAAATCTTACAAGTTGATTAAGGAATCGTGATCGTTTTAATTTTCTATAGCGTCCTTCAAAACAAAATCCACTCACCTTCGTAACAAAAAAAAACTCCTTACCATATTAATTGTGGAGTGTTTCAATAATGTGTGATTGAAGATTATTGTTAATAAGTTCTTTATTATATAATTAAGACCACAAAAATGTTCACTGATTCAACCAGTCCAGTTGAATTATATTTCCCCTATAAATTATTTATTCAGGATGTATTCAGTATTTTTAAATAATATGGTAATAAATTTTATTTATTTTGTATATTATTTTACATTTTTTAGTATATTTCAGATCAGTGACAGTTTAGAATAAATGGTAAAATAAAATAAAACAATTAAAATCAATAAATAAATTATTTGATAATATTTGAAATAAAAAAAATCGCATTAAATAGTTTAAGAACTTTTTTGTAGATATTTAAAAATAAAATATTATTTGTAAATTTTTTTTTTTTATGTGGGAATCTCGAAAGACACCAATGAGATTAATTGCCGAATTTTCTTTGGTAGGGTTGGATTTTAACCAACTAAACGCCATCTCTCTTTTAAACCAAACATTAGGTAAGAACCTATGGTACAATGTACTGTTTCGGTTTGAGGATTCCGAAAATAGGAATAAAGGCACAGGAATAAAGGAAACTAGGAAATATAGGAACTTATCAGATATTGGGAGGATTATTTAGAAGAAAAATGTTGATGTTGATGTTAAACATTTTGCAATTGGTTTTTTATTAGTAAACATATCGACAAGATTTTAATCTTTTATGTTTTGTTTCTTTTATCCATAATGTAAGCATAATAAAAAAAAAATTTATGCTAAATTTCTATAGATTTTGAAAATTTTAAGAAATTGAGAAATTTAAAATTTTATGTTCATCTCAAAATGAAAAAAACCATTTTTTAGTTGTTCAAATTTATAAAAATTTTCACAAAGTTGAGATTTCTGAAATTTTGTGGTTGTTGAGATATGCCCAAAACAGAAAAATATATGCAATCATAAATGGTATAAATATTTTATACCTATATTTAATTTATTTTTTTTTATTTTTTTTTGTGGTTTTCAATTGATTTTTGTTTTTTTTTTTTTGTTTATTTATTAAAAACCACAATAGAACCAATTTTCAATTAAAATTTTTCATTGAAATGATATTAAAAGAAAATTACTTTATAAATGCTGATGGTAATATATCTGGTATTTTATACAAAAAATATTAGCAGAGGCGTGATAATAATATATTAAAAAATATTTTATAAAAAGTTTTAATTTTTCAACAATTCAGAAATTGATAACCAGAAATAAGGATTATTTAATACTCGTATATATAAAATTTATAAATGAAAATTCAATAGATGGTGATTATTGTTTTAAATAAAATACTTTTTATTTTACCTCAGAAAGTTTTACAAAGTCTCACAAAACACGTTACGTTATAGTGTCATAATACATATGCACATATATGATAATAATAAAAATATAATGAGTTTATATTTATATATACTTAAAATGTATATGTAAGTAATTAACAGTTAATGAAAATAAACCACCATTATATGAAGGATTTTCATTTTTTTTTTGTTTTTTAATAAAGAGGTCTATGTGAGATCAGAGAGATAAAATTGAATTCTTATACCATCAAAAAATATTATATAGTATAGAAAAATAATGATAAATTTTTTTCTACTCCTTCTTATATCCTATACACTAAGAGTGACATTATTATATGATGATATTCTTTAAATGCTGCTGCTATATGGATCTTTTTTGAGCTATATGAGACGATTCTCCCGGTGTTTTTCCTGTTAACAACTCTATTTAATCTAACTAACGTGTAGTAGATTGGATCTTGCTCTTTTACCGTTTTCTTCACTTTTCCTTCTACAACTAGCTTCTCTATTTTACCTGATCGTCTGAGCATCTGACCAATACATATGAAATAAGATTGATTTACTATTATCAGAAATTTCCATTTTATGTTAAGTTCTTATAATATGGAAATATTTGTGCGGTTTGTGTCCATGATATTCTCAGTATTTTTCAATACATTTATTCTTAAAAACTTTCTTGGTTGGAAACCTTTTTTGTTATTATGTTCATGAATGTCCTAAGGGTTAAGTTACAAACTTTTAAATTGATAGACCTTGGAATTAAACCTTAGTGAGGTTTCTTTAACAATTAATAGTAGTGATTTGTATTGTAACTTGTTATATTATAGGTATATCGTAGTTTAAAGATAATTAATAAATATAACATTTATATCTAATAATCTTGTACAATATTTTTATAACATTTATATCTAATAATCTTTTACAACGGCTTAGAATTGTTTCAAAAAACTAAAGTTTAATCAAATATTAACATTAAGCTACATGTGTTCTATGTTCTTTATAAGAGACCTAGAGCAATAAAGCCTAATAGGCCTTATTTCACTTTCGAATGAGAAAGAAAGCCATTTCGCGATTTAGACTTTATTTCTCATTCCAAAGTGAAATAAGGCCTAATTATTTATTTAAAATAATGGAATTAAAGCCTAATTGTAATTTATTATTCCAATAATAACATTTTTTAATATTTTTCTTTCATAATTTAATTATCATATATTTCAGCAGCTTATTTAAGTAATTAAATGTTTTCTGTTTTTTTTTGGCACATTTCACTGTGCAAGTGCGTGCGTCAGTAGTCAGTGTTTCTTCAAAATGAAATAAGTTCGACAAGTTAAAAATTAAAAAATTTCGTTTAAATTCAACATTCAAACTTATTTCACTTTTTAATGTAATAATTTTGTCGAACTTAGTTTAGTTATTAGAGTTGGTTAAAAAATCTGGATTACATCTTTTTCGGAAATATGAATATACGTAAGTATGCGGGACTCTAAAGCAGAAGGGATTTTATAGTTTGTTACAAAATCAGGATTACAACTTTTTCTAGAATATTTATAAATAATTTGGAAAAAGCTTATTTAACTCTGATTTTGAAGCCAACTCTAAAATCTCTCTTAATTACAAAGAATTTTTGAAATCATGGGGGAAAAAAATAAAATTTTCAGCTTTCCATACAAAAGTATTAAATTTTGACTGTTCTGTCTGAAATATAATAATAAATTTTGTGAAAATTTAGACATTTTTATTAAAAACAAAAAAAAAATTGTTTCGAAGGAATAAGGGCTGCTATCCCCGCGCCGGTTCGCCCGCGCCCGCGTTCCCGGCGCCGTTGTTGTTCACGGGCGCGGTAGCAGAGATAGTATTTCCAATTCCTTCAAGGGAAGTGTGAAGGGAGTTCGGGCTAAGAGAGAGGCGAAGAGTGGCTCGAAAAGGAGGGCGCGAAGGTAGTGGCTCGAAAGATAAGGCTGACCAGAATATAGAAAATTGTTTGAAGCCTGTTAAAAATATTCAGATTTTACAGTCAGCTACAAATTTGTAATTGGAATAATATAATAATAATATAATATTTCTAAAGTGAAATAAGGCCTATAGGCTTTAATTCTCTTTGAAATGAGAAATAAGATCTACAGCGAAATTTTATGAATTAGGCCTTATTTCTCAACTCAAATGTGAAATAAGGCCTATTAGGTCTTATTGCTCTAGGTCTTATTTCCCCCGCCATAATTTTACTGATAACTTACATTAATTTTATAATAAATGTCCATCTCACACATAATGTGTCTAATAATATTATTTTTTTTTGTAATAAATGTGGTTTGGAATACTATTAGATATATCCATAATCCATAAATATGGAAAATGGTTTGTATACTATACTTGTATATTATGTACATTCAATTTATTTAAAAAAAATAAAGAATTATTTTTATATTAATGAATTTTCGATAAAAAAAAATAATTTTTTTTGTTTTTGTGCTGTAAAATATTATATTCTCTTTCAATTAAATGATTTTAATTTTAATTTTATGAAATTATTCCATAACAAAGATTCTATTATATTAGAATTATTCTATTGTTTGTTTTTATTTATCTTAATAATCTTATTTATTTTGAAAACTATTTATTAATAATAATAGCAATATTAAACTTGTTGATGTACCGAAAGACTTTTAATATTAAATAAAAAGTTTGAAACCTTTTTATATTGTAATCTGATATTTTGATTTATAATGAGTATAATAAAGTTTATAAATATAATTGTCCATTAAAATATTGTAACAATGAAATTATTATGTTTTTTTATTATCTTAGATTAGAAAATTATTTATACTTACTTGTCTTGTAAATTGAATTAAACAATAGAATAAACTTTAAAATATTATCAAACTATAAATTCACTAATCTTAATAGATAGTTCAATTAGGATAAAAATAAAAAAAAATTGTATAGTTCCCATGCTCCCCAAAAAATTCTTATTTTCTTTTGAGCAATACAGTAACAGTTTTGGGTTAGTAAAATTTAGGTACTGCCTAAACTATTTTTGTTTTAGACCTTATAACGTTTGGACACAAAAATTTTGTTTTCGCAATTAGATTTGTAATGTTCACAATTAAAAAAATAATTAGTTTTTTCCTTTAGTTACGGATGAATTGTATGATCTGATATTTTTTGTGTGAACAGTGTGTAAGTGTAACTCAATTTAGTAATTTAATTTAAATGACAATGATGACAGTTCAAAATACTAATTTTTACCTTTATCAATTTTATGTTTTCCATATGTGTGATATATGAATTCAAATAGACAGAATTATATAGGATATCCCGTTACCGTGAAGTCAAAAGGAAATAGATTATTGGGTGCGTAAAAACCAGAAAAAAATTTTTATTGAAGGTAGATATATCGTTAACAATTTATGAGTTATATGGTTCGTTCTAAAAAATTTTCATTTATAAATTTTTAGTTATAGAGATGTAACTATCATAGCTACGATACAATTACCTACGTTTGAAAAGTTATAATTTTCTTTTAAACAAATTAGCTGTTAGCTTCGAGTGTTCGTTTTTAGCTTAAAATTTCATTTTAAAATTTTGTTCAGTAGAAAACAAAAAAAAATTTCCTCTAAAGAACAAATTCAAATTGAAAAAAATAAAGTTGTTTTTTGAAATAATTCGGAGTTAAAATTGAAAAGTTCCGGAATACCAATTTTAGTGGTACTAATTCAAAAGTTTTATTATAAGCTTCTTAATTTTTTAAATATTTATCCCTATATTTACAAATAATGTATCTATTTCGTAATTAACTATAATTGATATTATTATAATTTCTTTTAGTTTGGTTTTTGTAGCTAAATTTCCAAAAAGAACGCTATAAAACTTTATTTCGGAAAAAGTTTCGGAACGTTATTTTCTTTGTTTCGAAATAAAAATTTCTCCGAAACTTTTGAATTTTATTTCGTTTCGTTTATGAACCCTGATTGTTGGTGTACAATTCACGTAAAAGTTTTTTTGGTGTTCCTTATATTGTTGTCTTAAACATAAAAAATAATGTTATTATAACGTTCGATACGTTTTAGACTTTTGATAACTTTATGACTGTGTTCATTTTGTTCGTAACACAAATTGATTTGACAATTGTTTTAACCATCATAACTGTTTTTAATCATTAAAACTGTATTATAATTTTAATTTAAATAAATACTTTGTTAATTTCATACAAACCGCTGTTTTAAGCTACAAACCGATATTTTAAGCTATTCCTTGAAAAATATTGGTGGTCATTTACAAAAGACAACATTCCAAATTTAGAATTATCTTAGATTATTGTTATTGTATTGTAAATTCTGGAAAAGGAATTGAGTAAATTTCAATTCATTTCGGTCACCAAATTTTTAAAGGTTTCTATTAATGTGTATTTATAAATATAAAATTATATACATATATGTAAATGTACAAAATGAAAATTTTACATGTACAATTTTATGTATTGCTACTTTTTTTTAAACTAATAACAAAAAAATAATTTATGAATTTTTTTTTTTTTTGGAAATTGCGCAATTTAAATTTAACAATTAATTTTAATATTTTGTTTTTATTTTTTCTTTGCAATAATTTTATTTTAATTATATACTTATATAATTAAAACTAATAATGTTTTTTCCTTTGATTAAAGTGTACTCGGTAATAAATCATAGGTATTAAACCATACATAAATAACACATAAATACTAATTGAGATTAAAGAGTTCAACATTTTAACTGTATTCTCATTTACATTCTAATTTGCTAACATTTTAATTAATTATTAGCTATTTCAAACATGAAGCAATTATTATTGAAGAATATGTTATTAACAAAAAACTATAAGCAAACTATATATAACATAAAAGCAGTATGGCATGTCAACAAGTTTCTATCAAAAGACAATATTTCATTTGACTGTACGTCACTTGCTTGTATTTTCATTTCTCTGTATTGTCATATGACTGTATTGTCATATTATTGCTGTGTTTCATTTGACTGTATTTCATTTGTAACCAACTCTAAAATCCTCCCTAGTTATTTGGTTTACATGCAGTCAAATAAAAAATCGTCAAATAAAATACCAGTAAATGAAAAACAGTCAAATGAAATATCGGCAAATGAAATACAGTCAAATAACACTACAGGCAAATGAAATACAGCGGCATATGACACAATCCCCATATCAACATTCATGTTAATATTATTTTAAAAAAGATACTCAAAGATCTTGAACTAAGAATTAACTTACAATAAAGTTGCTTTGTTCTTGTTGCGGAAGTTTTTTTTTTTAATCGATTTTAATACTTTACTTGTGGTACGTATAATTTTAGTTTTTTTTTTTTTTCATTAAATTTTTTATTTAAATTTGATTTATTATTCATTATCACAACCTGAAGCCTTGTTTTTCTTATTTTATTTTTTTATTGAAAAGAAAAAATATTTAAAAAATTAATTCGAAGAAAACAAATCAAACCAAAAAAAAAAACAAAATACAGAATTCTGGGATTTTTATTAGAATTGGAATTAAAAAAATAAAAGAATTTTTAAAACTATTGTTTTTTTTTTTATTTTTTACAATATAATATTTCAACATAATAAAAAAAATTAATTTAATTAAATAAAAAACAAATTATTATTTTTTCTTTTGTTTTTGATATTTTTAATTTCAAATGTTTCAAATATGAAAATATGAAAATAATAAATTTAAAAACGAAAATATATTTGAATCTTTTGCTTTTTTTTTAAATTTAAAGGATTAAATAAAAATTAAAACAATATTTCCATTTGAATAATAAAACAATTATTAGAAATGTACTGAGTTTTTAGCACATTTCCAAAAAAAAAAATTTGAAAAAATGTGCCTAATAGTTTTACTCTGTCCGTCAGTCCTTCCGTCTGTTTACAAAACTTCTACACCGTTAAAGATAGAGAAAAACAATTTTAACCATAGGTAGGTCTCATAAAAAAATTAATTTTTTGGAACAATTTTTTTACGTAGCCCCATCCATCAGGGAACAACAGCCTCTCAAACTTTGAAAAAGCCCTATTTTTAAACGCATATATTTCATGTTCCGCCTAACATTTTTTCAATCTGAAAACGCCCTTTAAAAATCAAAATTATATATTACTAGCAGAGTACCCGGCGTTGCCCGGAGTATTTTATCGGCTTTATGAAATAAAAATTATTATTGAGTTAATATAATTTAATTAATATAGTTCATGTATTACTATGCATTTTCAGATGCTGGTAGTTAATATTCTATTTTTTATTACATTTAGTTAAATTGAATAAACAGAGCGAAGAATTAGAGACAATTCGTCTACAAAAAATCTTTAAAGGAATCAATAATCTATTGAGTACGCAATTACGGCGAAGTGAGTTTTCATAATATATTCGTTAATACCGAAACATAAAATCGCATTTCGATTATTAAAGACCATAATGTAATACATTGTTTTTCATAAGTAATGTCACTTCATGTTTTTGTTAATTATCCTTTTAAGCACATTTTGAAAAATTTGCTATTAGGTCAATCCGTCTGTTTACAAAACTTATATACGGTTTAATAAAGAGCAATGAAATATTAACTATGCATAGGTCTCTTAAAAGAGTAATGTTGTAGAACAACTTTTTTATGTACCCTCACCGTTAGAGATCCTACAGCATCGACAGCGCTTCAAATTTTGAAAAAACTACTTTTTAAATGCATAAATCTCAGGTTCTGTTTAACATATTTTTTTAATATAAAAACTACATGATTGTGTTTTACCTTTATAAATCAACCGGAATTTTTTTACGGTGACTTTTTCTAATTATGTTTTCAAATTGATTGGTTAAAAATATGTGTAAAAATTGTGTATGGATAAGAATGTAAGGTTTTCTGTTCTTTAAATATGTATGTACTCATTTTTGATTAAATACTATACAGAAATGTGAATATGTTTTCTAATTTAATTGATTAAGTTTATAGTATTTTTAAATATACGGATATTATATATGCCATATGTACATATTTCAATGATATTTTATGGAAATATGTTATACACATGCATCTTATATAGGTAAAGACCACATGTAAGTAATGCATTTCTGAATGATGACATGATAATTGTCTAATATAGGAGATTGTTTCTGTTTTTTAACAACGGCGTGTTAAGACTTAAACACAGTATTCTTAAGATACTTAATAAGGTTACTTTAATTACTGTTCTATATTAGAAATTTGCATTAAAAGGTTTTTATGGAATATTAAAAACAGTATAGATAAAAGAAAAGAGTGTTGGAAATATCTTTTTAATAATAATAATAATAATAATACAAAAAATTAGGCAGAATACTTTTAATAGGTGCTCGTGCGGAAATGGGTTAACAAATGTTAACAAACATTTTGTCATAGGCTTTATTAGACAAAATTAGACAAAAATTAGAAACAAAATTTTCTTTTAAAAGTCTATCGTACAAATGGGTTAATGTAGCACGACAAAATTTATTGAATGAGTTTGTGTGCCAAAGTGCAATATTTGTGAAAATTTTCAATTGGTTAAATCGTTTAAGCACAACAACAAAAAATGAGACACTTCTTGGCCTGGAGCCTGATGGATTAATGTATCGTAACCAAATCAACTCAGAAAGCTTTTGTTATAAAGACTTACACTTTTGTAAATTTTCAACTCAATTGGTAAAACCGTTTAAGTGCGACAACAAAGAAATTAAAAAATTTCATTGAGCTCTGGTGCCGAAACGGGTTAATTGATGATAACCAAATCATCTGAGTGAGTTTCTGTGGTGAACAGCTACACTTTTGTAAATTTTCAACTCAATTGATAAAACCGTTTAAGCGCGACAACAAAGAAATTGAAAAACTTTATTGAGCCCTGTGCCGAAACGGGTTAATGGATCGTAACCAAATGAACTCAGTCAGTACTTGTGGCAAAGAGCTACACTTTTGTAAATATTCAACTCAATTTGTAAAACCGTTTAAGCGCGACAACAAAGAAATTGAAAAAAAATTATTGAGCCCTAGTGCCGGAACGGGTTAATGAATCACAGCAAAATAAACTTGTTAAGCTTCTATAGTAAAGAGCTACACTTTTGTAAACTTTCAACTTAATTGGTCAAACCGTTTAAGCGCGACAACAAAGAAATTGAAAAATTTCATTGAGTCCTGGTGCCGAAACGTGTTAATGGATCGTAGCCAAATTATTCAAGTGAGGTTTTCTGCTAAAGAATAACACTTTTGCGAATTTTCAAGTCAATTGATTAAACCGTTTAAGCAGGATAACAAAAAAATTTAATGAACTTCGTTTTGCTCTGGTGCCCAAACGTGTTACCTGAACTTCATAAAAATTTGTTGCAGGCTTTTTTTCAGACCATAAAACCACCATACAAAATTGGACATAAATCGAAAACAAAAATTTTTTTGGAAGCCCGCCGGGCCGAACCCGGGCGACATATTGCAACCCAATTTCTTGAGTACACCCCTAAAGGTGAGAAGAACATTTGTGCAAATTTTCAACTCAATCGGTCAAACCGTTTAGGCAGAACAACGAAAAAACCAAAAAGCTTTAAAACGCTCTCGGGCCGCAATTGGTTAATGAACCGAATTGAGACAGGAAAGAACTTTTAGAATTAATATGAGTTTTCTTAGAAATTTTTTTTTGTACCAGCCCCTGTTTAAGATCTATTAGGGCTCAAAAATTGAAAATTTGCTAAATTTAAGCACCTATAACTTAAGCACCTGTACAAAGTTTTCTTGGACAATACATAAAAATTAAAGCTCCAGTAATATATTTTTACGTGTGTTAACGGTTTTTCTTACTTATATAGGGTTCCTCAAAATTCCAGAAAACTCCTATTTTCAAGTTTTTTGTGTTTAAATTGCATGAAATTTTCAAATTTTTGTAAAAGTCATAATGCTAAACAGTTAGTATTGTTTTTTGGAAATGTGCGCTTTTAAAAACCGTTGGTTTATATTCTACCTCGTTTAACATTGTTTGGACATTATTAATTTATGGGTGGAGAAAACATTACCAACTTTATTTTTCTAGTAAATATGGATATTATCATGTTCAATCAAAATCTGAATTAAATTGTTTTTAATGAAACTTTTAAATTTAAAGAACTACTGGATTTTTCTTTTTAAAATAAATAATTCTTTTTATATAAATATAAATCCTGTGTAAAATATAATCCTAAGATTAATTTTAAACCCCCAAAAATTTAAAAAAAATAAATTATATACGTATTGCTAATTCTATCTTATATTTTCATTCGTTTTTAGTAAAAAAATATAACATTTACGATTTTATTTTTCTTACAAATTTTGATTTATTAAAGACCGTATAGATATAAAAGTTTTATTATTAAATGATATAAAAATATAGTACTTATACATAAGTACCTATGCATTCTAATTATAATTCAAGTTCTTTATAAATATAAATAAACTTCATACTGTTCTTAGACATAATTCTTCATTCACATATATTTATGTACATATGTATACATATATATATACTATACAGATATGACGTGTAAATTTCTATTTCGTTATAATCAAAATTTAAAACAGAACTTTTAACAGGACACTTAAAATTAAATAATTTTTTTTTTTGTAATCAAAAAAAATATGCAAATGAAAAAAAAAAAAACGAAACATTTTACTTGTTTACATATTTCTTTCACTTTTTTATTTATTTATTTTATATTTTTTTTTTTTCTATTTTAATAAACAAAATTTCAATTCCTTACTTTTTTTTTTTGTTTGTTTTTTTCTTTACAATACATTTTTATTTTATTTTTTTATTTTCTTGCTGTCTGCCTTTCTGTTATACACATGTCGTCCTGTTTAATGAGTACATATATATACATACATATGTGAGTACATAAATGCAAGTACAAAAATAAATGAAATAAAATTAAAAAAAAAAAAAAAATTTTCTTTTTTTCCTTAGACAAATAACTGTACAAAAACAGAAATTCTGCAAAAGTTGAAAAACATAAGTTTTAATTATTTTACTAAGACTAATATTTAAAATCCTAGTTGAAAATAATAAAATATTGTCATATGTATGTACATATACATATGTAAATAGATATGCATATAAATTAAAAAAAAAAAAAACGTCTAACTCACAGCATGCACATAATCAGTTCATATATAAAAATATGTACTCTAAGTTAAATTTGTTTCTTCTCTTTAATAATATTATATCCTTGCTCGTGACCATCATCATTATTATCAATCTTGATCATGATTATCATTATAATCATTTTTTACACTATATATAGAAATAAATGGTACATACTTCATCATATTTATTAGTAACTATATTTTTATCATTAACATTATCAAAATCAATATTGGCAGTAATATTCAACACACTTTGTTTTTTTTTTTTTTTATGGTACTAAAATAACATACTTATTTATTTATATGTGTTTATGTAAGTATCTTTCTATGTATATATATGTATAATAACTAAAAGCAACAGTAAATTGTTACAGTAACAATACCAACACGAAAAAAAATTATTTATAAGGATAAAAATAAAATATAAAAACAAGAAAAAATATAATAAAAAAAAAAACAATAATATAATATTTAGAATCCACACGCATGGTGGAATATAAAAAAAATATATGTGTATGTCTGTATATTTTTATTAAATCTATACTGTTAAATAAAATACCAAATGATATCCTCCACAAAATTCATGGCAGTTACACATTAAATTAAGTATATAAACAACAAAAAAAAAAAACAATAACAATGTTATTTTAACAGATTACAGTTTTTAATGATAACGAGAATCATGACTGTAAAATATACATATGTATATGTACTTGTATAGTGACTACATATACAATGTACCAAATACATTTTTTAAGTAAAGGATAGATGAAAATATTAAAATAAAAATATGCAACAAAAATATAATTCTTTTGATTGGTAACACTGCATTCATATATGTATTTATTTTCTGCTCTTGTTTATTTCAGATAACAGTTTAACTGTAAAACTTCAGAATTAAAACAAAAACAAACAAATAATAAAAAAAATGTAAAATTTCAGGAAAAAACAATAAAAAAAAAAAAAAAATTTTGTATTTGATAAGAGAAGAGGATGAAGAGAAATGATAAAAAAATAATTTGTCTCCTACTGTGCTTTTTATTTTTAATTTTTGTTTTCTTATTCCTGTACTGAAATTTCGGTGTATTGGTACTGTTGACTACTGGTAAGTTATATTGTGTTGTATGTGGTACTATATACTATATAGTACTAAATACTGATACTGATACTGTTAAATCAACTTTATCTTATCATCAATACAGAAAGTTTTTTTATTTTCTATCAGTTGCTGGTTACATCTCGTCCTGTACGGTTCTTACAAAATTTCAGGAATAAAGAAAAATAGTAAATAATTTTTTTTTTTTTGTTTTTGTTGTATAATTAAGAAGATAAATAAAATAGAAAATTTTTGTTGGCTCGAGAATATTTATTATTGTTTTTTTTTTTTTATAAAAACAGACAAAAAAAAAAACAATCAGTGGATAAAAAATAATATAAAACTGTTGTTTTATTTTTGTTAACAGTTTAAAAGGTTACCAGAGATTCTAACTAAATAAAAAAAAAAGATATTATTAAATATTTTTTTCACTATTTGTGATAAATAAATAAATTTAATTTCGTGTTGTCAAAAAAAAAGGTGATAATATTTTTTATATAATTTTTTCATTAAAATATATTTAATAAACTGTTGGTGAAATAAAATAAAAAAAAAAAGAAAAAGTAAATTACTTAAAAATTTTGTATATAAAACATAAAATATAATTTATTTTTGAAATAAAAATTTTTTATAGAACAGAGTCAAAGTTTTTATATAAATAAAAAAATTTTATGTTTAATTTTTTTCATGTTTAAAAAAAATAAAAAAAAATAAAATAAACTGTTCACCTACTGCAGTGGATAATAAACCATAAAAAAAAAAAAATTTATAATTTTATAAAAAATATAAAAAAAACATTTTATTTTTTTTTTGTTCGGTAGAAAGTTATTTTAGAGGATATCAAAAGGATTTAAAACAAATTACATTACAATACGATGAAACAAATTTTGTTTTCCCGTTTTACTTTTTTCTTTTTTACTTAAACAAATTCCTTTAAAAAATATGCATGTATGTATATATGTAGTAATAAATTTCACATTTTACTTTTTAAAATTCTTAACGGGATAAAAAATGACGTCTTAAGTTAACTTTATACTTTACGAAGAAACATTATTATATGATTATTTTTGTTTTTTTTTTTTGAATTCAGTTTAGGATCAGTTCAATTTCCTCAGTTATTGTTGACTGTTGTTGTTGCTGTTGTTAATTCATTCCATTCGGTCGTGCGTTTAAAAATTTTATATACCTACATATTATATATTTTGGTTATAAAGTATATTTTTTGTGTATTTCATTTGTTTATTCATTTCTTGTCTTCCTCTTTTATAAATCTCAATTTTAATTCAACTTCCATTATTATTTCACCTTGTTTGTTTCATATTTTTTCCGTTATTCTTTCTTTTATTTTTTTTTTCTTTTTTTATTTGTTTGTTCCTCTCTTGTTGATTGTTTCTTTAAGTTTAATATTTTGCAACAAAAAAAGAAAATAAAAAATGGGAACAGAAAAAAATTAAGAACAGAAAAGCAAAAAAAAACGAGAAATATATGAATTATATTTTTATTAAGTAACTGTTGCTTTAAAAAAAAAAAAAAAAAAAATTAAGTAACAGAATTCCATGCCGCTTAACGTCAAATTTCATTAATAACATTGAAACTTTTTTTTTTTTTTTTGTAAAGGATAACTTAACTTTGTTTTTGCTTTTAGTTTTTTTATAATCTTATCAGTGATAACAAGGTTTCCTTTTTTCATATATACAATTTATCTTTTTCAATTTTTCCTTTCTGTTTCAAATTTTCTTTTGTTTTAATTCTGCTATTTTGTTTATACATATTATGTAGGTACATATATATAAAAAAAACTGTCTATATAAAATTAATAATAATACATTTTTTTTTGCTTTTTTTTTTTATATTTCCGATCCGATATAAAATGAGTTTTGTTTTAACAGTTATAACCAAAAGATAAAATGTTTTGTAATCAATTTACAGTATAAGACAAAGAGAAAAACAATGATAGGGGCCTAAAGATAGGGATATAGTGGAAAAAAACAGTGAGTTGAGGCGTAATTTACAAAAAAAAAAAAAATTATAATTGTAAGGAAAGTAAAGGAATTTAAATAAAAAGGGTTTTTTTTTTATCTTTTCATTCATTTTATTAAAATAAAGAATTTATGATAAGATTTTTTGGTGTTTGTTAAGTAGAAAATAAAAAGAGATGAAAAATTAAAATAAAAGAAAATAAAAATGAAGTATAATTAAATACAAAATAGAAAACAATCAAAAATCAAAAGAACAAAAAAAAAAAACGCAAAAAAAATTAATTATAAAATTAGAAAGTTAATTATTCAAAGAAAAAAAAAAAACAATTAGAACGGATCTATTATTTAAAAAGTATTATAAACAAAAACAACAACAATAGTAACAATAACTAAAAATAATTGAGGAAAAAAAGCTGAAAATTTAAAAAAATTTTTTTTTCACGGTTTCTGAAAAGTTCAAACATTTTAGCAACAAACACTATTTTATTTTTTATTTTTTCTGTTTCTAAATAATATTTTAGAATTAAAAATTTTAGAATTAAATTTTATTTAAAAAAATTGAAATTAATTTAGTGTTAAAATTCACTGTTATCTACTGTAAAAGGTTACAAACGTTATCGGGGTCAAGTGTTTTGTGTCTCCGTTCTTTTTTTTCATCTTATTGTTATGAAAAAGAAAATATAATATAAAAAAAAATATAATATATACAAGTATGTACATATATATAATATTATATAAAAATATGATGAACTCGCAGTAGTACCTATGTATGTATTTAAAAAAAAAAAACAAATATTTGTTGCGTTGCAAGAAATAGTTTAAAAGATAAGAAAATATAAATTTAACAATATACATATTAATATTAAATAAAGTCATTTGTAAAATTATTTGTATATATATTTATATGTATATACATATGGATTTTTCTAGTGAAAAATCATTTTTTTTTAATATATGTATGTATATATATATATTTTTTTTAAATTTTAATTTATTGATAACAAAGTTGTATATATAATAATAATTTCGAAGTTCATTCGAATTTAATTCTACGTTGTACGAGATTGTCTTGCAAATAAAAAAAAATATTCTTTATTAATTTATTATTATAATCATGTAGATCAATTTTTATAATATTGATTGGGGGATGAAATAAAAAAAAAAATATACATATATATGTATATAATATATATAAAAAAGACTATAAAAAGTATGAATTAAAAATTTTAATTGATTAAATAACAAGAAAATGTAAGAATTATTATTTTTTTTATAATTTAATTAAATATTTATATTTTTTTTCTGGTTTGCTGTACATAAACGTACGTGTAAACGTGTATTAAATATTATTCTGGTTTGTGATACATATATCAATTTTTTATGTTAAAGAATTGATTTTTATTAATTATTGTTTTTGTTAATTTTTCTTTTAATATTAATAAAGTATTTAACTATATAACCGAATACCGAACTGAATCAATGAATAAATTATACAATATTGTTAAAAATGTATAATTTTATAATTATAAATTGTATACATAATAGGTATATATAGGGTTTTCCAATTTGAGTGATATGATTTCTAAGTGACGTTTCGGCCATTTGTAGTATGTCATGATCTGTCATTTTTTTTCCATTGTATTCAGTAATGTTTACAATTTCATCATTGAGAGATATACGCAAGAACAATGTTTATAAATTATTTAATTTTATTATCAAAATAATCGTTCTCCAATTGCAACTTTTCGTGTGCTTTTGCCATTTTATGCAAACAAAACTGTCGATTCTGGTGCGAAGAAAATCCACAAATTACAACCATTACATTCACCTAAATTGACAGTTTGGTGTGGTTTTTTGTCTGGTGGAATCATCGGTCAGTACTTCTTTCGAAGTTTTATGGCCGAAATTGGAATACTTTTTATGGCCGAAATTGGAATAAGTTGATATTGACAACATTTGGTTCCAACAAGGTGGGGCTACGTGCCACACAGCACGTGCAACAACCGAATTATTGCGAGAAAAGTTTGGGAGAATCGATTATTTCAAGAAATTGTGACATTGAATGGCCTCCAAGAAGTTGTGATTTAACCCCATTAGACTATTTCTTGTGGGGTTATTTGAAGTCATTGGTCTTTAGCAATAACTCTCGGACTCTGTTCAATCTTTAGAAGTCAATATTGAACGTACTATTCATGACATACGACTTGATTTAGTGGAAAAAGTGCTCGAAAATTGGGTTTATCGAATTCGTTCCTGCAAAAGAAGTCGTGGAGGCCATTTGTTTTATTCAGAACTTAATTGTATCGATTGTACTTCACATTAAATAAAAAAACATTTGAATTTCCTTAACAATTAGTGTGTTTTTTTTTTCTGAAAAGAAATCATATCACTCAAATTGGAAAACCCTGTATTAATATTATAGTATTATATTCAATACGGATTATAATATATAAGTACAGTGAAAACTCCAATAAATGGACATTCAAGGGACTTGAATTTTTGTCCGGTTAAAAGAGATGTCCATTGTTGGGGTATAATAATGTGTTTCAAACGTACGGTTTTAATTTATCATTTTAATAGGCTTTAATCAATTTCATATATATTTTTTATTCACTTAAAATTAAATACGAGTATCAAAAATTTATTTTACAAGTTTTTCTTTTATGTATCTTTTTGGAAAAAAGTTAAAAATATTTGATTATTTTAATTTTTCCTTCAATAATTTAATCTTGTCAATGTTAAGCTCTTCTGGATTCAAAAAACTTTTTATTTTTATTTATATTTATCCCACTTTGCTATTCAGATCTAATAATATCTTTATTTTTCGATATTTCAGCTGCTTGAGATTTACCTATTCCAAATTTAAATATTAAAGCCTTCACTGAAAGTTTGTCTTTTTCTGAGCAATTAATTATCTCCATTTTTCTTTTAATGTTTAAATTTTTTTTTTTTTTTTTGCTGGCGTGTTGTCCAAAATTAAATTAACATACACGTTATGAATAAAACTAAAATAATTACTACTTGTTGCCATCAAAGCGTAATTTTTTTTTTTTTTTTCATTAAAATTTAAGTGGAAATTTCCCAAAGTTTATTTCATAAGAAAGAACAACTTGTAAAAACAAATGCATGCATAAGAAAAAAATCTTTTATATGACAGTTTATTAGAATTATGTGTCCGCTTACCCGAAATTTTAAACTTCTAAAAGTTCAAATTTTACTGTCCTCGTCCGGATGTGGTAAAGTTCGCTTAATTTTTTAAATTTTAATTTAATAAAAAATCACCTTCATCAGTGGGAGAACCTATATATTGTATAAAAAGTTGTGGTTAAGTATCTTTACGATTTATGCAATGATGATACTGCTCTAAATGAATAAGTTTTGAAAACTTTTTGAGTCCATGTCCGACAGTTCATTTAAATCTTGAGAAAAAAAATTTTCGGGATATTTTAATATTTTATTAGATAGACTGAGACGGGTGCAAAAAAAATGTTATATATATTTCTATAGTATTAATTCCATTACAAAAATTCTAGTTGAATTCCAACTTCAAATCCAAAACCGCACCTTAAGTCTAATTAGTGATCTATTGGTTCATGTAACCTTTACTCCATTTACCTTACATTGAAATATTGAAACTTTGTATCTCTTTTAGATATCTTATAGGTAATGATGTTTTTGTTCTATTGAACTAAAATCTATCTAATGAAATGGGAAGCATTCTTAAACAATTCGAACGCATTACAAGACAGGCTTAAAGTGCCCATTTTAACAACACGAAAATTTGTGTCTAAAAAATTGTTTAAGGAAACTTATTTATTGTGATAACCGTTAAAATTAAAACATGCTGCAATGTTCAATCCAATCTTTTTTAGTCTGATAGATATGTTTACTCTAATAGATATATATATATACAATTTGCTACTTTTTAAAAAGAACTTTTTCAGATTTATCTGCAATCTATCTTCTAACTCTTTTCTATCATTCTATTTCCCTCCAATTCCTTTCCTACTTACTTACCAAACCAATTTTAATTTTGTATTAAAGAAACTTTTCTTATAGTTTGAATAGCGTGCAAAAAAAAAGTACTAGCTTTTTAATTTTAAAAATTGACCCTGCTTTCCGTAATGTCGATTGAGCTGCAACCATCAAAAATTCAATTGTCGTCGAACTTTCGGTCATGCAGTTAACAAGTGTCATTCTTTCGGTTATGCAAAAAAAATCGAAGTGTCAGTCAAATTTGTGCATATAAAGCAGGATAAAAATTTATCATTAGTTGTTGATTTTTGGTGTGAACAGTACAAAAGGAAAAATATAATTTATATATTTTTGTTGAAATGGATTCTGATTCTGAAAAGTAGTGTAGTAGTATTTTTTCTTGTGAAAAGTTAATTACCTGTATTTTAAAATTTGAAACATAAAAAAGTAATTGAAATAATATATATCTCGTAAGTAATTGATGTTTTTAAATTTAGATGGTCTTCCTTATTCTTATCTTTATTATATATATTTATATATTCATATATAATTTCCCAAAAATAATATTCTGTGGCTTTTAAAACATGTGTATTAATATTGTATCTAAATTTTTAATTTTTCCTTACTTAATTTCAGAACAACCAAAAATATAAAAATTAAGCACACTAAACAAAAAAATTATGTTTTTTGTTCGGTAAGATCATAAATATAATATTAACTAGTTAGGCAACATAGAAAAAATATTTCAGCCACTTTTTGAGTAACAGCTGTTTTTACATTATTTAGTTTCTGCCGCAAATTATTCCGCTAAAAGAAACTTTCGCACTTTTTATATTTTTGAATTTTATATTTTTTTTTTACAGAAATTAAAATAAAATAAAAAGTGAAATAGTTAGTCAGAAGTGTCTGTAATAAAAAAAATAAATAAATAAATAAATGTGTATAAATAATATAAAAAATAATATAAAATATCTGAAAAATAAATAAATTTGTATAAATAATATAAAAAAATAAAAAAACATATAGAGATATAGAAGTAATTATTATTAAATCAACAATTCGCGGAGTTTGAAGAAGGACACCGAATTTTCAGTGAGCACTTTAAATGTTACAATTTGTTGGTGAACAATGAGTTTAATAAGTTGATAATATGGAATTGAATCTTATTTTGCTAAATGTTGTTAAATGTGGTTAAATTTCTATACTTAGATCAGAATAATATTGAACACTTTTTCCAAAATGCATACTGTTAGATGTAAATAAATATAAGTACTGTGAGATGTAAATATTTGATTTTAGAAGAAACTGTTCTATATGCTTTAACGCATAAGTTGTACAAAATGTAAACAGCTGTTTTAGAATTAGAGTAAAACATATGTTAATTTTGGCTGAAAATGGTTGAATAGGAAATACATTAGAGTGTAAGAGAAGCTGCCAATCTATATTTTATTATATCTATGGGTAAGATAGCTTGACGTCACGTCAAAAATTTGCAAAAGTCTATTTGACATTTGATTAGTTGAATCAAAATCGAATTAAAAATCATTTGACTGATCGTCATTTTACATTACCGAAAGCAGGGTGAAATTGATTTGAATATCAGGGGCAGATTTTGTGATTTTTTATGTTGATGTTTAAACAATGCCTAGGTATATATAAAAAAGAAAAAAATGGGTGCGTAAAATAAGATTAAAAAAATATTGTTGTTATTATTATAAATCGAAAAACGTATATAAAAAAAATGATTTAAATTATTTTGCTTCAAACAAATCAGTTCTTTTGAATTCTATGCTGTTCTGCTTTCATGAAATAAATGCTACACTTTTTTAATTTTGTAAAGGAGAATGATGTGCCTTTTTCCATTTTCTATAAGATAAGATATAAGAAATTCTTAAATTATAAAGTGTAGTTTTTTTTTTTTTTTGTTTGAATAGAAGTGAATTTAAAAGATATTTTTTTTATTCTGATCCTGTACTTATTAATTAAATTTTAATTTGCCATGACTTTTCATTTTTGCAGGAAAATTAAAATTAAAGTTATAGAATATTTTTATATTAAAATTAACTTTTTCCACAAACTTTCCACAAAATTGAAATTTAATCCTGATTAAGAGGATTACCTACTGTTTTAGTTTTTCTAATAATTTTTCAATATAAGTGCATTTAGGACCATTGCCCACAATGAAAAATTCATTATTTAAAGAAAAATAAAAAAAGGTTGATAACGTTTATTAATTTTGGAAATTTTTAAATATTTATTTTATAAAAATAATAAATACTTTTACATACATATATATTATTAATATATATTATGTAAACATAAATATACGTATATGTAATTCTTTACAAATGGAAAATTTTTCCGATTTTTTCTTTGTCATTTTTAATTAATATTAATTACTTTTGTAATTTATATCAAAAAAGTTTTAAACTTCATTAATAAATTAATTCATTGATTTATTTTTCTATATAATTTTTATTAAATTTTATATAAGGATATCAAATAATAATATGTTTGTATATAATATATTATGTAAATATATGTTATACAATGGTAAATTTTGCAAATAAATAGAAAAAAACATATTTTTAAACTTTTAAAAATTTTTTCTTTTTGGTTTACATACAAAAAAAATTTTTTTTTTTTTAACAATTACTTTCTATAGAATAAAGGATGTGTTTTTGTAAAAAGAAAAAAAATAATGTATTTAAAATTTTTTTATTTATTAGTAATGTTAAATGAAATTTTATTAGAAATGTAAAAAAAAAAAAAAAAACACAAAAAATCTCTGAATAATGAACAGAACAAAGATCCAATATAATGAACAGAAAAAGATCCAATTAAAATTGTGTTAATTAGATTTTTATTAGGTTGAAAACATGTTAATCTCATATTACTAATATTATTATATACATTTTATTTTATAAATAATAAATCTACAACTAATATACTTATATATATCTATTTAATTTCTTTTAATATTCATTTAATTAATTTCATTTAATTTTAAAATTTAATCTTTACTATAATTAATTTTTATTTTACTTTTAAAATAATAAATTAATTTTGAAACCTAAGTACTTATAATTGAATTTGAGGTTATATTTTTAGTTTTTATAACATTTATTATTGGGATTACTGGAGAAAATATTATTATGAGACATGAAAAAATGAGGAAGAGGTTATAGTTGACTGTGTCAACTTTAGGATACCTGTACGAAAATAAGTTATACTGTTACCATAAAATTTAATCATCTTTTATAAAATTTCAGATATTATGTGCGAGTTAATTAAGTACCAAGATTAATGTATGTTAATGTATGTGGAGACGTATGATAGCTCCTTGAATCTGTTGCGCTAGAGCAACCAAATTTCATAGAAGTTTTTGTCATGAAATTTGATTTCTTTTTACAAATTTTCAGATATATAAATTTTAAAATACACTGAGTTATTTTCATATAAAAATAGGGGTTGTATAATATTTACTTAAGCGACTTTACTTATTTTATTTTGCTAGAACAACCAAATTTCATAGAAGCTTTTGGCATAAAATTTGATTTCTTTTCCCAAATATTCGGATCCCTAGCTTCAATAAACACTGAATTATTTTGATTTAACAAAAGAAAATATATGACAGCTACTCTAAGCTATTGTTTTAAATCATTCAAATTTTACACAAGTTTCATTTTAATCCAAATTTTATACATGCCATGAAATTTAAATTTTTTTCATAAAATTTTAGATCCGTATTACATTTCAATAACGAAACTAACAATTTTACAAAGGTGAAATGGTACAAAGTTTAAGATTCTAAACTCTTTTATTTTGTGAGTTATCGTTCGAATGGATGGGCGGAGGTACATGGCTTATAATTGACTCAGAATAATTAATGCCAAATTTATTATAGCTTACTGAGAACTATAACTTGTGTACTAAGTACTTTCTGAGTATGAAAACTGAAACATTAAAGTGTATAATTAAAAAACAAAATAGTGAAAGTAAATACAATTTTTTTTATCACTATATACGCTTAAATACGAATCAAACAAACAACTAAAACATAAATTTTATATATAAAACATATCTATCAAACATTTTTTTTTTTTTGCCTGTAAAAAAATATAGCGAGCTAAATATCATTAATTTGCAAAAATGTTATTTAGTCAATTTTGGCCGAATATCGACGATATATTGCAGTTTAGGCTATAAACCTTTGAAAAATCAAATATAAAGAGATGTAAAAAAAATTTGTAAAAAAGATTTTGCCTATCACTCCTATACATTACTATTTATTTACTATCATTTACTACAGTATATATAAAATCTCTAATAAATAAAAATTGAATAAAATTGAGTTGAATTAAAAAACGTTTATTTATGTAAACTAATTAATTTTAAATAAATCTTTTTTTTTAATTATTTTCAATATTATTTTGATTTAATTGTAATTCAATAAGTAGTACTTAAACTAATTAGTAAATTTTTCTTAAAATTTTCATAAAACTTTCTATTATTTTTTATATATTTATTTATTTATTTCTTTTTAACTTTAATTGCTTAATTATTACAGGGTGGTTCAAAGTTGACTGACTGCTGTATATTTATATTTTTTTTTAAATTTTAATCTTAGATTAGAATTATAACTTTTATTCCATTTTTTGACATATTTATTTATACTCAAAATAACTTATCTTTTAAATGGGAACTGCCATTTTATTCATGATTAAATAATTTATCATAATTTGATATTTTTGTACGAATATTTTACTTCAGAATTCAGAAACTTGTAAAATTGTTTGTATATTTTTTCATTTTTAGCTGTACCTTTAAATATAGCCTCACAAAATAATAAAATTTCATAAAATTAATCAAAAGAAAAAAAAAAAAAACAGAAAAATTAAAAACATTAAAAACGTAAAATGTGATTACGATTTTTAAAATTTGTCAGTTAAAGTAAACAATTCGAACTTTTGATCTAGATCTATTGTCCTTCCCATTTTATTATGTGTTGTATTGTGAATTTCACCTCGATTTATCATGCTTCTGTCAGCCCCACTAACTGCCTCCAAGAAACTAAAGATCTGTAGAGATTTTATTGGCGACAGTTCAGTCTGATTAGTCAAGCTAAACTGGTCAAAATAATTTCTACAAACAACATCTAAACAACATCTAAAACAAAAAACAAATTTCAATTGAAGATTAAAATTATAAAAGTTACATTTATTGTACATCAGTTAGCTCAATTTAGACCACCCTGTAGTTTATATTATTTCTTTTATAACTTTAGTTTCTTCATATTGTAGAAATATCTATTATAAATAATCCAAAAAAAAAATTTATTTTACTTTTAAAACTGAGATACAACGAGTTATGTAATTGTCACAGAAAATAATAATATTTTAATAAGGACATAATTAAAATACAAAATTTCTCTTTAAAATAAAAAAAAAAAAAAAAATAAAATAAACTTTTATTCAAACGGTTAAAAGTTATTTTGTATAATTAACAGCAAGTAAAAAACATTAAAAAATTTAATTAAATTTAAAAATAATAATTTTATATTCTTCTATTACAAACCAAAAAAAAAAAAACAAAAAAAGAAATGATTAATTAAAAATGAAAGGAAACATTCTTTAACATTTTAATAACCATCATTATTTTTAAATCACTTTAATTTTTTTTTTATTTTTATTTTTGATTCCTTTTCATTATCATTTTAAAAATCCTTGAAATTAAATTTACTTTCAAAAATTTTTAAAATTAAGTAAAAAAAAAAAAAAAACAATCTAAATAAAAAGAAAAAACGAAACAAAATAATAAATATCCTTTTTAACAAAATTATCCTTGTTTTTTTTTTGTTTTTTATTTTGAAGTAAACATTTAAAAATATTTTTTTAAGAGTTTAAATAAATTCGACACAACAATAAAATTAGACATTTTTAGTATAATTACAATAATTAATCTACATATTATATATATATGTATATGTATATGTGTATATATATATTTCATGTTAAAAAAAAATAAATCTGAAATAAATATTTAAAAGATATCACAACAAATTACTAAAATGTTTATATATATATCTAATATGTATATATAGATGAATATAGGAATGTAATTATTTATGTATATGCAAGTAGTGGGTATATATAATTATTGTATTATATTATAATCTACTACATTTTTTTTTTTTAAATCTCTTTATCTATTTATTTACCAATCTCTTTATTTTTCTCTCTTAATTTTATTTTTCCCGTTTTATTTCTATTTAACTATATATATATATTTTTTTTCTATAAGGGGCTGTTGAAAGAATTTTTGTTGCCCCCAATTTAGCTCGTTATATAAATTATCTAATTAACACCATTCGATTTATTTATAAAAAAAAAAAGAGCAGAAAAAAAAAATAGTAATAACAAAAGTAATAAAAACGATAGCAACAAAATTATACTCGTAGAATGGAACTTTAACTATATATAGAGAAGATTAAATTTTAATAAGGTAAACAGTAAATATACAATAATATATACATTTATATATGTTATTATACCTACTTAAATATTTAAATTTATATTTATAGTATAATAGTATAGTATAAATAAAAACATGAATAAATAAATATAAAATATAATAAAATGTGTAGTGGTTCAAATATTTTATAATTTGTTATCTTTAAAAATGTTTGGCATTTATTTAGAAAAATCATGATTTATTTATCTTTTTTTTAAAAACAAAATGCTGCCAATTGATTTTGTAAAAATTATGAAGTTTAAAATGTTTAATTAACATGATAAAATTTTATTACATATATAAGTACTCAGTCATTAGAAGACAATGAAGAAATTTAAAAAACAATAGTTTTTGAAACATTTACACCTCTTAGATAATCATTTCTTTTAGGATTTTTCTTCTTTTCTTTCATAATATTATGTTAGTTTTCATTAAATTTTCTTTAGTCTAAACCTAATGATTACGTTAAACGAGTTAGAATTCCGAGCTAACCATTAAGTTAGTTTTAAAGTTTGACATAAAGTTTGCTTTAAGTTGGTTTGGTAAGGTTGGTTTGTTAAGTTATTTGGGCATTATACGAAATAAGTATGTACTCTGATTGAAGTTTTTAATATTTTTTAGGTTATTTGTTGATAATTGATGACTCATAGATTATAAACAAGAGTTGATAGTAACTAAAATACCCTTTTATTTCTTCTATTCAATTGATGTCAATACGAAATTGATTAAAGTGTCAAATTTTGAATATGCTACCCTATATGTTCATTCTTTTTAATAAGAAAAATTGCCCATTGCAGTGATTTAAAGATTAAAAGAAAGAAAAATTAATAGAGTAAGTGATTAAAAAATTCAAAAAAAAAAAAAAAAAAAGGGAAGGAATGTTACAAAGAAAACAAAAAACTTGATTATTTTTCTAAAATGATAAACCAAAAAGTATATTATCCTTACGGCAAAATTACATCCTATATCTAACTCTTTCTTTTTTCAATAACCTTTAAATTCATCTTATTTTAATATTTTATCCCTTAACTTTTAAATTCATATTTAAATTACTGAAAAATCAGGGGACAATTCAATGTTAAATGAGTTTTGATGACATTGAACAAAAAAATAAAAAAAAAACAAAAAAAAAGCAAAATAATAAAAAAATAAAATTATTTTTTTTTTTTTTTGTCATCAAATGAATTTTGATTTTTGATGGCATTTTCAACTCCATCTTTTTTTTTTTATTATCTACTCATCATTCGCTTTATGATCTAATTTTTTATTCATAAAGAGAATTTAAATAAGAAAAAATGGCGTTAATAAGGAAGGACTAAACAATATTGAAAAGAATACTTAAATAATAAAAATACTAATAAAAAATAAAAAAAAATAGGGTAGTTAAATTGATTAAAGAAATTAAAGCGAAGAACAGAAAGGAAAAAAAAATATGAATATTAATTAATAATTAATTATAAAAAAAAAAAAAAAAAGGTTAATAAATAAAATTATAAGGAAAAGATGAAAAATTATGAAACTAATCTTCCAGAAAACAGACAAAGATCTTTTCTGTCATGATAAGCTATTTTTGTTTGGTTTTTTAATTTTTTAGATAAAATTAAAGAATTTTATTGAGTTGAACTGGTAAATATTAGGTAGCTCATTAAATACAGTTAATTTTTTGTTTTTTTATTTAGTAAAATGTTTAACTTAGTTTCTTCTAAGAAAACATGCAAAATGCTTTCCTTTAAAATTTTTTAGAAAATTGTTTTTAGTGAGTCATTTTAACTTACCAAAAACTGTGAATGGAGGTCGTGAAAAAGAATTTTATAGTGCCTTTGAAAAGTTATTGATGAGGTAGAAACCTTTTGTGAATCTATTAAATAACAAAAACTCTTTGATGGGATTAAATTATGGGTATATTAAAACAGTCTCTATTCTATATTACAATTCGTTTTTATACAACTCAAAGAACCATTGCATATTTAAAAATAAAAAAAAAAAAATAAATTTTTTAAAATTACAATTAGCTCTTGGCTAATTGTACTAAAACGAATCTGTTATTATGATATATTCTCTTGCTTATCGATTATTTAAATTAATTTTTCCTCTTTACTTTTAATGAGACTTAGCCATTTATTAATATAGATATTCTTTCTTATTCTTTCTTTGGGATACTGATATATTTTTTTGTGGGTGTATTAGAATTATCAGAGTATATAAAAAGAATACAAAATTTTCACTACATAAATATGTACTAAGTATATATTATTATTCTTTAATGTATCAAAATAATGGTATTTTGTTTTTTTGTCATCAAAGAAGAATCAAATGTATGACTTTTAAAATGTAATTGACATTTAAAATGGTATAAACCACTTTAGTAAATAAAATTCATTTTAGACAATTTTACATTCATTTCAATTATTCTGTTAATTTTCAATTGTTTAATTAAATTTAACTAAAAATTAAAGATTATTTTATCTATATAATTACTTAATTTTATATTAAATCAGAGATAATTAAATATTATCTTAATTAATGTAATTTCTTTTAAAATGAAAACATTAGAAAAATAATATTAATTATGGTTAATTACATGGTTCATTTGAATTTTATAAATGCACATTATATTTTATATTTATATTAAATGTAATCTTTTATCAATAGATATAATACTTAATCGATCAATTTGGATAAACGAAGAAGAGAACCAATTAAATGAAATGAATTATATGTATAAATCTGATTTTTTTTATCAACCAATCAAACATATATTTAAGAGGTGTTAAAAACGATAAATTAATTTCTAAATTGCTTAACATCAACAAATTCTTCTCTATATCTTTTATAATACATATATATATATATATATAAGTCTATATTTATACAAAAAAGGTCAAAAATCTGTTAAAGAAATTTATCTTTGTAAATTAACTACATTTTTCTAAGAAATTTATTTCATCCTAAATTTTGTATAATTCATCCCAAAAGGAATAAAATAACCAAAAATCCACAAAAAAAAAAAAAAAAAAAATTGAAAGGAGGAAAA
Organism: Poecilobothrus nobilitatus; assembly: GCA_947095535.1. Classification (NCBI taxonomy): domain Eukaryota; kingdom Metazoa; phylum Arthropoda; class Insecta; order Diptera; family Dolichopodidae; genus Poecilobothrus; species Poecilobothrus nobilitatus. The sequence continues at coordinate 240,389,872 of OX352774.1, read as the reverse complement.
ACTTAAAGAAAATAATAATAACAAAAAAAAAAATAAATAAACAAAAAAAGAAAACAAAACAGAGGCAAAAGAAACAAAAAAAAAAAAATATATGTAAGAAAAACGGAAATTATAAACGTGAAAATAAATCTGCATAATGTTTTTACCAATACAACCGTAGAATATTAATAAATCTGTTCCTATGTTTTACATTTTTGTTATTTTTATTTATTTATTTTTTTTTTATTCTAAGATCAAAATACAAACAAAATATCCTGAAACCTTTCAGGAAAACAAAATGACAAAAAAAAAAAAAGAAAAAACAACAAAAACAAAAATATAAATAAAAAAGTTCATTATTTACTTAGTATTCAAAATAATCTCACTCCGAGAAAAATCACTATTAATAAATATTTAAAGACTACCAGGTAGGTATATCTAAATCTAAAATAACAACAATAATAACTATAGAAATAAAAAGTAAATCAAATCAGGATATAAAAAAAAAAAAGAAATAGAAAAAGATAGAATGATAGATCGAGATAGCAAAAGGACAATTATATGTAGTTATATATCGAAAAAGACGGGTCAGGTTCAATTTGAATTCTAAATTAGTAGGTACCTATATATTATTTATAATTACATTTTTTTTTTTCCTTTTTTTGTTATTTAATTTTAATGTAGAAAAGATGTATAAAGGTTACCAAATGATATGAATTGAAAAAAATTTATTAAATAATTTTTTATATTGTTGAATTTTTTTTTGGTTTTAAATTTCAGAAAAAAATTGTTTACTTATAAAATTCTATGAAGCATTTAGTAACTATTTTTAAAGGCTGTCACTTTAACATAATAGGTCTGTTCACATTTTTAACATAATTTTCAAACATTTACTAGAAAATCCCCTGTGCAATTGCACAATTTCTATATATTCAAAAACATTTACGTTATCTGGCTCCCTTACTACCTACTTACTACTTGTATTAAGGGAGGGATTATTACATGTATTTTTTTAGCTTAGGTACATTAAATACCTAACTAAAATAACTTATGGATTTTTAATTTAATTTGAATTTTTTATGTGGCAGTCAAATTTAAAAATTAAAAATTTGCTTTAAATTTTGTGTCGAAAGTACTTTTTAAAAAGTAAAAGTTTGTGTCTCTGATAAGACTTTTAGTCGAAGATTTGTGTCTCTGATAATAAAATTTTTAAATTATTAAATAAATATACAGATATATCATCATTGCCAGTTTAGTTTATATTCAGTGTGAGTGGTTTATTATAGATCTGGCCAACATCTTGTATGTATAATATTGTGTATATTATTAGAAATTCAATCATTAATTCCTGTGTATTATATTATCTGATCTGATTAATAAATCTTATTTTTTCCATGGCTAACAATATTGTTAATGGTCTAATAATAAATTAGTACAAAATTATGAATCTTTTGTGAGAGAAGCCTTCTAAAATGATATTTTCTATGTTATTTTTTTTTTTTTAGGAAAAATATCCATTTCTATAATATTTGGTAAGTTCCAGACTTCTGTTATGAAATATAATTATTTAAGTCTGCCGAATTTTATATTAATAAAAAAATTTCGAATATTTTATGTTATGTTTTATGATAAAAATCTAAATTTCAGCCTAAATGAACAAAACTATTTTAAAGTCTGTTACGAAGCTTTTACCAGCTTTTATACTAATGAAAACAAAATCAAGAATAAAATCGGCCTATTTTTTTTTTCTTATAAATATGAGACTTACTATAAACTTTGCTCTTTTCACTTTCAGGCGTTTTAATTTTATTAAGAGTACCTATTTTTATTTTTTTTTTTCAAAACAAAGATTGAAAACGCCAACAGAAGATTAATAATTTATTTTTAATTTACCGCTGCGACCAGTTCATAATGGATGTGGCGGTCAAATTTAAAAATTAAAAATTTGCTGAATTTATTTTTATTGAAAATGTGTTTTTTAAGTATGTACTTCTCCTTTTTTGACTGTACTAACTTTTAATGAACGGTTTGTGTCTCTGATAATACTTCTAGTGGAAAATTTGGTCTCTGGTAATAATATTTACTAAATTTATTTATATTTTTAATTAACGGTTTGTGTCTCTTGATAATACTTTGAGTCAAAGATTTGTGTCTCTGGTAATAAAATTTTAAATTATTAAATAAATATACAGAAATATCATCATTGCCAGTTTAGTTTACATTCAGTGTGAGTGTTTTATTATAGATATAAAATATATTTTTTTACATGTTGGCAAGGTCTCGCCAACATCTTGTGTATTATCGTATTATATTATAGATGTAAATTTTCGCAATAAAAACATTCGCGTACTGAGAAAATTTAAGTTGTATTTAAAAAAAAAAAAACTTAAACTTAAAAATTTAAAAAAAAAAAAGAAAAACGTGTAAAAAATGGACGACTTCTCTTTTTAAAATTTTTACAAATAAAATTTTTATTTTTGAAAATTTATTAAAAGTTATTTTTTGTTATTGTTGCTGTTTTTACTGTCATTTGTAAATAAGCAAAAGAACGTAAATTAAGGAAATTTAACAAAAGAAGTTAAACGAAGAACTACAGTAAATTTAATTACATTAATAACATTAACGTTTCGTTTCGTATTTAATACTTTTTTTACATTTTTGAATCAAAAAGTTTCTAAATTATAATTTCTTTTGTTTAATCCGCTTTTGAAGTAGGTAAACACAACACAATGACAATTTATGACATTTATTAAAATCTTGTAAATTTTTGTAAAAAAAAGCCTTCGCGTACTTGTTTTTTTTTTTTTTTTTTTGAATGAGAGCATTTTTTAATTATTCTCACAAATTTCAATGCCCTTTCGTTTGTAAATTTTTGCAAATAAAAGTACGCGGACATACCTAATATTATCTTAAATAACTCAATAAGCTCTTTAGGAAAAAGTTACATTATGAGTTATAAAAACATATTATTTTAAGTAAACTGGCAGTCCTAATATCATCAAGGTGTTCTTATGGCTACGTACATAATCGTCCAAAACTAAAACTGAAGAAATGTCCATAAAAAATGTACCTAACAACAACTTTTGACCATTTTTCATTCAATTTTGGACTTTATTCTTTTCCAAGGGCGATAAAAAAAACCCAAAATATTAAAAAATAACTCTAACAAATGTTTTGGATGATTATTCGTTTTCTTTAAACATATATAAACATTTTTACCGCTAAGAAAATGTACAAAAATTCCTAGCCACGTGCCGCGTGCTTAGTTATACTATAGATCCAGCCAGTGGTGTAGTAGTTAAGACATCGACCTTTCATAAATTAATAAAAAATAATATAGATTTATTCTTATAAATATGTACTGAGTATATATAATATAATTAAATTAAAAAAATAAGAATTATGTGCTTATAAATTATAATTAATATATATTGTAATAATAAAATAATAATAAAACATAATTCTAGTATAAGATAATAGATGGCGTAGAAATAAAAGAAATGTCTTATAGTCTTATACAATTGCTACAGCCGAGTAATCAACGGCTTAGTGAAATTAATGATTACCGAAACTGAAGCTTATAGTCAAATATGAATTATAAATGACTTAGTGGATTGCCTATGCTACTTATAAAGAGTGGCAAGGAAAAACAAAAATGTTTAACTATAGAGAACATGTACTTGTGACTTTTTAAAGACAAGTGCTTTTCATTTTATTAAAATTAAAAAGAATTTTCCATTTTTATTATTTAATATATATAATTTAATATTTTTGGTTGATTTTTAATCCTTATTTTTTTCTTTAGTTTTTTTTTTGGTTTGTTTTACATTCATTTTTTTTTTTTAAGTAAGTACTTTTGTTTTTTTAAAATGAAAACAAACCCCTTTAGGTGATTATTCATTTTTGATTTTTGGGCGATTATGTATGCAGCCGATTTCATACAATTAAAAATTACAATATATTTCCAAATTGAAATTCATATAAAATATCTTTTGAATTTTTTTTTTTTTATATATTTTGAATGAATATAAAGCGTAGCGCGTTTTAATAATTCACTAACGTTTTTATTTTATTTTTTTATAAATGCCATGAAATTAATTTCCCAGTTAATATTAAAGATATTAACAGAAGAAATGTAGAAAGCAGAAATATATGAAAAGTACCCAGAATATATGTTTTTTTTTTTAAGTATTGCAAAAAGAAAAAAAGCATTTTTCACATTCTTTTAAATATTTTTTTACTGAACAACGAAACAAAAAAAATATTAATAAAAAACTTTTCCATTTTAAATTATATATTATGCAGAAATTAAATTTCAGTTCATTTTTATCTTTATTATTAGTAATAATAAAAATAAAAATAAAGCAATATAAACTTCTTTAAATAATTTTTTTATTTTTATTTTAATTTACTGCTTTTTGTTTTTTTAATTATTTTATATTATTTATTTTTTTTTTGTTTGAATTGTCTTAATATTGCCCAAAAAATATTTTAAATTACGTCAATTTAAAGAGTACCGTTAATTTATGGCACAGTAATAAAAACCAAAATAAGAAAAACCAAAAATATCCGATTTTAATTTTTCAAAAACACATAAAAAGAAAAGAAAAAATAAAATTTGCTTTTTTTTATTTTTCACTTTTTGATTTAATTCATTTGACCGTAGTTGAAAATTTTCCACATCATAACAGTTTAGGTAAAAAATTTACAGTTAAATGAATGAAAAAAAAAAACAAAATATTTGAAATACAAATATATACAAAAAAAAAAAAAAAAATCCCTTGTGGTTATCATTTTGGTTTTCATTTTGTATTCATTATTCCCTTCTTTTTTCCTCATTAAAGAAAAAAATTTGTTATATTATTTCTTGGGATGGGCTGGGTTTAGTGAATTTTTGAATAAAGAATAGTTGTGGGTCAAAAAAGAGTTTTTATGATCGGGAGCAATGTAATCATTTAATACTGTCATAATTTTGATCATTTATGCTAAGTTAGTTATAATTATAGGTTTATTTAATATAATATTTAATTACAGTAAAGTCTTTAGAATTGATAAATTTTCAAATAGTACTTTCTGAAATCAATAGTTTATGATTAACTGTATAGTTGACTGACACTAGTCAAATCGATTATAGTTATATTTAATATATAGTACATAATGTTGCCTGTAGGAAATGACGATATTATTTCGAGAATATAATAATGTAATAATAAATAATAAATTATGTATATTATATAGATATACTCTTAAATGGGAACAGGACAGTTGACAACTTTCACTTGACAACTGGACATTTGATTAGAGGACATTTCGCAAAAAAGATACTTAAAGGACGTTTAACAATTTTAACAAATGTACATTTGGCAACATGAATATTTGACTACTTCGACATTTGGCAACTTGAACGCTTAACAACTTTTACAAGTAGACATATCACAGCTTTTAACAATCAAGAATTTAATTTTCTGCTCTATAATGTCATTATCTCTTTCATTGGCTGGATGAATCTGTGTCAAAATAATTAATATCAAAAAAATAAACTTCATTTTTAAAAAAAAAATTAGTTTAAAATAAATTTTGTCCAAATGTCCTAATGTTAAGTGTCCCATTTTCCCATATATCTTTTTTTTAAGTGTCCATTTTGCTAAATACCGTTTTTTAAACTGTCTTTTTGGTGAAAAAGTCCACTGATCAAATGTCCAGTTGCTAAATGAAAGTTGTCAAGTGTACTGTACCCCTTTTAAATATGTGTACATTTTTTTTTTGAGAAATTTATGTTTATACTCCCTTTTTTGTTATCCGTTCTGTTTTAAAGGTGTGATTTGTTGAAATGGTTATGAATGTTTTTCTAACATCATCACGATTACAATATTTTATTTCTTTTTTTTTGTTGTTTTTTTTTTTTATTTTTTGTTTCTGCGATTAATTTTTATTTTGTTTCAGTCAATTTGAGTTTTTCGTAATTAATGTTTTGCAATTTATTTCATTTTATTTCATCATAAATACAGTTAAGAAAAAAAATAAAAAAAAAAAACAGAGCTAACAAGTAAAATAAAAGGAAGTAAATTTTTATTTTATTTTATTTGTTGGCTTTTCTTTCATTACTCCTTAAAAGTTGATGTTAGGTAACAGAAACTGAGCACGGTAAATAAATAAATGAATAGAAGGAGAAAAAGAACAGAAAATATTAGGGATTAATTTTATGTGAGATATTTAGTTTGCGTATGTTTGTTAAGTATTAATGTATGTACGTATATAAACAAAAAAGAAATTATTGTGAATGGTCAGTCATTTATAGACTGTTCATTTATACCGCAAACAAAAACATATACATAATATAATACATTGAAACTGACCATTATCAACACATTCAGAAAAGAAAAATAAAAACAAAAATAAGAAAAAAAAAAATAAGAATTGTTTGTCTGAACAGATTTTTAAAGCAGATGATGATTTTTTTTTTTTTTTTTGCTGTATTTATTTCTGTTGATTCTTTGTTTTTATTAAGTGACCAGAATTACAATTTTTATTTCTGCTTTTGAATGATTGTATATTATGGTAAAATTAAATTCATTTGGGGATGAAAGAATAGGATGGTTAACTTTTGAATTGTATTCTTTATTTTCTTATTTTGGTTTCTTTTTTTATTTTTCTTTTTTTTTGTTTTATTTTGAATTTTGGTACAATTAAGTAATTTTTGGGAAATCGTAATATTTTGGAAAAATAAAAAAAAAAGAAAAAATAAACGAAAGTAAAATGGTATTAGTATAAAAACATTTTGGTTTCAAAAGAGTTAACTGAAACGTAATTTTTATGAACAGAGTAGTAAGAGTAATTCTGGAGTTTGAGTATTGCTGCTGATGCTGATGTAAATGATTGTATAATGAAGGTGTGTTGTTTTGGTTTGTTTCAAAGCTTATTTGTCTAATGTAGCTTTAGAATGTTGATTTAAAATAATACTAACGGTTCTTTAAAATAATGGGTAAGGATTATAAAATTAGAAAACGTATAGTTATTTTCTATATTTACTAAAGTTTTAAGTTGCACAGAGAAGTCCAGTTAAATTCTTTATTCTTAAAATCTCAGTAATTCTTTTAGTTATATTGTTTGCGTAAATCGTTTCTTTGCTTTCAGTTGACAAATTCTAAGATTTTGTACAACGATGTGTAAACTTTGATTATTTTTTTGTTCTATTATTATTGTTAATAGTAAATTAGAACATATTATATTAAAGAGATAAGGTTATATCTAATGCTTTAAAAAAATATGGATATTATGTACTTTATTAGATATAAGAATTTTTTCAAATTGTTATACATATATTGTAATATTATATAGTATTCAAAGTTTCCACAACAAACCTCAAATAAGACAATAAATGATAGTACAAAAAAAAAAAATTACTGAAATATTGGTGTAAATTATAAGAGAATATAACTAAAGTTCAGAGACAGAAATATGAAAATTGATTTAGTGATAACTGTACCATGAAAAGCGAATTACACATTTTTTGTTCCTGCGCAGGAGCTATAGATCTTCAAAAGACACCAAAAAAAGCTAGGCGGTCTTGATAGTGTGGAATTTGTACCTACTAAAACCACCGCCTATACCAGTAACCAGTATAAAAAGCTAATCACTCTAACTGCGAAGCAGTATATTGATTAAAGAGTAGGATAAGGAAAGAAAAAAATAAGGAAGAGAAATTTTGAAGTTAAATTTTGGGAGTATGGAAATTTTAGCAGATGAAAGTTTACAGATTGCATCAACTTTTATATCTATACGACTCGGAGAACACCTATTGGGGTAGATTGTAGATTGTTATTACGTCGGATTGGTTGAAGTTTGGCCATCATACGCCACAGATGTTACTCAAGAGGTATTAATAGAAAAACAAGTAGCGTTTATATTTCGACGATGACTTAAAGACTTTAACTTAAAGACTTTTACGATTCCCAAGTATGAATGTTATTTTTTGTATCTTGTCCAAATACTGTAAAGTAGTGCTGAGAACATCAGAGAATTCGGAGAAAAAGATCAGGAAAAGGAAAATTAGAAGGAGATCGGAAGATGTAAAATATTTATTACTTCTGCTTAAAACTCCTGGGCATTTTGCGGTATCTATAGCAATTGAAAAGATGTGGTCATCTCACGAAAGTTTTCCTTTTTTTTCCATGCCTAAAATGTTTAAGGATTCAGAGTCTATTGGCTGATGCGTTCCAAGTGTACCACGGGTAAAAAAGCCTATTTCATTTGGTTAAATCGATTTTTTTGACCCAATTAATAAAAGAAAAATCTACTATTAGGAGTATCTATATAACAAGAAGTTTAAGCGTTTATATTTACTTTTTTAATTACCATAACCCTACATTAACATTGTAAATATCTACATATAACTATTAAATATTTTTATATAAGTATACATAAAATCATTAAAATGAAGATCAGTTAAATCTTAAATGGTTTAAATATCATAAGAAGTATCTGTACATCCTGCGAAAAAAAAAGAAATAAATAAATAACTATACATATAACTTATATGAAAGAAAAATTAATTGAAAAGAACCAAAAAAATATTTTCTTTTTTTATTTCGCTTCCGGCATGATTTTCTTTTTACTTTTTGAATTTGAATCCTCATAACGATTAAGATGATAATGATTATGATAATAATGATAATGATAGTAATGATATTTCTGATTATATTGATAATATTATTTGTGATAATAGTAATATCTTATGGCAATTTTTTTTTTTATATTTTTTATTGCTATTATGATGCCCATGATGGCCACAATTATATTGATGGCTATGATGGTGATTATAAAAAATTTTTTTTCCTCATAATCATATGATATACAATTTATATCACATCACATTACATGCCAACCAACTAGCAAAATAAATTTAATGAAAAGATTAAAAAGAAAAAAACGAAAAAAAAAAAATTTGATCAACGAATGCCATTTACTTTCCTTGCAAAATTACACTAACACTATCATAATTTTTCCTAAAAAAAAAAAAATTTATTGGATCAGAGTCCTGAATTTTGACTTGGTTCCGATGACTATGAAAGATATTTTTTTGAAATGAAACCAAAGTAAAACAAAAAAAAGAAAGAAATAATACCAGGAACTGTCATAGCAATAAATGTTATGAAAGGCGATGGTAATGGTCGGTGGAATTTGATAAAGTGTATTTTTTTTGGTTTTTTTTTTATTTTCTACATATATACAACATTTAGAATTCATGATTTTTGGTTTAAGTTTTTTTTTTGGATAAAAAACCAAATGAAACCGGAAATAACAAAAAAAAAAAAAAAAACACAACATACAAATAAATGCACTGGAAAATTTCATCATAAATCTGTTAAGAAAATTACAGTCATCTTCTCTTCTGTTCTCTTGTTTCTTTTGTTTCTAAAACATCAGTTTTTCAGTTTTATTCATTTCGAGATTCGTTAGTGTCCCGGGGGCGTTTTAAGGCAATAGTAATGACAAATTCCGGAAAATAAACAGGATAAAAATATGTGAAAAAAAACGAATAAGAATAAAACCCGAGTGAGATTAATATTATAATAATAATAATAAAAACCACAAAAAAAAAAAAAAAAAAGAAGAAAAATTCACCAAAATGTATTTAAGTCATTTATTGTCATTTAAAGGGAAGATAAAGTATTTAAAAAGAACGAAATATAAAAATAAGTAAAAACCAAAACAGAAAACAAAAAAAAAAAAAAAATTATATAAAGTGGATAAATAAAAATATATCCCTGTGGAAAAGGAAATTGCTTGGTTTGATGAGATAATGTGGTTATTCGTTTATGTTTATACATATATATTATGTATACATATTTATTCATATGTGTAAACATACATTATATTTTATAAGGACATTTCAGTATATCTGCAGTCGAATTTAGATAATTGGGAATTTTATGATAACTATGATTATAATATTTGAAAATATTTTGATTTAGTATTAGTTATAGTTGTACATATATATATTTTTATATATTTATTCAATAAGTATCAAATTAATTTTAATCGTTCTATTAAATATATGATAAAAATTGTTATGTTCGAAAAAAAATATGTATACATATATACTGAAGAAATATTCTTTCTATATTATTTAATAATATCATTGTACAAAGTAATCTTATAGTCAAATATAGAAAATTATGTGGTACAGCGATGAAATTTATATCAGTTTAATAAATGCAAAAATCTCTTTTTCAGTATTTCATTCCATTCTATGACTTCTTTAGTGGATATATTTTGTAGCATATAAAATTTTATTCTTGAAAAACCATTAGACTTATATTACAGGACTTTGTAAATTGTTGTTTTCTTTCAGATTTAATCATTATAATGTCTTTCTATATCTAATATTCTAATATCTAATATCTTTAATTTATGATAACATGTTTTTAGTTTCAAGATAATTCAGTTTTAAACTGTTTAAATTCTCGCCTTTACCTAAATTAAATTGAATTAATTGTCGAATCTTGAAATTGACGGTATACAATTAAAATTATGAGATATTTTTAAAATTTTAATTTTGTTATTTGAAGTTGGTAACTATTATAAACAACCAACAAAAAAACATAGAAAATCTTTAGTTTTGTATAATAAAATATTATAAAGCTTTGTTTGCATAGATTATAAGAAATTTCTTTTTTGGGAAAATTACTGAAAATTTTCAAATCCCTCTTGCGAACCATGTATAAAAATATATAATACATAATGTAAACCAAATAAATAATTTTACAATATAAGTCAATTATTTATTGGTATAATACTGGTATAATTATTTACTGGTATCAAAAAGAAGTCTCTTATTTGTGATATGTAAAAAACATAGGAGATATACATATTTACCATATATAAGTAAATATGTATACATATAGAAGTAGGTAATGTCATTTTAATATCTGTGTGATCCTGAATTGTTGTTAAACATCTCTTAAGCTTTTAAAATTTATGGCAATCACAGTATTTAAAATCCACTGCATTTATTTTATTATTCTTTACTTATGAAAAATACAACATAACTACTTATTGAATTTCTACTGTAATTTAAATATTTCAGTAGTAGTATGAGTTTTTATATGCGATAATACATATATTTGCAATTAGTTCTTCTGGGAACAGGAGAAATGCTTCAATTTTAAATTGTCATCATCATAGAATTGTTCGTTGTGTACTTCAAATACCATATAAATAATTCTCAAATCTGCTAAAATAAAAATTAAGTAAAAAGAAAATACATTTGGTGTTGTGTTTAGTTCAAAAATTCTTGGATAATAACCGTTATAAGGACTATAAGTATAAAAAAACCAAAAACAAAAAAAAAATGATTATATTAAAGAGGGAATCCTTCTATGAGGAATTTTAAAGTAAAAATCATTTTAAAATCTTTTCTTTTAGATTTAAATCATGAAAGTGTAAATGCAATCTATTATGTATATATACATACATAAATATTTACATTTATAAAAGTTATATGATTTTTAAGCAAATAAAATTCAAGTTTTTAGATTTTATTTTTAAGTTCCAATTAGTTCAGTAACCGTATTTTATAATTTTAACAGTTATGACTGATCGTGTATTCATACATCACTCTTGTCGATTTTAATAAATTGTATCCAAAAACAAATCAAATATGAAATTTTTAGGGTAACTCTGTTAACATACAGTAAATTCCGTAGATTAGTAAAATCCTTTTCAATTATAATTTCAGAAATAGTGGTGGGATTCAAAGTTCAAAAATTATAAACTGTTAAGAAGTTTAAGTTTTTTGTTATCATATGATTGAAGTTTGATTAAATAAATACATATTTGTTTGCTTTTAGCTTAATTTTAAAAGAATAATTTAATTTCATAGTTTATAGCTCACATTAAAAATTTATAAAATTTGAGTACATAATCTGAACCATAATTTAGGCGATTTTAATAATTGTATCAATTTTTTACTATTTTGTTAGTATAATGAATATATTAATTATGTCTGTCAGATTATAGGGATTGATTTAGTACAAAATAATGATAAATAAAATATTGATGCTTTTATTAACTAAAAAGAAATAAAGAAAAGAGAAAAATTCTTAAAAATTCAAATAGTGACCGAATAGAAGACTTTTTTAATTTATTTCGATATCCTTTTTTGTTTTATGTTATGTACCATATGAAAAGAAGTGCTTATATATCTGAAACAACTCATTTGGTGTTTATTTTTGTTTTGGGTTTTAGGTTTTATGTTGTTTTTGTTTTTTATTTTTGGTAAAAAAAAATTGAAAGGATAAATCGAAAATTAAAAATCGAAATCATAAAAAAATATTTTGATAAAAAACAAAAAAATTTTTTTTTTTCTTCTATTCTGATTGGATTTTTTTGTTGTCCCAATTTCAATTTTATTTCAAGATGAAAAAACGCATAGACCAATTTATTTGAGATTAATGATTTAAAAATTGAAAATTAAAAAGAGAAACTCAATATTCAATATATAATATTGAATTATGGAGTCAGAGTTTTCTGACATTCAAAAAGCATAAAAAAAATGCTAACTTTTCAGTTTGTTATTTTTTTTTTGTATTTAATTGGCTTTTATTATTTGAATACAACGTTCACAATGAATTAAATTTAAATTAAATTAAAATGGAATCTGAAAAAAAAAAAAAAAAAAATTAAAAATTGCTTTTTTGAATTTTTATAAATACAATTTCCTAAAATATATACATATGGGAATTCACTGAAAATGTTATCTTATTAATAAATATTTGAAAGGAGTTGTATAAGGAGTTGTATAAGGGAGTTAAGAAGTTGTTTACATAAAACAAGTATCGATCAATTCGGCAATATTAACTGTTAAATACTTAAAAATTATCTTTGAGTAATATTGAAATTATAATGACATTGTTAAAGGGTTAAATAGAAAATCTTATAGAATGAATGTTTTGAATGTGTTCTATATAAAGGTCTTTATAGTAATATATAGTTTCGGATTGTAAGAGTTATTCTAAAAAAACCATTTAAAGTAAGAGACCAAAAGGTACGATTAAAAAGTTTAAAGAATCATTTTTTAAATTAGAGTGATTTTTTTCCATATTTGTCATGTACCGAAAAAGGCTTGTTTCGATGTAACGTGTAGTAGAAAGTATTGCAAAAAAATACCCACGTACCCTATTACCCTCGTCTACGAAATTTTAACATTAACAAACATACATACATATTATGGGTACTTCTAATATATTTACAACTTTATTTCAAATAAGTTAACTTTTTTTTATTTTAAAAAAAGTGTGTTATAAAAGTTATGATAGATATTATATTCTATAAACGTATGAAAAATCAGAAATTTCTCATATCTTCGACATATAATAAAATAAAAAGTAAATTTTCTAGTAAAAATTTTCAGATGAGCATAATAAAGTTATTTTTTCTAAAAAACAAAGATAGATTTGGCGTTTGTGATCTTCCTCTCCTAGAAAATTTTATTGGTAACCTAACAAGATACTAATCACGAGTAATCGGACCAATCATTTTAAAATTATATAACTCTTTTAATCAAATTCACTTGATGAACATAATTTTTCCATATAATTTTATTCTTTTCTGTAAAAATTTCTGTAATGAACTCTGTAACGTAATAACAAAAATAGTTAATTTTGTAAATTTCGTCAACTTTATCTGTTAAGTTTTCATATAATTATATTAAAATCACATATTGTCAAAGTTTCCCTCAAAATTTAAAATCTTCAGCTCAATGGAAAGTGTATCTAAAAGGTTTTATTAAATTAGAACATCCAATTCATTATAGTAAGTTAAGAAAAGCTACAACAAATTGATACTGAAATACTGCGGTATTATTGCTCAAATACCGTTATTAAATACCGCAAAATATCATCCGGGATCTCATTTTCCTACTTACCGTTATCCCGGTACTGTACTCGCACAATGTTCTTCGCACTCCAGAAATGGAAAAATATTTTACAGAATCTCATAAACAAGATGATAGCTTTTGAGGTATTGAATTAAAATAAAGAATAAATACCGCAGTAAAGAATTATATGGAAAGTTTTAACAATAGATAGAAAGGATATGGAAATTTCTAACTGTAGTTCACGAACAATTTCATTTCATCCCTTTTTCTACATTTTTTCACAAGAAATACAAAAAAAAATTTCTAAAAAAAACTAAAGATATGAATTGGTCTAATTCATTATTTGGGTTTTCGTTTATAAATCTCAAAATGAATATTAAGAATTAAAGACAAAAACAAAAACAAAACCAAAAACAAAAATTAATTAATAAAAATTGTTTTAGGAAAGTATTTCTATTTAGCCAATTTTGAAATTTCAAATAATTTCAAACTTAAAAAAAAAATCGGAAAATTTGAAATAGAAACTAAAAACTTTTTGGTTTTGCTTTTGTTTCATGTTTCATGTCTCATATTTTTTCTAAAAAAAATATAAATTGCAAATTGAATTTTGAATAAATAGGTTCTCCTATCGACTTATACGTATGCTTGATGTAAAAACAAATGGATCTGTGGCCAGAAATTTTAGTTCCCATATTTTAGTATTGATTTAGATGTTAATTTAAAATAAAAATTATATTTCAAAGTTCAGCATACTTATTACTAAAATACACTACTCTCAACATGTCGTTGTAATTACTGTGTCACTTTTCATTTCTGTCATTTCATTAAAATTTAATGTCTGGTTTGTTTTTGTTTTTTTTTGTTTTTCCTCAAAAATAACTAATATCACAAAGATGAATTTTATTACTATAGAAAGTTCAAATTTATTTGATTTAAAATGTTATCAGTCTCATTTTAAAAGTTCAGAATGTGGGTGACTATGAACTCATTTTTTATTTATCATTAACTCAATCATAAAATTTAATTTATTGTGTTGATTTAATTTAGAAATATTCAAAACTTTGAGATTATTTGATATTAAAGCTAGGAAGTAGTTTTTTTTTTTTACTATTTTAGTATTTTAATTAATTTGTATTATTAATTATTTTTTTTGTTTGAAAACGCTTTCACTTAATAATTAAGATGAATTTGAATCTACCCAGAGATTTCTTATTTTATTCCCTAACATAAATTTATTGGTATAAAGCTTCAAAATAAATGTGCATAAGTATATAGATGCATGTTTGGACCAATTTATTAAAATTGTCTTATATTAAACTTTATAACTTTATCTACCTTCTAACCATCTTTCCTTTTGTTTTATGTATTCCTTCTTTTCTAATATTTTACCACTTTGTATTTTTATTCCTTTGAGTAAAAATTTATATGGCGTTTTTTAGAGGATTTTATGCAATTCCTTACAAACAATTTTTTTAACATTTATTGCAACTTTTATTGAATTAACATTTATATGATTGCCTTAGGAAGGATCAAAATATACGTATATACGTCCAAAATATTTAAATAATTTTTTTTTAATTGTAAAACAAAAATTTTGTACAAATTATTTGTTAAAGTATAGGGCTGAGTTGAAAAAAAAAAAAAAAACCAAGAAAGGAACATGTCAAATTCAGACACCCAAACATTTTTTTTTTTCTTAATTTAAAACAAACTTTTCTAAATATTTTTTTTTTTTTAAATTCACAGATTGGGCTTTTTTTGTTTTTGTGTTTTGTTCTATTTTGTTAATTCTTTTGTTGTTTGATGCGTATGTATAAATAATATGTTTATTTTTATTATGTTTTTGTTTTATTCCTGCAGATGTCGTTTAAAAATGTTTCTTTAAATCAAAATTCTTTAAATTTTTCTTTTTGTTTTCTTTTAAAGTACTTTAAATTAATTTTCTAGCATACCACCTCAGTTTAAGCCTCATTTTCAATTCTTTTAAAAATATGTTTTTTTAAGATTAACAGTTTTTTTTAATTCAACAAATTAATGAAAAAAGAATGAAATAAAGAGATAAAGTAAAAAAAAAAATTGTTATAGAATGTTATTGAGATAGAAAAATAAAAATAAAAAAAAAAAGATCTGAAAGATAACGTTGTCAACTCTAGGTTAAGCGTACGAATATTGTATATGCTTGTTTTCCATAAAATTTTCATCATATTTTACAAAATTTCACATATCTAGTTTAATTAAGTATTTAGATATAGTTATGTGAATTTATGAGTTGTATGACTCTTATTAGAAATCATTATCCCAATGTAAGAAAATTTTAAAACTATTGTTGCCATAAAGCTTTCATCATCGTTGCCATAAAGCATCATCTTTGTAAAAAAAAAATCAAATGGAGTTTAACAATTCTATGACAGCTAACCCATCTTGTTGCATTGGACAAATCAAAATTTGCCGAAATCGTTAATATAAAATTTAACTTCTTTTGATCGTTCAATTCTTCAATTTTAGATATACTCATTTCTTAATTAGACACTGAGTTATCCTCATATAAAAATTATGGCTGGTAATCCGCCTGTCAAATTCAATAGCAAAGGTGGCATTTATATAAAAATAAAATGGTGGAAATGTCAGAATTATTTATTAACTCCATTTTTATCGTGCAAGTAAATGGATCCATATATATATATCGACTTAGAATATTTCCATATCTTTATATCTTGTCTCTTTTGTTATGTTATAAACATAATTGGAAAATTATTATACCATTAGAACATTATGTTCATACGGGTGTATATTAAAATAATTTCTGTAGTTATTCAAGCTTGAAGAAATATCTTTTTCATGTTCATGTCATACAAAAAATGATTGATTCTGTTGTCAAATACAACAAAAACAATACATAAATAACAACAACAAAAACAACAAAACAAAAAAGAAATATCAAAAAGGAAAAACCTAAAAAGAAAAAGAAAATATACAAACGAATTAAATTGTAATAATTTTTCTTTAATAAATGATTATTTAAATCTTTTAAAATTTACTTTCCACCATACATTTATAATTTAAACTGAATATAATAGATAAAAAAAGACAATAGATAAAAATTTTTAGAAAGAAAAAATAAATTAAAGTAATAAAGAAAAAAATTATCATAATTTTTCTATTATTTTTTTTTTTGGATTATTTTAAATTGAAAAATTTTAACCATTAAAACCATATTTAAAAATCTTATCAATAAGAATAATGACATCTATTTAAATATCAGATGTCGTACAAAGTTTGATAAAATTACAATTTTACAAATAAAAAATATAAAAAAAAAAAAAAAAAAAGGAGTTTTAAAAATAATTTTTATTTTTAATAGGGGAATCATTTTAAAAAAGATCGTAGTTATTTTTTAAGGCACTTAAAAGATGAAAATGTTATTATGAACCAGAAGTTATTCAGAAATAAAAAAATAAAGTCATTATTATATACGATATATTAAAGAAAATTCATAGTTCAGAATTTAAAGATACAAAACATTATTTCTTATGAACAATTTTTATAACTTTTATATGTTTCATTTAAAAAAAAATTTTTTTTTTATTGCATTGCAGATCTGCATTTTATTTAATACATTTAATCTATAATAAAATCGTATGAATAAAAAATTTTTATAATAAAGTTTTTTATTTCAAGAGTAAATACATGAAAAACTTTTTATAACAGGTATAATAATATAAGAACATATCTATAAAAACTATATCTTAAGGAAATAATTTGATGTTACAACTAATCGACCATAAAATTATTTTGGGTTGGCTACAAAATCTCGCGTATCAAAATATTGTATTTTAAAACCAAATAATTGTTTTGGTGAACCTGAAATAAAGCTAAAATGGCGAATTTTTAAATTTTAGTCATATTTCCAATTTGAAATAAAAATAAAACTATATGGCTGATTTTCGAATCAACTGTAAAGTCCCTGCTAATTATTATTTTTCATACATATTTCAACAACCAGGCGTTTGAAGTAGTTGTCTAAAATCCAGGAAAGGTGAAATTTTTAAATGTTTACAATTTTTTTTTTCCACAATTTATTTTTAATCGTTTTTGGTTATATACAAAAAGACTAGCTCCCAATTATTCTTGTATTTTTAAAAAAATTGGCAACTAGTCTTATTTGTAGAATTAAACAAGTGATTTAAATTCGCGAGATTTCGATACACTCCCAATTATATTTTATATAAAAATAATTTTAACTTCATGAGATGAAAAATTAAGTTTAAGACACAGATGGTAAACAAAATGTTGCAAGTCTAATAATTATAACGTTACAATATAATTTTTTAATGGTTTCCAAAAACTGACTGAGAATTTAGATGTTTATAGTCAATACATATTACTAAGTTGTTAAGTATATACATATTACGTATTAGAAAACTGTAAACTTTTTATAAGTTTTCAACGAGATTAATTAAAGATTGTATCTTTTATATCTTTCAGTAAATTTTTAAACATATTACGAAGAAGTAAATCTGGAATAGGAAATTTAAAAATAATTTTACAGTTTTATGACATACAATTCTTTTAACTTTATATTCTCAGTTTTTAGTACATTTTTCAATATATTTTTGAAAAATTTACGTATTAGTTTTACTCTGTTCGTCTGTTTACAAAATTTCTTAACCATGTATTAGGTCTCATACAAAATTAATGTTCTTTTTTTGTTTCCTTCACATCTAGATAACGGTTTTAGATGGAAACTTAAAATTTTGAAGAAACGAAAGAAGAAAGATCTTTTACAATTAGCATAAATTGCCTCAAATTTTTTTTTTTGTACACAGCAGGTGTTTTAAGAGCTATTAGGTTTCAAAAATTGAATATTTGCTATTTTTAGACCCCTATACCACAGGTACCTGCTCGAGTTTTAGCAAAATAAAAGTCAAAACTTAAAGTTGCAAGATTATTTGTTTACGTGTATTAGTGATTTTTCTTAATTTTGTAGGGTGACCTTAAAATTGAAAAAAGTGTCAATCTTTTCTTATAAAATTCTAAAAAATTTTTGAAATTTTAGTGCAAATCACAATATTCTAAACTGTTTTTAGTGTTTTTTTAAAAATGTGCGCTTTTAAAAACCGTTAGTTTTCATTTTGCCTTATTTTATTTTACCTTTGTTTTTTTTTTTTTTTTTTACTTTACAGAAAGTTTTTAATGATTTTAAATTCAGTTAAATCGATAACATTAATTAATTAAGTAATTAAATTTCTTGATTTATTAGAATTTTAATTGAAACATTTGATGCTTCATATCATTTTGTTAATTACTTCAAAGATATTTTAGAGTTCTAGCAACTGAAAAAATACTAAAAGAAATAAGTAATTTTAAACTGAAATTGTTAGACACCTTTAGAATACTTACTTTACTATTATTTTATATTATTATCAAAATAATATTTAGGTATAAAATGTTATAGTCTTTTAAGTTAAATCCATTTTTAGTTTTAAATCCTAATGAAAAGTTCTTTCAAATTTGGAAAACTGAAATGATTTTTAATTGAAGTTCTATTAATCATTCTTAGAATTTTGAAATTACTGTGAATTTTAATTACTGAAATAAAATATACTGGGTTGTAATGGTGATAATGGTGACAGTAATATTTGTGAATTTTTTATTTCTTTTATACTTTCAATTCGATATCCTACTGCGAAAATTGATATTTATTTATCAAGTCTAGAATGAAAAGACATTAATAAGCAGTTTTAATAGGTGAATGGTGAGAATTGATTAAGTTTTACTAGGATTATGAATTGGTATTTTGACTAATAGAATCTTTGAATATTTTAAACATATTTTTAAAAGAAAATTTCAAACAGTTTCTTTATTAGTTTCACATTTTCCGTGCGTGTGCTTGTAAAACTTCCACATTGTTTCTACATTTTATAAAATAAAAAGTTGCAGAATTATTTAATTCTGTTAGACCCTTTTCCTTGTGAAGTTGAAGCTTCCTAAAGTTTTAAAAAGTCCTATAAGAATATATTTAAATAATTATATATCTATTATCTAGTTCTACTAAAAATTGACAAGATTGACAAAATATCTGGAAATAAAAAATTACCGCAAGTTATATAAGCATAAGAAATTATTGTAAAATTAGAATAATAATGAATTTTACCATTATAAAAAACTGTGGGCAAAAAACTTTTAAAGATATAAGCGAAATTTTGTGAGAGAAAACATGATTTTGTTATGTAATGTGGGAATATATGTAAAAATTTCTAAGGTTAAAATATAAAATGCATAAATTTTAATTAATCCAAACATTATTTTTTTACAATTGAAAACTAATTTCATTATAGTTATATAAATTTCCCTTAAGATTAAAAAATAGTACCTTTTAATTGCATCAAATTTAATTAAATAGTACATTTTAAATTAAGTTTTATTTGGTTAATAGTAGAAAAGAAAAGAATCCGCAGAATTGAAAAAATTACTAAATTTTCATAAAAAAAAATTCAGAATTCTTCAAGTTTATTTAAGTTATTTATTTTTTCTGTGATTTTTTGAAATCACCAGTATTTTCTAAATGAAAATCCAAAATGTGGGGAAATATTTTTTGTTTTTGTTAAAGTGCAACTTGATATAAAAGTACTTATTTATTCAAAACCTTTTCAATAACCTCTTAGCATAAAATTTATTTTAAAACTTTCAGAACTTTTAAAATTAAGTTATTTATTGATTTTTAATATGTTTTGACAATATTTTATTTTGTTTCGTATAATTTCATTTTATCTTAATAATAAATAATTCTATTTCCAAAAAAAAAAAATTTATATTCACTCTATTTGTCACACTATAAAAGCATAAGTATATAACATATACATATATACCGATTTAAAAAAACAAATTGGAGCAAACTAATGACAGAAGTTTTTTTTTTTATATTTTTTGTTATGAAAATCACAATTTTTACTATTTACTCTATTAATTTTCCATATTTATATTCAATATAACAATAACACCATATTTTCATTATCAAAATAATCACTATGATTTTGTTACACAATTATATAAATATCATTCAAAAAACAAATCTATACATATAAGTAATACATATATGTCACTGTATATGATAAGATGTGTTATAATTGAAATATAAAAGAAATATAAGATAATTGTGATATGAAAATATCGCTATTATGTTTTTTTCTTTTCTTTGAAATTGAAAGAACATACAAAAATATTTTACTCTAAAACTTTAAATTTAGAAGTCATAAAATTATATTCTCATAGTGTTATATATAAATATATATATACACAATATAATTATATATACATACATATATGTGTTTGCAATCATATAATATACAATATGTTAATTCATAAAATATTTATAAAAATAAAACCAGCAGAAATGAATACAAGCTAAGGTATATGTAGCTAAAATAGATTTGATGCTGATTTAATATCTTGTCATAAAATTAACTACAGGGTGAATACTATTTTACTTTTATTGTAATCATATATATATTTATTTTTTAACACTCATTCAACGGACACATTTTATATTAGAAGATAAATTTTTTGATATTATAAATTATTTTTTTTCTTTTGACTTGAAATTTTATTGTAGGCGTCCTACCTACAAGATTTATTTTTTATTTTTAGTTAATTCCCTTCCTTTCTTCTGTGGCAGTAAATATTGTAAGGAGGAAATATTTTTTATGACGTGTGTAAGATTCGAATCCACACTCCTTCGGTGTTTATAGCTTATTTTATTACGATCTTACCCATTAGGTGACCCCGTCCCCTACAGAATATTTCTTTGTAAGCTAAATTTTATTGATTCATCTTAAGATCCACTAAATTTGTGATTAATAAATTAAACTAGTCATTTTTTATATAGTATTTTAATCCATTTAGAAAATTAGTTTGTTTTTCAATATAATATGCGTTTTTATGACCATTATTTTCAAGGAGAAAATTCGTATTTAGTGGGTTAAGACTGCGTCATTTACTTACTCCATATCAAATTTTAAATATATAAAATTTAAAATATTTTTATTTTTGATTGAATACAAGTATGTTTGTCAGATTGTTAAATAATCAGTTTTTTTTTTTTTGTAATTCAATTTAGTTTGATTATATTGTTTTATATGTACATGCCATTTACTCACTATATATATATATACATACATACATAATAAAACATATTTATTTCAGTTATATACTATATTATATTTTATCTAATAATTTCCATTAGATAATTCTTTTAAAGCTAATGTTAATCTGTTCTTTAAGTGTATCTAAAAATATATACATGTACATACATATGTATTAAATTTTATTTGTATTTAACAGTTTATCTTTAAGCAGATTTATTGTTATTTAAGTATATAAGCAATATAAGCTATAAGCTATTCTACTTACTTATGTGCATCAAAAATTTTGCATATATTTACATATTATAAAACATTAAAATAATACATAATAAAATGTACATTATATCATGGTATGTATATAATATGTATATGTATATTTTAAAATTAAAGCTATTTGTTAAGTTTCATTGTGTCAGTTTGTTTATTTATTTTGTAAAACATGAGATCGATATTAACATTCAATATTTAAAACATCGAAATATTAAATATAATTGTATTTAGGCTGTTATTAGAGCGTATCATATGATTTGAAAATTGAAAGATACAAAATGACTTGAGAATAGAAGAGAAGAAATTAAAAAGTGGAGGATAGACTTAAAACTTAAAAAAGTTAGAAAAGAAAAATTAAGAAAGTGTGTTTCGAACTTTTAAAAAAAAAGTTGTTATTAATATGTTCCATCAAATTTTTAATTGTAATAACTAAAACCTTTGTAAGCTAAGATCTGATAAGATCTGTTCAGATTTATAAGTTATGCTGAAATATATATATAATAATTGAGTGCATCAACAAAACAATTTATATAACAATTTAAGGTAGAAAAATACTTTTAAAGGATTTGGGGTAATATAAAAAAAACTAGTCGATATTTTATTGTTATTGTATTAGATATAATGGTAAATTTTTACAAAAATTGTAGATTTTTGAGAAATTTATTCTTTAAAACATAGGATTTATTTAGTTATTTTATAAGTTTTTCAATCATTTATTTATTTATTTATTTATTTATATTAATATTACATACATTAATGTAGTGCAATATTAATGAACCATCGGCTACTAAGGCCATTATAGGTTTTTATACTATTATTAAATTATATACTTATTTTTTTATTTATTTATATTAATATTACATACATTAATGTAGTGCACTATTAATGAACCATCGGCTACTAAGGCCATTATAGGTTTTTATACTATTATTAAATTATATACTTATTTATTTATTTTGTTTATATTATATACTATATATTTACATTATATTTGGTCGTAAGGGGGGTATGAAAAGAAAAATACACTTACAACATGTGCAGGAATCGAACCCACACTCCTTCGATTAATACGCCACACGCCTACCCACTAGGCTACCGAAGCCCCAATTATATACTAATATTATTTATTTTGTTTATATTATATACTATATATTTACATTATATTTGTTCGTAAGGTGGGTATGAAAAGAAAAAAACACTTACGACATGTGTAGAAATCGAACCCACACTTCTTCGGTTAATACGCTACACGCCTACCCACTAGGCTACCGAAGCCCCTTTTTCAATAATTTTTTTAAATTTTTCAATTAGTTAAACAAAAAATTGCATAACTTTAGGATCATATATTTAAATACATCTTTTATTATCTGTTAGTAATAGTTATAATATAATAGTTATAATGTTATTAATATAACGGTAATTCATTTATTTTTATTGTTTTTTTTTTTTTAAAGAGTTGAAATTCTATGTTTAATTACAATCATTTACAATTCAGTTGTGTGATGGATTAATCACGTAGAGAATACAAAATAAGAAACAATCAAAAACAAAAAAAAAAAAAAACATAAAAAAGGAAAGGAAAATAGAAAATAAAGAGAGAATAACAAAAGATACAAAAAGTAACGAATATGAAAAGAAGAAATGCAAAAGTTGATTAGGAAATTTTATAGACAAAAGAAAATTTAACTCAGATTGTATGAAATACCGAATAATAAGTAGAGCAGAACAGTGAATTAAAATAGGAAAAAAAAAAAAATGATGAGAAAAACAAAAGAACAGCGAACAAAAAAATTGTTGAATAATAATATCATATTCTATGAAATTTTACTTTCTTTCTTTATTTTGTTTTTTTTTGTTTTTATTTTTTACACTTTTAAATTCGAAATATTTTAGTATTTTATTATGAAAATTTATTTACATTTAAAATAATTAAATTTTTTTATTTACATTTTACGTCAAAATAAAAAAAAATTAAAAATAATTTACAATAATTTCTGCTCATTCTGTTTAATATGAATTACGAATTACGCTGTATAAAAAATGTATTTTAAATTGTAAAAACTTAATATTTTAATAATCTTAATAAATTTTAGCTCTTGTTATTACTACATCGCAACTTACACAAGTTATTTTAGTAAAAGTCAAAATTAAAACTTAAATAAAATGAGAAAATCTCGATTACTAAAATTTAGCGTTCCTATAAAAAAAAAAATTAAAGGAAAAACACGGGTCAGTCAGATAGAACAATAAGAACTGTGAATTTTGATTTTGTAATGTTTAAAATTTTGTTTAATGAAGATGACTTTCAATTGGATGATTTTCAACTGAAAATTTTAAATTTATCCGAAATTTGGGAAAATACTTTTTACCTTTGAAATATGTATAGTTTAAAAATGAATACAAATTTAGTTTTATAAGATTTAATTTATGTCATAGATAGTAATTTATTTCGTATCTAATTATCAAAATGTATAATTTATTGCCTATTTGACGTTACATTTAAGCATAAGAGATAGATACCAGTAATACATTTTACATCTATTAAGTTTTTTTTTGACTATTTAAATTAAAATTGCATGAACAGATAACATTTTCTAAATTAGATTTTCCTAATAAATTTTTGAAAAGAAATTTCTTAGTTTAATTAATTATACTTTAAGATTAAGTCATGAAATTCCATTTAATCCTTTGTAGTATATTTTTCGTCCATTTGTTTACAAAATTTCTATACCATTTAAGTTTGTTAAAAATTGTTCACTTGTGATTGATGAAATGTTAACCATCGACAGATTTCATACAAAAAAAAATTAATTTTATAAAACAACTTCTAACTGCGGAGTTAAACTTTATATCTGCAAAATGCTTTTAGTCAAAATCTTGAACTTTTAGAGAAGGAAGATCTTTGTGTATTAATATAAGTTACTTTAAAAAATTGTTTGTACTTTGTGCCATTTTGGAACTATTAGTGGTCAAAAATTGAAATTTTTTGAAATAAAACAAATTTTCTTAATTGTTTATAGGGTATTATTAAAATTGAAAAGTTTTGCTTGATTTATCACAATTTTTTCTTACATATATTTTGCAACACTTTGATCTTTATTAAAATGTGCACCTTTGAAAAACGTAAATTTTTCATTCTGCCTTGTTTGATTTAAAATTGAAAATTCTTGAAGAACAAAAAAAAAACTATTTATAAAGAAGGAAAAAATTTTAAACAACATAATACTTAAATTATTCATGAAATTTATGATGAAAAGCAATTTTTTAACACATATTAGAATATAAAATATGTCTAGCGATGATAATTGTAATGAAAATATGGTGTTTCTAATTTTTAAAAAGAATTTGTTAATTGTTTTTTTTTTTTTTTCATATAAACATTAACAAACTTTTGATATAAACATAATTGTTCTGGGGTGGTGGTATATAACTTGTTAGAAATCTTTTTTGTTGAACAAAGAAACCGAAGAACAATGTTTTTTTTTTTTTTTTCTGTATATGTATATGAAAATTTTAAAATTGAATTGTAAATGAAATAAAAAAAGTTACCATTAATATGCCATTTGCTATCATTTTAGAATTTTTTTTTTCTTTTTGTATTCGCGAAATTTCTCTTTTTTCCTAAATATGTTATTAAAAGTGGTAGAATAAAAGTGAAAATTTAAAATCAAATTTAAATGGTTTTTGAAAAAATTGCAAAATTACAAGTTTAAAGTCACGTATACTTTCATCCCTGATTTATTTTTGAATGCATTTTAATTGCATGTCGCTTGGCTGAATTATTCTTGAATATTTTGAAGAACTTTTGAAATAGTAAATTTTTGAAGAAATAAAATTTCAAAATAAAATTTTAAAATTTAAAACAGTGAAGCGAAAAATATCAAAACAAATGAAATTTTTTATCTTTGATTCTCTAAATTTTGTTTTAGAATATTAGAATTGAGTCAAAAGAATGTTGGGCTGCTTATGGAAATGGAAATGATGATAATTCAATTGTTAATAAGAAAATAAAGCTACAAGCTACTGATGGACATGAAAATAAAAGTTTGAAAAAAAAAATTTTTGATTTTGGCTTAGACTTTCGATTTTGAAACGGGATCTTGGTAAATTATACCATTTCCCACTTAACTTTAATCATGTAAGATAACTTTCCCATGGAATACAAATTTGAGAGATTTTGAGATGAAACTAAAATCCTTAAAATTAATAATTTCTTTTTTAAATTTTCTTTCACTGAAAAATACCAATTCTGTTTTTTCATTTTAAAAAACAAGAAAAAGGAACATTTTATACAGTTTAAGATCAGTTCGTTTGTTTTTCTTTCTAAATGCAAATCACTATAAAAATTATTTCACAATACGTCCCTTTTCTAGTCTATTAAAAAATATGTTTAGAACACAACGACAATAATTTTTTTAATTTTTCTGTAATATTTTATAAGTCCGGAAAATATCAAAAAGCAAAAAAGTCCTATCATTTGTTTATATTTTTTTCATTCTTTTTATTTTTTTTATTTTTCCCAAAACAATTAAAACATTTCTGCTCATAAATTCTTTAAAAATTAAGCGTCCATCATTTTGACCTAATTAATTTGATTTATTTGCTGGCTTTAAAAGTAGACATCCTTATTTTTAAAAATGAGTTAATAAAATTTCCTTTTTTTCCATATTTTGTATATATTTATTAAAGCTCTTCATTTAGATTCATATTACAAACAAAAAAAAAAAAACAAAAAGAACACAAAAAGAAAAGAAAACTGAAAAATTACGTGAAAGTAAAAAGTTTTAACTCATATTTTTAAATTTCATATTAAAATACAGAAAGATACAGACAAAAAAAAAAAAAAAAACAATAAAAACAAAAGAATGAAAAAGATGAAAAAATCTGCCTGTCCATAATCCGTCATCATTTCTATTCATGCATTATCCAATATCTCTGTATCTGTACGGATATCAGAACCATAATATATAAAATGACATTGTACAGAAAATTTTTCATTAAAAATTTAAAAATGTCAAAAAAAAAAAAAAAAACAAAAACCCTGGATAATGTAAGTAGTGAATAATATTTTACATGTTTTCTCAGAAGGACATTTTGTTTATAATTCTCATTTTTGTTAGTGTGTTATATGTCATATTGTTATTGTTGTTAGTGTCATAGTGTCATTGTTGTGAGTGTCATATGTCATTTTAATATTTTGTAATGTTATTTTTTTAGTTGACCTCAGTCTTTAAAGATACTAAGTTTGCATTTTAAAAGACCCTGCTAAACTAATTCAAACAGATTAACAAACATTTTAAAAAGAAGCTTCAAATATTTTGGTTGAATTGATTCTTTAAGAGTCTACAAAAGAAGTTGATGAAATAAGTTCTTTGTAGTCGTTTTAAAAAATCCCAGAACAAGGGGTTTGTTCAAAATCAAAATGCAAATTAAAAATAAATATTCTATTTAAATCATTAATAAAAAAAATGTGTTAGTGCTATAAAATGGTAGGTAGATGTGTGAGAAGAGCTAAAAAGTATATATTTGTCTTATAAAAAATTAAACTTTTTTGGATTTAACATGTTTTGAAAAATGACCATTTATGGCAATTGACTATTCAGCAAAAAAAAAGAACATAACAAAAAAATTAAAGTTGGGTAAAATATATGTTTTTTTGTTTTTCGTTAAAGAGGGTCAAATGCAAAAAAAAAAAAAAAACAAAAAAAAAAATGTTATTTTGAATAAAACCAAAAAGGAAGAAAAGTATATATGTATATGGAAGAAACATACTTCAGTTCATAAACATTTTTTTATTAACGTGTTCAAATTGAGTAGAATGTCATGTAAAATTTCATATACCATTTCTGTTTTTTTTTTCTTGTTTATTTATCCTTTTTGTACTGTTACTGTATGATTATTTTTTTTATTTTTTTATGATTTGTTTAATAATATCAATTTTATTTTTCCTTTTTCTTTTTAAATTGAACTGTTCGCTTATACAACTAAACAGTGGAAAAAAAAAATGAATATTCCCTTATTATTATTTATGTTATTTGTATATGAGCCATATAATTACGAAAAATGCGGCAAAAAAAAAAAAAAACGGATATTGTTTTTTTATATCTTATATTTTCAATTCGTGCCATAAAATTTTTAATTTTATTCAATTCAATCAGGAAAAAAAAAAACAAAAAACAGAAAAAGATAGGAGAAAAAAAATGATCAGATACATTGTTCAATATTATCTTTTTTTAAATTTTTGTGATGCATTAGATATATTTAATTTTTTTTTTTTTGTAGTCGAATTCTATGGTTAGATATTGGTATTATATATATAGATGTTAAATTTAAGTAAAAAAAAATTACTTATCAGAAATATATTTATTAAGAATAAAATTTGGTATATGGTTTTAGAATGAACCATTTCTAAATGTTAATGTAATCATTATCGTTTCATGAAATTTTGTTCTAGATCAAAAGTAATAGGCTTGTTAATTTTAATATTACAATACTGTTTTACTGTATGGTTAGATTAAAAATCTGTTCTGCAATTATAAATTGCATCAATACGATTCTTGTCTGTGTCTTATAATCACTCTATACTTCAATTTATACAATTGGAATAGTTTTAGTCGACTTGGTTTTCATTTATCCTTACTCTTCTTGGGAGCATAAGACCTTTCCTTCTACTAGATATTTTCTTCGAAATCAGTTTGCAGCTATTGTTCTGACATTTCCCCAGAATTGGTTTTTTTTTTGTTTAGTTGAGCTTTTATTGGATTTATATTTAAGTATTGAATATGAAATTTTTTGTTTTCTTCTCACTCCTATAATTTGACTAAATTTCAGTTTCTGGAATCATTAATTTCACTTAGTCGTTTGTTATTCGGCTGTAGCTATTGTACGATTTATGTTGGTAGAGACCTCAAATCACAATCAAAAGCTGAAAAAAAGTATTAGAAAATCTATCATATTTATGCATTTGTATAGGCTCAAAATAGGTCTACTTTTTTAGAAAGAGAATAATATATATTTTTAATATAGATATTATGATATAAAATCATGAGTGAAATATATATATTTTTTTTGTTTATAATAAACTTAGAACAGTTTTATAATGCCATATAGAAATAGATTTTATACATCAGTGTTTATTAGTTAAATAATGTTTTATAATCGTTCGGTCATTTTAAAATTCAAAGCACGTAACTAAAAAATAAAATGTCGGTCATTTAAAGAATTTTCATTGAAACATTATATACAATATATAGATAAATAGGTACGCGTACACAATATGTAGATGTTGTTTATTATATTGAGATATTCATTTATAATAAACAAAAAAAAAAAAAAAAAACAAAACAGAAAGATTAAAATTTTTTTTTAGATTTTTTTCCAATTCTATTTTAAATTCATTTCAGTACCGGAAAAAAAATAATGAACTATGATAAAAGTGTTTTTAAATAGGTTTTTTTTTTTTTCTCTTGCTAAGTATCAAAAAAAATAAAAGACGATTTACCCTAAATATATGCAATGAAAATACTAATTCAATGTTTTTATTTTTTATAAACGGTGATTTAATTAAACAATAGTTTAGTAATCTAAACTTTGTTAATAATTGAAAAGTTTTTGTAATAAAAAATGTTGAAGCAATTTCCTTTGACCAGACAGTAAATGAATACCAAAAGTCGTATAAATATTTTTTGGTCAAAAAAGGGAGAGGTGCGGTCATTAGTGGGTTAAAGTTCCACACACTCATAGAAGATTCGTGCCCGTTTCACTCCTCTATAGTGTTTTTGATGATTCCCACCTATCTTCGCAAAAAAAAAATTAGTCCTCGTAAAATTTTTCACATAGATATAATATTAAGAATTACATATAGAAATTTTATATTAGATGTATAACATGTTCTAAGAATGGGAACTTGATTTAGTACAAAAAATAAAAAAAAAAGCAAAGAAACTCTTGTTGTGACAGAGAATATCTAAACAAAAAAATGTCGATATTAAATAAACAGATAAATATCTTTAGGACTTAGATAATAAAGTTTTTTATAAAAAAAAAAAAATTTGTTTAAAACGTTCAATATTAATTAAAACTACTGCAGTATACTGTTTTCAATTTTCTTCCCTTGAGATTTACCTATAACTACTTAGTTGTTTTATTTAAGGATTTTCCCAATTGAATACATATATGTATGTATATATTGACAGGGACTATATTTTATGATAGTTTTGTTTAAATTAATTTTGTTTTTGAATAATAATCGTGTCCAAAATAATTAAGTAAATTCTAGGACTATTCTATTTTGTGAATTATTATGCTTTTCTTTTTTTTTTTCATTTTTTTGTAAATTTATTTTCATAAACTTTGAATGTATAACATTTTCTTTTATTACATACATATTTTATTTAATAATATTATTTTGCGCTAAACATGTAAAATAATTCCAATTTTTAGTGTTTTTTTTTTTTATATATTTTTTGAAAATTTTGAATTTTAAATGAAAATATTGAAACGGAATCAATAAATATTAAGATAAATTATTTTTATATAAATTTATTATGAAAATTTAAAAATAAAATAAAATTTAATACTATTTAATACTTGAATAATATAAATTTTCTGTTGAATTTTTCAGAAAATAAAACTGAATGTATGATTGTGGTTAAAGATTTTAATTGAACGGGATGAGATGCTCTATTTATTTTATTCTCTTTATGGCATTTATTACATATTTTTAGGCAATTAATTAAATTGCTTTTACTAATTAAACATTTTGATATTGAAAATAGTTTTTACAAAATTGAAAATAATTATATAATATAATATTGAGGATAAAATTTTACAAAGGAATCATGTTCAATTCATTACAAATTTTGTTGAAAAATGGGAGTGATAGAATACTGTAAGGATTCTATTTGGTGATGACAATATACTTATTTCTTGGATGAACTCTAGTAAACACATACTGTTAGTATTTAGTATTATTTTAATTTTATCGCCGTTTACTAAACACTATAACGTTATATTTTTAGCTCAAATATTTTATTATTGATTATTATGAGGACTTTCATCCTTCAAACTAAATTATTGTAACCAAAAACAAAAAAAATCCTGATTTTAAAAAGAAACACTAAAAGTATACAATAAACTTTCTTTCTTTAGGATTGATCTTAAATTTTTAAATATTTAGATATAAAATGCACAGCAAAAGTTTTTTTAAAATCTAAGAAATATTTGATTTTGAGATAAAATTCTAGATTTTTCTATTCAAGATTTTTGGTACACAATAATAAGATTTTTGTCCATCCAGAATTATTTTTTTCAAAATAACATCGTTACGTGTATATAGTTAGAGAAATTGTTTGAAAAGAGAAAAAAAAGACAAAAGTAACGACTTAATATACGAGTATCATTTTTACTTTAATTGAAGATATATATAAATGTGTATTGTGTGTATTTTTTTAATTTAACTTTTATGTAATTATGCCTTCACTTAAAGTAAAAATGTCTTCAGTTAAAATAAAAATTCTTTCACTTTAAATAAAAAATCTTCCCTAAAAGTAAAAACGTCTTCACTTAAAGTAAAAACGTTTTCAGTTAAAGTAAATAAAGTTATAAAAAATGTACATTAAAGTTTTTTTTAAAACTTTATATTATGTTATTTTAAATTATCCCGTACGGTAACCCCTACGACCTTACTAAACACCTGAACATTATTTGAAAGTAAATATTAAAGGGTTACCTGTTCATTCTATTTCACATGTTTACCAAAAGACTTTTACTTATGTTAAGGTATGTTTCTTTCTTAAATTTTTAAAGAATTTCATCATGTGACCTAAGAGATGTTTTAGCTTAGTTAGGGGAAAATTGGAACTTGACTTCTATAAGGAACATTCCTTTAAGTATTTATTTTAACTTTTACAAAAAATGTACATGTTTGTGTTGTTGATGTATAACTAAAAAACAAGCAATCTCAATTAAACAGAATAAGTTATTGAAAGAGTCAAGTTAAATAAAGTGTAAATTTCTATTATTGCAATGTAAAAGTAATCAATGGTAACCAAATCAATGGTAAAGGTTACAAGGTAATCAATGTAACCAAATATTCTCGATGTTACAATACAATGTCGTGGTTAATTTTGAAGAACTTCGTAAAATAAATGATTGATTAAAATAAAAAATCTAAGAAAAATATATTTAACTATTTTCCTTTTATGTATTTTCATTTTACATATACCTGTATATTTTATTTCAGGACTAAAAACTTTGAGCAGTTGGTGTTAAAAATTTCAAATAATTTTATTGCGGTTCATTATGTTAAACGCTTTTAAATTTTCAAATCTTATAATAGCTTCTTTATTATTCCTTTTCTATTATTCTCTTGAAGTTTTCTTGAATATAACTTAACCTTCTGCCATTAATGTGTTAGGTACCACAACATTTACAACATAGTACATATTATATATTTATACATATATATATATTTTATTATTCATTTATTATTGCAAGGATTTGTAAATATTGTTGACCCAATTTTTTGATTAACCTGAAAATCTAGTTGAAGCTAAAAAATAAACTGAAAAAACAAAAAAAGTTAAATTATACAAAAAAAATTGTAAATATATGAAAAGGGATGAAAAAAGAAAACTAAAAAAAAAAATATTTACAAGTGTTGAGAAAATAACAGTTACAAAGTCTTATTGCAAATCTACTTAATTTTTCTGAATATTGTATACAATTTTAAAATTCATATTTTTATTCCATTATGTAATGTTATAAAAATGTACCCCATGTTACGAATTAATTGTTGCGTATCAAAAAAGTAAGGAAAAATAAAAGAAAAAAAAAAAAAGGGAAAAAGGAAATAATCTTAACATTTCTCACTTTTTAAAAAAAATGTACAACAGTTGTGTTTAATAAGTGCTGGTTAATGAATTGTAGAATTTTATGGTCAAAGAATAACCATTATCCAATTTTCTTTTAGAAACAAACATTTTTAATGAATATAAGAAACAAACAAATATAATATAGTAGAAAAGATGTGGTTTTTTTAATTATTGTTCTCAATTAAGCACAGCACATACATATATTGTAAAAAGTTAATAAAAGTGTTTTTATTTGTGGTTTGAAAATTTCAAATCTATGATCGGTTAAATATTTATTAAGTGTATAGATATTTTTTTATTTTAGTTAATTCCGTTATGATGTAATAGTAATCTTTCTTACAACATTTATACTATTTTATGACCTTGATTTTGACCTTGAAATAAATGGAACAGAAAAGGGACATTCGTACACAGAAATATGGTATTCAGAAACCATAACTAAATTTAAGATTTACCATAGGTAGATATAATAAATAAAATATTGGTAATAAAAAAACAGAAATTTCAAGTTCTCACAGGCCAAACGAGTATTACATAAAAAGATCAGAAATCATTTAAAATTTAATCTTTAATTTTTTTTTTTAGGTTTGTTTACCAAAAAATATTTTTTATTGAGATATTCTAGCTAGAAATTAATTAATAATAAAAAGTTTTGGAAAAAAAAAAGCTATCCTAAAACCTACCTTTAACCCTACATGATTTGCGTAATATTTTTTTCATAAGTGTCTCCGGTTGAGTCATATTGACCATTTAAAAATCCATAAATGTGTGTTCATTTTCAAGTTATGGTCATCGTTTTTTATTTACAAATAATTAAGCATTTTATTTGTTATATATCATTAAATTTATTAAGGAAAAAGAAAAAATTCAAAAAAACTGACAAAATAAAAACATTAAATATAAAATATTTTGCATTATTTGACATTTTTTGTCGCGGTTCAAATCAACACCAAAATTTATGAAACGTTACAGACTAATTTAAGATTTATTGATAAATATTTCTTCAATACAAAATTTAATGGTATGGTTAGAACAAAAAAATTCAAATTAAAAATA
Source organism: Poecilobothrus nobilitatus (assembly GCA_947095535.1). Taxonomy (NCBI): domain Eukaryota; kingdom Metazoa; phylum Arthropoda; class Insecta; order Diptera; family Dolichopodidae; genus Poecilobothrus; species Poecilobothrus nobilitatus. Next base: position 240,355,673 of record OX352774.1, on the reverse strand, counting down.
AATAAAGATTCTAAGAAATTACATCTAACTGATTCATCTAATAGATTGTTTATCATATTGCAAAGTTTTAAAAAATCAACGAAAAAATTGGTGTTACTGTTTCAGAACATATTAAAACTCAGCTATTGGAAAAATGAAAAACATTATGAAGAAAAATAAAAAAATGTTTGGGTTTTAAAATCAATTTAGGTCAAAAAGACCCATACACAAATAATGAAGGATTAATTGAAGCGTCTGGAGAATAATCTGAGTCAAGAACAAACAGTTTTTCACATTTGTTAAAACGGTTTCTTTCTCAAGTAATTTTCTTTTTTTTTTAAGTTTTCTGGTCATTTCTGCTAAGTGTTTTGTTTTTATTTTTTTTTTTATTTTCAATTAAAGTTCAAAAAGAAAAAAAAAATTATGATAATTATTTAAATAAAAAAAAGATTTGTGAAAACACTGTAAGAAAATAAAATTTTATTTAAATTTTCTACGTATCCGACCAATGGTGCAGTGCGTAAGTCACCGGTCTTCCAGGCGAAAGGTTTCGGGTTCAAACTCTGGTCAGGTCCAAAATAATATATAAAATATAATAAAATAATGTAAACAAAATATTAAATATATACAATTATAATTGAATATTTGTACAGAGATGGCCCACATGCTTAAAGGCAAAAGGATTGTAAAAATATCGGCAGATATTTATATCTGGACGATATAATATAAAAAAAAAACAAAAAAAAGTTGGTATTACGTATATTCAAATTATTGCAAGATTTCCCAACTTTAATATACTTAAGTATATTGCACTTTATATACGTCTTAAGTAGTTAACCTAATAGTTTGCCGTGCTGAAACAGTTTGCCATACTATATCATTTATACTTATAGTTCACAACTATACATATCATAATATTTAATCTGTAAATGACAAACATTTAAAACCATTTTACTCAACGATTTACCAACCAACTTTCATTTTTTTCTTTTTAAATGATAAATATTCAGTATAGCCATCTTACAAAATTAATATTTTTCCAAAATTTTCTGATTTTCATTAATAATTTTCCATTTTTATAAAAAACCCATGTAAAGTATATACAGATGTATCATATAATATGTATAATCTATACCTATAATATCCATATTCAAAAACGACGCTCTTTTATTCCGTTGAATTTTAAATTTTGTTTTGTTGTTTTTGCTTTTTGTTTTTTTTCTAAAAACATAAAAAAAATTTTAAAATATAGTTTGCATGGTGGGAAATAGAAATTTCACAATATAATTGAATATAAACGTCAAAACTTCAGTGGGGAGTTTGGTGCAGTGGTAGAGTGGCCGCTTCTTAAACCCGAGAAGTCTTTAGTTCGCAAGTTCGCAAGTTCGATTCTATTATATTTATTTTTTTTTTTTTTTATTTCTAATATTTTATATGAAATAAATTCTTACATATCATAATATTTAATCTGTAAATGACAAACATTTAAAACCATTTTACTCAATGATTTACCAACCAACTTTCATTTTTTTCTTTTTAAATGATAAATATTCAGTATAGCCATCTTACAAAATTAATATTTTTCCAAAATTTTCTGATTTTCATTAATAATTTTCCATTTTTATAAAAAACCCATGTAAAGTATATACATATGTATCATATAGTATGTATAATCTATACCTATATTATACATTTTCAAAAAAGACGCTCTTTGATTCCGTTAAATTTTTGTTTTATTTTTCTTTTCGATTAAAAATTTTAAAATATTGGTTGTATGGTAGGAGTAGGAATTTCACAATATAACTGATTATAAAGATTATGATTTCAGTTTAGTGTTTAGAACAGCGGTAGAGTGTGTGGTTATTAATAGTTGCTTTTTGATTTTGCAAGTTCGATCCAGTTCTGTTTTTATTTTTGTTTTTTTTTTTTATATTTTAAACGAAATAAATTCTTACATATCATAATATCATCATAATATTAATCTGTATTAATAGATTTTTAAAACTCTTTTACTCAATGATTTACCATCTTAGGCTTCTTATAATATATACATATATAATAGGTATATATTGAGTTTCCAATACTCAATAAATCAAGGGCAACTTCTAAAAGATAATAATAATCGTGTTTTTACAAAAAATATCATTTACAAACAAATTTTAAATTCATAAAGGCTTTAATTATTGAAAATTGTATTTTTACATTTTAAATAAAATCATAAAGAAACTATACTGTATATATTGTATTGTAATTGCTAATTAAAACACCTCGAATTTCGAGGGGCGGGCGAATACTAGTATTACATTTAATTTAAGAGTATTAAGGGCTTTAAGGACCAACAATTTTTCTTATTTTCGTTTATTTTTTTCAAAGCTTAAAGAAAATTTTATTATATCGTTTTTGAACTTAATATACTTAAAATAACCAAGAATTCATTACGAATAATTACTATACTTCTTTCATATAGAAATTTTTTTTTTTTTTTTAATAAAAGAGAAGTAAAGGTGTACTAAATTGAAAAATTAATTTCCTTTTTTTTTGTTTTTTTTTTAATATTTTCATTTATTTAACATAATGTACTGTACTGTATACTCACTGATATGAATGTTGTATATATACATTATATAATATTATGTACCATTATGATTAACTTCACTTTTGTAAAGGTTTTCACTTAAAATGCTTGCAAGATTAAACAAAAAAAAAAAGAAAAAATAAATACAGAATTAATTCATTATGTTGACCAAAAACACCAACATGTACAACAATTTTACATACATATATAGTATATGTTTATAATTTTTTATAATATATGTTATATAAATATAATTAGAGAGTACATTATTTGTTAAAAACTGAAAACCAGTAATTTTCAATCCTTAGATTTGAGATTGCAATCCTTAACAGAAATCTATACATAGCGTAAACCTGTTATTTTTAATAGCGTTAATAACATTAATGTTAATTAATAAAGAGTTCCTTTTTCTCTATAAGATTAAATTTTTAAAAGATTAGGTTTAAGGCGAAATCACGTTCCATGCTAATAAATAATACAACAATACTGTAAAATAGATAATAGTAAAGTTTATAAAATAATAATTTGACTATAGTAGTTAATATTGGATTAATATAAAATAAATAAATACTATAAAGAAATAAGTAAGAGAAATCTTAAAGAAGATTTTATCAAATAGCTTTTTCCGGAAATAGTGTTTGCACAACTCTAAAATAAAAGGCTGCAAGTGATAAAGGCAAATCGAGAATACCAAAGTAGTAATTTCTATTAATTTTTTTTTAGGACCTATAGATATTGTTCAGTCTTTGGAATACTATCTGATTGGCAGATATATACCAGAAGATTACCTTTTTTTTCATATGATTTTGAAGAAACTGCAAAGATGAAGAGGAACAGAAAGAGGAACCTATCTTTAACCTCTTTTGATAAGGCCAACATTTTTCTCTAAAAAAAAAGAAAATTTCAGCGTCAATTTCTTCTTAGATAGATAACCTTCTCAATTTGTTGGAGTTTAACTTAATAAATTTCCTGCGCTTTGTAATAAGCTCCCAATGGTTTAATCAAAATGAAAACTGAAGCAGGATATTATATCGGGTCTAAACTGGCCCAAAGTACATCTTCAGCACCTTTCTATCTGCGTAACTACCTACATAGGCCCTATAGTAAGATAACTTATTTTAACTGAATTAAGTAGAAATATCATTTTAAGCAAACATCATTGTTCAGAGCATATTACGATATGCTTATAAAATTTAATGTTCAGCATTTAAAAAAAAAAAAAAATAAATGTTTTTTTTTTAAATTTATTTACTATATTATTAAATAAAAAGTAGGTACCTATCTACAGAAAAAAATATTTAACAGATTCTTTTAAAGTATATGTATTTTAATTAACTTAATATTTATATAATATAATAATATAAAATATTTATATTATTAGATACACATCTTCTTATTTTACACTTTCCAAAAACAAAAACAAAAAAAAAACTTGAATTGAAAATTTATCTTAATTTTAATAATAACTGTTATACCATCAAAATTTCTTTTAACGGTATTATACATTAGAAAATTTTGAGAAACATAAGTTTTTAATAAAAGTAATTAACCGAATGTTGCTTTTGAGAACTTAAAAGATGCACTTTAATCTCTTTTGTACATACACGAGCATTTATACTTTGTGCTGTGTTGTGTGTGGTGTGGTAAACCAATATTATTTAGTTTCTTTTAGATTTTCTCTTTTTAAATTATTTTTTTTTTTGTTTTTATTCTTTATTATATTAGTTTAAAATATTTAGAATCTTTAGAATGGTGTACATATTAGATATATTTTTTTTTTCGGTATTTTCTTATATATGAAATGATTTGCATATATGTACAATAAATAATAATATATGTATATAATAAATAGGAACGTTATTTTATCGATATTTTCATATACAGTAGTGGCAAAAAGGAAAGATGCAGAACAAATATTTCTAAGATTTATAAAATATTTGTAGAAATTTCAACGTTTATTCAAAATTTTTAATAATGATTAAATAATTTTTGAAAATAAATGAATGTAAATCCAAAATTTATAAAATATTAAAACGCTTAAAAGCTCTAACTTTAATTCAAATAGATAATCGATTGTGTTAAAGAGAGAATTCTTTAAACTGTACTTTTATTTTATTTATTTGCTTGAGTATTCTCCTATGGTAGTATTTTTTTATGTACAATAAGAATAATTATATTAATAAAAAAATTCTTATATACATATATTATGATTAACAGTTACATGTTATAAAAAAAAAATCTTGATAATGAATTATTATTATATCTATATACTAAAAGAAATAAACCAAAACAAAGAGTTCAAGCTTGGACCAAAGAACAGAATTTAATAGTAGTAAAAATACATTACGAAATAATGCACTACATGTAAGTATAAATAAGAATGTATATAATATTATGAATATAAACATATTACATATATGTATATATGATAAAATAAAATATAGTAGCAATACCACACGTGCATCACATGAAACTATTAATTTTATTTTTTTTTATGTTTTTTATATTTTATTTTATTTTGTTTTATATTTTTCATTTTTCTTTATCAAAACTTATAAAGAATACAAGTACTGTGCATCAAGGATTAATGTTTATGTATTTAGTTATAGGATAATATATATGATGTACAGAGTGATTCAAATGTGATGGTGTGTATAGTAGGATAAAAAAAAAGTAATTGAAAAGATATAAAATTAAAAATATTGGTCACAAAAGTTTTTAGCTTTTTAAAAGTATATTAAAAGTTATATTTTTCATTACATAGTATCTTTTATAATTTAAAGCATAAACAAGCATTTCAGTAGGTATTTAATTTGTAGTATGAAAGAGTTATACAAATTTTGAAAATTGTTGTATGACAGTATCTAATTCAAACAGTTTCATACTTATTTTTACCATCCTCGTTTTTCTTTCATCCTTCCTTCTTATGGGAAATTTCGTTTAAGTTAAATTTTTAGTGCCAACGAAAATATTCAATGATTGTTGGTTAGTCAAAAACTATTGATCATGTCACAAGTTAAAATTTCGGTGATTGGACAATTGATTAGTACCCATAAATTTTATACAACCGAATGACTAATAAAAGTTAAGCATTTCTATACAATTCTTAACTATGAAAATTTAATCATAAGACACTCTTTCTATTATATTTTTCTATATATATATATAATAGTACATATATATATATATAATTTTATCACTACATTATAATGTTATGTTATTTAAGTTTTTGAAAAACATATCCATATACCAACCTATATATATTATGTATAATTTTAAGTATTATGGATAAATTCCTGGATATTATGTAGGTTTTTTTTTTTGTTTTTTTTTTTTATGGGTGTTTTTTGTATGGGTGAAATGTTTTTTTATTTTTTTGACGAGAACTTGATTTATTTATAATTTTTTTTTTATATTTTATGAAATTTTATTCATGTCTTATCTGAGGTGATTCAAAGGATCAAATATCTTTGAAACACTTAAGAAATTTTCTTAACTTCGAGTTAGTATATATATATATATATAAAATTATGTTTATGACATTAATCATCATCTTTCTTTTCGGAATGACTATTATATATATTTAATATTAAAAACTGAAAGAACAAGAGCGACAAAAATTAAAAGAGAAAAACAGTGAAAATGGCAATAAAAAAAAAAAATAAAAATCAAGATTTATGTCATTTTAGTTTTTGATAAAGTTGAATGACATTTGAATCAAAAAATTATTTTTTTTTTTTTATATAGTTTTATAGGATTTTATGATGACTTAAGGTGACCAGGTAAAAAAAAAACAGAAATTTTCAAAGGATGATTTTTTTTTTTATGTTAATATAAAAGTTTGATATAATAATATATATATACCTATATAAAATGGTTGATATTTTGATTTTGTTTTTAAAATAGCATGAAAATCATTTTTGAAACCATTGTTATTTGTGCTGATTATAGGGATACTTAAGGTCATAGTTTCTTTCAAAATCGTTTTGGTTGAATTATCTTTTTATTTAATCTAGAAATTATTTTGTGTAAGAATAAGAATTTATAACAGGATTGTTCTATTACATTATAACCTTAATGCTATTAATTAATATTTTATTTTCTTAGAAGGTTACTAGCGTTGATAGTAACCGTATATTGTATTTTAATAGATTGTATTAAAATGCTCAATATTACAAAATGCAAAAAAAAAAAAAGCACCAGGGTAAGGTAATTCTGAAAGATCTTTATTTGGCTTTATTTGAAGGTTTTATTCATTCAGCTTTATTTCAGGTAATCAAAAAAAAATATTTAGTTAGTTTTAAAACGCAAGATTTAAGAACGCAAGATTATTTTTATTTACCTATTCATAATTAAAATTTAATTGCTTTAGCTTTAACGGTGTAGACACAAACGAACTGACATAGAAAAATTAAAAAATAAATTTTTTAGATTTTTTGAGCTAAATGTGCTAAATAAAAATGACATAAAAGTATAATTTATTAAATTTAGTATTTATATAACATATTTAGTGTTTTATTTTCAAAGTTGAGATACCATTTGGGAGTATAGACCTTTTAATGATCCATACGCTATTTTATATATAGGATAAATAATGCATGATTTTTTTTTGGGGGGTATTTAAACCCAAAAGTATCATACATTACTTTTAACTAACTTACAGGTTGTATCGCAATTCTCTCTTTCTCTCATAAATATCAGATTTTAATCTACAGTTTTTCATTTAAATTTAAGCAATATATGTATTAAAATATCTCCAAAAATTTTCAAATAAATTTTCTTCCTTAATAAAATTAAAATGATTGAAAAATAATATAATTATTATATTCAAAGTTAGTTTAAAATATTTTTTATTTAAGATGACAATTATTTAATTTAATAAAATAAAACACTTGAATATTATACTTAAATACAATTTTATTTTCTTTTTATATTTTTCTTTAATTGCTATCAAATCATCAAAAGTTCTCAGGTGTTTAGGAAAAATACCTATAAAAATATTTAAAATAATAATTATTTAAAATTGAAATTGTTTAAAATAAAACTTTTTTTTTCTAAGTATTGTTAAGATAAATGAAAATACTAAAAACTTATGGTTACAATTTCCCAATATACTTTATATATTCTTTTGCATTTCTTTGTTTGACAAAAAAAAACTTATAAGATTTAGTATTTTTTAGGATCAGTTCAAAAATTTCAAAAATAAAAGTGAAATGAAAAAAAACTAAATTTTGTACTTATTTTCTTTTTATAAAATAACACAAAAACTTATTTAATAAAATTAAAAAAATTATTGTTAAAAATTTTTTACCATAAAGTTATAAAATTTTTGGACTTTCTTCTGTTTTTCTTTTTCATTTTCTTTTTAAAAACAAAAATGTTAAAGTAGAAAAGTTTTTGTTTAATATAATTACTTTTGTTTCACACATCTTATATATACTTTGTTTAAGAATTGAAAATATTTAGGTTTATATTAGGAATTTTTTTTTTTTATTTTTTATTTATTTTGTAATTCGATTATTTTTTCGAATTTTTCTCCCAAACAATCACTGGGCGTAATGCAAATTAATTTTTGCCCTAAATAATTTCTTATTATTATATTAAATTTTATTTAAAAAAAAAACTTCGATTTACTTGTAATTTTTTCTAAAATAATTTTCATTTTTATAAAATTACTAGTTAATTTATGACAATAAGTCCTTCAGTAATCCTGTCAACTTATAGAGTATTTTTCTTCGGAAAAATTCTTTTTAAAATTAAAAATATAAAATTGAAACTAAGAATACATTAATATTGTTATATAAAAAATTTTTCCTTAAGAATTTCAACCTTTTGTTAATGAAAATCTCTAAAATTTGAAATATTTTATAGTTTTCGTCTAATCTTTTTGAAATTGAACCTATTTACATAGTAATTCTTTTACCAAAGTTTTTAAAAAGTCGTTGAATATAATTTTTATATACATTTTATTAAGGCATTCAGAATTTCTGAACCCATTACTTGAAAACCTGTCCTGTTTTTATAAATTCCCAAAATTAAATTGTTACTATAGTTGAATAACTTTCACCATTTAACATATTCTAAACCCTAAACAAAAAAAAAATTGAGAAATGCTATTAAACGAATCCAATTTAATCAAGATTGCCTAAAATCGGGTGAGCAAAAAAATTTGTTACATTAAAACAAGTGATCAAGTGACTAGTTATAAGGGGGAAAAAACAAAAGAATCATCTGCAGCAAATATTTGAAATACTGTTCCAAATATCTAAAATATTTGTTAGCAAATATAACGAACAGTTATTAGGTACTAACGAAACATTCCAAGATCCAAATATTAATCTTTCATGAACTTTCTGTTTCTTAAAAAAAACTGCTTAACGAAGATTTCTGAAAATCGGAACCATTTTTATTTTGCATAAAACAGGTTAAAAAACTACATTAGATATTATTATCGATATCAAAACTTAAGATAAAAATAAAACTTACTATAGAAAAAGAATCTTAAATTCAAAAATATAAAAGAATCATATTTTTATTCAGAGAAAAAAAAAACTTTGTCAAAGTTTAAGTAAATAAGCTGGTCATTGCTATACACATTTTATACTATATTTTAGAAAGAAAATAAAAAAAATATGCAGAAAAGACATAGAATCATACCAAAATCATGACCAAAAAATATTTATAATGATAATAACAACAATTTCTCTGCGGGACATAATTACATCATTTGTCTGTTCTTTAAAAATAAAAGAAAAAAAAAAAACCAGAAAATAAAAGAAGAAAAAAGAAAACCAAAAAAAAAACCTTAAAAAAAAGTAAGAAGCAACTTGTTATACGTATATTAAAAATAAAAATTAAATATATAAAAATAAAAAATTGAAAAGAATCTTTAGATTTAAACAAAAAAAAAAAAAAGAAAATTAAAATCCTCCATTTGATTATATGTACAATGATAAAGAAGGAAACAGAAGGGGTCAATGAAATGAATAGAAATAATCATTTAAAATAAATTAAAGTGACCATAACTAGAGACCAAAAAGATTTTTAACAATTAGCATAAATTATCTTAAAAAAAATTGTTTTGTACTTCTTCCTGTTTAAGAGCTATAATAAATGAAAAATTCATAGATTAAAATTTTTATTTGGGCAACTTGGACACCTACACTTTCTCATAAGTAAGATATAAAAATGAAAAAGGCTGTAAAATTGTATGTTATATATGAGATGTCAATAAAACCGAAAAAAGAGTCTTCAAATTTCTTAATGAAAATTAGAAATTTTGAAACTGAAATGATTTTTATTTTGGTTTTAAAATCTTTTTTTGGTACATACTGCCTTGTTGTATTGTAATAAAGCTCTTATAAAAATTAAATTGTTTCAATATTATTCTTTATGGCCATAAGTTTTAGAAATTAGTTGCTTTTTTTTTTTTTTTTAATCTTGTAATACAAAAACTTATCAAGGATTTAGTAAACATCCAAAACAAGTAAACAAGTAAACATCTAAAGCTTTTGTAAAAATATTTTATAATTCTTAATATCTGGTCACCATAATTTAAAAAACAAATATATAAATATTATTTTTTTTAATTATTTTTAGATAAAATTAAAAATCAATACTTATACATACTGGTATTCAAGATTATTTAAAACATACATAGGTACATCTGGGTTTATTAAATTTTTCAACAAATTAAAATAATAATTGACAAGTGTTTTAGTTTTGTGTTTTTTTTTTGTTTTTAATATTTATCTTTATTTATCAAATTAGAAATTTTTATTTTTTTTTTTATCAGGTACTCATCTACCTGTATAAAATGTTTTTTTTTTTTTTTATATTTTATTTGTTAATAAAATATTTATAATTTTATTTGTATTTAAAAATTTTTGATTTTATTTTTTTATTTTATTGATTTTTATCTCATTGAATTGTTTCAAGGTATTGAAAACTTGACAAGGATTCTTTTATATATTTTAATTAAAAGGTCTGAAGTTTTGTTTTTCTTTGAAATATATAATACATATATAATATGTATTATTATGTAAGTTTAGTTAAAAAAAAAAAAATTCTTTTAAGATATTTGTACTTCATTTATTATTTGATAGAAAAAAATTAATATTATTTGATGTTGAAAAAGAGAAGGTACATTAATTTGATTTATTTATATATAATTAAGTATTTTTAATTTTATTTTTATTATTTCATTTATTTTTATTTATTTTATTTATTTTTATTCATTTTTTTTAAAAATATCTATCAAATTGTGCAAAATCTTAAAATTTTATGTCTATAAAATATATCTAAGTATGTATACTATTTGTTGTTTCTTTTAATAAAAATATCTGTGATTAAAATATAAATATAAGAGACACAGACTTTCTTTATTGCCAATTATTACTGTATGAGCTATAGATATTTTTTATTTATTATTTATTCAATTATCTATAAATATTACCTATATCTAATTTTTACTTTTTCATATTATTAAGTATTAAAAATATGGATATAATTATGTTGTAAAGGATTAGCTTCTGGTATCTAGACTAACATTTAGACATTATTATTTAATTTAAGATATTTAATCAGATTAATTGCACATTTTCTATAAATATTACTATAGTGATGAGTGTTTATTTTATTTTGTCCAATTGTAAAAGAGGTAAACAGATCAACTGCCAGGTGGTACAAAGTTGAAGGGGATATTTTTCTTCTATTCTTATTTATATCTCAAAGATATCATAAATATTTTGACAATTAATATAAAGTTGTGTATATATATATATATGCAATTTAAATTTCCTTTCAACCGATAATTTTAATGTAAATTTTTAATAAAGCAAAGCGTATTTTCGTATCAATTCATTTAAAATCATTTATATTAATATTCGAGAATTTATGTTCATACAATTAAAAGAAATCCCATTTTGAAAGTTATTAAACTTTTTATAGGTTTAGTAAACTTTTTATTTATAGATCATTGAGACGCTATTTGACCATGTGGTTGATTAGTATTAAATAGATTATTTTAAATAGCAAATTTAAAGCAAATCCTATCAACTACTGAAACTATCAACTACTGAAACTATCAACTACTGAAACTATCAACTAAACTATCAACTACTGAATATAAGATTTACCATCGACTTTACAAATTTAAAATGGACTTTACAAAATAATTTTTATTTATATACAACTGCCACTTTATTATTGTATTCAATTTTATTTTTAACTATTGGTTTGTTCTTGTTTACATATCGGTGATATTTCTAAAGGCATTTTTTGAATGAGAAGAATTAAAATAAAAAAATAAAAATATGAGATGTTTATAAGGTATACTGAAATGTTTATTGAACTTCTATAATGTAATAACAAAATTTCGAAGTAGAGATATCCCTATAAGTATGCAATTACTGAATTCGTTGGTGTTAGTATTTTTTAGATGGGTAACCAAGCAGTTAAATACATTCCGAATCGAGGTAGTTCGAGTTCAAATTATGACACATCGTAAGCATTTTCTAAAGAATAGAAAGTTAAAGAAAAGTATACAACGTATAACAATTTGCCCTATATATGTAACAAAACAGTAATTTTCCTCAACAAATTTCCTTTTGACAACATTTTTATACAATGTAAATAATATAAATAATATATAACATATAATATTATTTATAATATAAACAATATATCTAATAATTAAAAAATTAGTCTAAACTTAGAAACCATTTTTTTTTGGTTACTTGTATAATATAAAAAAAAAAAATTTGAGTTACATTTTTACAACTTCTTGTTAGGTAGACGTAAGTATTTTAACAGAATATTTTTAAAATTACAAAACAATTCCCTTATTTATTTAATGGTTCGCCTTTAAGCGAAAATCAATAACAAAACAAAAGAAAAGAAATTAATCTACCGTAAAATTTATTCTAAATTTTTTTATTTTTTTTGAAATATTCAAATTTGTTAATCTGGAATAAAAATAATTTTTTGATTTTTTTTTTTATTATTTGAAATTTTTTTCATAGTTGCAGAAGGTCAAGTACATTTTGTATGTTTATAGTTTTGTGTGTTCAAATAATATTTATGTATATATTTTATTTAAAGTTATTTAAAATATTTTGAATAAATCTTAAAATTTTTAAAATACATTTTCAAAAAATAAAAATAAACGATATTTGCATTACTTTTATTGTATAGTAAAGTACCGGAATTTTTCTTTATTAGCATCAATTTAGTGTTTAAAACCAAAATTTTAAAGCAACTTTAAAAAAAAATAAAGTATTTTCTTTGCCTGTTTTATTAGTTACAGATTACAGAAGTTTTGTCCGCATTTTAAAGAGATTATGAAGAAGAGAAAAAAACTAAGGTATTAAAAAGGTACCGCGTTATCTAAAAATATTTTATAAAAAATTTAAAAATATCAAAAAGTACAGTTTTTGTGTTCGAAATCATCCTATCAGTGGCGGAACTACAAAATTCATGATACGATGCAATAATGTTGCTGATACAATGTGACATTTTAGAACATTCATATTTTCACAATTGATGACTTTGACGTTTGAATATTTTTAATTTTAATTTTTAATAATTAGAGTTAAAAAGATGAAAAAGATTTTGTTTAATATAGGTTTAAATCCGTTTTTGGACGACTGCGAACCATCAGAATATGATATACCTTTACCATTTAAAAATTTTGTAAAAAAAAAAAAAAGAAGAGAAATGTTGTTTTTGCTCTTTTATTGGAAAAAAAGAATGAACGTTATACCCAAAGCAAAAAATTATTTTAAAATAATTGAAGAATTTCCCGAAGATATATTTCGAACACGTTTTTGAATACTACCATCGACCATTTTTATTAATATAATACTATCTAATGTAAACCTCAGGTTAAAAAAGCAACGAAAGTATCATAAAATTATATGATGCGAAGTTTGCTCAAAAACTGCGCATCAAAATCTGTAGTGTTACGAAAACAAACTTGATGCTTTCGGTAATATTTTGTAAATACATTTTAGAACTTGATACTTCTATGATGCGTGATGTTGATGCATTTCCGAATTTATTGAAAATCTTTCCTCCTTGACCAATCCAAGTTTAATCTGTTTCGCTAGATTGCAAATCAAAATAAGTCTAATTCAAGAAGATATAGTTTTTTTTTAAAAGAGTGTAGGATTAAAAAAGTTTTTCCTAAATTTATCAAAATGTGCAGTCAATAATTCAAGAACAGAACATGTAATAGAAAAATCACAAAAACTATGGCTTAAACTACAAATTATTCATCAAAATTCAAGATTAGCTGTAATAGAATTAGAAACATATTCACTTCACCTACAAATCACTACTAAAACACCAGCAGCGCTATTCAATGTTAGTTTTATATATTTGTGGGCAACTATAACTGCGGGGATAAAGTTCCAGTGTATATATATAAAAATGATTGTAAATAATTTTTTTAATAATAATTGTGGGCTCCCTATAGCTGGTGGCTTCTCCCCCCCGCAACTAGTTCCGCCACTGCCCTATACTTAGTCATTATTTTAAAGAACATTTTGAGTTGTTTCTTTTCAGACTGTCAAATGATATTATTCTTTTGGTATTTCAACAGATATTGATAGTAAAATATACATAAATATTACTTATAAATATTAATGTCTCGCCAATCGGTACTCTCACAGAAGTTAATTATTTTTTTTTTAATTTTTTTTTTTTCTGAAAAGCTGTACAAAAAATCTGGCAGATGGCAGCTGTACTGAACTAAATAATAATTTTGTTATTTGTACTATTTAAAAACGTATTCTTCTTAAATTTTATGTTTGCTAACTCTTTTCCTAATTTTCCAGTTCTATTCAACCTGACCGAGCCTGATTTATACGTCCATTCTTCCTGAATTGATATTCGTATAATAAAAAAAATTATGTATGAAGTACTTTTTCATCGATCGCATTTATTTTGTAAATTTTTAACAACAAAACTTATTATTCTGATCGATTGACTCGTATAGTTTTATGATCCTTCATAAAAAGATAAAAGCTTATAAAAATAAAATATTTAAAATCTCAATTATATTTTATATAAATTGCACTTTAAACATTTCAAAACAAAAAAAATATCAAAATAATATTTTACATTTTTTACATTTTGATGCGGTGAAAATCAACTAAAATGTCTGTTTTTCCACGAGTTGTCATTTTGCATAAATTATATTTGTACAAACTTTTTAATTTTTTTTTTTTTGAATTGTCGTATATATCAGTTCACGGAATATCGCATAAAATTTAATAACATATAGTAAATCACATGTGCTAGTATAGTAGATACACTTAGATTTTATGAATGAAATATATGAACTAATGAACTTAATCAAATAAATTTCAATTTAAATTGATTTTTTTCATGTTTTTACATAACTAGTATTTTACTGGGAAAAAAAAATTTTTTTGAATTACAGTATTTTTGTTTTTTTAAATTTACAAAAAAATATTTTAAAGAAAAGTTTATATAATAATTATTGTTTTGAGTAAAAAAAAAATCTACATAAAAGGTACCAAAAGCAAAATAAAAAAGGAAGGAAAAAAATAATTTTCTTCTGAATTAAAACATAATTTCAGAAGCAATTAAATTTTTCAAGGAAAAAAAAAATTATTGTAAAAAAAAAACATGTTATTATTTTGTAAAAATTTCAATAGAATTTTTTATTTTTCCTCCCCCCTCCCCACCCATTCACAATAATAATCAGATAATAAAAATATTTTTCTCCGCAATCAACACGAATTACATTTTTACAGATGTGAAAATTATTATAATATTCCTTATAATTTTATATTTTCTTTTATTCTTTTTTTCTGTTTTTCCTTATTTTCTTATTTTTATTTTGTTAACTGCTCATCATAACAGTAACAAAGTACTTAAAGAAAATCTATTAAAAACTTCATTTAGTAAAAGTCATTTTAATATTGTAAAATCATGTTTATAAATTCAATATGAAATGAAAAACAAAAAAAAAGAAAAAAAAAATTACGTTAATATTATTAAAATAAAATTCTGAATTAATGTAATGAAATAAAAAAGATGGAAGAACAAAAAGAATATACATATTTAATATTCTTAATAAAATTTTCCTATATTGAAATCATAGTAAAGAAAAAACAAAACTGTAATATAAAATAGTAAAATAGGAAAGAAAGTTAAGAAAATGCAAAGTGTAAAATTAAAATGATAATAAATTTTCAATTTTTTAATAAAAAATTAATTGATATTTTCAAAATTTTCAAATTAAATATGTATGTATGTGTGTTATACTAAATTAAAAGTTAAATGAATAAATAAAAAAATTCCCGATACAAATGAAAAATAAAATAAAATTTAAAATGAATCAAGATAATTACAAAAGAAAATCTGTAGTTATTATAAAAATTTTCCATAAAACCACTAATATTTAATTACTACTTTTAAAATAAACCATGGCTATTTTTAATAATTTTTTTAATAATCTGCAAAATATCTTCAAGATTTTTTTGTTAATCTTAAGTTTTGTATACTAAGTTTTGTATAATTCGTTAAATTTGCAACAAAATTAAAAAAAAAATTTTAGAAAATAATTCTGATATCAACTTTATTCAATCTTTTTATCATCCTATAGCTTCATATACCTATAGCTTCTGGAACTGAAAAAATATATTTTTAAATATTAAAGTGGTATGTCTCATGCCTACTATGTAGAACTTCCTAAATGTTAACTCTACTGGTTATAGAAATTTGTTTGTTGTCAGAATTGCAAAAATGTGGAAGCTTCCAATCCTCTGTGTTTCCAAAAATTGACGATTTTTTCATATACAAGTTGCACAAATTCAAATCGAATCTAAACGGATTTATGCCGCAATTACTGTCTCATTCCACTTTATCCGCATTTTTCCCGTCCGTATCCCATCCAATTTAGTTTCAACTACTTTTTAGTACAAGGAAACATATTTCTAGATTGAGATTATTGAATAAAAAAAAAAAAAATCTATAACTTTTTTGTTTTTTTAATGGTTTGACGTTTTTGTTTTTTTTGATGGACAAGTGAAAAAAAGCACCTAGTGAGAAAAATAATAATATTTTTCCCGATAAATATGTGTTTTTCATTTCACCATCAAATTTAAATTGAATTTTTTCCTGTACAACAAAAATTTTTTTTTGATTTTGTTCACACAAACATTATGTAAATGATTTTTGAATTAAAGCCCTCAAAACTTAAGTTTTGTTTTTGTTTTATTTGCCAAAAATGCTACCTTTACAAAAAAAAAAAAAAAAAAAAACCAAAATACCAAAGACGTTCAAAGTAAAATTTAATTCTTAATATAAAAGAGAGAGAGAGAGAAAAAAAAAAAAAAAAAAAATAAAAAAAAAATTAATATGGTACACCATTTGCAAATACTTTTAAGAATTTAATAAAACATCTTCAAATAAAGATAAAATTTTATTTTTATTTTTATTATTATTGTTTTTTTTTTTGTTTTTTTATTGCTCTTCTTATTTTATGTATAAAGATATGAATTCATCTTTACATAAATATATATATATATAAATACATTAAAACATTCCATATCTATATTACTTACAAAAAAAACGATTATTTATGTTATAATATTATTTATTATAATTTTTTTTTTATTACTGTGTACTTATGGCAAGCCTAAAATAAAAAAAAAAAATAAATAAGGCAGTATGTAAAACCAACATAATAAAAAGCATTCTAGAATTGTAACTACTTTTGCTTCAAAATTTGTAATACTTTTCAGAAATTTTTATTTAAGTAAATAGGTCTCTTTTATACTTGATGGAGGGAGTGTGTAGCTGCTTTGTAATGAATGAGGCTACATAAAAATAATTCTTCGATAATATTCATTTCTTATTTCACTCTATACATGCCCTTAAATTTCATTTGTTTATCTAAAAGCATATATAAAAAGTATTTATTGTAAGCAGACGGACTTGTAAACGGACGATCAAAGAAAAACTAATAAATAAATTTTTCAAAAAAAAATATGTTAAAAATAAAAATTATCATATATGTTTTAATTCTCATCTCTTCTTATTCCCAATTCTGTTTTCTCTTTTATTTCATTTCTTATTTTTCTTTACCTCTTATTAAAGTATGTTGTTGTTGTTTTTTTTATTTTGATCTTAAAATGATTAGTGATGAAAATTAAAATACCGTTATAATATCATATTATGGTTTTTTTAGTGTTAGAGAAGTTGGTAGGGAAAAAATTTTTTTTTTTTTTTTTATTGTTCAGTATTGTAAATTTATTCGGTTTTTCTGGAAATTTTATTTTATTTTTTTTTGTGGCGGCAATTATTTTGTGCCATCTCAAATAATATGTCAAATGATTGGAAATTTAAACAAAAGTAAAAAAAAAAAAAAACAATTACTTGACAAATTAAGAATTCAAATGTAAAAAAAAAAATTTGTCTCTTGATTCTAAAACAAACAAGGTAGAATGTAAACCAACGGTTTTTAAAAGCGCACATTTCCAAAACTCAATACAAATTGTTTAGAAGTGTGACTTACACAAAAATTTGAAAATTTCATGTAATAAGAAAAAACTTGAAAATAGGACATTTTTGAGATTTTGAGGGGCCGTAAGTCCGGAATCCTATATAACTAAGAAATGCTGTTAACACACGTAAAAATATATTATTGAAGCTTTAATTTTTATGTCTTGCCGAAGAAAAGTTTTTACAGGTGCCTAAGATACAGGTGTCTAAAAATAGCAAATTTTCAATTTTTGAGGCGTAATAACTCTTAAAACGGGGGCGTTACCAAAAAATTTTCTGAGGAAACTTATACTAATTCTAAAAGTTCTTTCTTGTCTCAAAATTTCAGGTTCCTATCTAAAGGGGTGCCGGAGTTATGAAAAAAGGAATTTCATGCAAAATGTGGTTTTCACATAACGGTAAATTTAAATCGTAAATTACAAAATATTACATAATTTTGATATTGTTTTATATAGATAATAAAATTTTCGATCTTCTACCGGTTTTAGATTGCAAAACTATTACGCAAAGCCCGAGATATATACATCTGAAAATGGAGCTTTTTTACAATTTTGAAGAGCTGCAGCTTTGGAACCCTTTACAACTAAAATAAACCTTTCACACACGTAAAAATATATTATTGTAGCTTTCATTTTCATGTCTTGCCGAAGAAAAATTTTTACAGGTGCCTAAGTTACAGGTGTTTAAAAATAGCAAATTTTCAATTTTTGAAGCGTAATAACTCTTAAAGAGGGGGCGTTACCAAAAAATTTTCTGAGGAAACTTATACTAATTCTAAAAGTTCTTTCTTGTCTCAAAATTTCAGGTTCCTATCTAAAGGGGTGCCGGAGTTATGAAAAAAGAAATTTCATGCAAAATGTGGTTTTCACATAACGGTAAATTTAAATCGTAAATTACATAATATTACATAATTTTGATATTGTTTCATATAGATAATAAAATTTTCGATCTTCTGCCGGTTTTAGATTGCAAAACTATTACGCAGAGCCCGAGATATATACATCTGAAAATGGGGCTTTTTTACAATTTTGAAGAGCTGCAACTTTGGAACCCTTTACAAGTAAAATAAACCTTTCACACACGTAAAAATATGTTATTGTAGCTTTAATTTTTACATCTTGCAGAAGTAAAATGTGTGCAGGTTCCTAAGTTACAGGTGTTTAAAAATAGCAAATTTTCAATTTTTAAGCCCTAATAGCTCATAAACAGGGGGTGGTCCGAAAAAATTTTCTGAGGAAACTTATACTAATTCTAAAAGTTCTTTCTTGCCTCAAAATTTCAAGTTTGTATCTAGAAGCGTGCCGGAGTTATGAAAGTAGAAAAATCATGCAAAATTTGGTTTTCACATAACGGTAAATTTAAATACTAAATTTAAAAAAATTGTATAATTTTGATATTAATTTACAAAGATAAAAGAAATACCTGTCGAATGACGTTTTCAGATTGAAAAAATCTTAAGCAGAACATAAGATATATGCATTTAAAAATAGGGCTTTTTCAAAGTTTGAGGGGGTGTTGCTCCGTAATGGGAGGGGCTACATGAAAAAGTTGTTCCACAAAATTATTTTTTTTATAAGACCTACCTATGGTTAAAATTTTTTTTCTCTATCTTTAACGGTGTAGAAGTTTTGTAAACAGACGGACGGACGGACGGACGGACGGACAGAGTGAAACTAATAAGCACATTTTTTCAAAATTTTTTTGGAAATGTGCTAAAAACAAAAAAAAAAAGGGGGCCTTGGTGGCCTAGTGGGTAAAAGCGTATAAAATACGATATAAACAGCGAGGGAGTGTGGGTTCGACTCTCACACACGTCGTAAGAGTTTTCCCCCTTACGACATTTACAGCCACACCTAAACAGGAAAGACTGTGTAATTTCCTGTCCATATTTATATAGTAGAGAAATTTATTAAAAAAAAAAAACCAAAACACGTGGCAAACTTTATTTTTTCTTATATTAATTAACTGAAAAGTGTATGTGGGCTTTACATTGAATTCTTAAGACTTTCATTGAGAATTTTAAAGTTTCATGCATAATATGATAAGTCTGGAAGGACAGAAAAACAATAAAGAAAGAATATTAGAGACATGTTTAATTAATATGTTATAACCATTGTTTTCTTTAATGTTAAATTATTTCTTTAAGTTTTTTAACACATTTATGTAAAAAATTATCATAAGTCATAGGATCATAGAATATTAAACATCTTGATTTATATTCAATTAAATAATTGCATAAACTACATTATTTCCTCAAATTACTTTATCAAACTATGCAGTATAAAATGAGAGAGACAAAATCATTAAATTAATGATAATGGTTTTAACAATAATTTGTTAAAGAAGACAGTAAAGGATCAAAGCATTTTGAAGTCACACATTTTCCAAAAGACAATAAAAATATATTAGTGATGTGACTGCTTTTGCGTTGAAGTTTATACATTTGTTTAGAACTGTTTTCTACAAAATAACAAAATGTTAACAATTAAGAAACTTAATTAAGAGATTTAATTGAAAATGAAACGTTCGCAGTTTGGTAAATTTGTTTTATTTTATTGTCCATAACCTACTTAATTATTACAAAAAAGTAAATTGATTAAAAGCAAAACACAAAATTACAATGGTTAACTAAGAGACATTATATTTAATTTTACAAAAAAAATTTTATATTATGAAAAACTAGTATTAGAGAAAATTTATTCACATATATAAAAATATAATGTTGTAGCTTTAATTATTGTGCCTTAAACATATTTAGACAAATGTCCGGATTACGGCTGTTCAAAAGTAATGAATTTTCAATTCTTAATCGGTTATAGCTCTTTGATAAGAGAAACCACATATACAAATTTGACTTCTGTTTTGGACCTACGGAAAACTTATTTTAACCAAAAATCGCCATAGCAGTTGCTCCTAGTCTTTGTTTATAATATTATTTTCGTATTTATATAAAAATAAAACATCCTTGTTTGCATTAAAAATTAGAAATAAAAAAAAAACGGATACGATGGTTAAAGAATTCAAAATATACGACAAGATTTCAATTCGATAGTTGTGTACAATAAGCGGTTGAAGATTCAGAACATTAAACAGCTCAATATTATATTTCAACTATACAATATTATTCAATTACAAAAATAGCAAATATACAATACAGTTGTTCAACAGTCGCTTGATTTTTACAAATTTATTCAACTGTTGATCAACCATTGTATCGTGTAACAACCGATTAATACTATAATATAAACAATATAAACTAAGAAAATTCATTATTGTTAAACTGTAAGAAACTGTTTTTAAAACTATCCTATGTATGTTCTTATTTTATATAGTCATTTAGTTTAGGATGCATTTCCTTTTATATAATATTTCCAATGTTTAACAGTTATTTAAATTCACTAATTAATATTTTTTTTTTATTTTAGTTTTATGTACTTAACAGAAAACATCAAAAAGCAAAAAAAAAAAAAAAGGTGACGGTTTTTCACTTAAATTTTTCCTTAATGATTTCCTTAATGCGTTTTACATTAACATCTATACATTTGCATACATCTATAAGTATGTAAATAAAATTACTTTCTGTGTACATGGTATGGGGCATTTAACTTGACTAACGTTTCTTGTTTCTTTGTTGCTTTATAAAATTAATTTTGTATGTACGTATGTGTGTTTTCTGAATAATTGCAATTTCTACCAGCGAAACGGGGGGGTTTTTTTTTTTTGTAGAGTATAAAACAATTTCAAAGGGAATAAAAATACAACACTCTTTCAAAGCGAATAAGAAAAAAAAATATAATATGTATAGGAAATAAAGTTGAAATATAAAGCAATAAAAATGGCAGTCGCAATTTAGAACAAAAGAATATTATACAAGTTATCGTTATTGTAAATTTGTTTTTATCGTTCCTATTTGTTATTTATTCTGTTTATATTATATATACAGGATGACACACTATAAGTTTTATATAGAGCAGCACAAGATAAAAAGAATGTTGAGCAAAAAAAAAATATATATATATGAGAAGAGAGAGGGTATTTCTAACGGGTTTCCATTTAATCGTGTTTAAACGTATGCATATACATATACATATATAATTTTTTTCGTTTACAAAATCATATCTTGTTCCGCGTATAACAATATTCAAGATTATCGGTATGAACGTCATATAAACATTTAAAAATCTTTCTTGTTGTCATGGTTGCAAAAATTATAAGTTTTTTAAATTGAAAATCTTTTCTCGTTTTCCTTGTAATCCAATATAAACGTGCTGTACTCCAATAATTTTAAATGTTTTATTAGAAATTTTCCTTTTCAAAAAAATTAATAATTTTGCTATGTAATGTAACGTGCAAAATTTTGATGACTTTGTTTTTAAAGTCATATATGAAAAAGTTCGAACACCGGTTATCTCGAAAATAGACCATCCCTCATAGAATTTTTTATTTATTTCGATATTTCCTATCATACCTGTTCTATAAAAAACTTATCGTGGGACACGCTGTTAATATATAATATTGCTGCATATATAATATTCTATATATATAAATGTAATTTATATAAACATAACCGTATAATATTTCTCTACTTTTTTCACTTTGATGGAATCTTTTTCTCCGTCATATTTAAGAAAAAAAAAATATTTTTTTTTTTTATTTTTATTTTTACAAGTGCGGAAAATTATTTTGATAAAAACAAAAGGCAAAAGATTTATATGAGTGTATATAGTATATGTACCTATATAATATGTACTTATTATTTTGTAGCATTTAATATACATAAATAAATTGATTTGTAAAAAATATAAATTTATATTTTATAAAAAATATAATATATATAGATTATAGAGGTTTATATTATAAAAATTGCGACTGGCAACACTTTCATTGTGGTATCAAAATATATGAACATATTATTATACATAATCTTATTGTAGGTATATGTCGATTATACATACATAATAATATAATCCTAAGTGATCAATGTACTAAATTATATACAATTGCCTTATCACCTATTCATATGGCACCTATATGAATATATTTAAGGAAACTTCATTGAATTTCTAAAGTTTCGAGCTTAAAAGCAGATATTCTTAACAATTTTTTTTTTAAATCATATCCAAGAGTATGTTAAAAAAAAAATATTAATTATTGATTAACTTATTTGGCTTGATTCTTTATTGAAGTTTAAAAAAATGGATCATTTTTCGACATTACTAATAAATTTTTTTTAGCAGAAAAATGAAATAAAGGAATTCTTATTTATTTTTTAAATTTTCATTTTCCAAAGAAGACGAGAATGAGTGATGTTATTCTGTTTTGTTTACCTATAGTTTATGAATAATTTCTGGTAGACGTTTCTCTATCAATAATCTTTTATATTAATATGAAAAAAAAAATGTGGATTAATTATAAAAGGATACAAAGGTCAAAGTTATAAGAGGATCTGAGAGTTATAAAAAACCAATATCATAATTTTTGGTGTACAGAATGAAATTTATACAATTCTTTATTATTTATAGTAATCATTTATGAATGTTTATATTTAATATAAAAAAAAAACAAAATTGCCCCTTTTGATATGCAATTGTCAGTTATAAATTTCATAATAAATTTTTTATATTTAGTATATAATTTAATAATAGTATAAAAACCTATAATGGCCTTGGTAGCCGATGGTTCAATAATATTGCATTACATTTTTGTATGTAATATTAATATAAATAAATAAATAAATAAATAAATAAATAAATTTTTTATATTAATATTTATTTTTGGGGTAGCTTCGGTAGCCTAGTGGGTAAGCGTATTAACCGAAGGAGTGTAGGTTCGATCCCTGCACAGGTCGTAAATGTTTTTTTCTTTACATACCCCCCTTACGACCAAATATAATGTAAATATATAGCATATAATGTAACCAAAATAAATAATATTAGTATATATTTTAATAATAGTATAAAAACCTATAATGGACTTAGTAGCCGTTGGTTCAATAATATTGTATTACATTTATGTATGTAATATTAATATAAATAAATAAATAAATAAATAATATTTGTTTTTTTCTACAAATTTTTTCTACAATTCAATAGTCTTATTAGATTTTGTAAGAATATACGATATTTTTTCTTTGTTTTTTGACAAGCATATTTTTTTTTTGTTAAATATGTTATATTCTTAATTTTAGTTTACTTGAAAATAAAAATACGTTTTACTTTTAATATTCCAAGGACAATGAATATTAAAATGTAGATTATGTATTACTTTATTTAAAAAATAAAATTTTTAATATATTATTGTTAAAACACTTTTGTTACATTAACAGGAAACAAAAAGAAAATAAAATTTTAAAGTAGGATTTAAAAAAAAAATTTTAAAAGTATTTTTAAAATCAAATATTTTTAAAGGTGAAAATCTTGTTGCTAACATTAAAAAAATATCTATAACAAGTTGATGTATTTATAAAAATTTAAAGATTGATTTTTTATTTTGTAAACAAAACTTTACTTTTTAACCTAAACTGTAATTTTTATTCTTTAAAAATTAAAGTTTTTAGAATATATACCTTCAAGTTTGTTCGCTTTTATTATTAGTTAAAGATAAAGATAAATATCGTAAAATAAACAAAAAAAAAAAAAAATACTATTAGAATAAAAAAAAATTACAGTTATATTAATAAAAGTAATAGCCATTATAAGATTTTCAATAACACTTATTATAATTTATTTATGTATATTATAGACCTTGAAAATGATTTATTTGAAGAATTAGGAAAATTTTTGCCGAAAACAATTTTTTGTTTTATTTATTTTATTCTTTTTTTTTTTTTGTAAAAAATCGCAAAAAAATTAACATGCAACATTTATTTTATTTTTCTTTTTGAATCTTCAGAGACTCAAAGACATGTCAGATAAATTCCTTTAGAGATAAAATAAAACATAAAATTATATTGTGAAGAATTTAATTAAAGATTTGTTGAAAGGTAAATAAAAATTATTTAAAAAAATATTTTTATTGTTGACTTTTTTCTTCACATTTATGACATTTATCTAAAAGCATTAACCTTTTTATAAAAAAAAAACAAAAAATTTATTTTTTTTTTTTCGAAATTTAAAATAAAAAAATTATTAAAATTATAAAATTTAAAATAAATAAAAATTAATTAAGTGATAAAAAATGTAATGTAAACTGTTATAAAAATATTAATAAACTATAACACAACACATTACACAACTACATATATAAAGTGTACTAGTCATATATGCTCTTTAATAAATAAATGGAAGCAGAGCAGCATCTGTCAAAAAAAAAAAAAAAAAAATTGTTTTTGATTTTTAGTTCGCAGGACTCAAACACAGTGTAAAAATTATATGCAAAATTGTTTTCAATCAGATTCCGCTCAGAGTATGATGATAACCTCTAAGCCCGTTATAAAATTTTTTGAACATGGAGAGAAATTTCTAACTGTTAAAATTTAAAAGAGAAAAAAATTGGAGTTTTTGAAAATTGAAAAAAATTTTTTTATTTATATCTATTGAATTCCTGCGGAATATATTTAAGTAATTTGTTTGGATTTTATTTTTTACAGAGTTACCATAAAAGTGCAATATTATATTTCAATGCTTTTAATCAATTTGAAGCATAACTACATAAAGCATTCACTAAAAATAAATTAACGTGTATGATATTGATAAATTCAAGAAAAAAATATCAACTTTTTTGTTCTAAATAATCCTCCCAACATCCAATAATTTCCTATATTTTTCAATTTTCTTTATTCTTATTCTTTTATTTCTATTTTTACAAGCCCCAAAGCAAACAGTACATTGTTACATAGGTTCTAACTTAATGTTTGGTTTAAAACGGAGGTGGTGTTTAGTTGTTTCTTAAACAAATCTTTCTTTCTACCAAAGAGAATTCGCGCGTTTATATCATTGATGTCTTTCAAGATTCTCATCTACCTTCCAAAAAAAAAAAAAAATATAAAATAAGAAAAGTTCAATTTTGTGTATATTTTATATAAAAACAGTTGAGAGTTAACAAGTTTAATATTGTAATATTTATAGTTTTTCTTTATTAGTTTTAAATTTTTGGTTATTTAGACATTTAAATAACATGTTATATGTACTCATGGTGGTGTTTAATATTGGCTTTAATTCACCTATGTTCCTGCGGATAGGGTGTAACATGGATAATGTGAACTTCAGGTGTTGTGTTGCTGCACATCATGATTTGTTGACATTTCTGCATTCATTTTATTTTGTTTGTTTGTGTTATATGAATATGAAACATTTGTAATAATTCAATGTTATTTAGATAGTATTTTTATTATTTAAAATTTTTTGTGAATTTTATTTATTGGCGTTAAAAGTTTTTATAAATTTTTTATTGCTTTATTTTGAATTCATTATAATATAGCGTTTTTATTGTATGTGTACTCCATATTTCTGCACCATATGTGTAAACACGCTGTGGAATAAGCTGTAATATAACGAACTTTTTTATACCCGTACGATAGGATCGGGTATAATAAAATTACTCCTCCGTTTGTAACACCTTGAAATAAGCGAGCTAGATATACCTTCAAAGGTATGGATCGGATCAGAAAAAAATTCTAAGACTTTTGAGCCATGTCCGTCCGTCCGTCAGCACGCTAACTCAAAAACTAAGAAAGCTAGAATCTTGAAATTTACACAAAATATTCTGGGAGTAATTTGTAGGTTCCCTATTTTTTTTGGTTGAGTTTGGACCAAAACTTAGGGTAGCTCTCGAACACCTAACTTTTAGATCCCCACATTTTTTTTTAAATAGAGCTATAAAATTTTAAGTGCTGATAGATCTCACAAAAATATTAATTTTATTTTTGATAACTTTTTTTCGTAGCCCCACCCGTTACGGAGCTACAGCTCCCCAAAGGTTCAAAAAAGCTCTATATTTAAATTGTTATAGCACAAGTTGTATAAAGTATATCTTCATTTTGAAAACGCCAAACGATTACTACTTTTATCAGCTTTAAAAATATATATACAATAAATATATATTTGTAGCATACGGTGTCTTAATTTACCGTTATGCGAAACTCAAACTTTGCAAAATCCTTTAACCCTTCTATCTTCTAAAAGTTGGAAATTTGAAATTTTGACAGAAGTTAGATCTTTGAAAATAAGTATGAGTCATTTCAGAAATTTTTTTTATATCACCCCCCGTTTAGGAGCTGTAAGGGGTCAATAACTGAAAATTTCCTATTTTTAAACACCTGTAACTTGAACACCTGTTAAAATTTTTTTGAAGTAATACACAAAAATTAAAGCTTCAACATTATACTCTTATTTCTGTTAACAACTTTTTTTAATAATATAGGGTTACTTTATAATTGACGAAAGTGTTACTTGATTTTTTCAAATTTTCTAACAAATTGCTTTAACGAATTTTTTCCATTTTGTTTTACTCGATAATTTGAAATTGTTGAGGATATAATGCGTAGTACAAAAAAATGTAAATAAATAAACAACATAACGGTTGCTTGAAGAATTTTTATTTATATGATATTGATATACATACATACTCATGTTTATTTACATATCGTATATGTCACTGATGAATGAATGATAAGAGTATAGATGTATATTATATAGCGCCGTATTTAAATACATATATGTATTTTATTGTACTTATAAGAAATTATTCTGTAAATGGAATATTTAAATATAATATAATATAATATTTAAAATTATATTTACTATTTTGTACTAAGTAAATTTAATATACATTTACCGCTTAGTATTAAATGGTACTATAGAATATTTGAAAAAGTTTTGGATTGATAATCGTTATGTTGAAGGTTAGAATCTGCTTTAGAAGAATGTATAAACATATAGTTTGAATATATGTACAACCCATAGTTCTAGAAATTATAAAATTCACCCAAATTATTTTAAAATACTAAAATATTAAAAAAATAATATTGTAAGCAGAGTGACAGGCTGTGAACATACTAACGGTTCGTACGGGTATCCTCGTCAATTATTATATGGAATCGTGTAATTTAAATTATAATGGCTGAATATAAAAACAAATAACATAAATTTTCAAATAAGCAGATGACAATTTAAATAATTTTTTTTTAAGCATTTAAATGGGGTATTTTCAGCATCTTTGACAAATTTAGTTTTGTGTTGTGGATTTACTAAATCAAAGTGGTCTGAGTATACTCTGACTAGATTGTTTTTGTATGTTCTCGACAGTGCTCTGAGAGTATGATCCGATTTATTTTATAAAAATGCTCATACTTGTATCTTGTAATATACATATCAGATCATGTGTGTAAAAAAATTATCATATTTCTTGTTTTTTTTTTTTTTTTTTGGAAAGAATTTTTTTCTTATAGATCACTTAAAATATCCACTTTTTTACAATATTTTATGATTTTTTAGATCAATGTATACGGAAAATATAAGAGTTAATATACTTAATTAGAAACCGTAAGTGATAACGTTAATTGGTGTTCATTTTTTTGGTTTTTTTTGTGGGGGTAAGTGAAAATTAGTGAAATACATTAAATCGGACTGGAACAAACACGAGAATTCTATGAGTGTGTAGGACTTTAACCTATTAAACATCCCTTTATATACTCCCTTTTATGAACAAACAGTAGATTATATTATGTTCTTTAGTACTAATGTGTTGCTTGGTAATATTTAAAACTGCTTGGTAAATTTAAAAGGTAACCAAAACAAAACATTATACATATTAGGCATTGGTATTCATTATCTTATTTTATAATTGGTATATATATAATATATACTTTTAATTTTAATAATAATATTAAAAATTAATTTTAATAAAAAACGTATTGAAAAATTAATAAAAAAAAAAAATAAATAAAATTTCAATTGTTTAAATATTATGTTTTAATCTAAAACTTTAAAATCTTTTATTCTATTAATTATTTTATTTTTTATTTTGAAAATTGTTTTAAATGACATATTAATTTTTTTTATATTTTTTTTTTAAATCTCTCAGATATTTTTCATGATCTTATAATTTTTTAAATTTAATTCCCTCGATTTAATTGAGCGACTTGGAAAAAAGTTTTCTTTTGAAAAACTTATCATTTAGTTTTTCATTTTTTTTTCTCTCTCTTAATCGGATAAAAAAGCTTTAAATATAGAAATTATTAAATTAAAAATAATAATAATTTTTTATATGTACATAGATATATATATATATATATCACATTAAATTTTTTGAATATACATATACATATATACATAACTATATAAAATGTAGTTTTGTTTTGTTTTTAAACTTTTATTCTGTGGAATATTAAAAGTTCTCCTATTTATATTTCCTTTTTTTTTTTCGTCTTCATAAATATTTAAAATACTTAGAAAAAAAAAATGTGATTTGCTTTGTAGATTTGTCAAAAAAAAAAAAAAAAAAAAAAAAACATAAAAATCATTAAATTATTATAAAAATGCAATTTTATGAACTTCAGTTTTTAAAATATAATTTTATTCAGTTATCTAAGAATTTTAAAATCCTTTTTATCCTTTTTATTTTAGATGTATAAAAAATATATACAATTAAAGACAAAAATTTAATTTAAATCAATGTTATATTTTATATTTAGGTACATAAATTTGTTTTACATAATTTGTGTTGCGAATAAGTTAAGAAAGCTTGTCTAAATAACTTTGCATGCTTACTGATTTGAATTGCTATTTGCTTTTCATCTTCTATAGTTTTTCCTTTTTTTCGGGATAAATTAATTAAAAATCATACTCAATGGAAATAATGGAGATACCAAGTTACAATTGCATAAACGTCTAATATTTGTCCTGACAAGATTGCAAACATAGCTTCAACATCTCAATTAATTCTGAACAAAGGTCACAACAGAAAGAAAATTAGTGATACTCACAGAGCCAAAATGACAAATAAACTAAGTAAACTGAACCCAGCATTATA
This sequence comes from Poecilobothrus nobilitatus, assembly GCA_947095535.1. Lineage (NCBI taxonomy): Eukaryota > Metazoa > Arthropoda > Insecta > Diptera > Dolichopodidae > Poecilobothrus > Poecilobothrus nobilitatus. Next base: position 240,325,612 of record OX352774.1, on the reverse strand, counting down.
AATTTTTAAACATTCACAAACTGCACCCATTTATCCAACAATTTTAATATATCCAGAAAAGAAATAGCAATATACACATATTTTAGAATCGGACAAACTAAGTTTACAACACATTTAAAAAAAAAAAGAACCAACACCCATATAAAAAATTACCCACTTACATTAGCCAATGTATTATACAACTGGCAAAAAATAATCGTCATATAAAACTAAAACTAAAATTCTGGGACCCGGAAAATCTACTAAATACATTTACAACTGAAAACATAAAAAACAAACAAAAGTATATAAAACAGTTTAATGTTAATGGAAAACCAATAAAACCTAACAGAAAGTATCACCAACGTCCTATCATAAATGTAAATATAACTTAAGGCCTTGTTGTTACCGCTATTTTCATAAATTTATCCTAGTTATTAAAATTACTGAAACAAAACAATAATAATAATTTTAAATTAATTAACATTAAAAATTTATTACCGTTATTTGTTACTGTTACCTGTTAACCGTTAAATTAAAATTGTTTTATATCTTCTAAAATAGGAGCCTCGATGGCGCAGTGGGTAAGAGCGTATAAAATACGCTGTAAACACCGAAGGACTGTGGGTTCGAATTCCACACACCTCGTAAGAGTTATTCGCCCTTACAACATTTACAGCCACGCTTGAATTAAAAAAAATATATTATAAAATATATGAGTGTAAATTTAAATGATATATTAATAGATGTGTTTGTTTTCTAAATGCTGTTGATAATATTTTAGCTGTTACTGTACATAAATAAGTAAAGAATTGGAACAATTTTATTTAAAAAGATTTAAAATAATATTTTCGTTTATATTTATTTGTGTTTGTTATTTTTTTTTTTATATTTCTATATAAAAGAATAGATGAAAAATAAAACTTGTTCTTTTTTTGAAAAAATGTTTAAGAAAGGATAATTTCTTTTTTTCTCCTGTATATAGATTTGAAGCCCTTCGGGGAATTACGGAAATTTTTAATAGCGGAAAAAAAATATTTTTTGGTTATAAAATATTTTATTTTTTTTTAAAATAAAATTTAATTCTTTGTAACAATGGAAGTTATACTAAATTAAAAGTTAATATGATTATGAATTATGACTAAAGAAATTCATAACAATTTACTATATATAAAATATATTTTAAGATTACACAGTGAATTTTCTTTTTTTTTATAAAGATTTTTAAGAAGTTTAAAATGGTTTTAAAAAAATTTTTTCTGAATTCTAAACAAAAAATTTTTATCATTATATCATAGTTTTCAATTGAAAAATTAATCGATTCAAGTTTAATGATAAAACACTAATATTTTCAAAAGTATCAATTTTCTTAAGTGTTATTTATGTAGGTATTCTTATTATTTTTTAATTAAAATATTTTTAATAAATTATTATTTATATTTATTTTACTATTATTTTTAATTTATTTAATAAAATATTTTCAGTTTCAAAAAAAAAAAAATTTATATAATGTAGGTCATATCTAATATTATTACAATTACATTGGGAAATAGGTAAATACTTTACTTTAGGTGTATTGTTGGATCCTTTACAAACCTTACTAAGAGATATTTTAGATCACGTTATGAAACACTATATGGGTTTGAGTAAGCATTGAAAACATTAAGAGCTTCAAAAAGCCCTTTAAAAATATATGAGATCAACTTACTTAAAAAGACGTAGCAACTACAATTCTTGAACTACAGACCACTGACTTAAATAAAACCCCTGAAAATTTGTTTTATTTAATAAATTAATCGTTGTAAGACTAATTGATCGTTAATTAGAGAAATAGCTCTGTTCTGCATATTAGTGAAATAATTCAACGGTGTTTGAGAAGCCCCAGTCGTTTATATACGTTTTATAAAAATTGAAAAGATCTGACGATGACGATGCAGTCTGTATACTATTCACAACCCGTATCTCTTTTCTTTGACCATCTCTTTTAATTATTAACTAAAGGAAAAACTGTACTATTAAACCAAAAATGCTGTGTTATATTGTAAAATAAAACCCTCAGCATAGGGCCTCGGTGGTGTTATGGCTTAGAGCGTATGAAACTTAAACATTAAGAAAGTGTGGTATCCACACATGCCGTAAAAATAATTACCCCTTACGACATTTATAGGTACGTCTGAAAAGGAAAGGCTGTGTGATTTCCTTGTCGTATTTTCTCCTTGGCAAGAGAATTAAACTAAACAAAAAAAAAAAAAAACCTTCAGCATAGAAAACTTTGAGGGTTATCAATATAAGCTATAAAAGTATATTAAAATATTAGGCTATATTGAGTTAACTCAACATAATTGAATGTTTTATAAAAGAAGATTTTGAAAATAACTTAAAAATTATATCATTCTTAAAAAGTATAAATAAACAAGGTTAACATTCTTTCATTTAAATTAATTAAAAATCTTAGAAAATGTTTTCCTTTCTCTGTCCAAAACAATAAAACAAAAAAATATCTTATACTTTTTTTAAATCAGTTTCTTTTTTTTTTTTATAGAATCACTTGATAAAAATATTATAGTATCTAAATGTTATTAAATTTTTATATAACATTAAAAGAAAAAATACTTAAACTTAAAATATATTTTATAATCACTCTTTAGTTTAAGTTTTAAAAAAATAATTTCTTTATATTTATTATATAATCATCTTATAACATTTTCTTAAATTGTTTTAGTTGAAGAACTTTTTACTTTAATTTAAAATTTAATTTTTTGTTTTTTTTTTTACTTTTTATCGAAGAAAATAATAGAAAATTTTCATCTTTAATGAACATGATAGAAAAATTCCGAAATTTAAATTTAAATTTGTTCTTTATATCATAAGAATGTATGTATGTATATAAAAATATACATAAAAAATGCAAAATGATACTTAAATATTATTTTAAGTATCTTTTTTTTTTCAAAATATATATTTTTTAGTTAAAACAAACATGTTTTCATACTTTTATTATAATTAAAAAACAATAAAAATATAAACTCATTTTTACTACACTAAGGTTCAAAATTTTTAGAACTTTATTGTCGGAAGGTTCAAAATTTTCATTCTAAAAAATATCACATGGTAAATAAACCATAAGAGAATTTATGCATCCTAAGCCCAAAAATTATTTATCCTAAATTCCACCGTTGTCACCGTTGTCTCGTTGTCTTATTTTAAGCACGTGACTTATTAATCGAGAAATTGCGAATTCATATCCTATAGGTGATATCCCGTAAAGGTGTGACCATTATTGCTAACCTTTTCTATGTTTGAAGTTGCACTACTGAGCTAGAGCCTGATGACTGTGAAATGATGCCCACTACTTTATTAGTTTAAAGAAATAATTAACAAAAAAAAAATGCTTAAATGCGAAAGTGTTTTTAAACAAGCACATTTTCTAAAAGAACAAAACAATTGTTGAGAATATTGTGAGTGTTGATTTACACAAAAATTTGTAAATTTTCTTAGAATTTTATATGTAAGAAAAAATTGTGAAAATCAAGAGACACGACATTCTTCAATTTTTAAGAAAACCCTATTATATAATTAAAGGAAAGAGTGAAAGATGTTAACACAAGTAAAAATATAATGTTTCAGAATTAATTTTTTCCGGTTTACTTTAAAAAAAAATTGTACAGATGCTTAAGTTAGAGTTAATTGTACATTCTTTATTTGTATAAATAAAATTATATAAACAAACTTTTTGACAAACTAAAGCTAAGTACACAACAGAGACTAAAAGTGGTAGAACTCTACGTACACAAAAGTTCCCTCTACCAAATGTTTTTACGTAAAAGTGTAAAGCTAAGTACACACGAGAGAGTAAAAATGGTAGAGTTGAGCAAAAAACATTGGTAAAGTGTCCTTATTTGTGTCTTTAAGACTCGTTAGAGCTCTACCGTAGAGGTCTACGTTGACTTCACAAGAGATTTTTTGTTAGACATTTCTCTACCGTCTAAACATTTTCACTTAGAGAAATTTTTATTTATACGATAACTCTACCCAAGTTCTCGTAGAATGAATTTTCTGTAGAGTTATTATCGTTTAAAGATATTTGGTATAGGAAACTTTTATTTCTATGAGCTATAACAATTTTAGTCTGTGGTCATCTAAAAAGTTATTATAGACACATAAATTTCTTTACTTCATGTTTGTGTTTACCCGGTAGAGAAATGTTTTACAAAAAAAATCTGGTAGAACTGATGTAGAGCTCTAACGAGTTTTGACAGACATGTAGATCACTCTGCCGAAATTTTTGCCCCAAACCTACCATTTTTGGTTTGTTTTGTGTATGTAGTTTACGATTAGTAAATAAATCTGAATTTATTTAAAGGTATTTTTTAGTAATAATTTTTGTAAGTACTCAGAATTTCTACAAATATAAGAATGTCCAAATTATAATTACATAAGTACTTTGCATAAGTAAATCAAAATTAATAAACATGCACTTATTAATTTCATTTTAAATTTTAATTAGTTTATTTTAATGAAATTTAATATCTAGGTATTATTGATCTTGTTATTAAATATAATAATAAAATATGTATTACATAAAAACTATATTATTTTAAAATTTAATGCATATAATTAAATAGGTCTTAATATGTATTTAAAGAATTAATATTTAATATTAAATGGCAAGGATAATTTTATTATTTTTCATAATTAAAAAAAAATTTTTATGAAATTATTAAGTAAAATTTCTTGTCTAAAAAAACTTAGTTGTCTATTCTTATATCTAGAATCTGTGACCCATTCTACACCCCAATTGCATGTGATGCTAGTTTATCACAGCAATGTCCTGTCAATGTCCCTAAAGAATCGGATGATGATCTAAAGAATTGAACAACAGTTCTAAAGAATCTGTTCTACGGTTCTAAAGAATCGGACTAAAAAAAACTTTATCAAAAACAATTTATGTTCCTTAATCTTTTTGTGAACCAAAATTTTTCATTGAATATTTCCAGTTCATTATGTTCGACTTTGAAAATTTAACAGATAGACTCGCTCAAATTATTTTCATTTAATTCCAGAAAACCTATATTATGGTAGATTTTATTTGTTAAACTGCGTCTTTCGGTTTCCATGTCATAGTAATCTTAGTGGTATTGTTTGTTTATCGGGAATTTATGTTAAAAAAAAACTGTACGACATTTTTGTTTTTTTTTTTTTTTTTTTTTCAAATGAAAGAAGATTTTCTATTCCACGTCCACCGATCATTTTCTATTAGAATTATTTAAAAGAAAGTCATCAAAATTTAAAATAAAGCTAATCCAGTATATATACCAAAATGCAATGGCTTTCAAAGGTTTTTTTATTTTTTCAATCAAATTTTATTAAATTTATTATGTGTTTTATAGAGATTTTTCACCATAAACCCAGGCTTTGGCTCTTCTTTTGATTTGTTTCATTATCAATTTTTTTGTGACTTATCGTTGTAAGATTTTGCAGCATTTGCTATTAAATTCTTGTACTCCTAGATTTTTAATGTTATAAACTGATCAAGTCTTAATAGTTTTGTTTTTTTTTTTTTAAATATGACCAATACCTGTAACTGCTTATTTTATTTTTTTTAATATTTAATGCATTAATACGAAATGAGTTCATCCAAAAACTGTTATAATTATCTTCAACTTTTTTTTTTATGTTTGGTTATTTTAAATTTCTTCTGTATTGTACATTTTATTTATCCTTTTTATTATCTATATATTATTAATATAATTAAAATTTTGAAGAATTTAATTGAATTTTTTAATTAAATTTAATCTTTAAGGTTTCTCTTACATAAATTGTTATGCCAATTTATATAACAAAACCAGAAACAAAAATTTTAAATGAAATGATAAAGGTTAAATAGCCTTAAGGTAGGTTTTTAATAACAAAGAATATTCCTAAGGTGTATTTTTATTAAAGGTCATCGTATAATATTATATTAATTTTCTTTTTTGACGTTTTGCTATTTATTAAAATTATTAAATAGAAAAATATAGATGTTTAAATCTAGTTTTAAATAAATTTTAATTATATAATTTAAGAGAGTTTAAAAATTTTTTAAAAGTTTCCATTCTCTCTCTCTCTCTCTCTTATATGAATGAAATTTTAATATTTTCTACAAATATTTAATTATAATTAATAATTTACATTTTATATTGATTTATGATATGTTTATATTATTATTGTTATTACTATTTTTATTAATTATATTTTTATAAAAAATTCGGGGGGATGACATATCTTCTATGGAACTTATTTCTATTTTTAAATGGTCTTAAGTTCCATGGAAGTTCCCATCACTTTTTGTTGGAAGTTATGTCTGAAATAAAATAACCATAAGTTTGACTTTTCAGTTTTTGATGTTAAATAAGAAATATTGTATTTTAATATACATTAAATGTGTATTTTTAGAAAAGGTTTAAAACAGTTAAAAATTCAAAGTTTACATAATATATGCTTTTTCATATTTTATATCTGGGCTAGAAATATACCGGAAATAATATCATATATGGAAAACTGGAATGCCCTGATCCAACTCTAAAATTCCTCCCAATTCAGAATGTCGCACATACATATATTTAAGTATACATGAAATATTCTGGAAAAAGTGGATAACTTTGATTTTAATTACAACTTTAAAATCTCTCCAAATTTAGAATCTCGCATATACATATAAACACCAAAACATATTTTTGGTAAAATATTTTTCTAAAATAACTATTCTAAATAAAATTTAACGTCTAAATAAAATTTGCATTATACTCATACAAACATAATTTTTTAGTTTTGATGCTATGGAACTTATGACTATTTTTGGAGTGTATGAAACTTATGTCTTACATTTAAGTAAGACATAAACTTAAGTCATCCACCCAAAAATAGAAATAAGTTTTTGAACTGGCTGCCATATAATAGCTATCGGCTATTAAAACATATGAGCAGAAAAAAAAAACATTTTAAAAATTTAATTTTATGAATAATAAATCAGATATTTCCAAATGATGTAAACAAAATTTTTATGACATAATTGTTTTCAGTCACTATAGTTAATTAAAATACGAAAAAAAATATTGAAAAGAAAATTGTATATATACATACTGTTTTTTCCAAATATGTATTGCAGCATATTATGTATTACATATACAATGACAAATGTTTTTCATAAATATGGTACATACATGGTACATCGGAACCAAAATAAGGTACATGTGTGTTCAAATAATTAATCTCGTTAATGTTTTTTTTTTTTTTTGTTGTTTGATATAATCATAGTAAACTTTTTTTTTTATCTTTGAAAATATTATTCAATGTATCTTTACATACATACATACATTCATTAATGAATACAATATATGGCCGAAAGGAAAAAAATTTATAGTTGAATTAATAATTTACAAAAACAAAAAAAATAAGAAAAAAAAAATGAAATGTAATGTAAAAATTTATCTGTATGTGATATTATGATAAATTTATTATTTCTTCCCTTTTTATAACTTTTTAAATTTTTATCATTCAAATAACAAAAATATTTACATTTCTGTTCTTTTTTTTTTGTTTAAATAAAATATTAAATTTCTCAAATTTTTTATATTGTAAATTAATTCATCAAAAAACAAACTGAAATCAAAGACTATAATATATTATGTTATTTATGTTGTACAATATACTTTGTTGAAAGTAAATATTGTGCGCCTGCAAATATGCAACAGTACGTATTTATTTGTATGAACAATATGGGGGGCTTCGATAGCCTAGTGGGTAGGGGTGTGGCGTATTAACCGAAGGAGTGTGGGTTCGTTCCCTGCACAGGTCGTAATTTTTTTTCTTTACATACCTCCCTTACGACCTAATATAATGTAAATATATAGTATATAATATAAACAAAATAAATAATATTAGTGTATAATTTAATAATAGTATTCGACTTATAATGGTTTTAGTAGCCGATGGTTTTGTAATATTGCACTAACCTATGACCTATATGATTTGCAATATAAATTCAGAACCAAAATCGTGTCCCTCTATTATATCATTATAATAGACGTCCTACATGTAAAATAATAGACTATAATCCGGGAAATATTAACGGAGAAAATTTAAAATACGATATGTGAATTCGCGACGTAGATAAAACTATATCATTAGTGGTTGGAAAACACTTACAAAACTAAGTACTATACATATAATATGTATATATAAATTGGTTTTAACTAGGTTAAATAGGTAAAGTTAGATTAAGTTATATTTTATCAATAATAAAAATAAAATTAATTTTTAAAATTATACACAACGTAAAATAAAGTTAAAATTTCAGAAAAAAAAAAAAATTAAAATTAAAATTATATTAAAAAATAAACCTTGTAAAATGAAATATAATTGTTTTAGTTTTAATTTAATTAAATACCTTGCTATGATAACATGATAAGTAATAACATTTTATATTTTAACTATAACGTCATTTTAAAGTAAATAAATAAAGTTAAAATAATCCTTTTTACAATTAACTATTCTTCTTTAAGTATATCTGTGAAATATAAGTAGGAATAAAAATATTTTGTTTATATTGAAATTTATTTATTTTATTAAATCATTAATTTTCATTAATTGAGAATTTATTAGTTAAAATAAAAGTGTAAGATAAAATCAGATGTTGGCATCTATTTGTTTTCTAACTAAGACTTAAAATAGCTAACACAAATCTACCAAATCTTGAAATTTATATATTCTCATAACTAAAAGATACTAGATATTAATTCTGTTGTTCCATTTTAAATGAAATTAATTATCTTTTTTATATATTTTTTTTTTGTTTTAATATTTATTTCTTATTATTTTTTTTCTTAAAAAAAAAAAAAAAATAAAAACTGTAACTTATATTTTGAGTTAGTAATTTTACTCAAAAAGAAAAAACAAAAAAAAAAATAAGGAATAAATTAAATAGAGTAAGGATAAGAGATGGAAAAAAAATAATAAAACTTAAAATTTAATATTATTTTTTAATAACTTTTCTATAAAAATATCCTCACTTGTAAAAAAAAAAACAATTAATGACTTAAAAAAATAATAAAAAATAATTTATGTTACAATTTACAAGCACTTCTTCTATTAACTGCGTGAAAAAAATAATTGTAGTATTACAATAAAAGAAACTATATTGTATAATAAAATTGAAGTAATGAATCGCTAAAAGGGAAATTTTTATTTTTTTTTTTTTTAATTATTTTAAACCAACATTACATTATAATTGAAATATTTGATCACAACACGTAACTTATATAATATAATATTTCGAGGATTGTTTTAAAAATCATTTCAATTTTAATGGGTCGAACAGTGAATTTAAGAATTTCCAATCATTTTAACAATTTTCATAGTGAAATTTTCATTTTAAACAATCTTATATTATAACCTTAGGTCTGAAAAGCATCATATTATATGTTCTGTATAGTTAGCATGCTCTGTATATTTAGTATTTTCTGTATATTTACCATTATATCAAATATGTAGAAACTATATATTAGTTTTACATCGTAATCGGGGTACTATAGTAAGGTTTTGCAATAGAAGTCAGATCAATGGTTATACTAAGGTATATTATTTAGCACTTAACAGTTATTTATAATATCTTACTTAATTCTTGAGAATCTTAAATCTACATCTTTAGGATTTAAAGTTCTACTAGCTGTACCTAACTAGCCTGTAAATTGATGTCTAGTTAGGAACAATTATAATAAATAGAAAATTTTTCGAATCCTTTTTAAAAATTTTTATTGTATATCTGAAAATAAATCGAAAATAATATAAAAATTGTAGGTTTTCTATTTTTAAAACATTCTGTTTGGTTTTTTGTTTTTGAGGAATTGATCCCTGAGTTTTTTTTTTTTTTTTTTTTGAACAATAGTTTTATATTTTATATTATTCATGTTTTTAATTAAATTACTCATATATGTTACATACAAGTTTTATTATATATAAATGGTACATAATATTTTCTATACATATACGTATATAGAAATTCTAAGGGATCATTACATTTTTTCATGTTATATTTTTATGATTCAGCATTGGGATACTTAAGTGTTTATTTGATTTTACATATTTAATTTATACAAAATATATATACGATATATATGTATATATATATATATATATGAACAAAAATATATATAAATATATATTTAATACACATATACATACTAAAATTTATTAACTTCCATAAGATACTCGTATAGTAATAATATAAAATTAATAAAAACAGAAGAAAAAAAAAAAGTCATCGGTATGTTGTATCTACTTAACTAATAAAGGATAATATTTCAAGGATAGGTACTCACCAACAATATGATACTTAATAAAATTAAAAAAAAAAAATGTTAAAAAAAATACACTGAAAAGAAGAGATAGAAAAAAGAGTAATTTTCATTATTATGTATAGGATGCAAAGAATATATTATGTATATAATATATAAAAAAAATATAAACAAAAACTAAAAAAAAAAAAAAAACTGAAACTACATTGTGTAATTTTATTATTACATTTTTTTTTTGTTTAAAAGAGAATATAAAAAAAGAAATTAATATGAAAAATTAAGAATAGAAAAAGGCAAAGTAATATTTTCATTGAAAACAAATGAATTTTATAGTTTTAATTAATTTTTTTTTTGTTCAAGTTTATATTTATTAAAATTGAACATAAACTAATATAAGTTATTCTTGGTATCCATTATCTCGAAAAGTTTGCTTATTAATCAAAAAAGAAAAAAACAAGATAGAATGCAAATCCAAATGTTTTTAAAGCCATGCATTTTCTAAAAAACTGTAAAAACAGTTTTGAATTCTGTAATTTGCAACAAAATTTGTAAATATCCTTAGAATTTTGCATGTAAGGAAAAATTATGAAAAATGAATAGATCCTTTACGTACTTCTTCAATTTTAAGGACATCTTATGTAATAAAGAATTTAGCATGTTAACACATCTAAAATTGTTAATGTTGGAACTTTAATTTTTGAGCGTTTTATTTTAAAAATTTGTAAAGATTAATAAGTTACAGGTGTCTAAAGATAGCTAAAACTCTATAACTTTTGATCCGAAAAAAAGGGAAAGGGGAAGCTCTTAAACAGTCGAAGGTACAAAAAAATGCCAGCTCAGAATTTTTATTCTAAATCTAAAAGATCTCAAAAGTTCAAGGTTCTAATTATAACAGTGCCAGAGTTATGAAATTAAAAAAATATATTAATGAGTTTTCTTAATTTGTATTATGGGTTCCTTAAAATTGCTACAATTTTTTCTTACATATAAAATTCTAAGAAAATTTAAAATTTTGGTGCAAATCACAATATTAAAAATTGTTTGTTTTGCGTTTTCTTGTTTGTTCGCCCCTATTTTCATTTTAAATAGGGTAATTAAGTAGTAAATGGATACCGAAATTGAGCAGTAGACTATTGTTATCTTATCACTATTATTATTTAATAACATCAAATTTTAGTAATAGTTATACACTAAATATAATTATAGTAATAGTTATATAATATGTAGTGTACAGCAGCATCATTCGTTTAAATAGTTTTTTAAATAATGGTGATTTTCAAAATTCAATAATGTAGTTTAATATAATTTACATTATAGAAAAAAATATTTTAGTTTTATAGAAAAAAAGTAAAATTGAAATTAAATCAATAATTTGTATAAAAAAATTAGTTCAACAATTATTGTAGAATCTTTACCTATAGGTCCTTTTTCAAACTTTTAACAAATTTTCATTTCAAAATTTTTTTAATATTAAATATTAAATATTTTAAATACTTTGTAATAACTAATAACATACAAACCATTAAAGTGTAACTTAAAAATTTTTTTTTATATAAAATACAGTAAAAACTATAAATCATTTAATAAAATGAAATAAAATTGATATGGATTTAGCTTCACTGACAGATTATTTTAAAAATATTTTGAACTTATTTTAAACAGATTAATTTAAGAAGATTAAAATCAAATTATTGTAATATTAAACTTAATAACCTATAAAAATTCATCTTAATTGACTTAAAAATCTTAACTTAAACCAGATATTCCCAATTTGAAAATAAAACTATTAAATCAATGAACATTATAATAATGATGAATATCCTTACTATAAAACTCTTCTTATCGATAGTATTTCTTTTTTTCTGTTTAGGTTTTTTTTTTGTGTTCTTTCTGACTAAAATTCTGGTTAATATAACAAACAATGCAATATTTTAATATTATAAATAGATTTTCTTTCTACATCTTCTTCTGATTTGTTTTCTTTTTTTTTTTCTAACAAGTTTAAAATTTTCCTTTTATTTATTATTTTAAAAATTATTACCAATTTGTTTAATATTAGCTTACTTACATTTTTATCAATAAAAGATACTTTCAACTGCTCCAACAAGGGTACATAATATAAAAAAAGAAAAATTTCTTTGGAAAGTATTACAAAAATATGAAAACTTTTTATAAAAGATGAAATAATGAAAGAGGAAAAGAAAATGTGCAGGCGAAATATTGTAATATTCTTAAGAATTTTTTTTTGCATTTTCTTTTTAAGTGAACCACAGGGAAAATGGTAAGTTGAAACACTAAAAAGCAACAACGAGAAACTTTAATCACAAGAAAAAAAAAAACCAAAACCCTGGAAAATCTAATAGAAAAACAAAAAAGAGAAAAATGGATAAAGAAAAAAAAACAATGAAAACAATCAGTTCAGAGAATAGAAAAGAACAAATAAATTAAAGAAACTTAATGCATTTTTGCATATGAAATCCTTGCAAGGGACTTGTATAAAAATATTTATCAAAATTTTTATCTAGCTTTTTTTTTTTTTATATATATATGTATGTATATATATATTGTTATCCTTTTGTTTATTTTTGCAAAACAGCAAGGGTTTAACAATAATAAAATAGAAAATGATGAAGAAAAAAAAAACGAACAAATTAGAAAGAGATAAAGCAACGAGGATACTACAGTAAGTAATTTTTATTTTGAATTTATGATATACGAATAAAGTTCTTGAAAAGAAACATACGGGAAACTTTTTCTTTAATTTATTTTTTCCTTTTTATTTTTTAGTGAAAGAAAAAGAAATTTGTGTTTTTTTTTGTACTTTATTGTTTTGATTTGCTGTCGATTTCTTTGTTTGTCTATCTTTTAGTTAGTCTTCTATTTTTATTTATTTATTTATATTAATATTACAAACCACACATAGGATATTGGAATATTACAAAACCATCGGCACTAATATTATTTATTTTGTTTATATTATATAATATATATTTGCACTATATATGATAGCAAGGGGGATTTTTTTTTTCAATTAATAAAATTTACTACCTGTGCAGGATTTGAACCCGCACTCCCACGGTTAATAAGTCACGTGCTTGACTACTATAGGCCACCGAGGCCCCCAGTTATTCTTCTATTTAATAAAAATACCAATATATTGAATCTTGTTATAGAAGTTGTAAAATATTTATTTAAAAATACTTCAGATTAAAAATAATATAAGAGAATATTTCAACATAATTATTAAATCACTAAAAACCAATAAAGGATTAAATAAGAATTAGAAAAGACATAAAATTAGAAGACATTTTGAAATTTTATAGAAATGTAAAAAACTAATAAGTAATTTTAATTAATTATTTGATAATCTTGGAACTGAAACTAAAGTTTTGCCTAAGATATTTGAGAACCCATAAAAAATTATCAAACAATAATAAGAAGAATGATAATAAAATTATAATGAATTAAATTGTTATGAATTAAATTGTAGCAATTTATTTATTTATTTAATCTAATATTAATACAAGGGTCTTACTGATGTTATACTCTCGGCTACAAAGGCTTTTTTGGGCCTGTCTATTAAGGGTAGCAATTTATTAACTTTTTATTTCCAAAAAAAAAAAAACAAGATTGCATATTTTAAGGATGGAAAAATTTTCAGAAAAAATATTTATATTGTTGAACAAATTTTTTAAATATAAATTATGTTTTATCTAAGATAACAATTGAATTTTACGTTTTTTTGTAACTAGAGATACTTGTTTAAAAAAAATAAAAATAAAAAAATAAAAAAAAAAAACATGAATAATATTCCAGTAATATAAAATTTAGAATTTTTGTGTGAGAAAAATGAAAAAAGTTTAACTTAAAAAAAAATAGAAAAAAAATTAATTCAGGTATCTCTGACAATCTATATTCATTTTTACATTTATTTAGGTATTTAGATTTCCATATATACATACATGTATATTGAAACTTCTATACAAAATATTATGTATATTAATAGGTATTTATATTCAATCTTACAAAAAAAAAAAAAAGAAAAGTTATTTATTTATTATAAAGTTTGTTAAAACATAATCCAATTTATATTATTTACAATTTTCTATATATATTTGTATATTATTTTTATTTTTTCTGTCTATTTCTATTTTTTGTAGTTGTTTGTTGTATATTTCAACAAATTATTATTCATTTCTTTATTTCATATAAAAACTTTTCAATATTTTTTTCTTTCTAATTCAAATTTGAGATTTTTTTTTGAAATTTGAGATTTTTAAAAAATATTATATACATAACATAATACATATAATAGATATAATGGAAATATTTTTTATTAAAAATTTATATTTTTCTAAACATTTAAAAGATAAAAATTAATTTTGTTATTTCATTTAGTGCCTAAAGTACTTGTCATTCTTTCACACAGATATATTAAATTAAAACTTATTTTATTTGTGATACCGATATTCTCTAATTCTATCTAAAAAAAAAAAAAAAAATAGCGAAACCAATTTAATTTCTTTTTTTTACGTTTCCGGTAATAAAGTGTATTTAAATACATTATATTTAAAAAAAAAATTTTGTAATTATATTTAGATTTAATTGAATTAAAAATATCTGAATGCTGCATACAAAGCGAGTAATAAATTAAAGCAAATAAAGAGTTACCAAATATTCTTTAATTAATGCAAATTCCTGTAATAACTAAGTATTATTAAAATGTGGAAGGATAATGTAAATAAGCAACATTGAAAAAAAAATGAAAGAATTCTAAAATTTAAAAATTTTTAAATGTGAAATAAAAAAAATGAGATTAATGACTATTAGAAAATAAAAAAATCGTGTGTGTATTTTTAAGGATGCATTTAAGATTAAGTTTAAACTTACAATTTATTTTATTCAGCAAAGGAAATTCGACTGCTATCGTTTTATAATAAATTTTTTTACTAATAGTTTTACATTAACAATAAACAAAGTGAATTACATTAATAATAAAAGTAAATTATTTTGCGTAAAAAATTTCCATTTATGAGAAAAAGACTTAATTTAGCAACTTAGAAAAGTAATAAATGATTAGATCAGCAATAAAATATAAAATATATCACATCACAGTCCTGCTTGTATTAAAAAAACGCAAAAAAAAAAAAAAGAAAAAAAAAACCTTAGAGTAGATTAAATTATATTAAATTATTATTTTAGGTGTATAAATAACATTATTGCGAATTATTAGATTCATTGTATCCCCTCTGTTATTACGTGTTATTGATTTTTCCTTCATTTATCTGTTATTTGTCATTATCCATCATTATTCATAATCTGTAGATTAACACAAAAATGTAATATTTTTCTTGTTAATTGTTAACTGGAATCGCAGGATTAATTTGATATGTACCTTTAAGGGTGAGGTGATAAGGTAAGGGTTTAAGGGTGATAAACGCCAAGAAAATTGAGTAAGTTTTTTAATTCTATAATTTAACGTTTTTTTTTTTCTTATATTTCTGTAAGGACCTTGAATGCCTTTAAATATATTACGGGTTAGTTTTTAATACAATATATTTTGTAAAATATTAATTAAAAAAATGTTTTAACACAAAAAGTTATTGGGAAATTTAACGCAGCCTGTCTCAATAAAAAAAAAAAAAAAAAAAAAAACCATATTAAAATAAAAAATAATAAATAAATCAACTATTGTAATAAATAAATCATGTATTATAATTGATCCAATTGTTATATGACTTTAAATTTAATTTTTTATTTTGTATATTAATTTATTTATATAATTATTTATTTAGTTGAATTTCTATTGATTTATTGACTTATTTATTTATAGATATACATTTATTCATTTTTTCACTATATTAAATACTATTTAAAGTAAATTAGTTTTTTTTTTTTTTTGAGTAAATAATTATATATAAATTAAAATTTTGTTGATTTAATATTACAATGAATATTATTTTTTTTAAGCGGTTAAAATGTAATTAAATATTGTATGATATAAGTGCAAATAAAATTATAATTGTTTTTTTTATTTTTTTTTTTTGTGTTTAAAAAAATTAAATACATATTATATAAAAACTTAACCTTATGATTTGACATAACGATACATATATTTTATAATTATTTTTTTAAAGTAAATTTTATTATATAAGAACACAAGGTTAGGGTTAATTGACTTAAGGGCTTTAACAGAGATAATTATTAGTTACTGAAAATTCTTTTTAATATTAAAATCGAAAAAAAAAATTTTAAATCTTGTTTTTTGAGAACTGATCCTAAGAATAGCTTGAAAAAAATCGAAATTAAACCTCATAATCTCAAAAATCAAAACTAAACCTCATAATCTCAGTAGCTGAAATAGTGGGTGAAAAATGCATAAAACTGAACTTCAACACAAATTTTACTTTTTTAAACAAAAACTACTCTTGAACTTGGGACTTATGTATGAAAAGTGAGATTTAAGTTCAAGCTCAGTTTTATACATTCGATCCAGCCAGTAAGTGGCTCAGTCTGTAGTTTAGTTTTTTTTTCCTTTATAAGCAAATCAAAAAAATTTAATTTTCAAAACATTTTAATTTATTTTTGCAACAAAACAGATCACAGTTACCAGATCATACTCCTTTTGGGAGTACTGATAATCTTTAAGAGACATTGAGTAAAATTCATTTTCTCATATCCCTTAATCTGTAAATTGTTTTTTTTTTTGTAAAGAAAATACCCACTTCTTTCTCTAGCTATTTGCACTTTTTAAGTGTTTTTATACAGATAAACACACTTCATCAAGGAAAAAGTAGCTATTATGCTTCAAAATGTAAAGGGTTTAAATTAGAACAAAAATTATTCAAAATTATTCAAAATAAGAATAAAATAAATCAGCAATTCAAAAACAAAAAAAAAAAATTGCTTCATTTTCCTCATAGTTCCTAGTTTTCATACGATTTATTTATTTCGCCATTTCTAATTTTCACATAATTTTGTATATTAATCTTGTTCTTGGTTGCATTTCGTTTTAAATCTCCTACTTTCGTCCTTTTCCCTTTTTTTTTTTTATTTAACGAACACTTTATGAAACTTTATTTAATTACAATTTTAATTTAAAAGGTCACTTGGACATGACCAAAAAAAAAAAACAATTTATTGTTATTATTGTTGGAAAATGTGTTCTTTAATGAAAGATTTTAATTATAGTACCTAATAATAACGGTATAAAATAAACAAAAAAAAAAAAAATAAAAAATTAAATAAGAAAACTAGAAAAGGAAATTATTTGAAAGAAAGCGTAAGATATATAAAAAAAAATCATTTAACGATCATTTAGAGTTTAGACTATATTCACAGATTTATAGACTGAAATACAGATTTTTGCATAAAAAAAAAATAAAGAGATTAAAAACAGAGAGAAAGAAAATAAAATATAATAGCAACACAATGAAAAAGTTCAGCAAGGAAAGAAAATGGTTTTCTTCCTTAAAAAGGAATTGTGTATATAAATTTCTTAGATTAAGGATATGAGAACACTTAGAACAAAAGAAGAAATGAATAAAAATGAATTTAAAACAAAAAAATTCAATGTAAAAGACGAGACGAAAACATAAAAAAAACATTTCCACCAAAAATTATGGATTCTATTTTGTAAAAACTAATTTGAATGTAAAATTTACTATTGTGATTTGTGAAACATCTTTTTAAAAGATGAACTCTTTTTGAACGTAAAAAAATGGTACGCATAATTATTGAAATTTGCAAAAAAAATACAAATCAAAAGAAATTTGATATCGTTTTCAGAAAAAAACAAAATAAATTAACCACTTTTGCAAAATTTGGTTGTGGTGGTGGCAACCACTTTTGCAAAATTTGGTTGTGGTGGTGCGACGGGTTCGGGTAGCTGCCATACAACTTATCCGTTTAAATGAAAATAACTCAGTGTCTATTGAAGCTAGCTATCTTAAATTTAGTGAAAAAGTGTCGAGTTGCATGCCAAAAACTTTTGTAAAATTTGATTGGTCTAAAGCAGCCGGTTCAGGTTTCTTGCATTTCTTGGAACTTAATGAAGCTAGGCGCAATAGATTCGGGTAGCTGTCATACAACTCCACAATTTACATAAATATATCTCTGTAGTTCGGTACTAAAACTCTGAATGTTTTTAAAAGATGATCAAGTTTTATAGAAACAGGATATATTACGTTCATACGGGTATCCCAGAGTTGACACAGTCTACTCTACTGCACTCTTCCTCGTTTAATTCTAGTTTTGGTTAACCAAGATTTAGTTTTTAAAACTGAATTGTACTCTGACATTTGAAAATGTCTAGCATCAACCCTACCCTAAAATATATGTACGAGTATAAACTATAAACATTCTTGAGATATGTAAACATCTGTATTCGCTGATTTCCTCTTAGATATCTTAAGAATATTTTAAATTATTTTATTTTAGTTTTGGAGTTTTGGTTAGAATTAGTCAAAATTTGGTTTTTACCACTTAGTTGTACTCTTACACTTCAAAATATTTTGGAACAAGTTAATCTAAAATATATATGTCTATTTCATAAATGTGGACAGGAAATTACACAGCCTTTTCTGTTCAGGCATGGCTGTAAATGTCGTGGAGGAATGGAGGAAATAACTCTTACGATGTGTGTGCGATTCAAACCCGCACTCCCTCGGTGTTTATGGCTTATTTTTATCCACTAGGCCCCCCTAACATATACATATATAATCATTCTTGAGATATGAACAACAGCTCAACAGCTGTATTAGCTGATTTTAAGGAAATCTCAGAATTTTTGTCAATTCATTTTAAATTATGATTCTTTGTATATTTTTTATGATATAAAACGCTAGAATTTCAATAATTTCTTTTGTTTTTGTTAAACGAGAGATCAATTTATTGTGCTGATTGTTTTAAAAAAAAAACAACGAATATACTTTTCTTAAGAGAATATTCTTCTGTTATTCTTCTAATGCGTTATTTAAGCAGATTATTCAACTTGTATTAAAATTATTCAAAAATTATATTTGATTTATGGGGTGTGCCTTCAGTTTTAAATTCGAAAATGTGATTTAAAGTGTATTATTCTTAAATTACAATTTAAGATCAAATTAAATTTTATTAATTTTACAAATATTTGAAAAGGAAAGAATAAAAAAATTGACTGTGAAATTTTGTTAACTTTATATAAGTACTTAATATTATAGACAAAATTGTTAAGTAAATGTACCCATATATATGTAATATTATTCAATTTATAGATACTATTAGTCTCGAAATTTTTTTTTTTACTATTATGTATTTATATAAAAAATTTCCAGTTAATTCTTTTACTATATATACAATTCGAATAAAAACAGATAAGTCTGAAAGTAAAAAAAAAATGTATTACAATGAATATAACGGTATTATTTTAGATTTGTAACACTTTTTACAAAAAACTGTTAAAGTGTGAAATAATTTATTCCCATGAATTCACAAGAAAAAAAAGTTTTACATGTTCGAAATATTGTTTTGTTGAAAGAATGATATTTAATAAAAATTTTTTTATTTTTTCTTGTATCATTCTGTTTATTCGTTTATGCGGCCATCCCTCCGCGCATTCACCGTTCTTCTATTAACAAAACTTTTACATCGTTTAAGACGGAACAAGAGTCAAGTGTAACCATGGACAAGTGTCATTAAAAAATTAATTCTTTAGATGGAATTTTTTAAATAGTTGCAATACGGCTACAGCTACAGCTTCTCTAAGCTAGAGTTTTGTTAAATATTTTTTGAATATAAATACGTCAAACAACCGAATTTGGTATTTAAGTTTACCGTTATATGAAACTAAAACTTTTCAACTTTGTAGATCCTTTGCATTTCCAGAACGCTGTTAGTCAAAATCCATTTAACAGAAGGAACATACTTGAAAAAAGAAATGTAAGCTGCCGCAGATAAAATTTTTGGTGCAAAAGTGATTATTGCAATTTATTAAATGTTTTTATTGTATTCTGAAAATTCACTTTGGTTTCTTTTTGCAAAAAAAAAAAACTGCGTTGTTTTTTTCTTTCATTCAATTTTTCTTTTATTTTAGTAAATTCTCAATATATTTCACGAGTTTCTATATGGGTTTTATATATACATAAGTATGTATATAGTTTGTTCAGTGGATGGCGGGCTGTGTTTTTTTTTTTTTTTTTTGTTTTTTTCAGATACTATTTTACGCCTTTTTTTTTTGGTGTTATTTTGATACTTTATAGGTTTCTCATGTAATTTTAAAAAATTGCACAGTGGAAAATTTTCTATGTAAATATATACATTGTGAAATATTAATGTTGAATACTAATACATTCATAGAGTTCAAGTATTTTAAAATATTTTTGATATTAAAATGTATATGTTGGGTGCCTAGAGAGGTGATACGAGTGATGTTGTAAATATTTTTTGGTAATTTGAGTTTAAAAATTGTAAATTTTGTGTATAGTTAAGAAAAAGATTTTTATTGTGGTTATATGCATCTATGTGCATATGCCATGCATCTATGTGCACATATATGAATGGCATTTTTCAAAAATAGAATGAAAGCAGAAAAAAAAAAATAAATAAATAAAGAAATAATAATAAATTTCATTTTAATATTTATGCTTTTCTTTCAAACTTTGTTTATGTTTTTATTTTCTTTTGTAAAATTTCATGAAAAACAGAATCAGATAATTTTGTAATGTTTTAGCTGAAAAACAAAAAAAAAAAAAAAGGAAAACGGTTATTTTTAAAAATGTTTATAATCTTTTTCGTTTCTTTCGTTATTTTTGTTCTTCAAATTTTAGATATTTTCCAGAATAAAAAAAAAAAAAAAAAAAAAAACATAAATACGGTATTAACTCAATATTATATCCGGAAACTGATTCTTTTTCAATATAGTTGTACATAAACTTGTAAGTTTCCATATAACTTTAAAATATGTAACATTTTATTATTAAAAAAAAAAAAGAAAAAATATTTTCGCGTTTTTTTTTTTTCTTTTATTTTTTTAATTTTTTTTTTTATGTAAGCAAAGGCTTTCCAAATAGAACCGAACCTTTCAAGTAAAAAAAGTAAAAGAACTATGTGAAATAGGGTGAAACAGTGCATAGATAGTGTTAAATGTAATTTTATTTGACAGGATATATTATTAAATTTATTGTTCAAAAAAAAAAAAAAAAAAAACAAAAATTATAAAAATTCGTTATAGTATTTGTTACTATGAGATTTCTATTGGTAAATTGTATTTGTTTTTTTTTTTTCTGGAACTGCTTGGCTGGCTACATAATGCAGACAGATTTAGATTTATTTTACAAAAAAAAAAAGAAACAAAAAAAAAAATACTGTGAAAATGAATAAAAAATATGATTTAAAAATAAAAAAAAAACAAAAAAAAAGAAAAAAGAATAAGAAAAATTTTATTTTGTAATATTTTTCTCAGTTAAGTTATCCAGAAAAACTTCTAAGAAAGAATCATCTAAAGAAAAGTGAAAAATAAAATAAGGAATAAAGAGTAAAAAAAAAAAAAAGGAAAATTGAAAATTTTCAGAAGATTATTCTTTATAATGTAGATAAAAAGAGAATATAATAATAATTTTCTTTTTAAATTAATTTTTAAAATAAATTGCAAGAATATTAAATATAAAATATTGTTTTTTTTGTTTTTTTCTTTTTCATAAAAAATTTAAAAAATGGTTATAGAGTGTAGAATTTAGGAAATTGAACATTAATTAAAGATATTTAATTCAGTTTATTTATTCAGTGAATTGTAAAATGTTTAAGATTTAAGTTCGTAATAATGAATATATAATCGTAGTTCCAAAAGTTCGAGTCTCGTTGTTGAATTATATCAAATATATCTAATATTTTGTAATAGATACTATGACGTAAATTTTGTTTGAAATACGTCATAATATAACGGATGAAAATAAAATAAATTCTAAATTTAAGAAGATTCTATTGTTAAGAAAAATACTAATTTACTTTATTTAAAATCAAAATGTAATTTATTTAAAATCAAAATGTGCAATTTATTGAAAAATCTGCATATATGTATTTAATGATTAGTTTGTGGCCATTATTAAATTATTAAAGATTGGTTTATGTCTAAAATCGTTTCACCATAATTTTAGAAATATGGTAATTATAGAAAATATGGTAGCATTATATCGTTAGATATAGAACTGACTAAAAACAAATATGGTATATAAAATTTATTATAAAATTTACATATAAAATTTAATAAATTTTTTATATGTAAAACATTAATAGCCAAGTAAATCACGGCTAAGAATAATTAAATAGTGGTATACCGGAAAAAAAATTGGCTTATTTAAAAAGTTTACCTTTTCCCAATTTAAAAAAAAAACAATATTGATCTTTTTTTATATCGTATATCTGTATCAAAATTTTATAAATATGCCTTTAAGTTTTAAAAGAAATTAACATAAAATTATAAGTAAAACAGACTACAGGTTACTTTTCAGTTAACTGTTCAAATCCGAAATGTTTTAAAATTAATTGGTTCAGATGGTTTTTTTTTTGTTTTTTAAATTTTAAAATGTCAGGACAATTTGAAATATCTTAATGCAAAAATAAAAAATGTGTTTGTCCTGAAAACATTTAAAAATGAATTTAATTATCTCAAGATTCATATTCATAAAATAGAACAAAGATATTGCGGTGTTTTAGTATATTTGAAAAAAACGTGGTTATTTATTACACTCTGTTCATTTGTTTGTTTACAAAACTTTTAAGTTGTTTAAAATGATGCATATAGAAATTTTAACCATATGGATCTCTTAAAAAATTCAATGTTGTAGCACAACTATTTTATGTAGTCTCATCTATTACAGAGCTACTGTCCTTTAAAGTTAAAATATCTCGAAACAACCAAACTATCTTTTGGACTTTTATTTTTTTTAGCTTTAAAATAGAAAGTATATAGTTTTTTATAATTTCGTATAGTCAACCGTTATATGGAGACAAAATTATGTTTCCTTCATATACCCGCCACACGTCAATTAAGAATCTTGGAATTTTAAGAAAAAATCTTTCAGAAATAGAATAAGTTACATCAGAATTTTTTTGGTTCCACTTCCTATGTAAAAGCTATTTAAGGGAACGTTTAGAAATTCAAGATTTTTACAATTTTTAGACACCTGCAATCAAATCATATTATTTTAAACAGATTTTATTGTCTTTTAGGAATATATACATTTTATATACATTTAAAAAGGTTTGATTTTTCTTACTACTTTGTTTTTGATTACGGTTGTGTTTTATGGTTAGATAGCAAATAATTTATGTATAATATGTGGAAGTTTAATTAAAATTTGATTTATGTTATCCAAATGACTATTTAATTATTGTTATTAAAATATGGTTTTCTTTGATAGCTTAAGGATAAATTATTATAATTAATTTTATTTTTATATAAAATTAAAAAAATAAAAATAATCTAATAAAATGTTAACAAGTCCTTTTTTTATAACATAGGTATATTTAGTATTGTTGTAGGATATAGTATTAGTCAATAATTGATTTTATTATGCTTAAAGGCATAACATCTTATCTTATTTTTTTTTTTGTTATAAAATTATATGTATATATATTTTTTGGAATATTTATACATATATTTTATGGATAATATGAACTTGAGAAATATTAAAAACATGTCCTTTATGTATATAATATAATTAATATTAAATAAAAAAACAAGAATTATTTTAATAATTATTATAATGATATAAAAAACTTGATCCTTTTTTAATATTTTCAATTTAAATTTTTATTTTCAACATTATATTATGGAACGTTTAAATTTTTAAAATAATTTGGATTTAATTGGTTAACTAAAAGATTAATTGAACCTTTAACAATCATGTTCTTTATATTTTCTAATAAATAAAAGCTATAATTTGAATAACTAACAGGTTTTGTATAGAATTAAAAGTTGCTGAATGTAGTTTAATTAATAAAGTCACATTTCAAGATTGTAAATAAATTCCAATTGACAAACAAAAAAATTTATTTTTTTACGAGAAAAATTTAAAAATCACTCAGAGAATTATACGTGATTCTTCCGAATAGTGTTGGACTTTAACAAACCAAAACAACCTCCTTTTAAACCAAAATTTAAGTTGGAAACTGGAATACAAATGTACAGGTTGGTTTAAGGAATAAGGATGTGATCTGCGTGCACATGATAAATGCATTTTCATGAACTGTGTTACGCCATCTAAAAAGTCCTACAGTGTAAATCAAATTTGTTTTTATCTATTTAATGTCACGCAATTGATATTGTTGTATTGTTGGCGATGGTGAAAACCCATCAACGGTATCAATACCATTTGTACAGTGTAGGAGTGGGTATCGTTCCATATTTAACTTTGAAAAATTAAAGAGTGGAAACATTAACTCTTTTAGAAGAAGTGCTTATCCCTACAAGATATCTATAAAACGAGGTCAATCAGTCAACGGTACGGTGATGCAATTGAATGGTAATTCTTTAATTTATTGTCAAGATGATCCAGCAATTTGAGGAGCTCTAGCCTATAAATGTGTGCATTATACTCCAATGTATACATTTTTAGATATAGATACAAAGAAATTGCCCATATGATAAAGATATAATGACTTAATCGCTATATAATATAATTTTACTCTAGTATTATAAATTTTGTCAATTTTTTTTACATATTTACATTTGTCTTGTTTTTATTTAAAATTAATTGTTATATAGTAAATAGGGGTTGGGTATGGAAGCTTCCACTACAAAATCTTGCATTACAAAATCTTTCATACAAAATTCTATCATGAAAATTCTACAAAATCTTGCATACAAATTGCAGCGCATTTCTAGAATTTCCTTCGATGAAATAATATATGGCATACAATTCAACTGTACCTAAACAATTAATTAATCCATTATCATTTATATAAAATAAATTATTTATTAACATCAATTTTCTGTTACTCTTAACAATAATATATAAACAGAAGAGAAATTTTAATAATATAAGGCTAGGTTTTTTAGTTTTTGGCACACATCCAGGGTCGGCGCTTCCATATACGCAGATGTCACCAAATTTATTCGACATAGATAATTATGTGAGTGTAGGTCTATTTATTGAAAAACAAAATGTCGAAAACAAAAAATGTAGAAAAAAAAAATGCTGAAATAAAAATATACTAGAATGTAGATTTAAAATAGTTTTTCTTAATTTATTATCCCTCCTAATGCACAATATCACATATACATATATATTTATAAATATTCTGGAAAAACCGTATAACCTTGTTTTACGTAGCCGTAAAATCCCTGCTAATTCAGAATCTCATATAGACATATATATAAATATTCTGGAAAAAGCTTATAACTCCGATTTTGAATGCCACTCTAAAATCCCTCGGAATTATATTTTTCCAATGTATATTTCAAAACAAAAGCATTTCATTTAGTGGGATTTTTTATTATTATTTTCATTTCAGTTTTCCCGATTGATAAAACTTTTTTTATAAAAATTTTGTTATCGCAAGACTTTGTGGTGTATATTTTGTAAATGTTAGATTTTTTTACTGAAAAATTTTGTGATGCTGTCTTACATACCGCTCCCAGTAAATAGTAATGCAATATTATAAAAGTATTATATATTTCAAAACTATACAAAAAATTTTCCCATTTACGTATTATGTAAATTTAAAAATTTTTTTTTTAAATAAATTAAAATTTAATGAAATATTTGGTTTAATAAATTTTATTAAATATATATTAACAATCACAATCACAATAGGCACTTGTTCGTTAAGTTCATTAAAAGTTAGTTCTCATTTTTACGTAACGCTTTAAGTTCAGTAAAGATCGAACTTTACGTGAAATATTAACATTTAAATAAATAAATGGATTTATATATTTTTTTATTTTTATTTTTTTAAGGTCTAATCTACACTATACTGCACATTAAAAGATCTAGATGTAATAAATTTCTAAGTACTTTAAAATTATTAAGCAAATCCATTTTTTTTTTTATTTGACAATTTTCAAAAAAATATTACTTTTAATTTTTTGTATTTTCAAACAATTGACAGAAAATTTTCACATTTGCTTAAGTTTGTTATAATCAAATTGTTACTTTTACGTAACGTTTACTTCCGTTCGTTAAATATTAATAATTGTTTCGTTTCATTTATTTATTTTGGTTCCCATTTAATTTTAATTATAAATGAATTGAAAATAATTAAATTGTTTTTTTTTTTTTTTATTTCATTCATTGAATGAAAAATGACACCTATTATGAATCCTTATTGTAATTTTTTTCAATTTTCTAACGAAATTTATAACTTTTTTTTATGTATTTTGTTTTATTTTTTTTTATTTTTTTAATTTTAATTGGATATAATTTAAAAATATTAAATAATATATTTAGTTTTTTTTAATAACTAACTGCAAAAAATAATAAAAAAAATATTAAATTTTTATATACATAATATTGTTTGAGTGTATACACAAACTTTTTCTTTTTAAGCCATAAACTGAAGTATCAGGATACTATAGAATATAAGTGTATTTCTTAAAGTTTTAATTATGTTATCCCTATTTAAATATTGAATATTTTAAAAGTGTGAATGATATTCGTGGGAAATTTGAGTGTAAATTAAAAATTCCCTCTAGTAAAAATTGATATTATTTGGAATAAAATTTTAAAATCTTTGGTATATGAATTTTAAAATTCGAACCTCCTTTTTTTATGATATAACTTCAATTAAATTTTAATTATAATTTTAAAAAATCTGAATAATAAGATAAGAACGATAAGAATCTTAAATTAAAAAAAAAAAAAATTAATAAACAATTTTTTAGTTGAAAAATTTGAAAACATCATAATATTATAAATGACTTGTTAATATAATATAACAAAAATAGAATTGTCCTTAATTCTTTCCCTTGACATTTTGAAATATCAAAATAAATACTAAACAAATATTTGTAAACTTAATAAGTTTTTGTTATAATAAAGATATTTTTAAAATAAATTAAATCAATAATTATAATAAATATAAATAAATAAATAAATATCTAATTGAAAAGTTTATGTTTTTAATAAAAAAAAAAGGTTAAGATTTTCAATGAATATATTGGATATTCCATTAGGTAAATTATAGATTGTTATAATATATAGATGGTATAAATGATACTACGACCTTTTGATGTAGATCTATTGTGCTCCATCTGTTACGACCTGTTGTTAATTTTGTCTTCACTTAATTTACTTCTGTCGCCCTACTGACTCTAAGAAAATAAGGAATCTGTATAGCGTTTTTGCCGGCAGTTTATCTTTAGTAAAGCAATGTGCTCTAAGATGAATATATTTTGTTCGGAGTGAAACCTCGCGTTTTGAGTATATGTTTGAGCATTTCTTCTTGCCAGAATATGCATATACCATCATTTTCTATTCCAATTTTCTTTATATGTCCCTTTAGTCACCAATGTTCCTACACGAATCCTATTAGAATATTCTCAATTTTGTTTTTACTGAATTCTATAATTTTTTCATTTTCCGATTATAGTTTGACAAAAGCATTATATTGTCTGAATTTTAGAATTTTAAGAAATTTTTTTTTACTATTATTCTCTTTTAAGAAATTTTTAATAATTTTTATTATTTTGAAATATTTTATGATTAAAACATCATTAAAATCATCGATTGATTAAATCATCATTTAAAATGCATTCTTTGGATACAATTAAAATTAAAATTACTATTCTATGTTATATCAAAAGTTTCCGTTTGTTTGATGTTTTCACAGTATTGTTTTTAATAAAATTTCCAACAACTTCTACTTCCAACTTTAAAGATAGCTATTTTGTTTTATTAAATTCTTGAGAAAAAGAATAAAAAAATTAAATATAAGAAAACAAAACAAGGCATTATGTATAATCAATGATTTTTGAAGGCGCTAATTTTTTAAATATAATTTTTACATTAATATTTGCAATTTTTCATAGAAGTAAAAAATAGTTATAAAAACTAAGAGTCATCACCTTCAAAGAATCGCAATTTAAAAAATTAAGAAATGCTGTTGATTTATGTAAAATATTTACGTTTGAGATTTAAGTTTTGCATCTTACATAGATAGCTAGGTAGGTAGGGGCGGCAGATGCACACTTAGATCAGTTTAGGCCCCTTGTGATACCCTGGATCAGTGTTTCTCTCAATTAAAACATTGGGAGCTTCTTACAAAGTGAAGTAAATTTGTTAAAGACACCTCCGTCAGATCAAAAAGGTTATTTAAGAAAAATGTCCCCAGAAGCTTTGTTTTTTTTTTTTAGGCCATTAATAGAGAAGCAGCGTGTTAATAAAGAAACACAAGCAGTTTGTAAGGGTATTGGCTTTTTGTTCAGACCAATATTTACAGGTTGTTATAGAAAGCCGAAAATTCTCCTTTTTTTTTTAGAAAATTTGAAGGTTTGTACCGCTTATTTTTGTATCTTACCTTTAAAAAATTTTGCACTAGTGTACAAGTTCCAGCTTTCTTAAAAAAAAAAAATTACTTTTAGTAATTTATTTTAATCCTTTATGGTTTCTAAATGGATTAAAATTATGGATTCTTCTATAAAAAAAAGATTTAAGTAACTTTTGCTTATTTTTAAAGAACTTGCCTTTTTCTTTAGAAAAAAATTTAAACTTTTAACTTTTAGTGTTAAAGTATTACGGTTAAAACTTTATAACGAGTTACGGCGAAACGTTCTTATAAAAATTAAAATATTTACGATCGTCAAATTTTTCAAAATGTCTAAAGTATTAATTATTTATCTAAAATCGTCTAGAAATT
Organism: Poecilobothrus nobilitatus; assembly: GCA_947095535.1. Lineage (NCBI taxonomy): Eukaryota > Metazoa > Arthropoda > Insecta > Diptera > Dolichopodidae > Poecilobothrus > Poecilobothrus nobilitatus. The sequence goes on along the minus strand of OX352774.1, from coordinate 240,296,465 downwards.
TTGTAAACCAACGGATAGACGTACAAAAATAAACTATAACTATAATAAAGAAATTTTTCAAGAGAACTAAAGAATTTTTGTTTAAGTGTTTAAAAAGATTTTTTTTTTTTTATTTAAAATGAATATTAAAAAAAAATTTTTAATTTTTAATTTTCATTCTTCTTTTGGAAAAATTTTAAATTTGAAACGAAAACTTTTATGAATTTTCTTTATTTCTTTTTTTTTTTTGTTTTTCTTAAATAATTGTTGTTAGACATCAAATTAAATAGAAAGTGAAGAATTTTATTTTTATGAAATAATTATAAAGTTTTTTGTTTTGTTCTTAATTAATTTAATTTATATTTGAAATTTTTTGAATTGCGTTAAATTATAAAATATGGAAGATGAGTGAAATACTTTTTTAAATAAAATTACAATACAAAATGCTAATTAAATTCCTTATAAATCATATTTCAAAACAAAACTGTTACAATCTTTGTATATTTTTTTTTTTTTTTTTGTATATTACAAAAATGTCAAAATCTATAATATAATACACAAGATGTTGGCGCGACCTTGCCAACATGTAAAAAAATATATTTTATATCTATAATAAAACACTCACACTGAATGTAAACTAAACTGGCAATGATGATATTTCTGTATATTTATTTAATAATTTAAAATTTTATTACCAGAGACACAAATTTTTGACTCAAAGTATTATCAAGAGACACAAGCCGTTCATTAAAAATATAAATAAATTTAGTAAATATTATTATGAGTGACCAAATTTTCCACTAGAAGTATTGTCAGAGACACAAACCGTTCATAAAAAGTGAGTACAGTCAAAAAAGGAAAAGTACATACTTAAAAAATACATTTTCAATAAAAATAAATTCAGCAAATTTTTAATTTTTAAATTTGACCGCCACGTCCATTATGAACTGGTCGCAGCGGTAAATTAAAAATAAATTATTATTCTTCTGTTGGCAGGTTTCAAATGACTCTTTGTTTTGAAAAAAATAAAAATACTCCTAATAAAATTAAAAGACCTGAAAGTGAAAAGAGCAAAGTTTATAGTAAGCCTTATATTTATAAGAAAAAAATAATAGGCCGATTTAATTCTTGATTTTGTTTTCATTAGTATAAAAGCTGGTAAAAGCTTCGCAACAGACTTTATAGTAGTTTTGTTTATTTAGGTTAGAATTTTGATTTTTTAAGCTGAATTTTTGATATAACATAAAATATTCGATTTTTTTTTATTAATATAAAATTCGGCAGACTCTAATTATATTTCATAACAGAAATCAGAAACTTACTAAATATTATAGAAATGGATATTTTTCTTAAAAAAAAAAGAAAAAATAACATAGAAAATATCATTTTAGAAGCCTTTTCTCACAATAGATTCATAATTTTGTACTAATTTATTATTAGACCATTAAATTAAAAAGCTGTCGAAAACGACCGTCACAAAAAAAAAAGACCCCGAAAATTTATTAAATTACATTATCAGAGACATGAATCTTTTATTAAATATACCAAAGATCTCTTCCAAAGTACATTTAAATAAAATAAATTCAGCAAATTTTTTTCAAGCAAAAAAAAAATAAACGCAAAAGACTTGAAAGTAGTTTTGGTAATTGAAGTAATTTCGCAGCGAAAACAACTGTTTTTCATCGACATAAAAATTTTTTTTTTAAAACTAAAGAAAAATAGAGAGTAAAATTTTAACAAATATTAAAATTATTTCGATTATTGGTATTGTTTTAAATGTAACAAAAAAAAAATGTAGTAGCGGTTGGTGTTGGTTGGTTTTTCGCCGGTTTTTATTGTGCACTTTATACATGTGTCAAACAATTTTTGAGATATCGGCACGAACTTTTACCCTGAATGTGTTTTTAGCTTGGACCATTTTTTCTCAATAATTAAAAAACTGTCAAAAATTATCGCCACGAAAAAACGGCGAGAATAAATTAATAAACTGTACCTAACATTTTTAATTTTATGTGTTTAGATTTGTTTTATGTTTTTTTTTCTATTACAAGTAAATAAGTGATTTCAACGTTTTTTTAATGGTGCTGATGTAAAAATGAAATTTTTAGGTAGTTTATTAAGGGAGTTAGTATGATAACGTAAATGCTTTTGAATCTATAAAATTTGTGCAATTGCACAGGGGATTTTCTAGTATAAATTAAAAAATATAAAGTTTGAACGTAAATTTTTGTATCTCAACTTTAAAAAATTTTCAGAGGGCTTTAACACAAAATTTTTCACAAAAATGCAGCTTGCTTTTTTAAAAATATTAAAATAAATTTTAACAATTTTTGAGGATATTTTTATAATACTACTAGAAAATCCCCTGTGCAATTGCACAATTCAATAGATTCAAAAACATTTGCGGTATCATACTGACTCCCTTAATAAACTACCTAAAAATTTCATTTTTACATCAGCACCATTAAAAAAATGTTGAAATCACTTACTTACTTGTATATAGAAACATATAACAAATCTAAACACATAAAATTAAAAATGGTACAGTTTATTAATTTTTTCTCGCCGTTTTTTCGTGGCGGTAATTTTTGACAGTTTTTTAATCATTGAGCTAAAAACACATTCAGGGTAAAACTTCGTGCCGATATCTCAAAAATTGTTTGAAACACATGTATAAAGTGCACAATAAAAACCGGCGAAAAACCAACCAACACCAACCGCTACGACATTTTTTTTTTTTGTTACATTTAAAACAATACCAATAATCGAAATAATTTTAATATTTGTTAAAATTTTACCAGACTCTCTATTTTTCTTTAGTTTTAAAAAAAAAATTTTATGTCGATGAAAAAAAGTTGTTTTCGCCGCGAAATTACTTTAATTACCAAAACTAACTACTTTCAAGTCTTTTGCGTTTACTTTTTTTTTGCTTGAAAAAATTTGCTGAATTTATTTTATTTAAATGTACGTTAGAGGATATTTAATAAAAGATTCATGTCTCTGATAATGTAATTTCATAAATTTTCGGGGCCTTTTTTTTTTGTGACGGTCGTTTTCGACAGCTTTTTAATTTAATCGTCTAATAATAAATTAGTACAAAATTATGAATCTTTTGTGAGAGAAGGCTTCTAAATGATATTTTCTATGTTATTTTTTATTATCCGTTTCTATAATATTTAGTAAGTTTCTGACTTCTGTTATGAAATATAATTATTTAAGTCTGTCGAATTGTATATTAATAAAAAAAATTCGAATATTTTATGTTATACCAGTTCTACCGAAAATTTAGCTTAAAAATCTAAATTTCAACCTAAATAAACAAAATTATTTTAAAGTATGTTACGAAGCTTTTACCAGCTTTTATACTAATGAAAACAAAATCAAGAATAAAATCGGCCTATTATTTTTTTCTTATAAATATGAGGTTTACTATAAACTTTGCTCACTCTCACTTTTTTACTTTCAGGCGTTTTAATTTTATTAAGAGTACCTATTTTTATTTTTTTTTTTCAAAACAAAGATTGAAAACGCCAACAGAAGATTAATAATTTATTTTTAATTTACCGCTGCGACCAGTTCATTATGGACGTGGCGGTCAAATTTAAAAATTAAAAATTTGCTGAATTTATTTTTTTTTAAGTATGTACTTTTCTTATTTTGACTGTACTCACTTTTAATGAACGGTTTGTGTCTCTGATAATACTTCTAGTGGAAAATTTGGTCACTCGTAATAATATTTACCAAAATATTTATATTTTTAATGAACGGTTTGTGTCTCTTGATAATACTTTGAGTCAAAGATTTGTGTCTCTGGTAATAAAATTTTAAATTATTAAATAAATATACAGAAATATCATCATTGCCAGTTTAGTTTACATTCAGTGTGGGTGTTTTATTATAGATATAAAATATATTTTTTTATATGTTGGCAAGGTCTCGCCAACATCTTGTGTATTATATTATAGATTGTTACCGTTCATAAAATAACGAAAGCAAAAAAAAAAAAAATATATAATTCTTATTTTTCTTTTATTTGACTTTACAAAATCCAAGAAAAATACTGGTTTACAAAAATCACTTTTATTTACAATTAAAGGATTTTTTGATTTTGTTACACAAGTATTGTAGTGTCTTCAATTTTTTAGTTGTAGAACAACGACGACATATGTATTTAATAATTGGTGTACGTTTATTATTGATTTATTAAAGATTGGTTTGTGTCTCCAATAGATTTAATAAAAATTTTAGAAATATTTATGTAATCTATAGAAAAATGGCAACATTAAAGCGTTAGGCGGACGAAAACTGCTTCAAGATAGATTATATTTTTTTGTATATACAAAAAATTTCTAATATAAATCCAATCAAAAGTGTTATTACATATTATTTAAATCCTGATTTATTACATATAACATATTCTAATTCTAAATTAAAAAGTGTAATTATATAATATATAATTAATTCTAAAATGTAAAATAATTAAAATAAATTATCAAAAAAAAAAATTGATCTAATTAAAATTTCAGTAAACAATAAAATCACTAGACAGCAAAATAACAAAAAAAAAAAAAAATTGTTTTGTTCATTAATTTAAAAATATTTTTTTGCTTCTTTTTGTTTAAGATAATTCTATTCAATTAAAATTTAATGAATTAATTAAGCCTTTTATAAATATTATCAATTTTTTTTTTTGATTTATATAGTTAAATATTTAAATAATTTCATTATAATTCTCTAAGCTATGTATTGTTTTTCTTTTATGATTAAAACAATATTATTCCATTTTTTTTTTTTGTAATTTTCTTAAATTATATCCATCAATAACTTTATGAACTTTATTACAAAAGAAAAGAAAAGAATAATAATAAAATAATTATATTTAATATAGAATTACGACAAAAAAAAAAAACAAACTAATATAATAATAATATATGAACTTAATAAACACCATTTTAAATAAATTAAAATGTAAATTACATTTAAAGATTTTTTTTTTTCTATCTCTTTATTTGGGTTGGCCATGAAATCCCAAATACAAAATCCCAAATACAAAATACCTAAATTCCAAAATCCCAAAACACCAAAATCCCAAAGCAGTTTTCTTAACATAATACCTTTTGAATTTTTTTTTATTTCGAATGTGGGTATTTCGATTTATTGAAAACAAAAAATGTTGGAAAAAAAATCTAAACAAAAATATATGCCCACATAGTTATAGAGGGTGTCCGCAATTCATAGGTCACGATTAACGTAGGTGATAGAGAAGTTCATAACAAGCAAAAAATTTCTAACCGTTTCCAAAATAACAGCCTTCAAAGTAATTTTGCCAACTGTTTAAAGAAGTAACAACATCTTTGCCCTTGTATATATATACATAGAAGATTCGTTTAAATGTCGGCTGCTATTTGTAATTATGGGCTTTTCAAAAACATTTCAATTAAGCACATGCTTATAATAGAGATAATTATTTCGAAAACGGTAAAATATAAGAGAAAAATGTATTAACTTAAATTGAAGCTGAGGAATTGGTGATTTTAAAAATGAAATAAAATTGATAAATTAATAACAGTTTTTTACGCAAAAATTACAGTTATTTTATAAAAATATCAATATTTTTCGTTTTTAAAACCTTGTAACTCTTCAACTAATAAAGATAAATAAAAGTTGGAATATTAGTGTGAAAGCCCATAGCTTCAGCTAACTGTCCTCCAGAATTTGAGGTTGATGAATTTGGGATTTTGGAATTTGGGATTTTATTTTTTGGGATTTCGTGGCGCTCTACTTTATTTATTTGCTTTCTACTTATGTTAATTTATACAAAAAATAACTTAATACAAAAACCAAAAAAACAAAAAAAAAAAATAAATGAAAAATTTCTGGTCATTTCATTAAAAATCTTGGAATCCTTGAGTCAATCTGTTTTTTTTTCCTTTATTTATCCTAGATTTTGTTTTTATTTTTGTTTTATTTTTTTTCTTTTTTTTGTTTTCTTTTTTATTATTTTAAAATCCTTAACTAATCAATTAAAATGCTAAATACTTAAATATCGAAAATCCTCTTAAAATATTTGCAAGACTTCTCAATTATAAATTGATCCGAAAAGGATCGAAAGGATAAAAGAAATTGAAAAAGACAAAAACAAAACAAAACTAATAATAAGAAAAACGAACAAATATATGTAGATCTATATATGTATATATATTTGCTTGTAACATAAGTAAATAAAATTTTTATACAATAAATATTACGAACTTCTCAATATTCTTCAGGATATTAAATAACAAAGTAACAGAAACAGTAATAATCAAAATACCGTTACAATATAGAGTAATGGTAAAGAAAAATGAAAATAATAAAATACAGAAAAAAATCTCAACTTAAAACGAATTATTTTTTTTGTTTTTTTTTTTGTTTTTTTTTTTGTTTGTGTATAACAAACGTAGTGAAATGAATTAAAGTGTAAAATTTTATCACTACTATAAGGAAAAGAAAAATTAAGTTAAAAAAAAATACAATAAAAAAAAACAACAAAAAACACGAAAAAAACCAAAAATTTTAAATTGATTCTTTATTATAAATTTTCAGTGACGTATGCTATATAATTGTAATGGTTTTTTTGACATAAAAACTTATTTTTTTGAGACGGCGTTCATATTACAAAAATCAGTTATTTTTTGACATCTTCAAAGTTTATTTAAATAAAAATACAATGGAGAGAAAAAAAATTAAATTTATTAAAATTTAACCAAGTTCTTTATAAAACAATAGAAAAAGTAGATTAGTTTTTTGACGAATTTTCGGTTATGGATAATCCAATTATTAGATTTATTGAGTAAAAAATTGTTTTTTATTTATACTTTTTGTCCACAAAATAATTTTATTAATATTTTATTTTTATAAGTCTTAAAATATTATATTTATTTATTATAAAGCCTATATATATTTCGGCATCACTGCCATCATCAGGGCGAATACAATTTAATACTATTGAAGTATTAAATTTTACTATTTAATACTATTAAATTTATTGTCGATATCGATATTGATATCGAAGTCACAAATTTCAGTTAAATGTTTTAAATTGTATAAAAGTGTTCATAATAAACGCTGTCGTGACGTAGTTATGAAAAAAGTTGTTCAACTTTTAACTTTTTTTCGCTTTCTTTAACGAGAGCGTTGGTTGCAGAAACAGCATAATAAAGATATTTTTTTTTTTTTTTTTTTACAGTAATAATAAGCTAACATTAATTTAAAAACTGGTAAAAATTAAATAAAAAATTGGCAATCGTCACTGAACATTTTTAATAAGTTAAAAGATGTATTTATGTTATAATTGAAACAGTTTATTATTTTCAAATTGGAATATAATAATATTATAAAAAAAACAAAAATATGAGTGTTCAAAATAAAATTTCAAAGGACAACAAGGATTAATATTGAGTTTTTTTTTTTTGTCTTTTTTTTTTTTTTTATTTTTGAACAATTTTTATAATTAAATTTTTTTCATTTATTTTTATAATATTTTTTTAAATTTTAAATTTAATTTTTTCTTTAATTTTTTTTTTTTTATTGCAGAAAAAACTAGAAGAAATAACAACAACTAATACAATACAATACAATAATAAATAGATACTATATACAATATCTAAATTCAAAAATAATTTCGGAATTCTAATAATTTTGTTTTTTTGTAAATTTCTTCCTTAAATAAAAAAAAAAAAATTTCAAATCAAACCCATCATCCCATATTCTTTTTTTTTTTAAATTTAAATTTTTTATATTATTTGAAATTAAAATTTTTGTGCAATATATAAATTTTGTGAAACATAACTGTATATACATAGATATAAAAAAAAAAAATTAATATTAGAACAAAAAAAAAAAAAAAACAAAAAGTGATAAGAAGTAGTAGTGGTAAATTTTAATATACATACATATATGTATTCTATTTCTAACAGTTGTTTATAAATTGATAAAAATTAAATATCCATTATACATAATATAATACTATATATAAAAGTTTATATATATATATATATATATATATATATCGAATATTTGCGAATTTAATTTAAAAATAACTTTAAATCGAATTACAAAAAAAAATATATTATTACGTACCTATATATTCTATGTATATATGTAATATATATTGTATATATTTAATTATATGTATATAAGAATAGTAATATTATCAAGAATTAAATTCAGGGTTAAAGAACAAACAAAACTAAAAATAAACCCTTTCGGTTTAATTTTAGGATTTAACAACAAATTCAATTAAATTTTTTTTTTTTTTTTTTAAACTGAAATAAAAAAAAAAAAAACAAAAAAAGGAAAAAAAAATTTTTTTTTTTTTTTGCAGAAAATACCAATTTTCAACGAAAAGGAAAACAACATTCAACAAAACAATCAACAATATTATTATATTAATATAAAATATATAATAGCAATATTTGAAATATACTTACCTATATATATATATATATATATAAATAGGAAAATTATATTTAAAAGGAAAATTGTATGTTTTTTCAAACTGGAGAAAAAAATAAATTTATAAACAGAATATTAAGAAGAAATGGATTGGAAAATAAATGAATTGATTTTATATTTCTTTTTATTATTTGGTTATATATTAGAACCGATTAGTAGTGCTAGACAAAGTAAGTACATAATATTATAATATTATTATATAAAATATTTTTTTTTATATAAAATCTATATATATTTTTTTTCAAATTACATACTTACATATATTATATTATATTATTTAATTAATTTTATAAATTTACCATTTATATATTTTTTATATTAAAAAAAAATGAACCTGATTAAATTATTTAATTATATTTTGAAAATTATATAATATAGTTTTTTTTTTTTTTTTTGAAATATTTGATATGATAATATATTAATTGTATTAAATATTTTAATTATTATTTTTATTGATTAGGTAATTTAAAATTTAATATAAGTATATATATCTATTAATTGTATATTAAATCATGATAAATATTATATTTAACGATAATTTAGTTATTACCTATGATATGATAGCATATGTTTTTTGTACGTTTGCATGACATTTCATATAAATAACTATACATAAGTATATAATATTCATAACAATGTTTCGTCTATTTTCCATGTGTCGTTAAGAATATGATTTTTAGCACATTTACAAAAAAATTTGCTTATTAGTTTCACTCTGTCCGTCCGTCCGTTTGTCTGTCTGTACAACACAGTTCTTCTACACCGTTAAGGATAGAGAAAAACTATTTTTGTACCATGTGTAGAACTCAAAAAAAAATTAATTTTCTGGAACAACTTTTTCATGTAGCCCTATCCATTACGGAGTTGCAGCCCTTCAAACTTTAAAAAATACCTATTTTTAAATGCATATATATCATGTTTTCATGGAATCAGAAATTTTGAGACAAGAAAGAACTTTTAGAATTAGTATAAGTTTCCTTAGAAATTTGTTTTGTATCACCCTCTGTTTAATAGCTATTAGGGCTCAAAAATTGAAAATTTGCTATTTTTAGGCACTTGTAATTTAAGCACCTATACAAATTTTTCTTGGGCAATACATAAAAGCTCCAGTAATGTGTTTTCACGTGTATTAACGATTTTTCTTAGTTATATAGGGTTCCGGACTTACAGTCCCTCAAAATTCCTTGAAAAGTCCTATTTTGACATTTTTTCTTATTTACATGAAATTTTAAAATTTTTGTGCAAGTCACAATTTTAAACAGTTTGTATTGTCTTTTGGAAATGTGCGCTTTTAAAAACCATTGGTTTACATTCTAACTTGTTTTTTTTTTAAATTTAACATGCGTTTCATACCCTTTATCTAAAAACTAATTTTGTGGAGGGAATTTTCTGTCTTCACATGTTTGAATATGAATTTAATTTTTTTTTTTTTTTCGTTTTTAGCATATTTTAAAAAACAAAAATTCGACAAATTTGCTTAGTAGTTTCACTGTGTCCATCTGCTTACAAAACTTCTATGTGGTTAAAAATGTAACATTGAATACATACGGATAACAGACGGAAATTATATCAAATCAATTATAATAATTTATTTTGTTTTCTTCTCTTTTTAACACATTTTCAAAAAATTTTGTGCTTTTGTGAAAAAAATGTGCTTATTAATTTCACTTTGTCCACTTGTCCGTCCGTCTGGGTGTTTACAAAACTTCTACACCGTTTGAAATAAAGCAATGAAATTTTAACTACGGATAGGCATCGCCAAAAAATAATTTTCTGGAACAACTTTTTTCGGTAGCCCCACCCGTTACGAAGCTACAGCCCTACAAAGTTCGAAAAAGACATATTTTTTTTGTTATAACACAGGTTCTATAAGGCATATTTTCAATCTGAAAATGCCAAACGATTGCTGGTTTTATAAACTTTATAAATATATAAGAAATAAATATGTGGCTTTGCCATGCGGTATTTTAATATACCGTTATGTGAAACTGAATTATTTTTTCAAAAATTTGGACCCCTTCTATTTTTCAAACGGTTTAACTTAGAAACTTGAAATTTTGAGAGGAGTTAGATCTTTCGAAATCTGTATAAGTTATTGCAGAAATTTTTTTTGTGTCACTCCCCGTTTAGGAAGGGCACAAAATTGAAAATTCTCTATTTTTAAACACCTGTAACTTCGATACCCGTCCACATTTTTTTGAGGTAACATACAAAAATTAAAGGTCCCACTTTATATTTTTGTTTCTATTAATAATTTTTCTTAATAATACATACATATAGGGTTACCTTATAATTGACAAAAGTATGATTTGATTTTTCTCAATTTTTTCGTACCAAAAAAAAATCAAACAAAATTTTGACAATTAGTCAAAATTTATTTTTCAATATAATATGTATCTACTTTTAACTCTAGGCTTATTATTTTAACTCTATATTTTTTAATTTTGCAAATGTGCTTTTTTGAAACCCCTTGGTTTTTCCATTACGTGTTTTTGAGTACCTCTTATAATGTTGTATTTTTCATCATGTTACCATATTCATTTATCAAAACATGTGTCGAATATAATCGAACCATAATAACATAAGCCAAAATAAGAAACACAACAAACAAAAGAGTAACATTTAAAGTAACATTAACAGAAAATTTTAAGAAAAAAATAAAAATATGGCAGTTACAAAAAATTCAAATATATTTGACATAATTAAAAGTTTAACAGAATACAATAAAGGATGAGAATAAAAATTATCAACAAAGAAATGTCAAATTTACTATGTCAATTCTATTCCGATCGAATTAACATATAAGAAGAACTACATTTAACGAAACTTACTGAACCTAAGATATGCCTATTATGGGCAATATCATATTATAAGATTTCCATAAGTGGAACTAAACATATGTTGTAAATGAAATTTACACATTTCGAGCTATGTCATTATGGTTTAACTATATGTCTTAAGTATTGTAATCTGAGGGTATTGTACTATTTCTAACATATAAAATATGAAAGAATTATACGAGAAATGAGAGTATTTCTATTATTTATTGAAGTGATACTGTGTTTATTAAATAAAGATGTTTCATTATAGAGGAGTCCTGTTGTCAAGTAAAATTTTAAAATTTTTTGGAAAAAAGATATTTATCGAGGTTCTTATAATCCGCAAAAAATTTTTTAAACATATTGAATATTTATACCCGTACGATAGGATCGGGTATAATAAAATTACTCCTCCGTTTGTAACACCTCGAAATAAGCGAGCTAGATATACCTTCAAAGGTATGGATCGGATCAGAAAAAAATTCTAAGACTTTTGAGCCATGTCCGTCCGTCCGTCCGTCCGTCAGCACGCTAACTCAAAAACTAAGAAAGCTAGAATCTTGAAATTTACACAAAATATTTTGGGAGTAATTTGTAGGTTCCCTATTTTTTTTGGTTGAGTTTGGACCAAGCCTTAGGGTAGCTCTCGAACACCTAACTTTTAGATCCCCACATTTTTTTTGCAATAGAGCTATGAAATTTTAACTACTGATAGATCTCACAAAAATATTAATTTTATTTTTTATAATTTTTTTTTGTAGCCCCACCCGTTACGGAGCTACAGCTCCCCAAAGGTTCAAAAAAGCTCTATATTTGAATTGTTATAGCACAAGTTGTATAAGGTATATCTTCATTTTGAAAACGCCAAATGATTACTACTTTCATTAGCTTTAAAAGTATATATACAATAAATATATAATTTTGGCATACGGTGTCTTAATTTACCGTTATGTAAAACTCAAATTTTGCAAAATTCTTTAACCCTTCCATCTTCTAAACGGTTAAAGTTGGAAACTTGAAATTTTGACAAAAGTTAGATCTTTGAAAATTAGTATGAGTTATTTCAGAAATTTTTTTTGTATCACCCCCCGTTTAGGAGCTGTAAGGGGTCAAAAACTGAAAATTTCCTATTTTTAAACACCTGTAACTTGAACACCTGTTAAAAATTTTTTGAAGTAATACACAAAAATTAAAGCTCCAACATTATACTTTTATTTCTGTTAACAACTTTTTTTAATAATATAGGGTTACTTTATAATTGACGAAAGTGTTACTTGATTTTTTCAAATTTTCTAACTAATTTCTTAAACTAATTTTTTGCATTTTGTTTTACTCGATAATTTGAAATTGTTGAGGATATAATGCGTAGTACATAAAAATGTAATTAAATAAACAACATAACGGTTGCTTGAAGAATTTTTATTTATATGATATCGATATATATACATACTTATATAATATCATGTTTATTTACATATCGTATATGTCACTAGTGAATGAATGATAAGAGTATAGATGTATATTATATAGCGCCGTATTTACATACATATATGTATTTTATTGTACTTATAAGAAATTTTTCTGTCAATGGAATATTTAAATATAATAAATTATAATATTTAAAATTATATTTACTATTTTGTACTAAGTAAATTTAATATACATTTACCGCTTAGTATTAAATGGTACTATAGAATATTTGAAAAAGTTTTGGATTGATAATCGTTATGTGGAAGGTTAGAATCTGTTTTTGAAGAATGTACATATAAACATATAGTTTGAATATATGTACAACCCATAGTTCTAGAAATTATAAAATTCACCCAAAATATTTTAAAATACTAAAATATTAAAAAAATAATATTGTAAGCAGAGTGACAGGCTGTGAACATACTAACGGTTCGTACGGGTATCTAAGAGTTGACAAAGTCAACTGTATTCTTCCTCGTTTTTTTTTAAATTTATTTTGTTTCAAATTAAAAATTTATCAAAAATGAAAGAAGAAATGATTTTATTATTTATTTATTTTATTCGTTTATATATTCTCTTTTTGACATACATGTAATATACGAATATAATAATATTTGGTTTATTTATTTTGTTAGTCAAATAATTTTTGAATTTATAAAATCTATAAATTTTTGAATATCTGGACAGTTCATTTCTAAAATTTAAGATTGAATAATTTCTAAAAAAAAAAATCAGCTGTCTCCAGCACAGGACCGACCGCCACTACACAAAAAGTACAATGCCAAAATTTATAGATTTTTTACATAATAATTTATATCAAAGCAAAATAACTCTAATAATTTAATAACATTTTGTTTTATTCAATAAAAATAATTATATGCAATGAAATCGTAAAAATATATGTACATTCATTCATACATCCATTTATTATTATTATTATTGTAATGTAGATACATGATTTTTTTTTCATTCAAAAAATAATATTAAAAGTAAAAAATAATAAAAACTGTAAACAAATACAAAACAAACATAAGATTAATATTAAATCTGCTAACAAAAATTTTACCGTTTTAATTTTATGTCATCAACAAATGAATAATATGCATTGGCATAGATATAAGTACATACATATGGATGTATAAAAATTTATAAAGAGATATAAAAAAAAAACAACAAAAAATTGTTCATATAAATTCATATGGAGTGTTATGTATGAAATTTGGACTTGAAAAAAAATTAAATAACAGTTAAAATTAGTCGGATCAAAAAATGTTCTATGGCAAAGTTGTTCCTCTTTACTTGTGTAACAACTTTTTCTTAATAATTTTTCTCACAAAATTTTTCTGTTACGAAATATTCGTAAAAATTTAAAAAGTACACTAGTAAACTACCACTTGCGGTTGTCCGATTTGCTCCAAAATCTTATCAATCCGAGATATTTACGTCAAAACTTTAAATATGAAATTTCAAAAAATTCCGCTCAGTCGTTTAAGCTGTACACGTGCCGACAGACATACCCACGCACCCACACACACACACACACAGACGGACAACATGCTGAAAATTTTTTTACAGCCTTCTCCACACCGGAGTAGTGCATTTTTGCGAAAATCTCGGGTACAAATTTTTAGTATGAAAACAATACCTACCTTATACATTATTGTATGCGGTATGCGGTAAAAATTTAAAACAGATCCCATGCCAAATATAGTGTAAATATATAATATTATATAATATAAAGAAAAATACATATAATATTTTTATACTGTACAAATTAATAATAGTATTCTTAGCCGAAGGCTTCGTTGCTAGTGTTCTTATTCCATAAAATTTAACTTAACAATAATAATGTATTGTTTGGTTAAATAAAATAAATATTTTACATAATAATAATTTCCAAAAACAAACAAAATATAATTTTTTTTTAATATCAACGTAAAAAAAAGGTTATTCTTGCATCAAGAAAATAATTACGGCATAAAACGTTTAATTTTATTGGCTCTACGAAATAACGTCCAAATTAAAAATGAACTAAAGGCCGATTTTTTTTTTACTTTAAAAAACTTTTATTCAGGCGTTAGTTCATTTTATTCGGGTAATTAGTTCATTCTTTTGGGGTGTTTGAAAATGTAATAAATCAACTCAAATAAAAAGTGGAATCAGGCATATACGTATGTAGAAATATCGGGAAAAAGTGAATAATTGTGTTTGCCAAATGTCTTGTCCGAAAAAGTCACTCAATGTTGTTTTTATTTCCTGTAAGCTTCTGAAAACAAGTTCAGAATGTATTGAACCATTGGTCAATTACAACAATCAAAATAATGAAGTACAAAACTTATTATATTCATTTTGTAGAAAACTATAGTTGATATAATCGAAGTTTTTGTGTAGAATAAACATTAACTAATTGTATAATGTCCACTTCTAAAATTATCAATATAATTTTCATTCATCAATCATTTTGAAACCTTTGTGTTTGTGTTAATGAAATCTTTTGAAAAAAGACCAATATTTGGAATGTTTGAATTGAATGTTTGTTTAATATTTTTGGGCTTTAATTCATTTTTTTCGGGAGTTTGTTTACTTTATTCGGGTGTTAGTTCATTTTTAAACCATGAATAAACATATTTATGTTGAGACAGTACTAGACATTATCACATATGTAGAATATTTCCTTAAATATTATAATCCATACCTATTTACTTATTATTAGGTAATAATACCTATTTATTTTGTTAATCGATACCTATTTATTTTGTAATAGTTTATATATTCGAGTTATATGGTAATAATGAAAATTGTTTCTTTATGTTATTCGATATTAAATTGTTTTTCGTCGTTTACATTATAATATTGAAATCTCTATAATGAGTTTTAAAAGTGT
The DNA here is from genome assembly GCA_947095535.1 of Poecilobothrus nobilitatus. Taxonomy (NCBI): domain Eukaryota; kingdom Metazoa; phylum Arthropoda; class Insecta; order Diptera; family Dolichopodidae; genus Poecilobothrus; species Poecilobothrus nobilitatus. The sequence continues at coordinate 240,280,817 of OX352774.1, read as the reverse complement.
AAATTAAAATTGTATCCATGTTTCTAACCAGACAATGTTTCTTTTTTCATAAAATTTTCCTTACAATCAAAAAATTACGTACTATACGTTTTAAAATCTATATCTGAACATTTCAACCTACTTTTTTTATTTTTTTTTTTTAAGCTTCACGTGGCTATAAACACTAATAAATAGATTTAATGATTATAATATACAATTTCAACAACAAAAGTTTAATAAACTTTAAAATTATGTACTAAGTAAATAGTTTAAAAATTCCAAAAAAAAAAAAAAAAGTTTAATCTAAATTAAAATGTCATTAAAGTCAAATGGTATACATTTTAAAATTAAACATACATTATGTATATTTATTTACAGGATGTTTTGTATTTTTTAAAAGATATTTTTGAAAATAGTAGAGAATGGTAAAAATTTCATTATTTCATGCAATTTTTGGTTAATAATATTTTTATAGCCTCTGAAAAATATGCATATGGGACTAACAAACATAACAAATTGATATTTAATTCCTTGATAGTTATGAAATTTAACCAACTAAATGCCACCTTCGATTTAAGTCAACATTAAGTTAGAATCATAAATATATCCACTCATAGATAGGCAATACGGAATATAGTTTCAATCAATTTTGAGAAACACCTCAGAAGTGAACCGTGCTTATGTATTACTTTAGTTTCTTTAGAAATAGTTTCATTTCAAAAAAATGAAATAGTTTCATTTCTATAATTTTTTTAAGAATTTTATCACTTGATTACTTTACAGATAGTCAAAATTTTTAATAACTTTAATTAAATTTAATTTTAATTTTAAAAACAAAATATTAACAACTTAAAGTCTCTTAAATAGAACTGGTACTGAGAAACTGTTCTACATTATGATTATTTTCATAAATATAAAGAGCTGAGTGAACGAAATGTATATATATACATGTTATAAAATAAATATAGGGATTTTTTTTTGACTGAATATCTTAAAGTAGGAAAACTCATAAGAAGAAAAGAGAGTAGCACACCTTCTTGCACATATATTTTTATTATAGCTATGGTTAGAACCTATGGTATAATGTACTGTTTGGTTTGAGAATTTGGGGAAATAGGAATAAAGGAAATTGGGAAAAAGTTATAGGATTGGAAATTAATAATTTGAAATATTCTACCTACATTCACAAAACAAAAAAAAAACAATATTACCTTGGAGTGTAATTAATCGAGATTTTAAATATAAAATTAGTTTTAGAAAATTTGATTGATGATTTTTTTCCGACAAAACCTTCCGTTATTTAAAAAAGTCACGATCATTATTAATATTGTATTACTTTAGTCATATATGTATATCTCAATAAAATGGTGAAAATAATAAATTTTTTATGAATAATATTTTTTGTTATCAGGATCCATTTATTACGCAAAACTGTTAGAAATTGTCATGACTTATTATTATTTTCCCTAATCTTTTCATCAATTACGGAGCAACGGAGTATATATATTATTATTTTATAATATGTTTTTTTTTTTTTTTATAAAAATATACAATAATTTCATTTAAAAGTTTATATACAGATTTCATAGTTTTGAAATTTTAACGATAACCTTTATTCACATGAGTTCATTTATATAAAAAAAAAAAAAAACAAATTCATATTAAAATAATAAAGTTTTACGTACAATGTAAATATGTATGCATATAAAATGTAAACATATGTATTTCATAATTATTTAAGGAATTACGTTATTTTAGTAACTATATAAAGAGTTTAAAGTTTAAAATTTATTATTTTAAAATGTTTTTCTATTTTGCTTCAATTAAATGAATGATTCATTACAAATAATTAAAAAAATTGTATAAGTTCTATATTAATTTTTTTATATAGGGTATAGACCTATATATATCATATTAGATTTGCGATACGTATCATCAACATTTATCATAATTGAATTGGAGTTCGAACTATGAACCTTTTAATTTTTATCTTTGGATACAAAAAAATTAAATAACCATGGTAAAAATTCCTTACTGAGCTAAAATTGAATTAAAAGTGTTATAGTGTACAAGCTTTAATTGTGATACATATAGCATAAGTTTAACATAATATGGGTATATATACCTCTTTTACTTAAACTGAAGACATTTTTACTTTAAGTTTAAATATTTTCACTTCACTCACTCAAAAATTTTAATTTAAATGCAGATTTTTTACTTTAAGTGCAGTGTGTTACATATGTATATAATAAAAGTTAAAGTAAAAATTAAAGTAAATCCTTTCACTTAAAATTAAAATCATATTGTAAAGAAAAAAATATATGGATGATTAAATCTTTTCTTTTACAACACAACAATTACATACATAAGTATCATAATAATATAAAGATAAATATTTTTTAGTCAATTTTTTATAATCAAACATTACATTGACATCAACATTACATGGACTGTTATAATATAAAAGTAAATTGCTGCAATAAAAAAGAAACGCGAACCTCAAATTTCCTAGATTTTTATTTAATCTTATTCCAGCAATTTATTTTTATATTATAACAGTCCAAAATGCTTGCCCTAGCAATTCACTTTTATATTATAATAGTCCAAAAAGCTAAAGTTTTGCAATCAATTTTATTTTCTACATTTTATGGGGCGAATTCGGTTTCGATAAAAGCATATTTTAAAAAATATTTTTTTTACATTATTTTATTTAAACATCTGTAACTTAGGAACCTGTACACATTTTACTTCTGCAAGATATAAATATTAAAGCTACAGTAATATATTTTTACGTGTGTTAAAGGTTTATTTTAGTTGTAAAGGATTCCAAAGTTGCAGTTGCCCCATTTTCAGATGTATATATCTCAGGCTCTGCGTAATAGTTTTGCAATCTAAAACCGCCAGAAGATCGAAAATTGTATTATCTATATAAAACTATATCAAAATTATGTAATATTTTGTAATTTACTATTTAAATTTACCGTTATGTGAAAACCACATTTTGCATGAAATGTTTTTTTTCATAACTCTTTAGATAGGAACCTGAAATTTTGAGACAAGAAAGAACTTTGAGAATTAGTATGAGTTTCCTCAGAAAATTTTTTGGTAACACCCCTTTTTTAAGAGTTATTACGCCTCAAAAATTGAAAATTTGCTATTTTTAGACACCTGTAACTTAGGCACCTGTAAAAATTTTTCTTCGGCAAGACATGAAAATTAAAGGTTCAATAATATATTTTTACGTGTGTTAACGGCTTTTCTTAGTTATATAGGATTCCGGAATTACGGCCCCTCAAAATTTCAAAAATGTCCTATTTTCACATTTTTTCTTATTACATGAAATTTTCAAATTTTTGTGCAAGTTACAATTCTAAGTTTGTATTGAGTTTTGGAAATGTGCGCTTTTAAAAACCGTTGGTTTATATTCTACCTTGTTTATATTTGGTTTGGTTTAAAATTACTTATGAAGTTATGACAAATCTACATATGATTGGAAATGTAAATAATATTATACATATGTATGTACAACCATTTTACAAGAAATCTTTATTTTATTTTAAGTATGTGCTTCTTTTTCTTCTTATTTATTATTAATAAAAAAAAAAAAACCTAATATACATATTAGAAAACCTAACCTAATTTCGAAAAGTAAATTATGTTATTAAAATAAATAAATTGTCATTAGTTGCAATTATTTTAAATTCTGAAGATGGTATAGTAAATACCGAAATGCATCCAGATAAATTATTTGAATAAAAAGATTTTTTTATTCAAACAAAAAATTAACAAGTAAAACCTTAAAAAGTGGAAAAAAAAAATTTAGTGATTAAAAAATCATAAATCAAAATTGGTTTTACGATTCAACAGAATTACAACATAAATAAATTAAAATTTTCTTATCCATCGAATATAGAATACTTTGTACTTTATAGAAGAATATATTTTCAATCAATTTTGAGAAACAGCTCAGAAGTAAAAAACACATATTTATAATAATGTCACTTTTTGGCGCAATTTCTCTTTTATAATACATAATAAAAAATACAATACATCTATTATAATTATATAGAACATTTATGTTTTTAACAACCATATTAAACTAAGTCTACAACACATATACAACACAATTTATAATAAGTTATGTTATTAAAATGTCGATTTACAAAATATTGATTCAAAAATGTTGACGTGAAATATATCGACTTCTAAAATTTAACGATTCTTGGAATGTTAACATGGAAAAAATGTCCTATGTATTCTATGTATGTAATCTGACGTATAGACATACATATGTATATAAAAATTCTGGAAAAATGGGCAATTCTAATTTTGAATCGAACTCTTAAAATCTTTCATAATTAAAAATTTTACATTCATATAATATTATATAAATATTTTCGAAAAGGAGACAATCCTGATATTGAATTAATTCACTTCTAAAATTAATACTAATAGTATATTAATGCTTACAGGCTTCCATATATCAAAGTATTAAATTTTGATATTTCTCTATAAAAAATATTTTTTTTCTAAAAACTTGCAAAAAAATTTTGACATTTTTATATATATGAAAAAAAAAATTAATTTTGCCCCCAATTTTGAATTCAACTCTAAAATCAATACTTATAATGTATCGTAACTGTAAAATTAATACTATACTATTTATAATGTCGATACATTATATTTCATAATATTGAGTTTTCACAGTTTCATATGAAAAATAATTTTTTTACATAAATATTTCAAAAACAAGTAAAAATAACAGTAAGTCGATGCAACCGACTTATTTATACCCTACACTTAAAACATTCAAATTAAATTAAAAATCCATAAGTTATTTTAGTTAGGTATTTAATACAAGCTAAAAAAAATAAATGCTGTTACAACCTTTGTACAAAATTTCAGGTTTCTATCTTTATTAAATTCGAAAATATGATTGTTAGGTCTTGGGAAGTGTGTGAAGGCACGCGGACCACCACCCCAATTCATCTCAAATTTTAGAGACATCAACAGGGTAGAACATTCTTATATCAAATTTCAAGTTTATATATTTATTAATTTCGAAGATATGCTTGTTTGGTCTTAGGAGTTGTGTGGCAGATACCCGAACAACCATTCTAATTCATCTTAAATTCTGGACAAATCAGGGATTCAGGAAACAACACCCTTGTACCAAATTTGAAGTTTCTGTCTTTATTAATTTCGAAGATATGCATGTTCGGTTTTGGGAGTTGTATGGGAGGTACCCGAACGACCACTCCAATTCATCTCAAATTTTAGGCAAATCAGGGAATTAGGAAACAGCACCCTCCTATCAAATTTGAAGTTCCTATCTTTATTAATTTCGAAGATATGCATGTTCGGTTTTGGGAGTTGTATGGGAGGTACCCGAACAACCACTCCACTTCATCTCAAATTTTGGGGATATCAGGGATTCAGAAAAACACACCCTCGTACAAAATTTTAAGTTTCTATCTTTATTAATTTCGAAAATATGCGTATTAGGTTTTGGAAGTTTTATGGGAGTTACTCGAACGCATGGTCCGATTTCGCCCATTTACAATCTCCGCCTTACCTTAGTCATTGTTAACCTACAGTATAAATTTCATCAAGATAGCATCATTATTTTTTGAGTTATCGTGCGTACGGACGGACGGACGGACGAACGAACATCGCTAAATCGACTCCGGCGGTGATCCTGATTCAGAATATATATATATGTCTATACCTAACTCGCTTCCTTTTGGTGGTTACAAACACCATACCAAAGTTAATATACCCTATACTTAATGTGTAGGGTATAATAAAGCTACGCTTCTATTTATAAAATAAAAAAAAATTATAAAAATCGATGTTTTTGTCGATATTATTAGAGTCAATGTTTAGATTTGCTTAGTCAACATTTTGGAAGGTCGACATTTAGTCGAAAGAAAAAAATCGGCATTATTGTCAGTCGATTTAACGAAAGTATATAAAATAAGGATCCCAAAAATTTATATATTTTTTTTCCCCAAAGGCTACTTTAATGTTTTTTCTTTTATTTTATGATGAAAATTTTGAATTTTGCGTATATAAATAAAATTAACAAAAGGGGTTAATAAAAATATTATTAAAAATTTATTATACTTAAGGGTGTTTATATTAATTTTATATTTTTAATATGTATTAATTTTGATTTATTTTTTTTTTTTTGTTTTTACAAATTAATCTTTTACTAAATATTTTAGATCCATTAAAAAATCCAAAAATATGTGGAAGACCAATATGTGATTTAGATCAAGATAAATTTCATTGGAATAATAAAATACGTTATAAATATGATTATGGTGTACATATACGTACTGAATTTTATGGTAGCGGTGAAAATACATCAGATTTATATTTAACAAGTAAAATAAATTTATTATTTCCAAGAAAATGTGAAGGTATATTAACATTAACAAATGTTGAATTACGTGAATTATTACCATCATCAAAATTATCATTATTTACAATGGATAATAATGATGATGGTATAAATGATACAACAAATATGAATGGTATTAATGATGATGATGATGAACCAAATATTGTATATGATTATAATTATGATTATGGTGAAACAACAGATACAACAACAACAAATTTACAAGATACAATAAAAAAACAAAATCTTGATATAACATTACATAATAAAAGTTATGAATTAAGTATGGCATTAGAAAAATATGAATTAAAATTTTCATTTCATGATGGTTTAATAAATGAAGTATGCCCAAATATAAATGAACCAATATGGGTTCTTAATTTTAAAAAAGGTATTATAAGTCAATTACAAAATACAATGTTACGTTTTGATGTTGATATGAATACAACAGAAACTGATATATCTGGTATATGTAATGTTGCATATAATTTAGAAGGTGCTGATGGTACAAATGTTTTAATAAAAAAAATTAAAAATATGGATTCATGTCGTAATCATATTAAAATGCAATCAATATTACAAACAACACCATATCAATTTCGTGATGATAAAGTTATATGGCCAATATTAAATTCAAATAGTTATTGTAATGTAAGTTAAATATTTTACAAAATTTAAGTGTATCTATTTTGATATAAAAAAAAAAACAAAAACGGAAATTTATCTGTTTATTTATTTGAAATTTATAATATGATAAAAGTTTAAAACCCCTTTTATATCTTTATTTAAAGAAAAAAAATTTTCTTTAAATTTTCAAAAAAAAAATCTTCGAAAATTGTTATTTTTTAATTTTGATGATGCGTTGCAACATATTAGCTTGAAACGTCTACACTGAAAGACAAAATTATTTTAAAGAAAAAGTGTAAAGTTTTAACACCTCTGAATTTTTACTTGACATGTTAAGGTGTTAAGTCGTCCAATTTTATCAAAATGATATCCAATTTTTCTTAATATTATAATATAAAAATACTTACCAAAAAAAAAACGCCGCTACTGCTGCTTCTCCTTCTACTTTTAAAATAATTGAATATTTTTTTGTTATTATACAGAACCATTTAAAATTAATCAGTTTGATTCAATGTGGAATTTATAAGCTTATATTAATGAATCATTATATTTTATGATATATGAACCTACAAACCCCATACTGATTCATAATTTATTCATTTAGAACTTTTTACATAGATAATATTTAATCTTAATGATGTGTTTTAATATCCTATAGTTAAATTAATAGCAAAGAAAATTTTTAAAAATTTCATTTTTTAATTTTAATAAACTTCTTTAATTAAAAAAGTGTTTGAAAAGAAAAAACTGGATCATATTGTCATTTTTTTTTTTGTATTGTGTACCAGCTTACCGTTGATCATCATATATATAAAAAAATTAGTTGCTATGAAAGACATCAATTAATACCATTTTCAAATAATATGAGTGGTGCTGTTACTATTTCAAGGACAAAATTAATTTTAGATAAAGAAGAAGCATATAAACCATCAGAAAATTATGATGCATATAATGAAGGTAAATTAAAGAAAGAAAAAATAAATTTAAGTAAAATTTTTTATTGAAATCGATAACCATCGATCAATTTCTATAGATGCAAATGTGATTAAACGACGTTCAACATTAGAATTTGATCATACACCATCTTTAAAACCAACACATGGAGAAATTAAAGCGTCACGTGATTTATTAAAAAAAATGTGTGATCTTGGTTTTCCTAATATTAAACGTGAATTTATTGAAACATTTACAAAATTTTTGGAAACTGCACGTGTTTTGTCATATAAAGCTTTGCATCAACTCTTACATAGATCAGCTAGTGTTTGTGAAAGCGGAAATGGAAGGTTTCTTAAAACAATTAAAGTGTTATTATTAGTTCAATTTTAAATTATTTTATTTATACTTTTAGAAATCATGTTTTAGAAAGTCTTCCATATATCGGTAGTACAGCATCTTATCAATTGATGAGAGATGAAATTATTGCAGAAACGATCCCAAAAGAAACTGCCCAAAGTTGGATGACATCATTATCATTTTTATTAAGACCAGATGAAGAAACTTTAGAAACATTTTATACTTTACTAGAGTATAGTAAAAAGAAAGTTAATGCAGAATATACATTAGGAGCTACAGCTGTTGTACATACATTCTGTCGTCATAATCCAGAATGCTCGAAAAATCCAACTGTTTTGAAAATTGTTGAGAAATTAGAAGAAGAATTCTTAGAACTATTACAATCTAATTTAAATGAGAGAAGAGTTCATGAACGTTTGACAATTTTGCTGAAAGGAATAGGAAATATTGGAGTGATGACAGAAAATTTTGAAAATAAATTAAAAAATTTAATACAAAATGAAGATATGTTATCGGTAGAGACCCGCGTTGAAATGGTTCTAGCATTTAGAAGACATGATTGTCAACGAAATAAAGAATATTTTTTAGATATTTACAGGGATTTTATGATCAATTCTGAAATAAGAATTTTAAGTTATTTACAGTTAATGAGATGTCCTGATTACATTTCAATTAGTGAAATTAAAAGAATTCTTGAAGCCGAAGAAATTAATCAAGTTGGTTCATTTGTATGGTCACATTTAAAAAATGTTGCTAAATCTGCATCACCAGTTCGTGTTGAAGCTCAAGGTCTATTGGCTGATGATGATTTAGGAACTAAATTTAGAAAAGACATAAGAAAATTCTCAAGAAATTATGAGTACAGTTTATTTTTTGATGAATACAATTTTGGTAAGTTTTAACTGGGTTTTCTAGTTGATTTAAGGATCAAGTTTTACAAACATTTTTGTTTTGAATTAATTTAGGTGCTGAAGCTGAAGGAAATGTAATATTTGGTACTGATTCATATCTACCGAAAATATTAAGTTTGAATTTCACTGCTGATCTATTTGGTGAATCAGTAAATTTCTTTGAAATTACAACACGTTCTCAAGGTTTTGAACAATTTGTTGTTTCTATGTTTGGCCCAAAGGGTCCATTTAATTCAGATTTTGTTCGAAATAAATTGAAATTCATGAATCGATTTATGGGTGATGAAAAATCTGACAATTCAAATGGTAATATAATTAATTTTAGGAGAACATTTCAAAATCAATTAATTTTTATCTTACAGAAGACTTTTTAGATTTAGAAAAGCTGCGCTTAAAGCGATCAGCTATGCAAAATGAAGAATACGAAGATTATACTTTTGAACAAGATCACAATGAAAATAATCCTGATAAAATAAAGTATCATAATCGTGAAATTCAGAAAGAAATTGATCAATTAGGGTATAAACTAAAATATGACCATGGAAAACCAAGAGCAACTTTAGGTCTGAGAGTTTTTGGAAATGATTTAAGATATGTTTCAATAGACGGAATGGGTGAAGTAATGGGTTTAGCTCAAAAATTAAATCCGTTCCAAATAGCTGCAACAGTATTATCTGGACGTGAAATTAATTATTCTCAATCTGGTGTTTTCTTAGATGCATCATATAATGTACCATTATCATCTGGTTTACCATTAGCAATTAAAGCTTTTGGTGCATCATCAATTGATTTACGATTATCTGGAAATCTTAAACGTTTAAAAGATGAAGGTGATTGGAGTTTTGATATTGAAGGTAAAATCAAACCAAGTGTTTCCATTGATGTTTTAACAACAATGGAATCAGATTTTTATTATGCTGGATCTGGAATAAGAGTAAAATCAAATTTATATTCAAGTTCACATTTAGAAAGTAATGTTAAAGTTCGTGAATCAAAATTAGTTTCAGCATCATTTAGTTTACCACAAGATAAAAATGAAATTTTCAGTGCTAAATCAGATTTAATTGTTTTTAAGAATGGTGAAGAATTACAACAGACTGGTATTGAAAAACGTTCATCAAATACAACATGCACTTGGCCCATATTAGATAGTGGACTTGGTTTAAAAATATGCTCTCATTATAGTTTACCAGATGTTAGTAATGCAACAAATAAAAGCTATCCTGGTCTTTTATTAAGTGGTCCAATGAATATTCGGGTACATTTAGAAAAAACTGATTTAAGTATTAAAAAGTTTTTGGTCGAATACAGATGGGATCAAATTGATGATAAAACAGAATGGTCATTAGTGTTCCATACACCAAAATCTGTGTTAAGAAGAATTCTTACTGCTAACGTTACAAAAGTGCCGAATGCATTAAATGCATCATTAGGATTTACATTAGCAAATAATTCTTATTCAGCTGTTGGATTTTATAAGGACGATCCAGATGATAAAAGATTTGAATTTTTTGTTGATAATAATGGACAAAAAAATTTAGCTCTTTATGCAAATATGAATCGTACAGAAATTCGTAATGGCTACATGTATGTGCCGCAATTTAAATTGTATGTTAATGAAGCTATAATAGCTGGGATGTCTGGTACGCTAAAAATTAGTGGAAAAAATGGTATAAAACAAAGTGAAATTGATGTCCTTTTTGAAACTAAAAAATTACAAGCTCGGCTGTATGGCTACGTTACAGAGAGTGAAATTAAGACTTCAACAAAACTTAGAATGGATTATAGGGTGAGTAAAATATTAAACAACTAATTTATTATATCTAAAGTTAATTTAAAATTGTTTATAATAATAGTTTGAGGAAAATGAAAAAGAAAAAGTTGAATTTGAATCAGTGTTAGAGAATCGAAGTAAAAAAACGCGTACAGATTATAAAGCAAACATGAAATTAGTAACATCAGCATATCCAAGATTAAATTTTGCCGGAAATTTCGTTTGGTTGTCTATTTTAGCTCATACAGAGTGTAAATTAACTTATAATAATGCTCCGGATCTAATGGATAAAGCATATAACACAGATTTAAGATTTATGTTTATTCGAACTGAAGCTGATGTGTATGTTGAACGACGAAGTAAATCAATGACTTTAGTTAAATTTGAAGTTGAGAGACCCAAAGCTAATATTGATTTTGGTTGTGGTATTAAGTAAGTTCAAAATATATTATAAAAAACGTTTTAAATTTTTTTTTCATTTTTGTATTAGATATGAAAATGTTGATAAGAATGGCACAGCACATGCTATCAGTACTGGTTTAAGATATGCTCCGAAAAAAGAAATTACAGGAAATTTTTTGATTCATTTCCCAAGACGCAATTTGTTTGCAATTAATACCTTTGCTAATATTACTGTACCTGATTTCGATTCAGCTACAATGCAATTGGGTATTACAGAAATGAGAGTTAAAGATTATAAGGTAAAAAACTTATTACAATGAAAATATTAAAATATTTACGGGCAAAATTTTTTTTTCATTTAGTTTGATTTTGCTGGAACATGGTTTACAAATCATTCTATTACAATAAATGGAAACTATAAAGATAATAGTACACGAATTCATGTAATTAAATTTGTAAAACTTGTCATTCGAAGTCCTTCATTTGAAGAGGTCACTGCAGATATTGTCTATAGACGAAGTGCTCTTGAAATATTTGCAAATGTTCGTGGATCCTATGATAAAGATCCGTATGGTGTTATGATTAAGTACACAGGATTGAATAGTGGTCAAAAAAATACTTATTTAGAATTTAAACGACGAGAAGAAATGTATTGGTTATCAGCAAAACTACTAAAGGATGTTAATAAATTACTTCAAATCGATATTCATTGGGATAAGTGAGTTTTTTATTGAAGTATTTTAAAAAGAAAAATAATTAATAATTATTTTTTTACAGAGTTCGTGATATAAATGTTAATGTACGCGCTACATCATTACCAACTCGTAAAGAGCTTTCATTAGAGTTAAAATGGGATGCAAATCGTGATCCAACTCAAAGATTAGCTATTCAAGCACAATATAATAATCCTGAAGTAAGAAAATATGATGCAAATCTTATGTTAACATATCCCGGAAAAACTTTAAGTTGTGGTTTTGATGTTTATACTGGTGGACCGAATTATTATGGTCAAGGTCGTGTTAGTTGGAATGCCGACGAAGCTGTAATTATTAATTACGATGCTGGTTTTATACCACAACCAAATGAATCTGCATACAATAGTTGGGCAAAACTTGAAGTTAATACACCATTTGATGGATGGCGAAAAAATCATGGTAATTGTGGGCTTTATATTGCTGATAATTTATTATTAGCAAATGGATCATTATTATGGGCTGATAATAGTGATATTGGACTTCGATATAAGAGTAATTATTTTGCAAATGACGATGAAGTAAGAGCTGAAATTAATTTTGCTATAAATAGTACAATGCCTGAAGTACCAACAATGAGTGCACATTTAAAACATAGTCATACCTTAAAAAGAATTTATACTGATGCTGATTTCCGATATAACACATCTACAACCAATAATGGACTTCAAATATATAGTGTTAAATCTGATTGGGATTTTGATAAAAAAGATAATTTTAAAAATATTACTGGTAGGTTTATATTTATTTTAAGTTTTCTTTTTCTTTTGACGTAAACAATTATATATTTATTTCTATTACATTTTATAAAATAAGGTAAGGTGAGTCTAAGAAGTCCTTTTGAAGGTTATCAAACAGGAAATTTAAATTTAAAAATGAGTATTAATGATAATCGAAAAATTCAAGCTGCGGCGTCACTAAAATTTGAAGATAAAAGATTTACATTGGTTTTAGATGGTTATTTAAAAAAATTCAATGATAATATGTTACAAATGAATATAACTACACCATTACCAAAATTTCCAACAATAACAGGACGTTTTGGTTTTATTGAAAAAAATCGGCATGCAGTTGCAATGTTAACATCACCAGGTGGTTCATTAGGTGTTGAAATTGTTTTAGCAATGGAATCAATTGCTGATTTTGATACAAAATTTATTTTAGCAACACCAATTGAAGAATTTCAAAGAGTTTTATTGGTAGCTAAATTAAAACCAGATACAATGGATTATCGTGGTGGTTTAAACGATGTTACACTTGGTTTTACTGGTATTTGGAAATATTTGAATACAACTGATATGGAATATTCGTATAGAGTATTTACGCCATTGAAAAAATTTGAAGAAAGTGGTTTAGTATTAAAATATTTAAAAACAAATGAAGAATTTTTATTGAATGCATATGGTAAATTTTCAACATATAAACTTGGTGTTTTATTAAATGGTAAACCATTTCCGAGAGTTATAACAGAATTAAATACAAAAGGATTTGAAATACAATTAACAAGTGATCCAGAATTTCAAATAACTCGTTTAGAATATTTGGATGAAGAAGGAGAAGATGAAGAAATCGATTTTAATGATTTGATCAGTTATATTGGTACTATTGAATTAGATACAATGTTATTCTCAACAATTAAAGGATCAATAGATATTCAAGGAAATGGAGATTATTATTTTATTATTGGTAATGTTGATATACCACAGGGTAGAATTAGTTTTCAAGATAATCTATTATTTGATGATTATTTTCATGTTGAAAATATTTTAAAGATGACAACACCGTTTGAGACTTTTAAGGAAATTAAAGGAAAATTTCAATATGAAATACAACTTAAGAAATTATATGTTTCTGGTTTAAAATTTTCTTTTAAAAATCCAACTGACACAGTAAAAGTTGGATATTTTGTAAATTATACAGCATTAATGGAACAAGATATTAAAACATATGATTTAGGTGTTATTGTATATACTCCATTCGAACATTTTCATAAAGTTGATGTTACTGGATCTGTAGAATTGGAAGAGTTCGTTTATAAGGCAAATATTACAACAAAAACAAATGAAACAACATTTTCATTAGGTGGAACCTTAGAATATGATGAAGATAGTTATATGGATGTAACAATTGGTTTAGATTTGGATACAATTGAAGTACCAAATTATGGTTGTTGGTTTCATGTTAAAAAAGATTTATCTGGGAATGAACATTCAATAGAATTCGCATTTGATATGCAAGAAAATGCTATCTCAAAAAATTTAAAATTCTTAACATTTTGGAAAGTAAATGGAACACATTTTGTAGATGGTCGATGTAGAATTCAAACAAATATTCTACCATTAAAAATAGCTGATTCTTCGATATTTATAACAAGAAATCCCAATCCTATATTAAATTTTGATTTAAAATTAATCGATAAATATGGAAATAAAACGGAATATAAGGCTAGAGCTGATCGAAAACGAAATATTGTAGTAATTGATTTAAATACACCAATTAAAAATTTTGAAAATATTTCAATGTACGGATTATTGAATCGGGGTAAAATGCCAAATGATTATACATTTACTGGAAATTTATCACGTAACTCTGAAATTTCTGATATTGATGGTACAGTATCATTTTTATCTGATTTTCCTGTTAAAGTATATTTAAATAATAGACCAAAAGTTGGACCTCCTGGTGTTATTGAATTTGAATTGAAAAGAATTAGTGAAAATTATGCTCAAACATTCCGTTTTAATTCAATTGAAAATGGTAAAATGTGTCAAATTTCTGGTGGTTATTCAGTCTATAGCTTATTAAATTGGGAAGTTTCCGTTTTAGTACAATCAACACAACCAGAAATTTCGAGAATTGTTTTTAATACAAAAATAAAACCAAAATCAAAAAATAATTTTGAAGGACGTTTTGATTTAGAAACACCATGGAAACATTTAGGTATTGAAACAGTTCGTGGTATAACAAACGCTGAATTAAGTTCTGAAAGTGGTCGAATTCAAACTGAATATGAAATTGAAAATTATAAAGGTAAAGCTATTTGTATATGGACATTCATTTTAATGGAAGATATGCAAATTGGTTTGGAAACTGAAGTTGAACGTATTGATACACCAAGTGAACCAAAAAAAATGGAAGCCTATTTAATGTACATCAATCCTAATAAAAATTATCAAAGATTATTAACAGGTGGCAAATTAAATGTTCAAGAAAAATGGATTTTAGATATAAATGGTACGGTTGCTTTAAGTTCAATGAATGATATAAGAGCTGGTTTAGTTGCAAAATTACCAAGATTAGTGTCAAATGATACACATCATATTGGTGTACGATATCATGGTAATTTAATTGAACAAGCAGGAAATAATTTTCAAGAAGCAATAGATGCATTCGGTGAAGCTAAATATGAATCAGATATTAAACAAACAAAATATTTAGTAAAAGGTAATTTCCGTAATGTAGCTGATGTACAAGGTATGGGACATATTGAATGGGGTTCAGCTGATGATCAATATAAAGTAATTGATGGTGATTTTCAAATATTATTAAAAAATAAATTAAGAAGAGAATTTTATGTAAAAGCTACAACACCATTCTATCATAATGAAGAATCATTTTATATGATTGGAAATTATGATTATAATAATTTATATCATTTACTACAGTAAGTCTCGATACATACATATATCATATTATAATATCTATAAAAATTAATCAAAAGAAATAAAATTAAAATGTATTTTATGATTTCAGATGTACATTAAAATCTCCAGCATCAAGAAAATTATTTGAAACTGATTTGAATATGATGAGTGTAAATAATATAAATGGTTTCGTCAATACAACAGTACCATTCTTTAAACTCGATTGGTTACGTGGGGATATTAATTTTACAACTCATGGGTAAATATTCAAAAGTAAAAAAAAAAAAATTAAAGAGTTCAAATCAAAAATTTAAAAAATAATTTAACAAAAATTCTAAGAAAATTTTCTTTTATTTTTTGTATATTAAAAACCACTAAAAGTAAATTTTCATCAAAGTTTCAAAAAAAAAAAAAATGTTTTCTTCTATTTGTTTTTTTTACTTTACAAAAATTTTTCTAATTAAAATAACTTCCTTTTTATTTTCCTTCTCTTTTTTTTTTGTTTTTTTTCTTTTTTTTTTTTTTTGCTAATTTAAATCTTTTTTAATTTCCTATTATTATTTTTTTATCTTTACGTTTCCATTAAATAGCGGATCCTCATATCGTTATATGAAAGGAACATGGCCAACAAATTCAGCATTCTTTAAACTTAAAAGTGATTTTACATCATATAATTTGGATCGTGATCTAGAAGGTACCATTACTGTTGATGTACCATTAGCTACAAGACATCGTGCTGATATTGATTATAAATTGGAAGAAAGAGAATTAATTAAAACAGGACATGCAAATGTCATTTATAATGATCGAAAAGTTTTACAGGGACAATATAGTTGTAATTCAGAACAAAGATCTGGTTTTGAAAAGGATATTATTGATATAACATTAGAAAATGAATATAAACCATTAGGTATACATTATGTTCATTCAAAAGAATATCATGATGCAGAATTTCCAGATTATGTAAGTATTTTAAATTATTTTCAATGTTTTTTTTTATTTTGTTTTATTGTTTTGTACAAACTTTTTTCTATTTGGAAAATTAGGATATGAAACATGCTGAAGTGTTTGATTTAAAAAAATCAAAAGAATTTAATTTAACAGGTGAATTGCATATTCGAACAACTGATACTGGACAAGAATATAAAATTGTAGCAATCCATCCGAATCGTACAGTTCAATTAAGTTCTGAATATGATAATCGTGATAATGTATCAAAACAAAAATCAAAATTACAATTAAGTTCAACAGCATGGATTGCATATAATCTTTTAATGGAAAATAATACAACGGTAAGTTAATATATTTTTATTAGGGTAAAGTAGGTATAAATTGACATATTATCGAAGATATTATGTAATGTTATTTATTTTCTGTCAAAAGTATAAAATAGTTAGTTAAACTTATATTTCATAGAACCATTTTAATATTGTAAACCATTGGAAACTGTTAGGTTATCCATCAATTATATACTGTAACCCTATTGAAAATAATTTTTTAGTAAAAGAGTATAGTTGAAAACTTAACTAATGTCTACTAAATACAAAATCTTATAAAAAAAAACTAATCCAAAATCATGCATAACACTTGTGTTGGAAACATTTGTTTCATGCATAACACTTGTGTTGTTTTTCCAAAATTCGTTATTAAGTTCTTTAAAAATTTTCAAACTTTCCCTACTCTTAATGTGTATTTACTTTAGCCTAGTTTTAATTTTTTTTTTTTCCTTATTACATTAATTTATTTTATCATAAAAATTAGCCAACAAATGAAAGCCAAAGATTTTTTGCTGAACTTTCATATCCAAAACGAACATTATCAGCTGATGGATATTATGGAAATACTGATGATGAATTCAATTCAAATGTTGCATTCAAATGGACTGCTTCCGATAAATATACAAAGAAAAAAGTAAATAAATCTATAAAGACCGGTTTTAATTGGATAAGTTTACCATTAGAAGGAAATGATCGTGAACATGAAAAAGCAGTCTTAATCATTGGTCATCCATCGTTCAAAAAAGATGTTACATTAAATGCCTTCTATTACCGTAGTGTTATTGAATTATTGAAATTCGGTATTAAATTAGATTATTGTGATGATCCAAGTCATTTACTTACCGTAAACGGTGTTTTAAGAGATGAATCAGAAAAAACTCCTGGAAATTACAATTTTGCATATGAATTACATGCATCACATAATGCATCAGAATTTCTTTTAGATGCACATGGTATGGCAACAGCTAAACCAGCTTTCTATTACACATTATCGAAAGGTTTATATAAACGTAGTTATTTCCCTTCAAAACAAGGTTCACTTTTAGGTAAAGTAGATTTGGTGAAAAAAGAAATTGAATATGAAAGACAATCACCATATAAAGCTGTACGTTTTTGGATGTTACCATATGCCCAATATCCAAGATATGGTATAAATGGAACTGTTTGGGATAGTCCAGAAGTGAATAGTACTGGTTTCTTATACATTGATTTTATGGATAAATTTACAAGAATGGAAGTAAATATGACAGAAGATGCATCACAAAATGTTCAAATGATTGGTTCAATACCAGATGCAAGAAGTGCTTACTTTGATTTATGGCGAAATTATGAAGAAATTCGTATTATTGATGTTGCTTCATATATAAAAATGAATCATTCAAGATTAGTTACTGGACAATTTCATTGGAGACCTAAAATGAAAGCTGATATTAAAGAGAAACTGAAACAAATCGGTGATTCATTTTATGAATCATTTTCAGATGGTATTGATTTTTGGATTAAAACAATTTATCAAGAAAGTTCTGATGTAATTAATGATGTTTTGTATCATACAAAGGAACAAACTAAAGGTTTTATGACTGATCTTGGGTATGTCATAAAAATTATTTTTTAATTATAATAAATTTAAATTAAATATCAAATATTTTTTTAATTTCGTCAGGGAACTACAAGTTTTAGAAGAAGATATTGAAGATTTTAGAAAATTTGTTAATAGTTCATATGATGCTAATGATTTTTATGTTAAAACATTTGTAAATCTAACATTAGGTGTTCTTGATGAATTGGCTTTACGTGATCATATTGAATCATTACCAAAAATCTTTAGTGAATTCTGGCAAGTTATGGGTGAATCTGGAAAAGTTTTTAAGAAAAAAGTTCTATTAATATTTGACACGGTAAATATTGAAAATAAAAAAATAATTAAAAATCTTTTTTTTTACCGAAAATATATCAATATAGATTAAAGCATCATATCACAAAGCTTTGGAAATTTTAGCAAGATTTTTGCATGGTGAATCATTTCATCATCTTTCAAAATTAATGGAAGCTGGTATTGAAAAATATGATAAATTTATAAAAGATTTGCATATATCATTCATAAAATATGTTCAGAATATGTGGATTAAAGGAACACAAGCTGCTACAACATATTGGAGAATAATGTTAAAAAAATTAGAACCCCATATATTCCGATTTATTCATTATTTAGAATCAGCAGCATGGAATGTTAGTAAAGAAATTTTTGGTAAGTTTTAATGCCATTTAATGCCAAAATTTAAATAGTATATAAAAAAAAAAAAAATTTTTTTTCTAGATTTCATTTATAATCGTACAAATAAAATAGCTGAATCCCCATATTACAGTCAATTTTCAAGTATAACACAAGATATTGATCATTTATATCATGATATTCAAGATAATGATGCAATTACAAATTTTAGAAAATATTCTGTTATTGCATGGGAATTTATTAAAGAAAAATATTTTAAATTAGTACCATTTGGTAAAGAATTAAATGAAGTAATAACAGAATTATTACATGAATTAGAAAAATTAAAAGAATTAGATCATGTTAAAATGTTAATGAATAAATTAAATGTAATTAATTTAAAATTACAATGGATATCTGAAGAATTAGAATTAGAAAAACGTATACATCAACTTTGGAAATTGATACGTAATAAAATGGGAAAATATACAATGACAGCATTACAAACTGATGATATGTATCGTGAAGCAAAAACATTATTTGTTTTTGATCCAGAATCTGGTATTATTAATTTACAACAAAAATTACCAATGTCATGGCATGCATTTAATGAAACACCAAAATTTGAAGAGATACCAGAATATAAAATGATAAATGATGTGCAGAATTTCTTTGGTGGTACAAATTTCTCAATAATTGGTACACTTTATTCAATTCGTTCAAATTTAGAACCAAATACATGGTTACCACCATATTCAGGTAATAAATTTTGGATATTTTTATTCAAATATTAAATAAAATAATTTTAATTTTTATTAATTATTTTAATAAATTAACAGCTCATTCACTTTTAATTGGAAACAGACATTATATGACATTTGATAAAAAATTCATTGGAATGGATATTAAATATGATATTATTGATGGTCGTAGTAATACAGATCAATGTTCTTATTTATTGGCACATGATTTCTTCCAAAATAACTTCTCATTATTATTAGAACCATCGGTAAGTATATAAACATTTTTTTGTTTTTTTTTTCTTCGTATTCAATGATTTGAAGAAGAAAACATTTAAAGTATTAAAGCATTACGGCGATTTAAAGCATCAAAACATAAAATTTTCTGCAGTTTTCAAAGAATAAGGACCTTTCCAAGGTCCCAAAAAAAATTTTTTTTTTAAAAAATGTATTTAATAAATCAGTAGTACCAGCGAGTTAAAGCATTAAAGAATAAAATTTTGAACCATCTGCACTTCTGCACGATATAAAGAAGAATGATCCTCAAACGTCCTAAAAATAATATGGTTAAAAAAGTGGTTGTATTCAATAAATCAGTAAGCACAACATTCTAGTGCTTTATTGAATTGAAAATTTTATAAAATATAGAATCAACGTTTATAAACAGAAAAAAACTTTTATGATATCACATATAAATAAGAAAATTTTAATTATAAATTTTTTTTTTTCGTTTTTTTTCTATGATTTAGGTTTTGATTCGTAATGGTAAAGTGGTTTCAACTCGTAAATTAACATTATTAACTGATAAATATCATTTGGAAATTGATATTAATGGTGATGTAAGTATCTTCGGGAACATTAAATTCAAAATTTTAATATTTAAGCAAATTTTTTTTAATTGTTTCTATATTATATACAGTTTGTTAAAATTGGTAATAATTCAACACCAACGTTACCTGTTAAATTAGGAGATGCAGTTGTTTATCGTGATTCAGATGTTGTAATTGTACATTCTGAACAAGAATTTACATTAAATTGTAATTTACAATTTGATTTATGTTGGTTAGAGCTTGGTAGTTGGTATTTTGGACAAACAGCCGGTTTATTAGGTACAATGAATAATGAACCATTTGATGATTTAACAAAAGCTGATGGTAAAATTACAACAAATGAAAATGAATTTATTAATTCATGGAAATTAAATGGTTGTAAATCTAATAATGATAATGATTCAAATAGAAATGATAGAATGGATAGAATTAATCCAGAAATTATTGAATTATGTGATGAATTCTTTAAAAAAGAATATTTTACTAATTGTTTTGAATTTATTGATCCGCAACCATTTTATAAAATGTGTTTGGATATGGCATCAAATTCAATTTCAACTGTATTAAAAGATAATCATCCGGCAAAGAAAGGTGCATGTACAGCTGCATTAGGTTATATTGAGGCATGTGATGCTATAAAAATTCCATTAAGAGTACCAGATAAATGTGTACAGTGAGTATTTTCTTTGTTTTTGTTGTTTTGTTTTTTTTTTTTTTCTGACAAAATATTTATTGAAACAATTTTTTGTCTCTTTCAAAGTCATGAAGTAAAATGATTTTTTTCTTGCTTGTGTACGTTTCTTGTGTAATATAAGAAAAGTATTTTAATCGTGTAAATAAAACTTAACATTTACTGTATCTAAAGTAAATTCTTAACGTTTTTCTTATTCCAACACTGAATATACATATATATATGCCGATATATATGCAAATACGCTTGAATGAAACAATTTATATATTCTGTAACTTTTGGATTACGTCTAATAATTTGAAGTTAAGTGAACCACATCAAAAAATTTTATAAAATCAATTCTTTGATCTGAAAAGAAGATTGTTTGACCTAAAGATGAAAGAGGTTAATAATTTTTTAATTAAGAAATTTATTTTTCTATTATATTTTGAACTCGAGAGACGAAATTGGAACTTAATAGAATTTCCGGGAGAAGTTAAGAGAATAAAACTGTTATATTAAATAAACTTTCAAATTAAATAATTGAATAAATATCTCATTCAAATAGAAGAGTCTCCTCTCTTAACAGAGGAGATCTCTAACCTCTTAACAGACACCTCTTAACAGACACAAAAATAACTGGTAACTGCCATGCGAACAATCATGGGTGAAGGTAAGTTTTATCTTAAACCAATTTCTGAAGCAGTCCGGAGCATATACGAAAAATCTGTTAAGGGTTGATATAATGCTCAATTTCATTTTATCTTTGAAAAAGAAAATTAGTAAATTTTTTTTTTCCTAGACTAACAGACTAAATCTCGTCACTGTTGATCATATTATTCATAGTAGTTTATTCTCACTTTAACATTTTATGAAAGGTACGAGAAAGTCAAAGTGAATATTTCCGATTTTTTGCTAAAGAATATTTTAAGAATTTTAATACAATATTGCATGTTACTTTTAATAATCTTTTTTTTTTCTTTCCATTTATGGAATCCAATTTTTCCAATTTACACTTAAAATTTACTGAATGTTTATAGTTTCTTAAAAGTGTATACAAAATGCTTTGATAATTTTTCATTTTCATTTGTTTTTTTTTTCTTTTGTTTCTGTTTTTCTTTAATAGTTGTGATCTAACAAATGGTACATACGTGTCCGAAGGAACTTTCATTACATTAGAAGGTAATGCGATACCGGATAGTGCAGATGTTGTATTTATTGTTGAAGCTAAACCATGTAATCAAAATATAACATTTTCCAAAAATATAATGACAGTTGTTAATGCATTAGATAAAGAATTAACAGATGCAAAAATGTTAAATAATCGATATTCAGTTATAACATTTGGTGGCCGGATACCATTTGATAAACCACGAAATATTGTACATAATAATAAAATATTTACATCAGATATAAATAAATTAAAAAATTATTTTGATCATATTGAAACGGATAATGGACAAAATAATGATATATTTGGTGCAATATCAATTGGATCAAAAACAATATTTAGACCAGGAGTATCAAAAATATTTATACTGTTACCATGTTCATCATGTTCAGCAAAGGATATGAGAGTAAGTTATTATTCATATTTATTTTTAATTTTTTTATTTACTATATTTTGAAAGTTATTACTTTAATTGAGTTTTTGAGCTTTAGTGGTCGTTAATTTTAATACGCCAAAAAATATATTTTAAAAGGGGGCCTTGGTGGCCTAGTGGGTAAGAGTGTTTAAAATACGCTGTAAACACAGAAGGAGTGTGAGTTCGAATCCCGCACACATATCATAAGAGTTATTCTCCCTTACGACAATTACAGCCACGCCTGAACAGGAAAGGCTGTGTAAGTTCCTGTACACATTTATGTGGCAGAGAAATGCATTAAAGAAAAAATATCTTAAACTGACGAAAAATTGCCGTAAATAATGGTTTTTTTTTGGTTCTAATCATAAAACTCTCTAGAAGAGTGGAATTAATACGATTACATTGTTAGTTTATTATTTTGTGCAAAAATCTGAAAGCAAACTGGCCAGTTGACGTTTTTATTTGATAAGTGGACATTTGATTAACGGATATTTAACAAAAAAGTAACTTAATTAAAAGACATTTAGCAAAAAAAAATACGTTTGACAAAAAGACATTTAGCAAAATTTAGCAAATAGGCATTTAATAACTTTAATAATTGAACTCTTGGTAACTTGAACGCTTAACAACTTCTACAAATTGATATTTCGTAGATTTTAATAATCAACAATTTTATTTTCAATTCTTTAATTTCATTATTTCCTTCATTGGTGACATGAATCAATGTCAAAATAATTAATATCGAAAACATATAAATCAAGTAAAGTAAAAAAATGAACTGGATTTTAATATTTAACATTTCGTCTTTAGTTCCTAACATGTCCATTTTGTTTTCCAGATGTACATTTGATTTATGAAGAAAGATTCATTTAATTTAAAATATTTTCATTTAAAAATTAAAAAAAATTGTAGGTATAACGATAATTATTTTTAATTTCCTTATCATTTGAACATTTGTCAACTTTTATTTATGAAGATGTTATTATTTGTTTATGAAGCTCAGCGCTGATCGCCTAAATAAAAAAAAGTTACTAAATGTTCAAATGTTAAATGTCCATTGGGTCTAAATGTCTTTTTGTTAATGGTTTTTGTTTTTTGCGAAATATCCTTTCAATCATGAAACGTCAAGTTGCTAAGTGAAAATTGCCAAGTGACCGTACCCTAATAATATCATATTATATAAATTTTAGAAATTAACTAAAACAATAAATATTTGTTTAATTTTACTAATAATAATAATAATTAATAATTTATTTATTTATTTTTCTTTTTTTGTAATAAAATCAAAATATAGCTCGATTACTCATCAGTACTACAATTATTATTAGAAGAAGAAATTCAATTGCATATATTAATGGATCAAGAATTTTTATTTGAAAAACATCGTTTAAATCGTGTCTTTTTTGGTTTAGATCGTAATTTAGCATATTCAAAACGTGACAATAAAAAATTTACTGGTGATGAAGAATTACGTACACATGTTCGTTTAACAAAATCTGGTTTTGGTACATGTACAGCATTAGCAATTGAATCAAATGGTTCAGTATTTACAGCGAAAAAATTAAAACCAGATAAAATAAATCCTGTTAAAAAAATTGCATTAGTATTTGCAAAACGTATTGTTAAAACAGCAATACAAAAAACATGTAAAATATGTGAATGTACTGGTCATAATACTGGTATTGCATATATGACATGTACATCATGTGATTATGGTGTTATTGATACTGGATCATATGAAGATTTAGATTTCTTTAGTAATGATTTTAATTTAGATTGGGATGATGATACAGATGATAGTGATTTAGATGATATATTGGCTGATGATGAAGAAATAGAACAAATTTAAAAAAAAAAAAAAGAAAAAACAAAAACTGTTTAGAAAATAAAGTTTTATTTTTTTTTTTTTTTATTAGGGTAAAAAATTTATTTACAAAACAATTTAAAAAATAATAATTAAAATTTAAAAATAAAATAAATTCAATTAGATGAATATTTAATAAAAACAAAAAAAAATATATATATATATATATATATACAAT
This sequence comes from Poecilobothrus nobilitatus, assembly GCA_947095535.1. Taxonomy (NCBI): domain Eukaryota; kingdom Metazoa; phylum Arthropoda; class Insecta; order Diptera; family Dolichopodidae; genus Poecilobothrus; species Poecilobothrus nobilitatus. Next base: position 240,255,672 of record OX352774.1, on the reverse strand, counting down.
TTATAAATAGATATTTAAAAAAAAAAATGACTCTTTATTATGAATTAAGTTTAAAAAGAAAAAAATTATAATATTAAAAAATAAATTGCATAACAAAATACCATGTAATCATTGTATATATGAAAAAATAAAAATTTTTGTAAATGTTTTAAAAGAAGAAATTATAAAAAATAAAAAAATAAAAATATATGGAAACATTAATAAAAAAAAAAAAAAAAAATTTAAATAAAAAATGTAAAAAGATAAAAATGAAATAAATTTTAAAATTTGTTTTTAATAATTGTATTGGTTTTAGTTTATTTTAACACTTTTACATTAGATTTTGGTCAGCGCAAATGGTAATAACAATGATCAAATTAAATTATACAAAACATTCTAATTTTTTATTTAAAACTTTGTTTCAGTAAAATTGATCTTTTCAATTAATTTTTTAAATTAAACTTAGTTAGAAACTTAAATTAAAAATTTTGAAAAATTTCAATTTTAAATTTCAATGTATTCTACATAGTTAGTCTGATAGAGAAAATGAGTTGAGTTAAGTCGTATATAAGTACTTAAAAGTGTATAGAATTGAGAATTTTTCCAGTATCATATCGAAATTCCGTCAATGAATCAAAAGAATGGCGGTATCGGCTGACGAAAACAGTTGCATGAACAAATGATAACAAATGAAACTTAAAACTTAAAAACATCATCAAAATTAAAAGGGGTGAAAATTTTGAAAATTATAAAAATATTTTTACAATATTTTTGAAATAATTTTCATTTCTAAATTTCTAATATTTATCTTTCAAGTTTTCAAACTCATATCGAATTAGTGTCAAAAAAAAAAAAAAAATCACCCCGGTAAAATTAACATTTATCTTATTTTGTCGCCAAAAAAAATTTCTCCGTGGAAAATTCGTCACCATTCTGTGCCAGACAGTTCCATTTAAATACAGGGATAATGAAAAAAATATGACATTAGTCACGAAAAATCGACATCATTCTGGCTATATCTTTAAATCCTAATATATTTGAGATAGTCTTTTCTTGTTTTGAATTAAAAAAAAAAAATTAAAGAGAGAATTAGGGATCTTATCTTCTCTATACACAAACACATACATAGGTACCTATAGATTATTCATTTTCAGACTAATCCTGAAAACTCTAAAAAACAATATATAGTTAGTTTTAATTTTTGTTTAGCCTGAAAGAAAGAGCAGTTCTAAAAATAAAAAATAAAAAACAAGTAATGGAAAAAACAAGGGTTTTCAAAAAGCACATTTCCAAAATTAAAAAATATTCCATAATAACCCTAGAGTAATGAGTAGATATATTGAAAAATAAATTTATAATAATATAAATTACGTATTTTATTAATACAATAATTATGAATAATAATGAAAACAATAAGAAAAAATTCAAAAAAATCGTCCATTAGAGGGTTACCCTATATTGTTAAGAAAAATTATTAACACAAACAATAATTGGATAATTGAAGCTTGAATTTTTGTATATTACTTTAAAAAAAAATTGGATATAGGTGCCCAAGTTACAGATGTTTAAAAATAGAGAATTTTCAGTTTTTAACCCCTTATCCTAAAGGGGGTGGCCACACAAAAATTTTTCCTGAAATGACCAGTGACCAAAAATTATTTCTAAAGATCTAATTTCTCTCAAAATTTCAAGCTTCTAAGTTAAACCGTTTGAAAAATAGAAGGGGTCCAAATTTTTGCAAAAATTAAGTTAGGTTATTATATATAAGTGTTATTAAGTTATTATACATAAGGGTACATTAAAATACCACATGGGAAATACCACATGGCAAAGTCACATATTTATTTTTTATATATTTATAAAGTTTATAAAACCAGCTATTGTAAAGTTTATATATCCAGATTGAAAATATACTCTATAAAACCTGTGTTATAATGATTTAAAGGCTTTTTTGAACTTTGTAGGGCTGAAGCTCCGTAACTGGTGGAAAAAAGTTGTTCCACAAAATTAATTTTTTGACGATGCCTGTCTGTATTGCTTTATTTCAATTAAATTTTAACTACGGATTTCTTTGCTGTTTTAGCTATAAATCCAGAAATAAATGCTTGTTTTTACCCAACAAACCAATGATAAGAAAAGAAACTAGAATGAAAATAATCGTGGGTGAGTTGTTGAAAAGTTATAATTTTTATATGTAAAAAAAAAATAATTCAAAAAAATCTAAAAAGATCTTTAAACAATATGGAAAATTTAACCAAAAAGTTAAAACCATGTTTAAGTTCAATTTAATGCATAAGAATCTGAATAACAAAGACATTTAAAACGTACATACATTTATACACAGTATCTACTTGAAATAGGATTATGCAATTTTTTTTTTTTAATATTCTTTAAATTTATTTTAAAGAATATATAAAAAAAAAAAAACCAAAACAATCAAAATAGACAATTAAATTTTTAAATATATTTTTATATTAATGAAAAATAAAAAAAAAAAATATTTTTCTGTCAACAGTTGAATCGCAAAAAATTTTCTTCAATTCTCAATGCTTATAAAAGATTAAATATTGTAGGTCCGAAAATTGAGTGTAAAGAATTTTTATTTAAAATGAAAATAAAAATTGTGATATATATTTTATAAAAAATTACTGAGTTGGAAAATGTTAAAAGTAAGATCCTTTATATATACATATAATATAAGAAAGGGTTTATATTGAAATTTCGATAAACGATAAAAGCATATTTTTTTTCTATGCTTTAACATAGTGTTTATATCTAAGTTTTTATAATAGTCGTATAGAAAATGGCTGTGTTTTTTTAGTAAAATTAAATTTTTTTTTTTTTATAAAATGTAGTAATGTCAAAGATGTTGATGTATCCTGTATGTATGTATCTTTATGTGATATTCTGAAGAAATCCTGAAGAAAATATTTCAGTACCGTAAAAAATCTTGTAATTGACGAATATCCTTTCATTTTACTAGATAAAGATATATGTTTGGGGAATTTGATCAGCATTATGAATATTTAAGATAATATATCTAATAAACAGTCATAATTTATAATATATTGTATTTAATTAAACAATCAGTTAATGGCATAATTTTTTCAGAGTAAACCTATTACTGTTGATTTTAACTTTTTGGTTTGAGAAAACATGGTATGTTAATAAAAAAATTTAATTTAATATAAGCAAAGAATGTAAAATATTCTTATAATGAATCAATACTTTACATTAATATATAATATAAACCCCTTCAATAGAAAATACATTTTTAATTTGCTACGCTTCACTAGAATCATCGCTCTTATCGTTTGTCTCTTCAGATCAAATATAAACACACCCTAAATTTTAAAAATTCTTTTTTAAATTCTGATACTTATAAAATATATATTTGAATTAAATTTAGATGTAATATGGGTAGGTATATTCATATTTTTTTTTAAAGTCTCTTCAAAATAAGTGGAATTTTTTTTTTTTTTTTTTTTAGTGAGTTACAATTAGAAGTGGCGTTAGAAGTACCGTTACTTTAGTATATATAATTGAATTTAACAAATATTGAAAAAGGAAACAAAAAAGTTAAGTACACGTACTTATTTAAATAAATTTAATGCTCTATTTTCTATTTTCTTTTATTTTTTAAAGTTTTAAAATGTATTTCAATTGTTGTTTTTAATATAATGATATTTCCTTGTCGTTACTAATGTGTACACCATTTTTATATAAATACGTAATTCTGTTCACTTAAATAAATCCTTTTTTTTTTTGTCATTTTCATTTTTGTTTTTGTTTTGTTTTTTGTATATTAACGTTTGCATATACTAACGTATTGTATCTGTAGATTGTTTGGTTACTTTGTATGGTTATATACTTTTATTATTCTTTTTCTAAATGATTTTTTTATCTGTTGAAACATCTGCTATATATTATAACAAAATATTAAAGATTGTTTATAATAATATATTTATTGTGTAATTGAAATATTTCGTTGCATTACCTTAAGTTTAGTCAGTTCAATTTAAAGTTGATTGGTCGTTTAATTTAAAGTTAATCGATTTAATCATATAATATATTATGTTCTTTACAGTAGAATGCACAAAGCTTAAAATTTATCATTTTTCATAAAATGAGTTTTTGTTTTTTTTTCTTTTATATTTTCTATTAGTTAATACATTCTTAATTTCAGTAGTATTAGCTTTTATTTTAAATATTATTGCAAGAGTGTATCTTTTAATCACATTTAAAAAAAAAAAAAAAAATTTGAGAAATTTGCTTTCGACGGTGTCCGTTCGTCTGTTTATAAAAAAATCTACCCTGTTTAAAATAGAACAATGAAATTTTAATCATGGATAGATTTCTTAAAAAAAATCTATGTTGTAGAACAACAGTTTTATTTAACCCTATCCATTACGGAGTTAAAGTGTTTGTCATAATTTAAAAAATTTCAATTTTAAAATATGTATAAATATGTATATCTCAGATTTTAGTATTTAAATTTGCTGTTGTGTGAAAACAAAATTTTGCAACATTTTACTTCCTTCATATTTTCGAAACGCGTTTACATTGAGCCTTCAAATATGAAATGAGAAATGAAAGATTTTTCGGAATTACAATAATTTTCTTCAGGAATTGTTTTTATAACTGTTTAAGAGCTTAAAAAAAATATTCTATTTTTAAATACCTGTAACTTAAATTTAACACTTTTCCTTAATGACTAGCTTATATTATTTAATTTTCTTTTAATTTTTCTAATTTTAATTGTCTTTTCAGTTAATTAAAACTCACTATCACTCCTTTTCAGTTAAATACATCTATATATATGTATTTATATTCTTTAAACTCTAATCTCTATAATATTGTCAAAAAAAAAAAATTAAACAAAATATTCATATTTAATTGAAATTTTAAAATTTAAATCAAACCATCATCAAATTAATCTCTCACGCTCCACTTCATTAAATATTTTTGAACTTTGAAAATATGTTGAAATTTGAATTGAGTTGAAGGTCAAAATTAAAGAGAAAATGGCAATTAATTTACACTAAAAGAAAATAATACTAGTTAAAGTCTGTGTACTGGTTAATATTTTGATAGTGAAATTATCTGAATTTTTATGTACGTAGGATAGTTTCAGGTATATCAATTGCAAATTTTTTTTTTTAAATAAAAGGTAAAAATTAAAGCTTCAACATTATAATCTTATAATGTAGACTCTTTATTGCAATTTTATGTAAATTCTATGAATAGGATCATTATTTTATAATTATATAAGGTTTACTTAAAATTGAATAATTAAACTAGTCGTTTGAACTTGTTAAAATTCAATAGTAAAGATAACATTTGTATAAAAATATTAAAAAATACAGAATCCTTGACTAGCTTATATTAATATCCAGTATTTTTTGAATTATCGCGCGAATGAAAGCACTTCGACTTAGAATTAAATTCTGAGCAGATATAGATATTTTGTCATATCTATCTTGTCTTCTTTACAATAAGTATTACAGATGTAATGCCAAACTTATTTCATCCTTAAAACTTTGTGATTATTTTATTGTTAATATGCTAAAAAAATGCCAAATAAAAATTTACTTATTACTGTCTATATCTTTAATATCTTACCTCTTATTTTAAATACTGAGAGCATACTTTACTTTTTTTAAAATTAGGTTTGATATATTCGTTACATCCTCCTCTGATTTTCTGATCATTTTACCTGTTAATCAACTTATAAAAAACGTATTTAAAATTTGAAAAATTTAAAATATGAAATCATCTTGAAACAGGAAACATGATATAAAAATTTAATCCATATTTAAAGAATATTTTTGCTTTCGTAAATTCACAAAAATAGCATCCATATGGAAATGTAAAAAGAAAAAACAAAAAAAAAAAAAATATTCATCTATGTATATGTATAGCTAAAATAGATGTCCTTATATTTTTTTTTTTAAATGAAAATCAACAATGTAAAGTTTCGTTTCTTTTTGTCCTCTTTGTTGCTTTTCTTTTAAGTGTCAATTTTATTTTTGTTATCCTATTTTGTCTTTTCCATTTTGCTCCATTTTTTTTTATTTTTGTAGTACAGGAAGAAAGAACATCAGGATTTTGAACTTTTCTTTTGTGTTATGTTTTTCTATATATAACAAAATTGTTATATACATAGGACATATGCACGTTATTTTTTTTTATATTTAAATGTCATCGATTTCTAAAATTGTAAGAACTTTAAAAAAAAATTGTCTTGATTTTTTTTGTCTCTTTTTATTTAAATCTTTTCATAATAGAATTCAATTCGTTGTTGTACGGGTCAGACTCCTTTTCAATCTTTGCAACTTTCAGTTCGTAGCAAAAATATTATAAATGCCTGTCTTTAAAAACGACCTTCTATATTGAAAACCCTTTTCTTAGAATTCTAATAAATTTAGTAGGTATGTTTAGTATATATATATGTGTATGGTTGCTGATAAATATTGCAGAAATAAACTGGTAGGCATTTAATATGAACCATAAGGTGATGTACGTAGGAAGAAAAAAAGCGACTATAGTAATGGATCAAAGAAAAAATAAAAAGTTTAAAAAAAATATAATAATAAAAAAAAAGGAATTAAAAAATGAAAGAAAAAGAAAATGAACATCAATTTGAAATACATACAATTAGTAATGGAAGGATAAACTTTTTTTATATTAGTAGTAGTAGAAAAAAAAAACTTTATAAAAATTTAAAAGCATTTTCACTTTTTTTTATTTTTTTTTATATAGTCCCCTTCAATTTTATATAAAAGAAGTCGAAAAAGTTTACCATGTGTGTGTACATATACAGTATATATACGTATCGTATATGCATTGAATTTTTTTATAAGAACTCTTAGTACTCTTCTTCAGGCATTTATTCAATTCGTAAAATAAAAATAAATAAATGGTTAAAAGTATATACTTGACCTAGTGCAAGAATAATAGGATAAAATTTTAAAATAAGGATGATACAATAAAGATAACGGTAACAATAATTATTTTTGTTAAGTTGAAAATATCTTGTACCCATGAATTTAATCAATTTAAACAATTTTATAACTATAATCGTTTTGAAATTATGATTTTTATTATAATTTTACGGTAGGTATTTGTTATATTTTATCTTGTATGTTATTTTCTTTTTGATTTGCTTTCTAGAGTTTGTATAAATTTAGTTTTTTATTTAAAGAACCTTGGGCTCCACATTGCGAATAAATTTATATTGATATTGATTTTTTTTTGTAAATTTCTAGTATTATATCATGAACTCTTTCTTTACAAATTAAAATATTAATATAACGTCATAAGGAACATACTACATAGAACTTCTGATGCAGTGACAGAACGTCCGAGGAAATAAAGCTTGCGAGCTTTAATTGTAAAACTTTTATGAACATAAACTTTTGAAATTAAAGCCCGCGGGATTTAATTCCTTTTTGAATTGGAAATAAAGCCCACAATTAAAATGAATTTGTTATTAAAAGAAGTGAGTAATGGAATATGTAGAGCAAACGCATTAGAAGGGATTTTAGAGTTTTGGATAAAAATTCAGAAATCTCCTTTTCTAGAATATTTACTAATATGTATATGTGCAAGATTCTGAATTGGGAGAGATTTTAAAGTTGGTTACAAAATCAGGGTTATATGCTTTTTCCAAAATATATATATAAGTAATACTCCTATTGTCAGGGATTTTGGGAGAGATGGCAAGCCCCAATGGGACTTCTGACATGTCACCAAATAAAATACAGACAATTGATAGTAACCTTTGTGTTACTTAGTGGGCTTTAATTCTTTTTCGATATGGACTTAAAGTCAACGATCTAGTGGAAATAAGACCCATGGACTTTAATTTTTTTTTGAAAAAGATTGAAACCCTACGGGTCTTAATTCCAAAAGTTTTGTAATTAAATCCCGCGGGCTTTACTTCCTTGAGCGTTCTTCAAGTTTCATAATAATTTTATAAATTTATTAAATTGCCCATTTGACTCAAATAAATGTTATAGTCAAGCTTCTTAAATAATAATTAATAGACTTATTACACAGTACTTTAAGTAACACCATTTTAACAATAAAATTACTTCACATAATAAACCCATATTTTTGTAATTTACTATTAATAATTCGATTTAGGATATATTTTTTATTTTTAAAAATTTTTTTCCACAAAAATTCAAATTTTCCTATATATTTTGGAACTATTGTTCGTTTCATGAAAGAAAAATTTGTAGCCATTATAAAATAACCATAGCAGCCATTTATAGAAAAATCAATATAATTGAGTAACTTAAGATTAAATCACATTGAAAAAAGATCTGGACCAAAATCTGTGTTAAATCTATAAAATGGTTATAAATCGTTAAGAAAATTTTACAATACCTTTCAGTGTAATTTCAGTAGTATTTTTTTAGAGGAAGCAATGTTTTATTTTTTTTTGTTTGGCGATAAAAAAAAAACAAATTTTAGAACAAAAAAAAAACAAACAATTTATTTTTATTTTTTCAGTCTTGTCTCATCCCGTGTTTTTTTTTTCATTTTTTTTTTTCATTTTCTTTTAATATTTTTTTGTTTTTTCTAATACATGCTCCCCTCTTAAAATTCAGTTTGATTTATAATACCAATATGCTTAAAAGGTTGTCCTTATGCTTTTTTCATATATGTACATGTACATAAATACTCTTGTACAATTATATGTATTTTATATAATACAAAAATAAAAATATAAGAAAAAAGGAGCGCAGATAAGTTACAAAAGTACTATAAAGTAAAAGTAAACAAGAAAATATAAAAATTGAAAAAAAAATCTAAGTGCAAATACTTACTAAAAGTAATAGATAAACAGAACTGAACAACGAATTAGTAAGGGTGGGGAGAAGGGGGAGAGGGGATAAAAAAACGAATGAAAAAAGAAAGAGATAAAAATAAAATTTTTTAAACGTAAATTGCATTCCAAAATATTTATAAAAGGTTGATGTAAATAGGATTATTTTTTTTGTTTTTTTATTTTTTTCCAATATAAATTTTTACGGTTAACGGAAATACCTCTACAAAATTTCTTGTTGCGTAATTATTCTGCTTCGTCATTTAACTATAAATCCTTTTAATCTATTTAAAGAAACAAGTCTTGTGAATGAGGCATCATTAAGAAACTAAACTGGGCTTTTATCTAAGTATTTCGTCTTTAACTTTGTTACTTTAAGCTTGAGATGATTTATTTTTGTAAATTAAGACCACTTGTAATTGTAAAACATTTTTAAACTATAAAAGTGATGGTCCAATACATATTTTGCTTTCTTTACTTCCTTTTGAAAACTTTAACAGCTAAAATGAATTATATTATTTCTTATGGTACTTGACCAAATGAACAAAGTATTCAAAGTAAGCAAAAAGCAAACGAAGCAAATTAACAAATTGACGAATTTTTAATTCCGTACTTTGGGATGAATACTTTGACATTTGATATTAGAATTTTTTTACATAAACATTAAAACAATTTTAATAGGTGGGAAAAATGTTAAATACGTGGGAATAGGATTTTGTACAATTCATGAATTTGACGATTTCTATAAATGTCCCGAATCTTAAATTTTCTCCCATTTGGTACTGAATACAAACATTTGTACATTTCATATAAAATAATTATTACATATAAAATTCCTAAAATTTTTTTTAAATCCAATTTCAGAAAAAATAAATTCAACTAAGTCAAAGCAAAAAATGTAAAGTAATCATTGGGCCAGTACTTACTTTAATAACTTTGTTGTGATACTTTTAAAATGTATTCAAAGTAAAGGAAGTAAAGTAAACATTGGGCCATCACCTTAAGTTTTTATTGAACTGGTGCAATACATACTTATCTTAAATACATTTTAAATAGTAAATTTTAAAAGCTATCAAACAAAATTATAAATCATAACCTATGCAAAATTTGACATTTTTTTTGGGTATTATGTCAAAAATAACTTTTTAAGAGACAAAAATTTTGAATCTTTATTTTAAGCTTTACAAACTGAATTAAGTGTAAACAAAAATACATTTAATTTTTTTTTAGATTATATGCTTCAGTATTATTAAAAGAGTTCCAAGATTTTGATTATAGCCTATTAAATAATAGAAAAAGTAATACTTGTATATTAGTCTATTAATAGATCTGACTTTTTAAAATGTATAATTTACTAAAAGCTCTACCTAAAAGCTCACTTAATACTATAAAGTTTTTATTCACTTAGAAAGTCTTTTTTAAGTCTGTTTCAACTCAGGTTTGATTTGAGTTGCACTTTCTTTGATTTATTGCAACATTTTGTAAAGATTTTCGAGAGCCCATTTTTTTTCAAATTAAGGTTTTTCATCTAGTCCAAAAGTAGCATCGTTTAATTTCTTTTAATTAAGCTAAACAATCTAGAAAATGAAAATTCTTTTCTATAATTTTCGTAGTGGACAAAAAAATATCTTACGTTTCAGTAAATTTTCAAAAATAAATAACTACTAACTAAAAAAAATAATAACTTTTGAAGAGACACAATTTTAAATTTTTTTTTTTAAGCTTTACAAACTGAATTACTTAAGTATAAACCAAAAAATACATTTATTTTTTGATATTCTATGCTTCAATACCTATTATAAAAAGAGTACTATGGTTTTGATTGCAGTGTAGTCAACTTTAAAAAGTTTCCCTATTTTATAAAATTTTCTTATAAGATTAAATTCCTTTCGTTTGAATAATTTTAATCAGAATGACTGTTACCCTTAGACTGATCCCACATAAAATAAATAAAAACAAAATAATAAAAAACAAAAAAAAAAAAAATTGAGTGAAATGATAACTGGTAACTGGTAGAAAAGTATTGCAAAAAAAAAAATTTCATATAATACGTATATAATATGTAATATATTTTACAAGCAAATATAATTCATATGATATTCAGGTGTTATTATAGGTATCTGTATACATATTAAATATATATTATGTGTGTATATGTTATAAAAAATAAAGACATCTCAACTTTTTTTTCGGAAGGAAAAACAAAAAAATTTTTAAGGTAAGGCATTTTAATGTCAACTTGATAAAATTTATGAATACCAAAGTTTTTAAATAGAACAATCAACCTTATATTATACTATTCTTTAAAATTTTTTTTTTTTTTTTTGTATCTATTTGTATATATTATATAAAATGTTCTATAAATTATATAAAGATATCAGTATATAATGTATATAGGAAGAAGTATACATATTATGTAAAAAAAAAAATATGAATTGAAAATTTACATATAAAATGGAATTGACTATAAATTTACTCTGTCTAAAACATGTATACATATAATACAATTATTATAATTGAGTGGCCATTATAATTTTATTAATCAGGACATACTTTTTTATTTTTATTTTTTTTTAGTGTATTTCTCTGCCACATAAATGTGAACAGGACACAGTCTTTCCTTTTCAGGTATGGCTGTAAATGTCATAAGGGTGAATAACTCTTACGAATTGCGTGCGATTCGAACCCACCCTCCATCGGTATTTATAGCATATTTTATACGCTCTTATCCACTATAGGTCACAGAGGCCCCTGTACATAATTCTATTAATGATTCGAAAATTATTCAAAATGAAAATACTCAAACACATTATAATTACTATATCAGATAAAATACATTTTATTAATTTAATTGTTTGTTCCAAGATATTTGATTTGATTGATTCACCCAAGTATTGATTCATCTTTTTTAATCTAAATAAAATCTACATATTACGTAAAAATAAATTGACTTAAAAATTATATTATAACAGTAACATTTATATTGCATTATTTAGTAATGTTAAATAAATATGTCCAGTAAGGATCACTAATCAGTAATGAATAACAACCAACTTTTTATTTTATTTTATTTTACTTAGTATTTTAGATTTAAACAATTTAACATTCTTGTATATATCATTTTATTATTTTGTATAAATTTTAAAATGTTGATCACTCCATATTCTTATTAATAAAAAAAAAAACACAAAAATACTTAAAAAGAAGGTAGGATATTTATAATATTCAATATAGATAAAATCATTTCAATAAAAGAACTACCAAATAAGGATTCAATTGCTTCCAAAAAAAAAAAAAAAAAATGACAAAACATAAAACAAAAAAAAAGGATAATGGTAGAAAAGAAATCAGTATGTATTAGCTGAAAAAATATAATATTGAAACATTAAAAAATATGAAAAAAAAGAAGAAAAGGCTTAATATGACACGGATATCTGTCTAAATTATATATACGGTATCAATAAAGAATTGAAGAAAATTTTTATATGGATAACCCAATTCATACAAAAAAAAAAACCAATTTACATTTTAATACATTTTTCAATTTCTAATATGCATATATATATAATATATATATATTTTATAATATACATATATATTATATCATATATGTATATATATAAAAAAAAATTAGAAGAAGATTACATTGAAATAGAGATTTCATTTCATCAAAATCATATAGATTTTTATTTTTTCAATTGGACATAAATTTTTAATAAAACCAAAATCAAAATAAAAAAGAATAGAAAAGATAGAAAAAGAAGAAAATGTATGTTAAGAATATATTAAAAATACAATAATACCGATCAATATAGTAACCATACTACATATCCTATTCTATCAAACAGATTATTAGATTTTCTATTTTGAACATTTGATGATGAAAAATTGTTATCTATAGCTAACATAAAGTTTTATCGACTGCAATTTGTAATTAATTTTAAAATCATATATATATATATATATGTATTATATATATAATTTCATTTTTTTATTTTTTTATTTTTATTTTATATTATTGATTACTTTTTATACACTTTTATTTACTACAAAATTTTCTTTTGGAATATATTAATGCATAGACCTAAAAGTAAAAAAAATCTTCTTTTCTCTTGATATATTATTTTATTTTAAATCAAAAGAAAATGAAAAAAATAAAGAAATTTTTTTCAAAAAAAATTTCAATTATTTCACATACTCAATCTTTCTTTCTCTTTATATATTGTGTATCTTAAAAGTTCATTATGTATCTTTCAACAATTTAAAAAGTCAATAAAATATTTATTTTGTTTAACACAAATTTTAAACATTACGCAATAAAACTTATTTTTATAATATTTTCTAATTTGTAACATTATATATATATATATATATATATATATATATATATATATATATATATATATTATATTTACAGTGAAGTATAAAATAATAATAACATCAAAATGTTTAACAATTAATGTTCCACGGGCATCATTGGTGAATATCAATCAAATGATTCAAAATATCGAGGTCACTGGTAAACATAAAAATAGACTTGCATTAAATTTTACATATTGTATCACCGGTGAACTTTGCTGAATGTTTTCGAAATTCCGAATCATTTTTAATGTACATACTTAATTTTACCCATAAAAATGTGATACATTGGGACTTAATGAAAGTTTTTTTTTTTATTTTTTTTAATGTTTTTTATTGTCATGTTAAACAAGAATTATACTCAAAATAAGATTAAAAAGATGAGAAACGTGAGTTTTATGCATTTGATCCAATTTGTTAATTAATAAAGTGATAGGTGACATCACGCTGTTTATTTAATATTTTAAACTTTCCACAATTTTTTTGAAATATTGAGCTAACATTCTTATATGTTCAAAATAAATGGCTATAATATTGAATGCCATTTATATATATATATTAGTTAGTTCCTCTAATATCGTTCACCTCCTGGTGTTATTGGAGGAACCTTGTCTTTGGGTTCCTTGTGGGTTCCTGTCTAGTGCATCCCTTGCTATGTATTCTTGTGGCTTTCTAAGTGTGTGCCCTATCTATCTCCACTTTTTTCTTTTGATCTCTTGCCCAATCGGTTCTACTTTGGCAAGCTTCCATAGGTCATTATTACTTATTGTATTTGGACAGTATACTCTGCATATAATTCTTAGGCACTTATTAATGAAACCTGTAGTTTCTGTGTGATGTTGTTCGTAACTAACCAGGTCTCACTTCCATATGTGAAGATGGTTTTTAAGATGTAATTTATATTAGATATCTTTAATAAGTTGTTCTAAATTGATATAGAACCTCCCAGTACAGAAAATTACAATTATTAGCGTTCATTTATTTTAAAACAGTGTTCTACAAAAGTATTCTTTAGTATTTTAGTATTTTTCTTTCTTAGTATTTTAAATTGTGACTAAACAATTTTATCTAAACAATGGTTTGTCATATTTTGACAGCTGAAAATGTAGAACAGAAAAGTATAAAAAATAATTAATTAGATATTCTGTTTTAAATAGTCTTAAGTGTTTGACGTTTAATCATATAACTATTACTCTAATTTGTACTTTTCTGATCTAAATCTATTAAACAAGCACAATATACTCAATATTTATGTATATTAGCTGCGACACATTTACAGCCTAAAGATATAGGTTATTATTGATTGTGATCTTAACTAGCACAATCATATTATTAATTAGATGGAGAAAGAGAGGAAAATATCAGATACATATTTCTAAAAATTTCTTATCAAATACCAAAATAATGGAAAAAATCACTGTTCTGCAGAATATTTCATAGTTCGTACGTATATACAGTTATCGGAAGTATACAGCAAAAGTCAATTTATTATAATACTGTTTTTTATATTCTCTGGAAAACTTTTTAACTCGTACGTTTGAATATAACTTTAAAATCCCTCCTAATTCAGAATCTCGCATATACATACATAATAAATATTCTGGAAAAACTGTATAAGCCTGATTTTAAACCCAATTCTAAAATCCACCCCAATTATTTTTTTACATAGATAAACAGCGGGTTTTAAAAAAAAAAAAAGATTTTATAAAAAAACAGGATATTAAAAAACAGTATTTTGATAAAATAGGAATGTTAGAAACCCGCTTTTGATATGATCCTAGTTGTCGGTTGGGGGAATATCACAAAATCGAAGATATAAGAACTTCAGGTAGTGCAAAATAAAGCCTATGAAAAACCTATACAACTTAGACATCAGGACATCAACGGAATAAGGACATCAAAGAAAAATACATAAAACCTACAATATACTACGAATAAAACTGTTCAGACAAAAAATGATGTGTACACAAATGTGTTAAATGGAACTATTAATACAAATACAGAAGTAGGAGTAATTCTGGAGAAAATGTGGGTAATTTTTATTTAATATAAATGTAATGTAAATATATAATAGGTATTATTAAAAACAAAATAGGTATTATTAAATAATATTACTTTGGAAATTACTAAATAGTATTTAACCTCGACGTTTTTTAGTAATTATTACATTATAGTAAATTTTTAGACAAAAAAAAAAAATTGAAGTGTGGAAAAATATTACTATTATTTTTTACGGTACTGCACACATTAACCATTATAGTTTCTATTTATTCTATTTCTATTCTATATATTTTTTATTTCATGGCGGTTTCTATGGCCATTCATATTTAAACCTAATATATTGGTATAGACTATAAATAGTTATCAAAAATTTGTTCTAGTAACAATTTTAGTATTATAGAATGAATGATGATTTAAAAAAATTATTTTTCTATCCTTCCTATATCAATCTTTGTTCTGTTTGTAATCATGACAATGATTTCTTTTCCATTATTTCAAATGAATGTTAAATGGTAAAGGGTATTTGAACGATTATTTTATTTTATGTCGCTATTGACATACTTATATTTATCGATAATTTTTCAAATGATCATTGATTTATGTATTTAGTATGTATTTTTATATGAAAGTTTAATTAAAGTACCGGAAATTTATGAATTTTAACTATATAATATTTGTTCATGAAATACAATGGTATTTAAATGTAAATTTATAATTTATATAATTTTTGAAAATAATTTTCTTTGTAAGTAATATATTTATTTATTTATTTCTTGGTATTTGTTTTTAGTTTAAACTGTAATACATTGAAACTATTTCATAATTGTGGCTTATAGGTAAACATTTTCTTTATTTTACGACTTCCAGTAAATAATAAAAATTTATTTTATGAATATGAAAAAACTAACAGTTTTATACTTTTAGTTAACGATTTTTTTTAAAGCGAACCTCTTCACATGTTCTAATATATAACCGTCCTCTACACACTTTATTTGACCTTTTCTGGAATTAATTCCTTTTGTAAGTTTTATCCTTCATTGATAAATTGTAAAATACTTTTGCTATTTAGAAATATTCTTTACCTCATTAGAGAATTTGCGCAAATCCTCTTTGTGCGAGAGAATTTATAGCAAGGGAATAAATCTTCTGTGTAGCTTGATAGAGATGAAATTTCATTCATTTCCACCCTAAGGTCAAAAAATGTGCGCAAATCCTCTTTGTGTAAGATAATTTTAGCTGGGGAATTAACACCTTAGGATTTATTTAATTTATCATTTTGAAGAGGAAAATTTACATTTTATTTTACATTGCAATTTAGTTTATTAAAATTGAGTTTTATTAAAATACAATTTTTTGCAATTTGATTTTTATTAAATGCTTGTATTATGCAATTTTTATAAGATAATAGAATAATCTATACTTCGATCCCATTCCAAATATAAATATTTTATGTGAAAGAGTATATTAATTTAAAACAATTTATAACAATAAGTATCTAGTAAATACATAGTTTTCTCACTTCAAAATTTAATATTTTTTTTTGTTAAGTTGCAGAGTATACTTCTAATTATTCAAAAATACAAAATGTAATTATTTTATGTGTGTGTGTGTGTGTGTGTCTTATAGAAATATAGAATCAACAAAAAAAAAAAACAATTGATTTAACCTGTATTTATCACATTACAATTAAAATTATCTTGGTCCTTAATAATTTTAAAAAGAAATAAAATAAATAATATCATATATATATATATATATTATATAAATAGTACATACTTATAGAATTCTGTTTTATTAATCTTATTTTGTTACCATAATAGTTTAAGAATAGAATAAGGATAATGGCAGATAAATAATTAAAATAAAAGAAATTTTTTTTTTTTTTTTTTGAAATTTTTGAAATCGATAGAAAATCATTTTTTTTTTCATTTTATATTTAAATCTATTATACGTACATCCTTAAATGATAATTTGTTTATAAATTACATAACTAAAATAAAAAAAAAATAAACAAATACGAAAATATATTTAAAATAAAGGATTTTTAAAATTGATTATTTAAATAATTTACAGACTTATTTTGTTTTCTAAAAATGAAATAAATATTAAAATTGAAATATAAAATAAGATTATATTATTATAATATAAATTATACAATTTGGCAGACTGATATAATTTGTAATATAGATATTACATAATATTACAATAAATAAATTACCATATTACCATATTAATTTTTCTAGTAATGAACAAAAATTCGTCCTAAAAGTATGCAATTCTATTTAATATGTAAGTATTTTTTTGTTTTTTAGATAAAAACTTTGTTGAGTGTCCTCGGTGACCTACAGGTTAAAAATCTGCATTATTAACCGAAGGGGTAATAAAAAAGTAATACAATTGTAGTAATAAATAAATAAATAATTTTGTTTTTAAAGAAAGAAAAGAAGATTTGCAAAATGAATTAATAAAATTTCTTATAAAATTTTCTTTTTCTCTTTTTATCTCTTCTCAAGAAAAACTTCAAGAATTATCAAAATCTTCATTTTTATTAACTTTAGATTTAAATATTATTATTAGTTCTTTAATAGTATATTTGATTTGTTGTATATGTTACGATCATATGGTTCACAGATCAACATAAAATATTATTAGATTTTTTGATCAATAAAGTTCACATTTTAAAATAAGAGAATCATAAATGTTTAAAGAAATTCAAATAAAGAGATAGACAAACAATGTAAAAAATATATAGGAAAATATAAAATATTATTTATGAAAATAAAAATCTCAAAAAAAAACTAGATATTATTAAAGATAAAAAAATATTTATATTATACCATATATGTAAAAGTTAAATTTAGTAAAGTATGCACACATATATTTTTACAATCCATATATATACATTTACAGATAAATATACAGATATTAAATTTACATATTAAGTGTTGAATATATATATATACATATTTTCGTCATTTTTATATTTAAAAATTTTTATTTCATTTCGATTACAATAAAAATATACTTTAATTTAAAAATAAATAAATTTTAAAAAAAGTTTTACTGAGAATGAATATGTTAAATTTTATTGATAACGATAATATTTATTATTCATAAGAAAAAAAAAAATTTAAATCAATTATCAATAAAAACAAGACAGAATAAAAGCAAATATTTTTAAAGATGCACAAATAGTTTAGAATACTGTGATTTGCACCAAAAATTTGTAAATTTTCTTATAATTTTATATTCATATAAGAAAAAATTAAAAAATAAGGAGACATTTCGTTCAATTTTAAGGAAATCCTAAATAATTAAGAAAAACCAATAATATATTTTGTAAAATTATAATGTTGAAACTTCAATTTTTGTATTTTATTTGTAAAGGTGTCTAAGCTTTTACAAGTGTCTAAACATAACAAAATTTCAATTTTTGACTGCCAATAGCTCTTAAAAAGAAGTAGGTTGGAAGGAAGGTTTTCTATTTAATTTTGAGAGATATTTCTTCTCTCAAACTTTCAAGCTTCTATCTAAAAGCGTTACACAGACATGAAGGAAGCAAAATCTTACAAAATTTTTCTTTCACATAACGGTAAATTTAAATAAAACATTTACAAAAATTGAATAATTTTGAATTTGATTTAGAGATAAGAAAATTTGCTGTAGTTTGGCGTTTTTAAATTGAAAAAATATTAAGCAGAACTTGAGATAAATACATTTGAAAATAAAACTTTGCAATTTCGAAGACATATAACACAACACAACGCTATGTAACTAAGAAATGATGTTCATATATGTAAAAGTATAGTATAGATTCTCTATAGTATAGTATAGATTGTTCCTCTTCTTTTGAGAAAGATATCTGCACAGATGTCAAAGTTACCGGTGTTTGAATATTGTAAATTTTCAATTTTTAAGCTGCAATAATGTAAATGGTGGTACATAAAAAAATTTCTATCTAAAAGCGAAAGGGAAAGCGATATGAAGGAACGATAAAATAAAAGCAATATGAAGGAAGCTAAAACATTTAAAAGTTTACTTTCACATAACGGTAAATTTAAATACTAAATTTAATTTAAAATGAAATTATTTTGATTTTGACTTATAAAAAAAATTCTGTCATTTGTAGTTTTAAGATTGCAAAAATGTTAAGTACAACATGAGATTTGTAGATTTAAAAACAGAGGGCTTTTACAAATTTTGAAAGGCTGAAGATCCTTAACGATTGGAGGCTATATAAAAAAATGCCAATACACTGTTTGTTTTTTTGATATCTATCCAAGGTTAAAATTTCAGTGTTCCATTTTAAATGGCAATGATCGGACAGATGAACAGAATGAAACTAATTAGCAAATTTTTTAAAATTTTTTCGAAAAATGTGCTAAAAAACATTAATAAAAAGAATTTAATTTAAATTTAAAAAAAAGAACAATCAAAAACAAATGTAGATATATAGTAAAATTAAAAATTTTTACAAATATTTTAAAAATGCAGATAGAATAAGAAAAAAACTAAATCAATTTATTATTCCTTTAATAAAATTTAATCATTTTTAATTTATTTGTTTATTGATTGTATTGCTTAATTATTGTTGTATAGCTTATAAAAAATTTACATTTTATAGAAATACGAAATAAATTTTATGATCCTTCATGATTCAGCCATTCTTAGTATTTTGTAAACGATATGCAGTTTAATTTAACACAAAAATTGGTGTTTATAAATATGTGATGATGTTAACACAGAGTAAATTTTGACATTATTGAATTTCACTTTTCAAATTTCCATCAAAAAATTTATTAACGTATTGTTTTTATTGTAAAATTTTAAAGCAAAAATAAAAAACTATTTAATTTTTAAAGTCACGACATTTAAAATTCTTCTCAATTTTAAATTGTGTGACTTTAAAAATTTAAGGAAAAAACTTAAGGAAAAATATTCAAAAAAAAATAAAATAAAATTTAATTGTAGTTAAAAAACCCAAAAAAAAAAACACATTCAACTCCCTTTTCTATCAAATCAAAATTTATAATTTTTAACACCTTTAAAATAATTTTGACAAAAGCAAAGTATTTTTTTTTTTTAAATCTATTTAAAAGATTTTAATTATAGTAATTTAATTATATTTTATCTTATGACTTTTAACATTCTAAGTAGTTGTTATATCTAATATATAACATTTAATATTCTAAAATAATTATATATAAGTACAGAAATTAATTGAGATAAAATTACTTTACATTTTTTGCATACGCAATGAAGAACAAAAAAAAAAAATTTCTAAATATTTTCTTTAATTTGTTGTCGTCATCAAATTAACATCTTAAAAAATTACACAAAATAACACTTAAACATGACATTAAAAATCATTAAATTATATTTAATTCAAATTTATAAACGCACACATACACCTAAACAAAAAATAAAGGATACAAACAAACATAACATTTAAATGAAAATGATGAAAAAACACTTTATTGTAATACAAGCAGAAATTAATATGAAAACAATGCAAAAACATACACAAACAATCAAAAAACAAAAAACAAAAACAGGAAGAGTAAAATAAAATACAAAAAAAAAAAATGTTCTGATGAAACTTTTTCAAATTTTCTTAATATTACTTAAGAAAATTTAATTCTTGTTTTATTCTTAATATGTTTAAAAAAACAGACACTAAAGATATCCTTATAAAAAAAAAAACCAAAAATAAAAAATATAAACAAAGCAGTAGGTAAATCTGAGGATATTTTGAAAGGCGCACATTTTAAAAGTATATACTAATACAAATCATTTCTAGAATTGCAATTTACGGTTTTTTTTGTATCAAAATTTTTAAATTTTTGTTAAGAATTTTTGTTTTGTAAGGAAAATTGTAAAAAATTAATCAACAGTTTTGTCAATTTTAAGACAACATCATTTACACACAATATGTAAAAAAATTAAAATGTTCCAGTTTTACGTTTTGCATTCTTTCGTAAGTTTAAGTATGTTTTTTTCCGCATCTTACTATATCTTATATATTTTTCCACATTTCTTTCTTACATATTTTACATATTTGAGTTTTCAACCATTTAAATATAGGATTATTTTTTAAGTTTAAGAGGTCGTAGTATTGTAATGAGTAGGACTTCATTAAAGACTTCAATTAGATAACATCTATTTAATGGTTAAAATTTCATAACTCCATCTCTCAAACAGTATAGCATAATACATATGTAAAAAAACGAACGCATGAACAGAGGAAAACGAAAAAAGAAATTTATCAAACATTTATTAAAAAATGTACTTAAATAAACTGTTATATAATCACTTTTCTGTTACGCATATTTGATTACAATTACATGCAAAAATAAAACAGCAAAAAAATTTTCAAACAAAAAACAAATTTATTTAATTTTCTGTAATTTACTTTTAATGAATTAAAGGGGGAAACACCCGAAAAAAAAAATTAAATAACATTTAAAACCAACAAAAAAAAAAAAACAAAATTGAAAGTTGTAACGGATAATAATAAGATATTTATTTTATACATGAACTTTAAAATATTTATTAGTATGCTTTAAGACTTGCTTAAAGAAATTAATTTTTTGATTTAAAAATTTTTAGTTGCATTTGTCTATTATGTGATGTCACCTTAATGTAAATAAAATCAAAAAGTATTGGGGTTATCAAGAAATAATGGGTATAATTAAAATTAAAAATGGTAAAAAAATAATATATAATTTTAAGTAAATACTTATAAAACACTATGAGAGGAGGTAACACTGCAACCCTTTGATGGAGATCTATTTTGGTTCAACTATTACTATGTTTTGTGAATTTTACCTTCACTTATAATAATACTTCTCTCAATCTTACAGTCTCTAAAAATCTAAAAATATGCAGAGAATTTTTTACTGGCATTCCATCTTCGGTAACGTAATATGCTCGGAGTAAAGCTTTTAATCTGCATGTACCTTCATTTTTTATACCAATTTTCTTTAGGTACTTTTTTAGTCTACAGCAAAAATTCTTGGCTCAGACAATCTTAACAGATTCTAGGAATTATAACCGGAAAAGATATGAAAAAATCATAGCATCTATACAAAATATTAACTGAGAATTCTAGCGGGTTTCCTGTAAAGACCCCCTATCTTTTCCGATTATAGTTTCTCAGACTCTTCTTAGATTTTATAAACTTGGATTTTTCACTCCATTTTTCTGCTAAAATTTTTCCTCTTCCATATTTTTAGTGCTTCTTTTATTTTGTGTCTGTCTATACAACAAAAATATTCGATACCTATAAAGCGAATTGCTGCTCCTTCTTTTATAAGTCGATTCGTTTCTTCATTTTTTCATTATTCATATAGATTAGCATTATAATCATATATATTAGATAGGATATATGATTATATATAGATTAAATTAGCTGATTATACACGAATTTAATGCTGCTTAGAAAACATTTCTATAACATACAATTCAAAATAATAACAGTTCATTTTAAAAACTATATTTTGTTATATTTATAAATGATCCCTTAAAAAAATGTTAATATTCGTGATATTTTGCTTATAATTACTATAACTTTTTTCTAATGTTGTTTTTCTATATTAAAATCTTAATTCTGTATAAAACTTAAAGACTTTAATTTACATGACAAACAAGAAAAATCTAAAAAGCAAAAACAAAAACAAAAAATAAGAAATAACAATTAAAATTTATTTGAACAGAAAATTTTCTGGTCGATTTCTACTACAATTTTTATTATTTTGATCTTTTATTTTATTCTTTTCATTGTTTTTCTCTTAACAAGAAAAAACAAAAGGTGGAACAAATTTGACTTGTCTTTTCAATTAAAATTACAGGAACATTTTTTACTCTACTTTAAACACCCTAACATCCTTTTTAAATTTCCTTTTTCCTTTTTTTTGTTTTGTTAATTTTAAAGCAAATAAAATACTATGAAAGAATTGTTGATATTTTGCTCTAAATTTTATAGTTATCTTGTATTATTTCTTCTTTTAGTTTTTTTTGTTTTTTTTTTTTGTTATTTTTTTATTGTATTCACATATAAATGTTAAACATTTTTTATTTTATTTTATTCTAATTCACCTATATTATATCAATTTAAAAAAAAAAGCCTTTAAACTTTAAAAAAAAGTGTTAGACTTTAATTGAGCAAAGAATTGATTGTAATTTTCCAAGACTATTTTAGAACACTATTTTTATTCGCAAACATGGAAATAGTTTCTTTTTCATCAATCATCATCACTAAATAGTGTTATTGGAAGAATTCCTTATTACTGTAGCAGTTTCATACTCATTTAGTTAAATAACTGCAACACTCTCTGTTTTGCAATGATTTATATCGACTTATTTCTTCCTTAAGCAACATTTTCTCATTCATTAGCACCTATAGCCCAACATTTTGATGTGGAAAAAATATCTAATTTTTTTAGCACATTTTCAAAAAAATTTTGAAAAAATGTGCCTATTAGTTTCACTCTGTGTGTCCCTCCGTCTGTTTACAAAACTTCTACACCATTAAAGATAGAGGAAACATATTTTAACAATGTTTAGGCCAGATGAAAAAATGAATTTTGTATAACAACTTTTTCATATAGCCTCAACCATTTCGGAGCTTTCTTTTTCCTTAAACTTTGGAAAAGCCCTATTTTTAAATGTGTTTATATCAGATTCTGCTCAACATTTTTCCAATTTAGAAACATCATTTGACAGGATTTTTTTTACCTTTATAAATCAATAAAAAAATTATACAACTTTTTTAAATTTAATATTCAAATTCACTCTTCTGTGAAAACAAAATTTTGTATGATATTTCTTTTTTCATAACTCCGGCAAGCTTTCACTTGAAATTTTGAGGCAAGAAAGAACTTTTAGAATTAGTATCAGTTTCCTCAGCATCTCAGTTTCCTTAGTATCAGTTTTTTTGTACCACCCCTTGTTTATAAGCTATAAGGGCTCAAAAATTGAAAATGCCATTGAAATTTCTTTAAAATAATTTACATCAACATAGCATTTATATATTATGTACTATAAAACCTTTGAAATTAAAATAAAAGCTGGAGCCATTAAACGCATAACTATAAACTTAAATTTTGAAAATATTGCCTCCAGCTTTTATATTAATTTGACGAGCTTTATGGCACATATATAAATGCTATATTGAGATAAATTTGTTTAAAGAAATTTCCATCGTAACTATATAATTTAGAAAAGTACAGAAAAATTCGCAATTAAAAATTTATTTTCTACTTTTTAGTTCAAAAAAAGCTGTTTTTTTAAATTTTTTTTTATTATTATTTTATTTCAGTTTTCTTTCCTCACAATCTCAAAAGTATGCAATATTAAGATTTATATTAAAAATTTTTTTAATTATGCACCATGTACAAAACTCTTAACTGGAACAGTTCTCAACAATTTAAAAATTGTTGCAAAATTTTTGATCGATCTAATTTTTTTAAATTAAAAAAAAAGTATTTTAATAAAACTTATATGAATTTTTTTTTTTATTTTCTGTATTTTCTCTGTGCCCTGACTGACTTTTCATTTTGTTATCATTAAACAACAAAAAAAAAAAAAACAAAATAGAACACAAAATTAAAAAGTTTTTGTTGTCATTATTTTTTGTTATTCTATCATTTCATCACTCAAGGTCTGATATCTCTTGTTTATGGTTATTATTGTTGGAAGAATGTTTAACTGTTTGTATAGGGAAATCACACTCAAAAAATATTATAAAATACCCGTAAGGCTTTGAACACAAAAAAAAAAAGGTAAAGACAAAATTTTTCCTTTACAATTAAGTCACAACAGAATTAAATATAGTAACTATATAGCAGATGGTATAGTACATGTTATAGTAAAGGGATGAATGTATATGGTATGGTAAGGATGTTTAAAATAAAAGTGCTATTATATAAAAATTAAATACTTACTCTTACCTTACATACAAGTTTTTTGATTTTTTTTTTTTTCTATGCCCATTTTAGTTAGTCATTTAAAAAACTTGAATTACCTTTCACTTTTTTGAGTTTAATTGTTTTTTTTTTTGTTTTTTATACCCGTATATGAACTATGTTTAAGGGTATAATAAATTTGCCATTACGTTTGTTTGAAAGCATGGTGTCGAAGTGCAGGCCAAAGACATCTGTAGAATTTGGTTGTTCTGGTAGGGCAGGTTCGGGCAGCTGCCATTCAACTTTCTTTTTAAATGAAAATAACTCAGTGTCTATTGAAGCTAGGTGTCTGAAATTTAGTATAGAGGTGTCGGGTTACATGCCACCAACTTTTGTAAAATTTGGTTGGTCTAGAACCGCCGGTTTAGAGTTCTTGCACCTTTTGGAATTTAATGAAGCTAGGCGTCTGAAATCTTATGAATGATGATCAAGTTTTATAGCAAAAACTTCT
Organism: Poecilobothrus nobilitatus; assembly: GCA_947095535.1. NCBI lineage: Eukaryota > Metazoa > Arthropoda > Insecta > Diptera > Dolichopodidae > Poecilobothrus > Poecilobothrus nobilitatus. The sequence continues at coordinate 240,230,081 of OX352774.1, read as the reverse complement.
GTAAAATTTGGTTGTGTTGGAGCAACAGATTGGGGCAGCTGCCATACATCTGTTCTTTTTAAATGAAAATAACTTCGAGTCTATTAAAACTAAGTATCTGAAATATGAAAAGATGTCGAGTTGTATACTAACAACTTCTGTAAAATTTGGTTATATTAGAGCAGCAGGTTCAGGTCGGTTGCACATCTTATAAGTTAATGAAGCTAGGCATCTGAAATCTTACAAAAGGCGATAAAGTTTTAGGGCAGTAGTTTCTGTAAAATTTGGTTGTGCTGGTGCGATAGGTCGGGTGTTGTTCCAAAATTTACATAAATATATCTAGGCATAAATATATATCGGTACTTAACGGCGGTACTAAAACATGTCTGAAATTTTGTAAAAGATGATCAAGTTTTATAAAACCAGTATATATTACTTTCATACGGGTATACCAGTGTTGACACATTCTACTCCTTTCCTCGTTTTTTTGTGTTGTTGAGTTTATTCTCATCAAAAGTTTATTTAATATTTAACAGAGTAAAGGATTTGAGTGAAAATGAGAAAATAATTCAAATTTTTCTTTATTCAAAATACTAAGAACAAAAAAAAAAAAATTTAAAACTTTTATAAACAAAAAAGTAAAAAATTAAATTAAAAGTTTTTTTTTTTTTAAATGTATGTGTTTTTTTTTTAGTTTTGTAGAATGGTCATATATTTACGATCATTTCATTTTAATAATACCGAATACTAACAGTACACTATTAGCTAATGTTTTTGTTGAGAAAATAAAAAGAAAGTTTTCTATGCATTGATTGAAGTTTTTAAAAATGATGGAAAAAGTTTCCGGTATCTATTATATTTGACATTTATTTTTTATTTTCAATGTTTGAGAAAATATTTATTAGAAAACAATGAAACCTTTCGTATTTTTTTTAAAACGGTTTTAGAAATTCAGCTTCAACGCTGCAGTGATTTTTTTTATTTTTATTTTTTGATATGAACGATCGCCAATGAACATAAAAGATAAAATTTCTCAAAATTCTATTCCAACACCTTAATATCGTATAGCTTTATCTCAGTGCAACTTGTACTCGTATAACAAGATGTACTCAATTGATGACAATTTTATTGAATATTATCAATTTTTAACGCTGTAAACACCGGGCGAATGTCGGTTTGAATTTCACACACGCCGAAAGAATAATTACCTCTTACGACAGTTACAGTTACCTCTGAAAAGGAAAGGCTTTGTAATTTTCTCGTCACATTTATGTGGCTGGGGAATAAACTAAAAAAAAAAATTAAAAATAAAATTTCGATATTTGTTTTCTATATTCTGTTCTTTATCTGCAAAAGCATTAAAAAACTATAACAGATAAATAATACGAATAGCCTTAAACTTCGAAGAATTAAATACCATTAGTATTTTATATCACATCTGATCGATAAGATTGCTTAGCATACATAATATAAATGTAGAATTGAAAATGTATACTGTATATACTGGTCCATAATCCATGTAGAGAGAGAACATTAGGTAATATTAATATAATTTACTAAACAATATATTGGTTGTATTGTGCAATTTATCTTTCTTACTCACTAATATTCTATACTCACTCCTTTTGATGGCTTTAGTTCAAATAAAATGCATTGTCCTCTAAAATTTTAAAAATACTTCCAAACAATATATTTGTTCTATTTTACAAGCATTTTGACAGCAACTCTAAACGTCGAAAAAAAAAAAATTCCAAAAACTTATAATTTCTGTAATTAAAAAAAACTAAAATAATTGCCTTAAGGCCTTAAGGTAATTAATTACCTTAATTACCTCGGTGGCCTAATGGGTAAGATCGTATAAAATACTCTGTAAACACCGAAGGAGTGTGGGTTCGAATCCCACACACGTCGTAAGAGTTATTGCCCCACACACGCCTGAACAGGAGAGGCTGTGTAATTTCCTGTTCACATTTATGTGGCAGAGAAGTGCATTTTAAAAAAAAAAAAATCTAATTTCATTATATTGGCAACACTTTAAAATTAACCTTACTGTAATTTATGTTTTTTGAGGTAAATTGAAAAAAAAAAAACAAAAAGTAAAGTTAACTTTTCCATAGTAAAAGTTTTATCTGCTTAAATAAATACTAAATTTTTTATACGAGTACACTTTTTTTTATTCAAAGAAATAAATTAATTAATTTTAATGTTAATTTTAAATTTTAGTTAAAATATTAAAATATAAAAAGAAAATACTGAAAATTAATTACTTTGAGTAATTTAAAAAAAAAATTGATAAAATTTATTGAAAAAGTTTTCTTTTTTTTTTGCACAAATTTTTTTTTTTTTCAATTTTTTATTGCAATAATTTTTAAAAATAAATTGTTATTATTTTGTGTTAATTAAAGAAAAAAATTAATTAACTTTATAACATAACAGGATACAAATTGTATTTAAAAGAACAGAATAAGTAAAAATGTAATTCAATAAATGCCGTAATTATAAAAGTTCGTAAATATTAGCTGAAGTAATTATATAAAAATAAATTTACATAATTTTGGCATAGAATGAAAATATGATGAATTAAGTGAATATAAAAGAGAATATTTGTATAAGAAAAAATATAAAAATCTGATACTAAAAGAAATTTTGACAATTTGATATTTTGAAACAGAAAATTCTGTTTGTTATATAGCCCCACCGATTACGGAGGTACAGTCTTGTATTCGGTGATAAAAGTTTCGCATTTTCAGACACCCGTACAAAGTTTTGGCAAATTAATACACAAAAATTAAAGTTTTTATATTATATTTTTTCATGTCTTAATAGTTTCTTAATTATTTTATTGTTTCCTGAAAATTGAAGAAAGTATCATTTTTCACATTTTTTTTCTAATATTATATTTCAATTTAAAAATTTCAAAATGTTGCACAACTTCAGCAAACTTTCAGTTAGAACCTTGAAATATGTGTTAGCAAATATTATTTTAGAAATTTTTTTTTTATAGCTCCCTCTGTTTAAGAGTTATTAGAGATAAAAAATTGAAAATTTACAATTTACAATTTTTAAACACCTGTAACTTAGGTACCTGTACAAATTTTTTCAAATTAAAACTTTAATATTATGATTTATTTATGTCAACAGCTTTTCTTATTATAAAGTGTTTTCTTAAAATTAAAAAACTGTTTTCAGCTTATGATAAATAATAAGAAATTTTTGGTACAAGTCAGAATTCCCAAGAATTTTTTTTTAGCTTTTTGGAAAATTTTACCTTTATCCTCTTTTTTTTTTATACAATAATCCACCACTATTAGAAAATTTTTTAAATCATATTATTAAAGTTGAAGTTGAACTTATTCTTAAACCAAAATCGTAATTAAATCAAGAATAAGTCCCCAAAACCAAACTGTACGTTTCTATTAAAGGTTCCATCCTAAAGTTAGGTTTTAAAAGGGGGGTGGTTTTGGTTGGTTAGAGTCCAACACTACCCTGAGGAAGCACGTGCAGTTCCTATTGGTGACTTTCGAGTTTTCCACCAAACCTCAAAAAAAAAAATCAAAAATAAGTATATATATATAATATATCATATAATTGATATCATATTATCTTAATATAGAACAAAATAAAAATAAAATAATTCTTGTAAAAACTAATAGATGTCGCACAAATAAAAAAATATTTATTTGCTTTCAATATTTGGGTTCAATAACTCCAGCCAAGTCATAAAAGGCATAGTGAAAATAATGATTCCACAAACTGAAGTCAAATATGAATAATAAAGAACTTAGTGGAAATGCTTTACTCGTTATAAGAGTGGAAACAAAAAAAAAAAAATAGTTTGAAAACATATGATTGCATTCTTTAAACAAACAGAGTTTTTATTCATAAACGAATTTTAATTGAACAAGGATTCTTAAAATTTTTAAAAAACCGAATTATTTAAACTGTATAGTAAAAATTGATTACTATCCAAACATATCAAAATTATAATATACAAAACTATCATCCACCCGGTAGTAACATATGGGTGTAAATTGTGCACATTAACAATAACTGATGAAAATTACCTCCGTATATTTGAAAGGAAAATTCTTAGGAAAATATTTGGTGCTGAAAGATTAGAAACTGGGGACTATATTAGAAGAAACAATTTCGATTAAATGAATTAATAAATATAGAGGATATAGTAAGATTTGCAAAAGCTCAACAGTTAAGATGGGCTGGTCACATAACTAGAATGAATAATAGCCGGATCCAGAAAAAGATATTTGTTGCAAGACCAAATTTTAGAAAAGCAACAGGTAGACCAAAAACAAGATGGTTATATAACATCGAAAACAACGCAAGAAAATTAAACGCGAGAAACTGGAAAACAACTGCACAAAATCGAGATGAATGGAGAAACATAGTAAAGAAGTCCAACACTTACATCGAGCTCGCCATTAGAAGAAAAATAAATTTTAATCATTCTATCTTTTAAACATCAAAATTTTAAACATTCTATCTTATTTTATTTTGGAAAATTTCAATATAATTCTTTTCTAATTTAAATACAAATTTTTCAGAAATTTTTTTTTTTTTTTTGTAATTTATTTTCTCTTAAATGTATCTCATATTACTTTTCAAGTAAATTGACTATTTTTATACATTTTTTATTAATTTCATTTTTAATAAATAATTTTGTGTTTTAAGGTTAAATATTATGTTATAAAAATAATTTGTTTTTTTTTTTTTGCTCTACAACTTTATAGTTAACAAAAATCAAGAGTATATTTTCAAGGAAAATTAATTTTTTTTTTTTTAACATTTTTCATAAGTTGTTTTTAAGTTTTTCATGTCTAATGACTGTGGATACTGTAGGTTCAATTATTTTTCAAACATTATTTTGTTTGTAAATTTTAATTTTTCCCTTGTTAAGAAAAAAAAACTTTAAATTATTCAAAAAGAAGAATACCAAATCTACATATATAATGTATATATTCCTATATGCAAAAAAAAAAAAAAAAAACCTTTTCTATCAAAAACTTTAATCCTTAAAAAGGACCTCAATTCTATTGTTTTTTTATACTTTTACAAAATAGATGTAATACCATAATTTTTGTAATTATGATATTATATATAGTATTATGAAAGAAAACCCTTATAACTATGATCTTAAATTGCAAAAGCAAAATTGAAAATATATATTTTAGATTTTTACCGTTATTGGAATTACAACGGTACAACGTAAAACTGAAGTGGTTGCAAAGAATTAATATTTCATCGTAATTCTGTTTGCAACCGAAAGAGATTTTATTATAGAATTCTTAGGAATTAAAAATTTATTACTGTTATTTATAATTATTTACTGTTTATTATACTGTAAAAAAAAAAAGGATACAAAACTCAATTCATTAAAATATATTTTCAGCTTCAAGTTTATGATGATCTTAAACAAATAAAAATAGGGAAGCTTTGTAATTCGAATAAAAGAAATAATAGGTACGCTAATAATTTGTTAAAGTGTTGTTTTATTTCAATTTTTTTTTTAGTATTGTTCATATTATATATTTATACCCGTACGATAGGATCGGGTATAATAAAATTACTCCTCCGTTTGTAACACCTCGAAATAAGCGAGCTAGATATTCCTTCAAAGGTATGGATCGGATCAGAAAAAAATTCTAAGACTTTTGAGCCATGTCCGTCCGTCCGTCCGTCCGTCCGTCAGCACGCTAACTCAAAAACTAAGAAAGCTAGAATCTTGAAATTTACACAAAATATTTTGGGAGTAATTTGTAGGTTTCCTATTTTTTTTGGTTGAGTTTGGACCAAGCCTTAGGGTAGCTCTCGAACACCTAACTTTTAGATCCCCACATTTTTTTTGCAATAGAGCTATGAAATTTTAAGTACTGATAGATCTCACAAAAATATTAATTTTATTTTTAATAACTTTTTTTTGTAGCCCCACCCGTTACGGAGCTACAGCTCCCCAAAGGTTCAAAAAAGCTCTATATTTAAATTGTTATAGCACAAGTTGTATAAGGTATATCTTCATTTTGAAAACGCCAAACGATTACTACTTTTATTAGCTTTAAAAGAATATATACAATAAATATATTTTTGTGGCATACGGTGTCTTAATTTACCGTTATGCGAAACTAAAATTTTGCAAAATCCTTTAACCCTTCTATCTTCTGAACGGGTTAAGCTGGAAACTTGAAAGTTTGACAGAAGTTAGATCTTTGAAAATAAGTATGAGTCATTTCAGAAATTTTTTTGTATCACCCCCCGTTTAGGAGCTGTAAGGAGTCAAAAACTGAAAATTTGCTATTTTTAAACACCTGTAACTTGAACACCTGTTAACATTTTTTTGAAGTAATACACAAAAATTAAAGCTTCGACATCATACTCTTATTTCTGTTAATAACTTTTTTTAATAATATAGGGTTACTTTATAATTGACGAAAGTGTTACTTGATTTTTTCAAATTTTCTAACAAATTTCTTTAAAACGAATTTTTTCCATTTTGTTTTACTCGATAATTTGAAATTGTTGAGGATATAATGCGTAGTACATAAAAATGCAAATAAATAAACAACATAACGGTTGCTTGAAGAATTTTTATTTATATGATATTAATATATATACATACGTATATAATATCATGTTTATTTACATATCGTATATGTCACTAGTGAATGAATGATAAGAGTATAGATGTATATTATATAGCGCCGTATTTACATATATATATGTATTTTATTGTACTTATAAGAAATTATTCTGTCAATGGAATATTTAAATATAATATAATATAATATTTAAAATTATATTTACTGTTTTGTACTTAGTAAATTTAATATACATTTACCGCTTAGTATTAAATGGTACTATAGAATATTTGAAAAGTTTTGGATTGATAATCGTTATGTGGAAGGTTAGAATCTGCTTTTGAAGAATGTACATATAAACATATAGTTTGAATATATGTACAAGCCATAGTTCTAGAAATTATAAAATTCACCCAAATTATTTTAAAATACTAAAATATTTAAAAAATAATATTGTGAGCAGAGTGACAGGCTGTTAACATACTAACGGTTCGTACGGGTATCTAAGAGTTGACAAAGGCAACTGTATTCTTCCTCGTTTTATTAATATTATATATATTTATTATATAACATTGACATTTCTTTTGAACCGCTTTTAAATTATGATCTCGCACAAAATACCAACCACTATAAAAAGAAAAAACCACCACCAAACAAAAAAAGAAAACAAAAAATAAATGAAACACAAACAGACTGACATTTAAATAATATTTGTCAAAAATAAAAGAAAAACCAAAACTAACTATCTATTTTAGAAATATTTGTAATATGCTTTAAATCGGAATAAAATTTTACAAGCATTATATTACTTTTTATATATTACATACTTACCTATGTATATATAATTTTATCACAGGTTTTGTCAAGACAACAAATAAAATTATTATAAAATTTAGTTGTTTTTCTTAACAACAAGTTATAAATAGTACCTTGTTTTATTTTTTTTTTTTTTTTGTTTGTTTTTCATAAAAATATAAATTAAGTCCTTTTTTTTTTGTTTTTGTTTTGTTGTAACATAACCTACACATTTATATATATCCTTTTTCATTTTAATCAACTAACACAAATTAAAAAAAAAAAAAAAAATGAAATAATATAAAACATAATCAACTTCTAGGACTAAAAAAAAGTTCCAAAATAAAAAAAAAAATATTTGGGTAAATTTTCATTATAATAATAAAAAGATGAAACATATCGTTATAGTTATTTTTGTTATGATTATTTATTATTATTAGTACAGATATTACTTATTATGTGAATAGTCCTGTAAAGTAAAAAATGAAAGTAGCAAAAAAAAAAAACAAGGAACAGTTGTTTTATTAATTTTTCTTTTTTTTTTGGTTTTTTGGACTTAGCACTTACACAATATGTGATAAAATAAGGTGCTAGCAGACAGCTTGTTGTTAAAGGTCCTTTTTTTTTTTTTGTCCAATACATATTTGTTTTATTCTTAAACATTTTTGTGTAAAAAAGGGATTTAGAAATGAAAAATGTCTCCTGAGCTGAACTGAAATGAATGTAGTTTTATATTAAAAAAAAAAAAAAATAATATGAAAAAAAAAGTAGTTTTGAATTGTTTTTTGATTAATTATTTTTACTATTTAATTTCACTTCTATTTATACGATAGTTAAATTTCAAAAAACTATATATATTAGATCTATTTTTTATTAATTCAAAAAAAATATATTATATATCTATTTTATATATATATATATCTTTTTACAATATTTAAGTATCCTACGTATTGATGTATTAGGTACCATTATTCTTGCGGTACATCCTTCCTATTTTTTCAATTCGGAATAATCGGTTCGAACTCCACGTTACTCTTTATTAATTTTTGTTATTAATTCAACAAAAGTTAAACTGTAATCAAGGGATGATTATGTAATTTAAATCATATCCCAGGTAAGTAAATATTTTAGAAATATTTTCATCATCTCCATGCGTTACGTCAAATAACAAGATTATTCATTAGTATTATTTTCGAACTTAAATTTTAAAAGTATATATTAAGATAGTCTTGTTCAACTGCTTCTTAATTATGATCACCCAAATGTAATAATATACCCTCAATAAAAAACAAACTATTTGTATAATATACATATTTATAAACAAGATAATATCAAAATTGTTAACTTGTGAAAATTGGCTAAAGAAAAAAGAAAAATTTTTTTCTTTATGAATTAAAGAAAAAAACAAAAACAAAAAAAAACCAAATAAAATTTAGGACAAAACACTTAATTTACTATACAGATTGTTCAAAAAAAAAAACAAGTCTAGGGATTAGAATAAAGAAAAGAGAAAATAAAAACAAGATTGTCTTCAATTTAGGAAAATTTTCCACAATTATTTAGTAGTATTTTTTTTTTTTTTTGGTTTACTTATGATTATTTTTTTTTTATTTCAACAAAACCAGAAAAATGCCTAAAGAAAAACTTTAGAAAAAATTTCTCAATTTTCCAATCTTTGTATTTTTTTCTTTTGACAAAAAAATGTTTTTATTGTTAAGAAATTTTGTGTACATTTTAGTATATAGTTAAAAAAAAAAAAAACAAGTAAAGTGTTAAAATCTACAGGGAGTTAAAAAAAAAAGCAAAATAAATAAAATATGTACTACTGGTAACATTAAAAAAAGAATTGAAATAGTTTTTTTCTTATTGTATTGTCCAATTTATTATTTTTTGTTCTAGTCTTTTTTATCAGTTTTTCTTTTTTTTTTTATTGTATGTTTGTGTATAGTTTTTCTTTTTGAAAATCTTTTTTTCGTTTTTCTAGTTATCACATACTTTTTATAATGACCACTCTTTTTCTATTGTTGTTAGTGTCTTTTGCACTTTTATTATTCTTTTCAAAAGTTTTTTTTTTTTTTAAAATGTTTTAATAGAAGAAAAAAAATATTAATATTTTTTTTTTTCGGCATAAAAAAAAAAAAAGTTAAAAAAAATAAAGATATATAAAATTGCTTTTTTTCAACAAGGATTCAAACTTAAGTTTTTAACGATTTATAATGACTTAAAGAAAAGAATGCAGGAAATTTTCTTTAAAATTTTTTAGTTCATTCTTTTTCTTCAACTTTCTTATACCTAGTATAATAACCTGATATCGAATATTATATTTTTTTTTTGTGGGTACAGGGTGTCCAACAATCAAAGTTTTGATTAGATTAAATTGTTATATAAGATGTGCTGTAAATTTATTGTGATCCACCCTGTTACTATGCGTTGCGAATTTCTTCTCCACTTTTAATATTTTTTTATATTTTTTTTAATTTATTTGGATATTAATACAAACAAAAAAATTTATTCGGACCTTATTCCTTCTATAAAATTGAAATTTTATTTAAGATATATAAAAACTCTCTGGTTTTATAAATATAAATATTTTTAAAGATTTCTCGTTAATTACAAAATATCTTATAATATCAATATTATATCTTCAATCAATTTAAATGTCTTTTTAGAAATTTTCTTCTTTAATAAAATTATATTGGGAAATGACAATTATATTAAGGTAAGATATGACACAAATTGTGGAACTTATAAAATTAAAAAATGAAATCAAATTTTACTTAATTAATAACTATGAATGAAATGAAATAAATAAAAAAAATCAGAATCGTGAAATAAAAGCAAAAGCGAAATAAGGAAATTCTGGCTTTATTGCGTATAGCTTTATATCACCATTCCAAAAAAATCATAATTATTTGAAAAAAAAAAAATATAAAATTATCACAATTTTTTAAACTAAAAAGTTTTATATTTTGCATTTAAGTTAACAAGAAATTTTTTTAGATCCTCATATAAAAACTGATAGTCTTAATATTTAAAATCTTTCAAATCATATCTGACTCATGGCGGCGCAGTGGTTAAGTCACCAACCTTTCAATCGAACGGTCTTGGGTTCAAACCCCGGTCAGGTTATATAAATAAAAAATATGTAGTAATTTCATATCGTAATAGTGTATATCGTATAATTAATAGTGGTAATAATAATAATAATAATAATAATAAGAAAAGGATATGATTTTCTTTTCAAAAATATGTACAAAGATCACTGCCCGGGAATAATATATTTCGCGTTCCGACATCTGCGATCTATCACCTCAAGAAAAACCATTGAAAATCAGACACCCTATATAAATATACAAAAATATTATTTTTTCTTCAGGGTTTCAAAATTATATGCATTTATATATATATATATATATATGTGTTATTGTAGAAGGAAATAAAATGGTTAATATGAAGTTGATACAATAGTTACCTTTTATAAAATATTTTATTTTATCTTGTATTTTGGGAAAAGTTTCCACGAAACTTATGCTTATGTTTATGTGTTTTGTTTTAGCTTTTTTATGTATAATAAATACATATATGTGCAATATTTTTAAGTTCATGTTTTGGTATATATCCCAAATAAAATAGTTTTGTTTGCTATTATTAATCTTATATACTCGTATACAAAAAATAATAATTTTAAAAATATATTTTATATTGTTTTCGAATACATATTTTAATTCGACCTTCAGTGATGGTTTGATATTTGTTACTTGTACTTCTCAATTTCATGTAATTTTTTGAAATCAGTAAAAGTTTTTTTTTGCATCATCAAAACGGTTCTTAAAAAATCTGTTAAAGTTTAAATTTTTGAAAATATTTATTTTGTAAAACTTTTTGGAAATTGCTATAATAATAGTAAATAATCTTTATGAAACCTGATTTAACCTTTATTTTTATTTTTTAGAAAATTTTAATATTAACGATATTTTGAAAAAACACCTTAAAATAAGGAAAGTTTTATTTTTACTTTTCATAAAAATAATTGCACTAAATTAAAATGACTAACTAAAACAAAACTTTTGTTATTTTTGTTTTATTTTAAAAACCTAAACTATAGGTTAAAAGTGTTTGATGCAACCCAAACTATAGATTAAAGGTGTTTGGTATACAAACGTACTGCTAATACAACGCAAAGTGAATATTAAGGAGTGAAATAGTTTATATGTAAAACGATTGTTTTTTTTTTTTTTATTAAATTTCAAAAAATATTATATTTTATATTAAATGATTCCATATTCGCAATTTTCATATTACAAAAGAATTGAAACTCAATGTTGCTATTTCAACCACTCATAAAATTGAATAGCTAAAACTCTTCTTATTTCTCTTTTGAAAATTTTTAATAGAGGCATACATTTTTAAGTAAATCATTATATACCCTCTCTACGAAAAAATATCTATAAAACAAAACACGTGTTCCTGATTGATGACAGAGACCAAAGGAAGAAAAAAGTGAAATAACATTATGATCGTTATAAATCAAATTACTCTACTTTGCACTTTATTGAGAAATTTCAATGGTGTTTTGTGGGCGTCATAAAAAAATTAATTTTTCATTGATAGAACAAGCATACTCATCTAACTTCATCCATAGCCATACCAAAAATATACTTGGATCAATTTAATTTTTGACTATAAATATTAATATTAAAATAATTAAAATATTTATAATAGTATAGCTAGTCATATAAATATTCAAAAACATTTTTTTATCTTTATAATTCACCACACCTCTATAAATTGTAATCTCACCATAAATTTAAATAATATTCTTCAAATTTCAATTAAGTACATATATAAACCGTAAAATCCTTATGAATCTTTTCTCTCTAGAAGTTTCAAGTTGAAGTGTTTTTTAATCTCACAATCTCTATTATATTAGTACTCTATTCTTTTCCTTTAAAAAATAAAAATCTTTTTGAATATACATATATAGTTTAGGGATTTACAGAAGAGTAAAAAAGAATAGATAACACAAACAAAAAAAAAAATGCATTATCGAATTTTCAAAAAAAAAAAGAAAAAGTGTGTCAGTTCTTTGGAAATAAAGTTAAAAAAAAAAAAATAAAAATTTAAAATATGGGAAAAGAACACACTTGACATTAAATTGTATACAATTATCCTACTGAGAAAAACAAAAACCAAAAAAAAAAAAAATAAAAGTTTTATCATTCTTCATTGTTTCTTTTATATTATTTTATTCATAGCACTCATGGTACTTTAGATCTTTATTGTTATACCTCTTGACAGGCAAAAAAATTTATGCATTTTTATAATATAAAATTTACAAAAAAAAAAGTTTATCATACAATTTGTAATTGGTATTGGTTTAATTTTTTATTCATATTTAAAATTTAATTTAAACAGACATTGAATAATAATTATTTCAATTTAATTCATTATTCAAAAGATTTTTTATTTATTAAACCTTAAATCGTTTTTGACATTTGTTTTAATTTTGTAATTGCCAATTGTAATTTTAAATTGGCAGATTCACAATATTCGTTTTTTTTTTTCCTTTCTTGATCATTTAACTTCATAGCATGAATTTAAACTTTTCAGCGCAAATTCACCAGAAATACTCCTAGAATTTGGCCCACCTAATTTCTTTTTAATATATTATGTAAAAATTAAAAATGGATGAGTTTATTTTGATGTTTTTTTCTTTTCAATTATAATTTATTGACATTTATTTAACTGTAATTTTGATACAATTTCATGTAATATAAAATGTATATAAAATTTATTCAATGTATTCAATGTTTTCAATGTATTCAATAGTTTAATATAAGTTAATTTTTTAATATAAGAAATTCGAACTTTAAAATAATTATTTTAATAAAACTAAAACTAACTACTGAATTTGACGGCTTCTGAGCTTAAAGTGTGCTATTTAGCGTGTGTTTTAGTACTTCTCCCGTTTTGCTTTAACTTAATGACAAGAAAGAGAGAGAGAGAGTGAAAGAAAAAAAGAAAAGAAAAAGAAATTTGTTGTGTGTTTTTGTTTTCGAACATAGAAAATAGTATAGTTAAATGTTATATGTTATATGTAAGTGTTACCGCTTTGTAATTTTCTCCGTCCTACATATATTTGCATATCTTTCTTTGTTATGAATTATACTTATTGTCATCAATTCGAATTTGTCTGACTTCAATAGTTAATACTAGAATTATTACCTAAAATATCAAAAAATAAACCATTATTATTGATCTACCTTTACCTAAAACAGTAATCCTGCAAAAAACGCAGAATTTTTCTGTAAAACTACTTTACTTTCGCATTAAGCATTTGCTTGAATTAGCAAATATTAATTGGATTTCTGAACAGATACTCTCCTCAGCTTTTTAGCACATTTCCAAAAAAATTTTGAAAAAATGTACCTATTAATGTCACTCTCTCACACCGCTCACACCGTTAAAAATATAGCAATGCAAATTTAACCATGGGTAGATCTCATAAAAAATTAATGTTATAGAATAACTTTTTCATATAGCCCCATCCATCATGGGCTACAGCCTCTCAAACTTAAAAAACCCTATTTTTAAATATGTATATTTCATGTTCATGTTCAATATAAAAATTAAGCTATATTTTTTTTTTTGTGTGTTAAAAAATTCTATTTTCAAACGTATATATGATATCAGGTTCTGCGTAATAGTTTTACGATTTAAAAACGCTAGAAAACCGAAACTTTTCTTACCTTTATAAAACAATATCAAAATTATGCAATGTTTTGCAATTTACTATTTAAATTTATCATTATGTGAAGACAAAATTTTGCATGATTTTTCTTCCTTCATAACTCCGGCACGCTTTTAGATAGAGACTTGAAATTTTGAAGAACGAAAGAACTTTTAGAATTAGTATAAATGTCCTCAGGATTTTTTTTTTGTATCACACTCTCTGTTTAACAGTTATTAGAACTAAAAAATTGAAAATATTTTTAGACACCTATTATAACTTAAGCACCTGTACAAATTTTTTCAATATAAAAGGCAAATATTAAAGCTTCAACTTTATAATTTTACATGTGTTAATGGTTTTTCTTAGTTATGTAGAATTCTCTTAAAATTCAAGAAAGTCTCTTTTTATTTTTAACATTTTTTTCCTATTGTATGTAGGTTATTCTAAAAAAAAATTTCAAATTTTGCTGCAAGTAACATTTTGTATTGTGCTTTGGAAATGTGCGCCTTTAAAAACCATCAGTTTAAATTTTGACTTGCCCGCTCATTACAGCTTTATTCTCAAAACATTCGCTCACTACAGCTTTAACAACAAATCCATCTTAAAATGGAGTACATATTATTTAAATTTAGCATTAATTTTTAAGATTTTGGTTAGGTTTAGATATTTTAATAAAATTTTAAATCAAAAACGTTGTTTACCATTTTTATCTTTAAAAATAAAATGAGTATTTAAAAAAACCATAGTACACCATAAAAAATAGTTTTTTTTTTGCCATTTTCTTCATAAAAAAAATTTTTTTTTTCTTATATAATATTTATACAATTATGTATACGTATATGTGAATTCTTTCATTTGAATTTAAATTTTTTGAATCATAAAAACTATTTATAAATAATTTGTACACCAAAAAATATTAATTGTAACCACATATTATATAAGAACCATTAATTAATTTTATACTCCAATTATTATTTTGAATTACTTTTGAAATTTCTTTTCAAATTACAATTTATTATATAAAAATTCTTAAAAAATTTTTAACATTCCTATTAGAATAGAATATATTAACAATTGAATATTTTAATATTACAAATACTTTTTTCTCGTATTCATATAACGTATAAGTATCGATATTTCAAAAAAAAAAAATTTTCATAATAAAATTATTAGAAATTTTTCAATATATCATTACCTATATTTATTTATTAAGAAGAATCCAATTACCGGAAAATTCTCTTACATATTTAAACATAATTTTAATTCTCAGAAAAATTATTTTTTTGCCCGAAGAAAAAAATATTCAAAAACTTCAAATACATAATTTAAAATCCACAAATATTTAAATTATATAATATAATATATATTATATTTACATATTTATATATTATGTGTATATGTTTAAAAAAAAAAAAAAAACAAAAAAGTTGTTAGTTTTTAAAGTTGTTAAATTTTCAGTTTTACAATTTTACTAATTATGAAAAAATACAATGATACAAAAAAAAAACAAAAGTCATCATTCATTAAGAATTTAAATTCTTATTAAAACCTAAAAAAAAAAAAACAATAAAAAAAAGTAAAAGAAAATTTTCATGAAAATTTTTCAAGAAAATTTTTTTAAGTTAAAACAAATATTCAAGAATAACATTATACTATCTATTAGATATAAATAATTTATATTCAAAAATTTTCTATAATATTAAATACTTTAAATTGGGTCAACTCTCATTTCTAGAAAGAAAAAAAACTTGAAAAATAAAAATCTTGAAAAAAATGAATTTTGAAAAAAAAAAACTTGAAAGCTGAATTTTCTTTTTAGGATATGTAATTGAAAAAAAAGCATAGAAAAAATTAAAATCTTTTTAAAACAAAATCTTGAAAAAACTGAATTTTGAAAAGGAAATTTTGATAAAAAAAAAAAAACATTTGAAAAAATTAAATTTCTTTTAAATTTGACTTTTCGTAGTTATAGTATTTTATATGTAGCTTCTCTGCACAATTACAAAGTAGGAAATCAATGAACAAATACACCAAAAAAAAATATATAGATGTGGGGCTAAAACTTGCTTGTCTATGTGAGACAAGAGTCCAAGAAAATAAAAATTTAAGTGTCCCATTAAGATTTCTCTCCATAGGACTAAAACAAAGTGTGTAATGAAATTTTTTACCCATTAAAAAATTTTTTTTTTTTTTTTTTACAAGGATCGGTGGAAATCTTTAAAAATCTCTCAGAAGAAATGTACATGATTCTTCCGTATAGAGTTAGACTTTAACCAACTTTAAAACTATTCCATTTTTAAATCAAACTTTAGGTTGAAACTTTTGATACAAATGTTACAGTTTGGTTTCTGGGATAGGAAATTAAAAATCGTAATAGAATTTTTATCCTTTCACCAAAATTTATCAAGATTTTTTTTCTTAAAGTGAAAATTTTCTGTTCAAATTTATTTTAAAGAAAAATATTTTCTGACAAAGAAATTTTTAATTGTAAAAAATTTAAGATTTTGTCTATTAAAAATTATTTTTTTCAAGATATCGTGAAATACCTTCTTTAATTTTGATCTACTTATACTTACCTAAATACATGAATACATAATATAATAATAATATAATATGTAAATATATATTAAACTATATATGAATAATAATACACTTAAATAAATTAAAAAAAAAAAAAAATTCCACAATTTTTACTATATAATTAAATTTCAATATGAAGTCACGTTTAAATAATTTTCTTTTAATTTAAGAAAAAAAATTTTTTTTTTTTTTTGTATTTGTTTTAGTTTTAACGTTGCAAAAAACATATAATTTCATATATACATACTTATTTTCCTAATAAACTAATCTAATTATATGTCTTTGATACAATATACCGGGTTTCAAGATGAACAAAATTATAGAATTTTCTTTCTTTATACAAAATAACTTAAATCACTTTTATTAAATAACTCTAAAACCAAAAAAAAAAAAAAAAAAAAAAAAACAAAAAACAGAAATCGTATAGAATTAAATGTTTGTGAATGAAATCCTTTTTTATGTTTATAACTAACTAATATTGCTTAATAAAGTTTTAGAAAAATAATTAACTAAAATCAACAGATTGATTTCAAAAACTTAAATGACTTTCGTTTTAAAACGTTTAAAAGAACCCGTACTGGAGGTTCTCGTAGATACAAAAATAATTTAATTACCCAATTCTCTTCTAGAATCATTTTCAAATATTCAGTTTTTGTAAGCAGAAAAAAACTTAATCTGTACAGTATATTTGCAATCAAAAGTAAAAATTTAATTATTGTTATTAGTTTTCTAATATCATGATTTTATCTATACTTAAGTTTAATCGGTTTTGTATTGCCAAAAAGTTTTGTCTAAAAATAAAATCTAATCCTACAATTAGAATAATTTTTTTTTAAAAGGACATAAAAACCTTTGACAAAGACAAACGTAATTTAAATTTTTTTTTTTTTACTAAATCTTGATAATTTGGTAATACCGTAATATGTACGATACATGTACTATTCATAACAAAAATTTAAGAAAATAAAAACATTTTTTTTTTTTTTCATTTTCATTGATACAACAACAATAATAAGAAAAAAAAAAAAAAAAAGGAAAATAAAACGGATATATATATCTTATATCATTCATAAGAATATATAGTATATATACATGTACTATAACTATCACTGTGTTGTATTTACTATATCATCAACATAATCATTATTTTTTTACACTATAATCATCATCAATGTCATCACTTTTATGTAATTTCATCATTATTATTTTTTTTTTTTTTTTTTTTTTATAAATGATTTTTCATTTTTTAAGTGAAAAAGAGTTTTTCTTTAAAGTTTCCGTTTTCCGGCCGATAGGGATTTTATTTATATATAGTAACAAAAAAACGTAAGTAAAATAATAATATTTTTTAATAACAGTAAGTGTAATAGCAGTAACAGCAGTTGATATAATTGTAACAGCAGTATACAATCAGCATCAGTAAAATATTACTTTGTTATCCTTGTAAACTTACGTTTTAGTTTTGTATATTAGTTTTGTTTTTTTTTTTTCTTTTTTTTTCATTTTTGTCTTATGGTTTATTATTACAAGTGACAGCAAAAATAAGAAAAAGAAAAAAAAAGTACTAAATAATTGAAGTAAATAATTCTGTTTGTGCGTTTTTGTTAATTTTTCTTTTTTTTTAAAGAAAATGAGAAAGAAAACGAATAAATATTTCGATATTAAATTGTTTGACTGTTTATTTTAGAAAAAAGCACAAGGAAATCATTCAAAATATTTTTTAAAGGCTATAAAAATTAATAAAAAAAAAATATAAGCAGGCTTTTTTTTTTTAGTTACTTTAACCAAAAAATGACTAATTAGAAAATTTTTCTGAAAAAAGTTTCAATACATTTTGATTTGTTAAATTTAATTTCACGTGAATATTTTTGTGGGATCCTGCACGCCAAAATCAACCTGCGACAAAATCTTGCTTTTTTTTTTATCTTACATTACAAAATCTTTCACGGACAAAATCTTTTTAAATCTATTCCTTTCTAATCTATTCCGTGGCTTTATTTTTAAAGTATGTAT
The DNA here is from genome assembly GCA_947095535.1 of Poecilobothrus nobilitatus. Lineage (NCBI taxonomy): Eukaryota > Metazoa > Arthropoda > Insecta > Diptera > Dolichopodidae > Poecilobothrus > Poecilobothrus nobilitatus. The sequence continues at coordinate 240,211,391 of OX352774.1, read as the reverse complement.
AAACAAATAGTTAAGGATGATTTTAGAGTTGGATTCAAAAGTATGGTTATGAGGGATTTTAGAGTTGGATTCAAAAACAAGTTTCCCCATTTTTCCAGAGAATATTTATATATAAAATATTTGACATTCTGAATTACATTTAAGATTTTGTACTAGTAGATTTTGGAAAAAAGATTTTGTTTTAAAAGATTTTCGAAAGAGATATTTTGCATACAAGATTTTGTCGCATTAGTTTTTGACGTAAAAGATAATGTAGCAAACGCCATTTTCATTAAGTAAATAAAGAATTTTATCAAGGATATCATCGGTAGTTACCGCTTAAATACTATACTATATACTATACTTCTAAATACTATACTTCAATTGACATAACCAAAAACAATTTGAAATTAGGCGGCTTCAATGCCTTCAATCAAAATATGATTGGAATTATTGAAAAATGTCATAATATGTCATTTCATGACCAGTAGAAAATATTTTGTTTTTTTATTTTTTTTTAATTCTTTAATACTGTTACATAGGATTCATTTATCTATTTATTTTGTACCGCTTTAATATTGATACTTATAGTTCATTGCTTTTATAAGCCTACTCGACAGTAGGTACTCCTCTTTTATACTACTCTTTTATAAGTTATTTATATAATATATTTTTATACTACCCTACTCCTCTTTTATACTACTCATTTATAAGCCTACTAGATAGTAGGTACATTGTTATGATTGTATTATTTAATCAGATATGACCCGAGACTTTCCGACTTAAAAGGCGAAGTTTTAAGCAGAGCCATTTTGGTTAAATATTTATACATATTATGATTTCAATAATATTAATATTATTTATTATTTACAGTTGAGTAATCATTGACTTTGTGCTACTAATTTTTCCTGAAACTGAAGCTTATAGTCAAATATGAAAAATACCTGACTTAGTGTATGCACTATAAATATGCTTCTTATAGGAGCAGAAAGAAGAAAAAAAAATATTATTAAAATCTATGATTATGTGGTATTTGGCTTATCCTTATAGGAGGGGCAGAGGAGACTAAAAAATATTATTAAAGTCTACAGTTGAACTGAAACTTATTTATTATTAAATAATATAATAACATTTAAAATAATTTGAATAATTAATATTTAAAAATCATTGTATCCAGTGCAGGATTATGGTAATCTAAAACCAAAAATATTAGTTCCTTTTGTTTTGATTCATTTAATAATTTAAAGTGTTATATACATTTAGGTTAAAAATACTTTTTCTTTATTTTGTGGCTATAAATATTGGTTTTTTTTTTTTTATATATATTTCATTATTATTAAAGTAAATATTAGGTGCATGTAAAAATTATACTGTGATTATAATAACGTTTTCAAAAAGTTTTTCAAATATTATTCTTGGTTTTATTTTGTGTTATGTAACCGACAACAAAATAAAGTAAAAATATTACATTTTGTTTTTTTTTGTTTTTTGCTCTTGAATTTAATCTTGGTATTGTGGTTTTGGGATATTTGATTATATGTTAATAAAATTACAGTTTATTTTATTTTTGAATTTATATATATATATATATATATATGTATACAATATATAATATGTTTGTATAAATATTAAACTATATATATAATATTATAATATAGGTAATAGTTTATTATATTAATATAGATAGATAAACATATAAATACAGGTATTTGTAAAGAAAATAATTTTAAATATATTTTAAAGAAAACATTATTTAATTGTATTTCAATTTATAAATTACTTTAAATAAAGATTATATTATATTTGTTTATAAATAAAATCAATATACAGTGAACTCTCTCAAACGCCGATATGTTCGTTCTTAGAAAACATCATTGATCGTATATAGTATGAAATCATTTTCTAAGTAACATCATTTCTTTAGAAAAATAATGATCCCATTACAAGAAAAACAAAAAACTGCAAATTGAATTAAATAAATAGAAACTTTAAGTCATTGAATCTCAACATTTTATGAGAATAATTCAAAATTTCTTCTTCATCAAAGTTAATTATGACTGAAACGTTTTGTCGCTTTATAAAATCAAAATCTAAAACTGATTCATCAGTATATCATATGTACATATACCGTTTTTAGTTTATCTGAAGACATTTTTATATTAAGTGAAAACAATTTTTCTTTCAGTGAAATTTTTTAACTTTAAGTGAAATTTTGAAATTCAACATTTTATCAAAAATACTGAAAATTTTTTCTTTATTAACTGATAATTATAACTGAAACGTTTTGCAGTTTTATAAAATCCGAATCTAAAATTAATTCTTCAGTACATCATATGTTCACATAATTGTTTTACTTTAACTGAAGAAATTTTTACTTTAAATGAAGATGTTTTATTACACTAAGTGAAAACATTTGTAATAAAAGTTAAAGTAAGTAAAATACATATAATATAACGAGTATATATTATGTTTCTATACATAAATATGAGATACATAAATTTCAGATCGAAATATACATATATAACTTCATTAAAATAAATATATGTATGTATATGAAATATTTATATAACATAAATTACTGAATCAAAGGCTGTTCACTTAAAATAAAAATGTCTTCACTTAAAGTAAAATAGTATTCAGTTAAAATCGAAAAATGTAACTATAAAAAATAATCTCATATTTTAACAATTGTGTGTAAAAGGATATTTTATTGTAATAATCCGTAAAATAATTTAAATACAATGTTGTATTTTACGAGAGTTTACTGTATTAAAAAAAAAAACAGATATACATTTTCATTTATCAAAAGTCAATTTATTTTAAATTGGCAAAATAACAGTTATTGGAAATAGTTATATTTGTTTCATGAAATTATCTGGATTTTAAAAAAGGAATAATTTAATATATTTTTAATATGAATTTTACATTAGAAAGAAGATAGTATCTTATTTCTTAAATTTATTTAATTTAAATAAGCAATGAAAAAGTAATTGCTTTTGTAATTAGTTTCGAATCAATTTAAAATAGATAAACCATTGATTTTTTTTATCCATATTCTATGTTTTTTTTTGGGTAAGGATAATGAAAGTCATCAAAAGATACTGTACACAACACACTTATGTGAGATTTTAATCAATAAACAATTTCTCAATAGCTCAATAATTAAATTATTAAAACTATAGAGTCTGTAACTATAGAGACTATAGAGTCTAAAAGACTAACCATTAAGATTTCGTTAACACTTATAGATCTACTAGAATTGCAAACCTCCGTAAAGGTGATCTACGGTAATTTATCTCTAAATCCAAAGTATAGCTTAAATCTTTTAAACCTATTGGCATTCTCGGAATGTAGGAGCTTTGAAGCTTCTACAAATTTTTTTCATTTCTTCCCTTACATATACATGCTAGGTATTTTTAAATCTCTATTTAAATTACAATTACGTAAGTACCAAGTAGCATGCTAATCATGTTACGTAAAATTTTATTTTGGAAAATTTGGATACTGTGAATATATTTTGTTTGTTTGGTACAAATTCTATTTTGAGAGAATAATAATGGCTGTGTTCCAGAAATAGTTTATTTATTAAAGATTTTTATAGTATTTTAGATATAAATATATTTAATCAAGAATAGAAACTCCTTAAAATCCTATTATAGGTGAAAATCTGATAATATCCAATTGTTGTTGCTGTTCTTTTCTATGACCCTTAGTAACTTAGTACCTTCAAAAATAGTATTTGACATTTCTACAGTAAATAATTATTTGTTCTTACCCATGTACTCTAATAAAGGTCAAATCACTTACCCCAAGAGTGTTCATTTCCATTCGTTAAATTATTTTCAATTTAAAGTAAAATTCTAAATTTTTTACCAAAATACCGATTTTTTACCTATAAACTTCCTATTTTATTTAAGTTGTTTTTTTAACCTACATGCAATAGATGTATTTTTTTTTTTATTAGAACATATTATTATAAATACTTTGAACTCAAAAGTTTCTTTATAGCCTTGACTAATTTTTAAATTGAATTTATGTATTTTGCGTAATTTTTTTTTTTTTTTTGTCGAAACATTTATTAAATATTAAAATGGTTAAAAGTTGAATGATTTCTTTTTAATTCTTTGTAAAAAATACCTTTTTAATTATTTTAAAGGGAAAATTTTTGAATTTTTCAAATAAAAAAAAAAAAAACAAAAATCCTTTACAAAAAAAGTTTACAAAGTAATTCATTCATATTCAAAAGATTTTTTTTTTCTTTTTTGTTTCCTTATTTATAAAATAGTGACATTTTAAATAAAAATTTTTTTTTGTATATTTTTTACTTGTAATTTTGTACAAAAGATTAATTTGAAACGAAATACAAAAATTCTTTTTATAAATATTTTATTTATGTAGTTAAGGTATATAATATAATATATATGTTATATTATGATAATTGACATATTTTAGAACATAGTGACAAAATCTATTTTTCTTTGTAGTTAACCCGTTTTATATCATATTAAATATCTCAAAATTAGAATCTACAAAGAAAATATCAAATGATTTTAAATAAATACTTAGTGTTATAAGATGGTTCCCCTATACAAAATTCCAATTCATAAAATCCATAAACTCAAATTCCAAACACCACAAAATTCAAACCCCACAAAATTCAAGTACAGAACATGACAAATCACAATTTTCGGCTGTTTTTAATAGCCACATTTAATATTGAATTAATTAAATAAATAATATTAAATAATTTTTATTTTCCTTATATATTATAACAATATTTTAGATACTTTAAAATAGTAGAGGCTGCCAAACCCAAACCTCGCCTAAAACTATTATTAAAATCTGATTTTAACTATAAAATCAACTATAAAATCCCTCTTAATTATTTTTTTACATACATATTTTAACAAGAAGGCATCCATTACCAGTGTTTGAAGTATTGTGGTATTTGGATTTGTATTTTTTAAATTTCTGAAAATAAAAACTTTTTGGATTTTGTGGTTTTTGGATCTAGAGAATTGGGGTTTTGTAGGATTACTTTATAAAATAAATCCATCTACTTTTATCTTCTTCTTTTTAATCTCATTCAAATACTATATACGTCATTTGGTACAAAATTCAAATACAATTTGTAGTAATAAAACTAGAATTATACTTAGTTCATTCAACTTGACTTCATCAAACTTAGTTTTTTAGAGATTTTGTGCATGAAATTCAACTTCGCAAACGAAATATTTCAACAAGTAGAGCGCTTTGCCATCCAAGTTTTAATTTCTGTGAACAAACAAAATTCAATATTTTGCTATTCTTCGTTAATTATTTATAAAGTTTAAGAACCTGCAATTTTGACTAAAGATTAAAATATATCTATACAAATAAATTAAAAAAGTTTCATATTTTATTCTATTTTCGTGATCCTCCACCATATATAAAATTTGTTACTATAAGTATTAGTAATTATCTATTTTACAGTCTGAAAATATATCTGAAGATGTATCTGCGTTCCTTATTCATGAGATCTGCATCTTCAGATTTAGTGAGATTCTTATCGATACCTTAAAAAAAAAAGGTCTTTACTACAATATAAATTTAGTTTCTGTTTTAGCTAATGATATTTAATATATTATCTTTTCAAAAAAAAAAATTATGTACAATTTTTGAAAAGGCGTAGATACAGAATCGAAAATGGATCTATGTATATATGTATACTTAATAGCTATACTTTTCTTTAGGTCCCATGTCGGACCGATTCCAAACTTTTGACATGATTAAACACGTTTAGGAGGTTCTAACTAACGTAGTTATTGAACTCATTTTAGAAAATACAAAAAAAAAATAGCTATTTTTCTCGCCCTAAAAAAGTACCGTTATGTAGGCGATTTTGTAGTAATAGAAAAATAAATGGAGCTGAAAAAAATTAATTTTTGGTTTTTTTGATGTTTGTCCCAAAACTATAAGATATCTTTCAACCAAATAAATTTTTGTTTGGTTGAAATGTTTGGTTGAAATGCATGTTTGTATAAAAATATGAAATCGATCCGACGTGGGACCTAAATTAGCCTAGAAAATTTATTTTATTACCTACTATAACAAATTTTTTTTAACTTTTTTATTTGTTTTTTTCTGTCTACTTTATTTACACCTATCTAATTTATAAAATGTGAACCTTATAATTAGTTAACATTTAGATATTAAGTAAATCATTTGACAATTTGTTAAGTGACTTGTAGTCAGAAATCCATTGATATCTGCCTTTTTTTTCTGTATTTACTCTTTGAGCAAAGTGTTGATTGTTTTAGAATCTTGAAATGAGATCAAAATGAGTGAATCGTTTTAGCCTGTGGTGCTCATGGTTTCTCGTTTTAAGTTTTCTCACCAGTAAGTTTGGATGGTTGTCTAGTATACTAAAGTATTTTCTACTCCGCAGGCCTATCTCTTCTTTGACGGAACAAATTTGTAAATCATTTCTGATTGTTTCGTTGTGCACATACCACGGTGCGTTTGTTATTAATCTAAGTGTTTTAGCTTGGAAACGTTCGATTATCTCTATATTTGATACACTGGTTGTACCTCATAGTTCAATACCATATGTCCAAATTGGTTTCAGTATACATTTTGTAAATCAAAGCTTTATTTTGCAATGATAATAACAATATTTTACCCAGTGCATACTATTTAATTTAGTTCGAAGCTGTTTAATTTTATTAAAAATATGTGTATACGCTATGTTAGCTTTTGATCTTGATTTGATTTTGATGATCTAAGTGAAGTTCAAGGTATTTAGCTGAAATTGCCTGTGAAATGTCGATGCCGTTTAATTTATAAAAAACAATTTTATCCTTGTTGACCTCTTTATTGCATATGTTTATTATCCTATGGTTTAAATAAGTCTATAAAAATTTACGTTTCTTTTATAACACCTAATGAAACTATTTACTCTATATCACGTTAGCTGTTTTTTTTTTTTTTGTAATTTTCCCCCTTCTGAAAGTCATTAGAGTTAAGCTAACAACAGTAATAAAAATTTTCTTTTATTTTATTTTTGATATTTTGATGAAATCATGATAAATAAATGATTACTAATTACATTTTGAGTTAATTGAAAACATTTTTTTGTTTTTGTTCTATATGTATATTTTTTTATTATAATGTATAATATATATATTCATATAACATTACATTATATTTATACAAAGTTGAACAAAATGATGATCTGCATATTAATTAAAAATAAAAGTATGTATAATTTAAATGGAAAGTATTTTGTATTATTTCATTTTCACTTTTCTTTTTTCTTTTATTTGTCACTTCCTTTCTTTTTCTGCATACATTCAGATTTATTATAATATCAAATTTTTCAATATTCTTTTTATTTATATTATAGTATAGTTTAGTTCATGATAAAAATGATACCATCAATGAATGATAAAATAAAAAAAAAAAATTAAATTTTATTTTTGATAATGTATTAAATTCTATTGTATGAAAAGAGGAAGTATTTAAAAGAATCATCATCAATAAAAAGAAAATACATAGTTTTAAATTAAGAATTAAGTTTTTTTTTTTTTGTCTTTTATCCTTAAAGTTTTATACAACGTAAAATGAATTAAATATTTCAGAGTTACCATTATTGTAACAAAATGTAAAGACAAAATTTATGAATTACAATTAAAGTAATATAAATTTTGATTGACATTGTAACATTTTTTTGAAGATCTACCAAATACAAAACTTCCTGTATGATTTATAGGTATTTGAGAACTATAGATAATAATACAAGTACTTTATTCCCTACTTTATTTAGCCAATATACTGCGTTAGCAGTTAGAGTATCGATTCAAATATTTTGTTTAAAGATTGAAATGGGGTTTAGTTGATAAGAATTTAACACTGTCCAGGAGGTATCTTTAGAGTCTTTGGAAGATTCTCATCTTCTTTAAGGAAAAATCTTGGAAGATTTCCATCTCATCTTATAGAAAAAAAAAAACCTAAAATTCTAAAAGTGTTTCAAATACTATACGGTAATGACATTTTATTGCTTCGGTTCAAAATTAAAAACGCAGTTTCTATCATTATTTTAACATATTTTAGACAAACAAATAGACAATAAAAAACTTTAGGAAGGTTTTCCTATTTTAAGTTACTTATTATCAATATTACTAGCCTAAAACATTTTCTGTTTAATATAAGTACAAGTATGCTGTATGAAAACGTTTTAATATATTTAAGGATTACTTTTTTTTTTACAAGTTTATTTTGTTTGAGGAAACTTTTATTTTATTTACAATCGCTTCATATTTGTACCTATTTTTTTTTTTATTTATTTTCTGCTAATCAAAAGAAAAAATTAAAAGGAGTCTATAAATTTTATATTGGGCTTTAATTTTATCCACATAAAGTTAAAAATTTACATATAAATTGATAAAAATAAAAGAAAAGTTAATTTGTAACATAAAAAAAAGAAACTAAAGGTAAAATCTGGTAACACTAAAATGTATTTCCTTTATGAAAATTTAATGAAATTTTATTTATATATGTATAGTAGTAATTTTATTTATATATGTATATATGTGTATAGTAGATAATGTAAACATGAATGTATACAACAATTTACGAATTGATATGATCTGATTTTCGTTAAATTGGTTTTTTTTTCTATATACATTTATATTAATTTCATACTTTTTTTATATTTTTGTTTTTTTGTTGAACGTTCATTTTTTTATTTATAACTATCTTATTTCATTTTAGTTTTGTTAACCATAAAATAAAATGTGATGAGTAACTTCCTTTCAATATTATATATTAATTTTATTCTTATAAATTTTATATCTTTCTTTTTCATTCTTTTTTTTTTTTTTTTTTATTTTTTTTTTAATTACAATAACCTCATTCTAATAATTTTCGAAATAATGAAACTATATTATTAAAGTTGAAAAGTAAATTAGAAAATCTAAATAAATAGACTTTTAAACAAAATAATTCAAGTCATGTCCTTTAATATAAATAAAAATATTTAATTTATATTATGACCTTATCAAGTATTATTACTCGTATGTTTATTTAAGAAAATCTGATAATATTAATATTCTTATTATTATATTATTTATATTTAATAAATTATTATTATTATGATGAAATGTTATCTAATTAATAAATAATAATAACATAATCAATCAGTAGTTAAAATAATTAAATTTAACAAATTATTATAGTATTAATTTTAATAATAATAAAATAGAATGAAATTTAACAATTTATTTAACAACTCTTTCAGTTTTTATTTTTGAAATTTAAAAGCAAAATAAAAAAATATTTGATTTTTATAATTTTAAAGCTATACTTTTAGGAAAGTTCAATACTATAAGATGTTCCATTTAAGATTTTTGTAGGAATGTGACACAATTCGACTGGTGCATACTGGTGCTTACACGATTTGACTGGTGAGCTTGAATCTTGCTAAATAACATTCGATATATTTACTTAATTTTCTGTTAAATTTTGGAATAGGCGCGCAAACCAGAAGTTATGGTTTCATATATAATAAAAAAAAAAATATAAATAATTTTTTTCTTTTTTTACTTTATTACATGCACATTTAAGACAAGGACATTGGACAACCTTTCTTTTTCAAACGCGGCTGTAAATGTCGGACGGGGGATGATTCCAATACACACTCCTTTGGTGTTTACAACGTATTTCATTTGTTCTTACCCAATAGGCCACCGAGCCTCCTGCAAATTATTATAATACCTTTTAACCTACAGGATACCTTAACATACAGGTAAAAAACCAGATACCTTTTAACATACAGGTAAAAAAAATTATTAATATATAATTTAAAAATGTATGTTGGTCATTCCAGATTAAAAATAAATATGAAATAAAACAACAAAATTGTGTAAAGTAGCAAATGGGTTGGATTTAGAATCCAGAAGTAACCTGTTTTATTTTTTCTTTTGTTTATCTAATCAAAAACTTTAAAAATAAGAACAAATACTGTTTTTAGTATACTAATTTTTTTAATAGAATTCATTGTATGTAGTATATATATATTATTACATAATTTATTATTATTTATTATATAAGTTTTTAATCACATTTTTTAAAAAACATCTCTTTCGATTACAAAAAAGATTAATAGCATGATTTTTTTTATGATTACTGACAAGTACACTATTATTGTACTGTGTCCAAAATATTGAACAAAGTTTCTCAAAGGGTTAGCCATTGAAAAAAATATAAAATATTTATTTATTATATTTATTTATTAATATTTCAAATCAAATACGATATTGAAATATTACAAAATGATCGGCTACTGAAGCCATTATAGTTCGAATAATATTACTATTTTATACTGTAATATTATTTATTTTATTTATATATATATAATAAATTTAGAGTACTACTATATTTGGTAGCAAGGAAGGATTTGTTAAAAAAAAACTACTTTTTAAGTCTTGAAGCCACGTTCATTCGGTTATTAAACCACGTGCTTAACCACTAGGCTATCCACCAATAAAATAAAAAGTAATTTAGTAATTTATGTTCTCGTATAGTTGAAATATGTACTTTTTTTTAATGTAAAGCAAAAAATTTTTATTAATAAATTTAAAAATAATATTGTTATAATTATTTTTCAAATTTTTATCGTTTAGCCTAAAAATATGCAATATGTAGAAAACTCAATACAGCAGTTTCCTTTTTTTTCGTTATTGACAAGAGGAATATTATCTGGTGCTTTTATTATGAATTCTTTCCAGTATTTTTTAATATCTGGACTTGTTTTGGTTACAGTAGTTAAATGCCTCGGCGTTCAATTGCATCGCAATCCTAATTATATCGATCATATTAAATATAGCATTTCAAAAGGTAACAAATCGTTCATGGTGGCGAAAAAACTTTTTTACAACAAAAATATTTGTAGAAGAGTCAAATTAATATGTTACCAAACACTAATAAGACCAACTCTTGTATATAGTGCACCAATATGGTACAACATTAGTGCAAGTTTAATGGAAACATTACGGAAATTTGAAAGAAAGTGCTTAACAGTTTGTACCAATATAAATCGTAAGACCGAATCCGACTACAAATATTATTTTTCAAATAAATATTTGTATAAGGAAGCACATATTATACGTATCGATAATTTTATAATAAAATTAATCAGAAATCATTATGATACAGCACAAAACACTCCAGAGAATGGTTTAATATCGCATATATTTTACCACAATGAAAAGACCTTGCTCACGGGTTTCATAGCCCCTGAGCATTTCATCTTTTTGGATAAAAATCGTTATATCCAAAGCCAAAATCATGTCCTCCTATTATACCGCTATAATAGACGGGCTACGTGTAAAGCTATTGAATATAACCCGGGCAATATAAATAGAGAAAATTTAAAATACTATATGTCCATTCCGGTCAAAGATAAATTAATTAATAGAAAATTTTGGTGGTTGGAAAATGGTTATGAATTAGATTAGAGTATTAATAATACAGATTATTTTATCTAGGTTAAGTAGGTTAGGTATAGGTTAAGTTTTATTTTATAAAAATTATTTTAAATAATATCAGTTTTTTGTTTGCCTGGTTTTTCCAATAATCACTTTAGTATATAGTTCTAAACACTCACTTTTTTAGCTTTAACTTTTATATCATATAGCATAAAATTAGCATATAAAAATTAAAATTGTAATTTAAATGTTAAATATCTTTATAAGTTAAAACCGTTTTTGTAAATTTTTTTTAAGGTTAAGTAGTTTAAGATTGTACAACGGGTAAAAATAAAAATTTAATTAAAAAAAAAAAAAATCTTTGCGCACTCCCAATATTTTAACTAATGTGGTTTTATAGAGGTACGATTATTGCTAAATTTGTTTTCGCAATTCAAACTTATCTGTTAAATAATTCGACTGTTGAATTAAATCCGTAAATTAAATACACATATATTTTTTTTTATTTCATTAAAAATTTTTAATTTAAATTTCCTTAATCATTTTTCATCTACCTATTTAAGGAAATTTTTCCTTTACCCTAACAGTTAAATAAATTAAAAATTATAAAAACTTATAATTTATTTTATTTTTTATAACCGTATGAACTATGTTCAATGGTATAAGAAATTTGCCATTACGTTTGTGACACCTTAAAGTAGTCGAGCTAGATATAGTGTCAAAGATATGGATCGGATCAGAATCGAATTCTGAGTTGATTAAATTATGTAGTCCCTTTCGACGGTCCACACGATACCTCAAAAATTAATTTAATCCAACATTTTTGACCATTTTGAACACAGCGTTCAAGTAGGTGCCATATAACTTCTTTCTTTATATGGAAATAACTCAGTATCTATTGAAGCTAGGTGTCTGAAATTTTGCAAAACAACGTCGAGTTACAGGCCAACAATATCTGTAAAATTTGGTTGTACTGGTGCAACAGGTTCGGGGAACTGTCATACAACTTCTTTTTTTAAATGAAAATAATTCAGAGTCTATATAAGCCAGCTGTATCAGAAATTTCGTGAAAAGATGTCGGGTTGTATACTAATAACTTCTCTAAAATTTTGTGCTAGAGAGCAGATTCAAGTAGATCGCACATCAGTTAATGAAGCTAGACATATCTGAAATCTTGCAAAAGTCAATTAAATTTTAGGACAGTAACTTCTGTAAAATTTGGTTGTGCTGGTGCAACTGGATCGATTAGCTGTCACACAACTCCAAAAAACCAGTATATATTACTTTCACACGGGTATCCCAGAGTTGACACATACTACTCTATTGCACTCTTTCTCACTTTTAACAAATTTTCAAAGATTTTTTGAAAAAATGTGCCTATTAGTTTCACTCTGACCGTCCGTCCGTTTGTCCGTTCGTCTGTTTACAAAACTTCTACACCGTTAAAGATATTGAGAAAAAATATTTTGACCATGGATAGGTCTCATAAAAAAATTAATGTTGTAAACTTGTTCATGTAGTCCCCTCCATTACGGAGCTACAGCCCCTCTTAGTTATGTAGGGTTCTGGACTTACAGACCTTCAAAATTGCAAAAAGTCCTATTTTCACATATTTTGTTATTATATAAAATTTTAAAATTTTGGTGCATGTTACAATTCTAAACAGTTTGTATTATCTTTTGCAATTATGCGCTTTTAAAAACCGTTGGTTTACAGTCTGCCTTGTTTTTTAATATTTTGAAAACATTAAAAGGTTTATTAAAAACATATATTTATCTTTGTGGTTCAGTTCCGTTAAATGAATAAAAAATAATTAAATAAATATTATACCAAAAATATTTATATAAGGTCACAAGCATATATCGAATATCTATAGTATTTGATTGTAGAATTTATTATATATACTTATATTGATAGAGATTTCTCTAAATTATACATTAATTTTTATTCAGCTGAAAAACTAAATACCTAAATAATGATTTGCTTTATAAATAATGATTTGAAATTAATATTATTTTCAAAATTTACAAAAGAAAATGATTTTTAAAAGAAAAATTTGTTTTTTTTTTTTATAAAATTGAAAATTAATAATAAAACTTTTGTGTTTTCTTCTTGATACCTCAAAAATTAATATTATTTTTTGTGGTTTATTATTTGAAATGTATTTAAAATAAATAAAAACAAGGAAGAGTGCAGTAGACTAGACTATGTCAACACTGGGATACCCGTATGAACGTAATATACTCTGTTTCTATATAGCTTGATCATCTTTTAAACAATTTCAGATGTTCTAGTACCGACGTTATAACTACCGAGACATATTTATGTAAATTATGGAGTTGTATGACAGCTACCAAAATGTATTGAATCAGCACAGCATTTTGCAGAAGTTGTTGCCATAAAATTTAATCTTCATTCGCAAGATTGCAGCCGCCTAGCTTCATTAAGCTCCAAGAGATGCAAGAAGCCTGAACCGGTTGATCTTGATCAACAAAATTTTACAAAAATTCTTGTTATGTAACTCGACACCTCTTTACAAAATTTCAGATACCTATTGAAGCTAGGCATAAGAATACAATGAGTTATATGAATTTAAATAGCAAAACTAACAATTTTGCAAAAGTGACTTAAAAAAATTTTTTTCAAATGGATCAAGGATTTTTTTCAAGGCTCGTAAAAGTGACAAGAATGAATAAAATTGAAGTATTTAAAACGTGGGAAAATGGGTGCATGTTAAAAATAAAATGGACAGACAGAATCACAAATTCGGATTTTCTAAACAGATTGAGAAAGCAAAGGAAATAACTTTTAACAATCTAAAAATGCCTAATTTTACGTTTAATTATACAAGGGAGAATTGAAGGTAAAAAAGATTTATGAAGAAAACAAATATCCTGGTTGTATAATTAGAAATTGGACAAATATAAGAACGATGGGAAATTTAGTCCAAAAGGCATTCAAACCGAGAAAGTACTTTATAACAATGGCAACATTCATTAAATCAAAAAATATTTTAACGTACGTGCTTACACCTAGTAGTGGATATGCAGCGAAAGAAGAAGAAGAACAAAATATTTTTGTTTTGCGATATAATAAAAAATATGAATTAAAATATAGAAATATAGATGAATTCATATTCATATGAATGGATAATGAATTAATTAATATGAATGGATGAGGAAAACTCACAATCATGCTTAAATATGATTTTCCTTCTCATAATTATACACCTCTTGGAACTTTATGAAACTAATCGTCTGAAATCTTACAAATTATGATCAAGTTTTAGGACAATAACTTCTGTAAAATTTGATTGTCATACAACTTCACAATTTACATAAATATATATCGGTAGTTAACGTCGGTACTAAAACATCTGAAACTTATTAAAATATGATCAAATTTTATATTTACAGAATATATTACGTTCATACGGGTATCCCAGAGTTGACACAATCTACTCTACTGCACTCTTCCTCGTTTTTTATTAAGCTTATTTTCTAAATAATGCACCACTTTCAAGTAAAATTTTTTGAAATATATTTTTCTATACTGAACATTAAACAAAGTGCATTAAATTTACATTTGAAAATCATTTTATAAAATCTCCATAAAATCTTAAATTAAGACTGTAAATAAATTTTAATTAAAGGCAAGAATCCATGTAGGTAGTATGTATTTAAACGAGGAAGAGTGCAGTAGAGTAGACTGTGTCAACTGTGGGATACCCGTATGAACGTAATATATCCTATTATAAAACTTGATCATCTTTTAAAAACATTCAGATGTTTTAGTACCGAACTACAGAGATATATTTATGTAAATTGTGGAGTTGTATGACAGCTACCCGAATCTATTGCGCCTAGCTTCATTAAGTTCCAAGAAATGCAAGAACCCTAAACCGGCTGCAATAGATCAATCAAATTTTACAAAAGTTTTTGGCATGCAACTCGACACTTTTTCACTAAATTTCAGATAGCTAGATTCAATAGACACTGAGTTATTCTCATTTAAAAAGAGAAGTTGTATGGCAACTACTCGAACCCGGCGGCCGAAAATGCTGGAGTTAAATAGCAAAACTAACAATTTTGCAAAAGTGACGTAAAAAAAATATCAGCCTCTTAGCTCCTTTATTTTTTGAGTTATCGTGCGGACGGACACTGAGTTATTTTCATTTAAAAAGAGAAGTTGTATGGCAGCTACCCGAACCCGTCGCACCAACACAACCAAATTTTGCAGAAGTTGTTGCCATAAAACTTGATCATCATTCGCAAAATTGCAGATACCTAGATTGAACAGACACTGGGTTATTTCCATTTAAAGAAAGACTTTGTATGGCAGCTTCTCGAACCCGGGGGCCGAAAATGCTGGAGGTAAATAGCAAAACTAACAATTTTGCAAAAGTGACGTATATAAAATGTCAGCCTTCTAGCTCCTTTATTTTTTGAGTTATCGTGCGGACGGACACTGAGTTATTTTCATTTAAAAACAGAAGTTGTATGGCAGCTACCCGAACCCGTCGCACCAACACAACCAAATTTTGCAGAAGTTGTTGCCATAAAACTTGATCATCATTCGCAAAATTGCAGATACCTAGATTGGATATACACTGGGTTATTTCGATTTAAAGAAAGAAGTTGTATGGCAGCTACTAGAACCCGGCGGCCGAAAATGCTGGAGTTAAATAGCAAAACTAACAATTTTGCAAAAGTGACGTATACAAAATGTCAGCCTTCTAGCTCCTTTATTTTTTGAGTTATCGTGCGGACGGACACTGAGTTAATTTCATTTAAAAAGAGAAGTTGTATGGCACCTAGCCGAACCCGTCGCACCAACACAACCAAATTTTGCAGAAGTTGTTGCCATAAAACTTGATCATCATTCGCAAAATTGCAGATACCTAGATTGAACAGACACTGGGTTATTTCCATTTAAAGAAAGACGTTGTATGGCAGCTACTCGAACCCGGGGGCCGAAAATGCTGGAGTTAAATAGCAAAACTAACAATTTTACAAAGGTAACGTAAAAAAATTTTCAGCCTCCTAGCTCCTCTATTTTTTGAGTTATCGTGCGGACGGACACTGAGTTCTTTTCATTTAAAAAGATATTTTGTATGGCAGCTACCCGAACCCGTCGCACCACCACAACCAAATTTTGCAGAAGTTGTTGCCATAAAACTTGATCATCATTCGCAAAATTTCAGATACCTAGATTGAACAGACACTGGGTTATTTCCATTTAAAGAAAGACGTTGTATGGCAGCTACTCGAACCCGGGGGCCGAAAATGCTGGAGTTAAATAGCAAAACTAACAATTTTGCAAAAGTGACGTAAAAAAAATATCAGCCTCTTAGCTCCTTTATTTTTTGAGTTATCGTGCGGACGGACACTGAGTTATTTTCATTTAAAAAGAGAAGTTGTATGGCAGCTACCCGAACCCGTCGCACCAACACAACCAAATTTTGCAGAAGTTGTTGCCATAAAACTTGATCATCATTCGCAAAATTGCAGATACCTAGATTGAACAGACACTGGGTTATTTCCATTTAAAGAAAGACTTTGTATGGCAGCTACTCGAACCCGGGGGCCGAAAATGCTGGAGGTAAATAGGAAAACTAACAATTTTACAAAGGTAACGTAAAAAAATTTTCAGCCTCCTAGCTCCTCTATTTTTTGAGTTATCGTGCGGACGGACACTGAGTTCTTTTCATTTAAAAAGATATTTTGTATGGCAGCTACCCGAACCCGTCGTACCACCACAACCAAATTTTGTAGAAGTTGTTGCCATAAAACTTAATCATCATTCGAAAAATTTCAAATACCTAGATTGAACAGACACTGGGTTATTTCTATTTCAAGAAAGACGTTGTATGGCAGCTACCCGAACCCGGGGACAGAAAATGCTGGAGTTAAATAGCAAAACTAACAATTTTACAAAAGTGACGTAAAAAAATTTTCAGCTTCCTAGCTCCTCTATTTTTTGAGTTATCGTGCGGACGGACACTGAGTTCTTTTCATTTAAAAAGATATTTTGTATGGCAGCTACCCGAACCCGTCGTACCACCACAACCAAATTTTGTAGAAGTTGTTGCCATAAAACTTGATCATCATTTGCAAGATTTCAGACGCCTAGCTTCATTAGGTTCCAAGAGGTGCAAGAAGCCTGAACCGGCTGCTCTAGGCCAACCAAATTTTACAAAAGTTGTTGGCATATAACTCGACACCTCTTTACTAAATTTCAGATTCCTAGCTTCAATGAACACTGAGTTATTCTCATTTAACCGGATAAGTTGTATGGCAGCTACCCGAACCCGTCGCACCACCACAACCAAATTTTGCAAAAGTTGTTGCCATAAAACTTGATCAACATTTGCAAGATTTCAGACGCCTAGCTTTATTAACTTCCAAGAAGTGCAAGAAGCCTGAACCGGATGCTCTAGACCAACCAAATTTTACAGAAGTTGTTGGCATGTAACTCGACACCTCTTTACTAAATTTCAGATTCCTAGCTTAAATAAACACTGAGTTATTCTCATTTAAACGGAGAAGTTGTATGGCAGCTACGCGAACCCGTCGCACCAACACAACCAAATTTTACAGAAGTTGTTGCCATAAAACTTGATCATCATTTGCAAAATTTCAAAACCCTAGCTTGAATAGATACTGAGTTATTTCTATATAAAGAAAGAAGTTGTATGGCAGCTACTCGAACCCGCCGACCGAAAATGTTGGATTTAAATAGCAAAACTAACAATTTTGCAAAAGTGACGTAAAAAAAATTTCAGCTTCCTAGCTCCTTTATTTTTTGAGTTATCGTGCGGACGGACGGACGGACGGACGGACGTACATGGCTTAATCGACTCAGAATTCGATTCTGAGCCGATCCATACCTTTGACACTATATCTAGCTCGGCTCCTTTAAGGTGTCACAAACGTAATGGCAAATTTATTATACCCTTGAACATAGTTCATACGGGTATAAAAATAAATTTCAGATTTCCAATTTAAAACCTAAATCGTATATAAATAATGGACGGAAAACATTGAAATGTAAAGAAAAATCATTGAATTTAATGATGCGTCAAAATCAATAATTTTAGTAAAGATTGTTATGTAGGTACTATTGCTTTTATTAAGGCAAAAAATCATTAATTTTAATTGTTCTCTTTTCTCATACATTTTATTAGAACTTCTTCTAAGCTCCGCCACCTTTATTCTGTTTGTTCATTCCAAAAAAAATTTGTATTTTCAGTAATAATTCTTTTGACTTGTAACAACTTTTTAGTAAATTTCCAAAAAAAGTTTCAAAAAATGTGGCTATTAATTTCACTCTATCCGTCCGTCCGTCAGTCTGCTTTCAAAACTTCTACACAGTTAAAGATAGAGCAATGAAATTATGATCATAGGTAGATCTCATATTAATAGTCTTATAGAACAACTTTTTCATGTAGCCCTCATGCATTATAGAGCTCCAGTCCCTCAAACTTTGAAAAATCTCTAAATATGTATATATTAAATTCTTCTTAACATTTTTTTAATTGAAAAACGTCATTTGGCAGGAATTTTCTTTACCTTTATAAGTCAATATCAAAATTATACAATTTTTTAAAATTTAGTATTTAAATTTACCGATATGTTACCAAATTTGCCATGATTTTTAATCTAATATAACTTCGTTACGTTTTAAGACAGGGACTTAAAATAAAAAAAGATCTTTTAAAATTAGTGTAAGTTGTCTCAGGAAATTTTTCTTGTACCACTGCTTATTTATAAGCTATTGGGGTCAAAATTTGAAATTTTGCTATTTTTAAACACCTGTAACTTAGGCACCTGTAAAAATTTTTTCAAAATGAAAGCCAGAAAATTTTTTTACACAGCCTTTCCTTTTCAGGCGTGGCTGTAAATGTCGTAAGGGGGAATAATTTTTATGACGTGTATGGGATTTGACTCCCCCGATGTTTACAGCGTATTTTATACGCTCTTACCCACTAGGCTACCTAGGCTCCTCCAAAAATTAAAGCTTCAACTTTGTAATCTTACATGTGTTAATGGCTTTTCTTAATTAAGTAGAATTCTTTTAAAATTAATAAAAGTGTCCTTTTTGTTTTTCACATTTTTTTTTATTGTATGAAATCCTAAGAAAATTGTCAAATTTTTGGTGTACGTCACAATTCTGTACAATTTATATTATCGTTTGAAAATGTGCGCCTTTAAAAACTGTTGATTTGTATTATGCCTTACTTTTTTTTCACATTTCCCTCCAGATATTCTGAAAATTTTTTGCTTATTTATTTATAAATTTATAACGAAAAAATCATTTAAATATGTTTAGATTTCAAATTAAAATCTTCTCTTCTTAAAATAATAATTATTTTTATAATAATATAAATACATTTCTGGTAAAAGAGAAAATCAATATTATATTTTTCAAAATAACAAATGATTCATTAAAATGATTTTGTAATTTTTAATAAATAAAATTCTCATGTGATTTTAAATTTTTTGATTTCAATAAAAATATTAAATAAATAAATTTGTTATAGTAATATAATTATTATTAAAAATATTTAATTATAATTTTCATTCAAGAATTCGAAGAATATTGTGCATTAATTATATTTTGTTATAAAATTATGATAAATACAAATATTAAAAATTCTAAAATTGAAAATTATAAATCAGAAACAAAATATAAATTAAAAATTAATTTTTCAAAAGAAGAGAAAATATTATTTAGAAAAGAAAATGAAATTGAAATGAATTTAATTAATCGAAATGAAAATTAAATTGGAATCAATATAATTATTAATATTAAAAAATAAGGTACAATGTAAACCAACGGTTTTTAAAAATGCAAATTTCCAAAAGGCAATACAAACTGTTTAGAATTGTGAATTGTGACTGTACACAAAATTTGAAAATTTCATGTAATAAAAAAAAACGTGAAAATAGGACTTTTCTGGAATTTTGAGGAGCTGTAAGTCCGGAACCCTACATAACTAAGGAAAACCTTGAACACACGTAAAAATAGCTGGAGCTTTAATTTTTATGTCTTGCCGTGTTCAGTTACTTAAGTTACAGATCCCTAAAAATAACAACTTTTAAATGTTTGAACCCTAATAGCTCTTAAACAGAGGCTGGTACAAAAAAATTTCTAAGGAAACTTATACTAATTCTAAAACTTCTTTCTTGTCTCAAAAATTCAGGTTCCTATCTCAAAGCGTGCCGGAGTTATGGTAGCATGGAAAATTTATTTTTCACATAACCTTAAATAAATTTAAATACTAAATTTTAGAAATATATATAATTTTGATATTCCTGAATATTCCTTAAAATTCCTGTCGATGGCGTTTTCTAATTGAAAAAAGGTTAAGCGGGACATGAATAATATGAAAAATATATTAAAAATAGGGCTTTTCAAAGTTTGAGGGGCTGTAGTTCCTTGATGGATGCGGCTACAGGAAAAAGTTGTTCCACAAAATTAATTTTTTTTATGAGACCTACCCATGGTTAAATATTTTTTTCTCTATATTTAACCGTGTCAAAGTTTTGTAAACATTCGGACAGACGGACCGACGGATATAGTGAAACTAATACCCACACTTTTTCAAATTTTTTTTGGAAATGTGCTAAAAACGAAAAAGAATAGAGTTGTACTTGTCAACTCTCAAATATTCGTACAAACTCTTAACTCTTCCACTTATAATATTATTTTTTAAACTTTTCATTATTATTTTAAAAAATAAATAAATAAAAAAGTTTGCATGGTCTTGGTTTTGGACCTCAAGTTTTGGTTCATTAATTTCAGATTTGTCTTATTTTAATCTTATTACAAGTTTTAAAGATGTATGTATAATCTAGATTTAGAAGTTTATAGGGCTTCTTAAAGGCATGATCTGATGTCAACAAATAAAAAAACAATAAGGAGCTTATACTGAATTTTATGTTTTCATAAACTATAGATATGGTTTATATGGGTATAAAAAATAAAACCCAAATTAATACAAATTCAAGTTTTATTAAAATTTTATTTATGTAATTTAATTTTTATAAAAATGTATTTCGTACATTAAATATTATATTATAGTTTACCATTAATCAAAAATTAAAATAAATACGTAATATGTACAGTTATAAAATATTTATAACAACAAAATAGACTCTCCAACGTAAACTTGTAGGTTCGATTTGTATCTAACGTTTTCGAATTTATTTTTATAAATACATATACAAAAAACATAATATACACAAATATTAATTATACTATACTATTATTATATACGTATACATATCATAGAAAAAAGTTCTTCACGCAACCATAACATTGTTTATTTATTTTTAGCACATTTCCAAAAAAATTTTGAAAAAATGTGCTTATTAATTTCACTCTGTCCGTCCGTCTGTCCGTCCGTCTGTTTACAAAACTTCTACACCGTTAAAGATAGAGAAAAAAAATTTTAACCATGGGTAGGTTTCATAAAAAAAATAATTTTGTGGAACAACTTTTTCATGTAACCCCCCCCTCCATTTCGGAGCTACAGCCCTTCAAACTTTGAAAAGGCCCTATATTTAAATGCGTATATCTTATGTTCTGCTTAAGATTTTTTCAATCTGAAAACGTCATTCGACAAGTATTTTTTTTAACTTTGTAAATTAATATCAAGATTTTAAAATTTTTTTAAATTTAGTATTTAAATTTACCGTTATGTGAAAACCAAATTTTGCATGATTTTTCTACTTTCATAACTTCGGCACGCTTTTAGATAGAGGCTTGAAATTTTGAGGCAAGAAAGAAGTTTTAGAATTAGTATAAGTTTGCTCAGAAATTTTTTTTCGACCAGCTCCTGTTTATGAGCTATTAGGGCTATTTTTAAACACCTGTAACTTAGGAACCTGTACACATTTTACTTCGGAAAGAAATAAAAATTAAAGCTACAGTAATATATTTTAACGTGTGTTAAAGATTTATTTTAGTTGTAAAGGGTTCCAAAGTTGCAAGTTTTCAAAATTGCGAAAAAGCCCCATTTTCAGATGTATATATCTCGAACTTTGCGTAATAGTTTTGCAATCTAAAACCGTCAGAAGATCGAAAATTTTATTATCTATATAAAACAATATCAAAATTATGTAATATTTTCTAATTTACTATTTAAATTTACCGTTATATGAAAACCACATTTTGCATGAAATTTCTTTTTTCATCACTCCGGCATGCCTTTAGATAGGAACCTGAAATTTTGAAACAAGAAAGAACTTTTAGAATTAGTATAAGTTTCCTCCGAAAATTTTTTGGTAACACCCCCTCTTTACGAATTATTACGCCTCAAAAATTGAAAATTTGATATTTTTGGACACCTGTAACTTAGGCACCTGTAAAAATTTTTCTTCGGCAAGACATGAAAATTAAAGGTTCAATAATATATTTTTACGTGTGTTAACGGTTTTTCATAGTTACATAGTGTTTCGGACTTACAGCCCCTCAAAATAGCAGAAAAGTCTTATTTTCACATTTTTTTCTTTTTACATGAAATTTTAAAATTTTTGTGTAAGTCACACTTCTAAACAGTTTGTATTGAGTTTTGGAAATGTGCGCTTTTAAAAACCGTTGGTTTACATTCTACCTTGTTTTTTTTTTGTGTTACACACAGCGCTCAATATTATATTTATAAATACTTTATAAATATGTACCTACCTATAAATATAAAAAAAAAACAAAAAATTCAAATAATTCCGCTTTATAGTGAAATTTTGGAGATGGAAATGTTAGTTGTTCAAAAGCAACCTGAAGTTTTGTTCCGAACTCAACCAAAACAAAAGGAAACCTACAAATTAATGTCAAAATATTTTGTGTTAATTTCGTAACTTTAGAGTTTTTCTTAGCTTTTGATAGTTATCGTGCTGACGGTCCTTTATACAGTTTTGTTCTAGGTTTAACTAAATAGAGTAGAAAATGAGGGAGGAAAATAAGATAATAAGACAGAATTGGTTGCTAAATTAGAAACGAACCTAAAAAGGGTTCTTTTTGAATAGTTGCAAATTGTAGGATGGAACATAATCGACGGGGGGAAATAAATTAGATGGAAGCATATTCCACATTTTAGCACTTCTTACAACAAATGAATTCCCATAATCAGTTTTAATTCACCTAGGGATTTCCACAGTATAGAAATGATCACTTGCAGCCTCTCTTGTGTTACGTTGGAATTGTTTAAGAAGTGGTATTATTGTTTTTAATTCAATAGAATAAGTGTCGTTCCTTACAAGGTATCTATAAAAAAGAGCTGAATCTCCAATATTTCGGCGAATATTAAGAGAAGGAAGACTTAATCAATATAACTTAATCAAGGTAACTTAATCAAGGTAACTTATTCAACGTAACTTAATCAAGTTTGTGGGAACCCCAAGTGTGAAAGTTTGTCTAAAACTAAATTTTCGATTCTTATCCGATCCATACATTTGAGTCTATATCTATCATTTTTCTTTCGATGTGTTATAAATGGAGCAGCAATTTTAATATATGATGACTATTATAATAATTTTAATAAATAACAAGAACTTATGAATAACTTATAAAATTAATAGTTTTTTAATATTGAATTAAAACTTAAAGAACATACCATTAAACATAAACATTTTTTATATTTTTTTTTTCTTTTTGAATACTTCTACGAATCTGTTGAGAGAATTCTTTAAGTATAGAAATTTTTATCAATACAATTTAAAAAAAAATATTTTTTCTTAAGGTTATAATTTTTGAAAATCATTCATTTTTTTTTTAAAGTTAATTTAAATTGAATAAGAGTTAATTAAATAGAAAATTTTCAAGTTGATATACTCTAAAATAAATTAATAGTAATTAGTAATTACTAATTAGTATTATATTTAGTCGGAAATATAAATAAAAATTTCAAATCTATTTCAAAAAAAAAAAAAACAATACCAAAAACCAAAAAAAATTTACTTATTTAGAACAATAAAGTCTTTTATATACTATAATATATAGTCAACCAATTGGAAGTATGACATTTTCATTGAAATGTAAACCCCCAAAAATTTAATAATAAAAAATCTTTTGTATAACAAAAAAACAATCAAAATTATTTGACTGTACATTTGAATTTTCAATTAAAATCTCATTTTCTCATTTAAGATATAAAATCGAATTTTTAATGAAATATAATTTTCAAAGAAATTACATATACGAGTATAAATCATTTTGATATTTTAAATCAAATTTTCAATTTGTAAATTTTTTGAAATACATATGTAAGTATTACTTTACAACAATATAAAAGAAAATATAAAGTGATTTTTAAATGAATTTCAATTAAATTAAAGACAAGAAATTGATCCGCTTGATAAAATATTTTCAATAAAGAAAATTTTACAATTGAAAATGAAGAAAAAAAAAAAAAAATTTCAACCTACTCGTACGTATACAGTATATTTTGAACTTAATCACACCAAAAATGTGTAAAAGTTACTAAAAGTATTTTATTGTTACATTATGAAATTTTTAATTGGAATTCAATTTGTAATTTAAAATATTTTGGATAATATCTGAAAAATATAAAACAAAATTAATTAGTACTAGTAGATAATAAATCAATATCTATGGTTAAAGTATATACTATACTCGTATATATACCAGAAAAAAAGTTTTGACGAAATTATTAAAATAAAACTGTTAAAGTTAAAGAATAATGATTCAGACGGGTACGGTACACTTGGCAACTGGACATTTGATCAATGGAAATTTCGCAAAAGAGACACTTAACAAAAAGACATTTAGGAAAATGGACAGTTAGCAAAAGGATTTTTAGCAATTGGACACTTAACATTTGGACATTTGGTAACTTTTATTTATGTAGGCGTCTACACATATAAAAGTTGCCAAATGTTCAAATGTTAAAGGAATTAAAAATAATATCAATTTTTTCTTCATTTTTTTTTTTGTTTTTTGATTATTTTCACACATTTATTTTAAACTTTAAAACAGAAAATATTTTAAATAAATAATAAATAAATTTTTAAATAAACTAAATAAGTCTTTGATAGATATATAACATGTAACATATATACATATATAAATACTTTGGAAAAAGGAAATACCCTAATTTTGAATCCAACTGTAAAATCCAAAGTAATTCATAAAATCAAAAATCAAAAAGTTTTATAAGTAGATTATGTGCAATGCAACCCATATCTAATATAACTTAAGAGTTCGTTATAGTTGAAATCCACTATATAAATTATTTCAAAAAAATATTAGTTTAATACCTACTATAAAAGCAAATCAATTTTTTTTCAAACGAACAACAACAAATTTAGAAAACAGAAACTGTTATTTTAAACTTGTTTCAGATAATGAAAGAGTGCATGATTTTTATTTCATAGAATTAAAAAGAAAAATATTAAAAATGAGGTAAAGTTGAAACTTTTTTTTTACAAAATATGATATTAATTTTATATTTTTAATTTTTGATTTTGATCATTTAAATACATAGGTACATGTTATAAATCAATACTTTATTTATTATGAAATAAAATTGAAAGAACATGTTAGGAGCTAAGACGAAATGTTAAATGTTATAATCTTGTTACTTTTTTGATTTATACATTTCCGATATTAATTATTTCGAAACAGATTCATGCAGCCGATGAAAAACATAATGAAATTATAGAGTAAAAAATTATATTTTTGATTGCTAAAAACTGTAAAATGTCCCTTTTAAAAAGTTGTTAAGTGTCCAAGTCGCAAAGTACCCAGTTGGTAAATGTCCTTTTGCTAACTGTCCATTTTGCTAAATGTTTTTTTGTTAACTGTCTTTTTTGCGAAATGTGCTTTTGCTAACTGTCCATTTTGCCAAATGAAAGTTGGCGACTGGCCTGGTACCCGATACAGACATCTCGGAGAAATCGAAAATGTTTTTTTATTAGTTTGAGAGATATTTTTCTTTAACATTTATATATAGGCAAAAATACCCTATTACTTCGTCAATAAAAGAATTTAGTTTCAAGTTGATTGCGTTGGTAACAATTTCATTCCTTTTTAATTAACACAAAATTTACAACTGAATAATTTCTCATACAATTTTTTTTTTTTTTTTTTATGAAATGTAATATTTTTGCACAGATATAATTAATTTTTAATTAATAAATGTATCTATATATATGTATCTATATAATATATAAATTTGTAATAGATACAATTTACCAAAATTTCATTCACTTTATAAATAATAAAAATGATATATTTCTTTTTTTTTGTAATATATATCTTTATAATATAATATAGTTCATAATTAATATTCAATTATCATTAAGTATATATATATACATATATAGACATATGTACATGTATATATACATATATCTAAATTTATACATTTTTCTATGCGATAATTAAATTTTATTATCATAATAAAAAACAGTACTCAGAATAAATATAAAATTATAAAATATAAAAAATTCGGCACATGGAAAAAATTATATAACATATATATATATATATATATATATATATAACTGAACTTAATTATCAATTAAAAAAGTTTTATGCCGCAAATATTAATCAAAAAAAAAAAATCTGAACTTGTTATTTCTAATGAAAAATTAATTTTTCTATTTTTGTACTTATACATAAACATTAGTAATTTATGTTTAATTTTATGCCATAAAAATGTTAAATAATTTTAAATATGTATTTGTGTCATAATTTTATATGCCAAAATCTTATACGACAAAATCTTGCATACAAAATATCCCTTTCGAAAATCTCTCAAAACAAAAACTTTTTTTCGAAAATCTACTAGGACAAAATTTGCATTTTACATATTAATTATGTAACAACAAAGTACTTAAAACAGTGGGGGCTGTCACCCCCAAACCTCCGTTAAACAAATTATTGAAATACTGATTTTGAAATCAACTCTAAAATGTCTCCTAATTCAGAAACTCATATACATATATATATATATATGTATTTAAATATAAATATTCTGGCAAAAGTTTATAACCCTGATTTTGAAACCAACTTTAAAATCCTCGTTAACTATTTGTTTATAAACATGCATTCTTTAAAAAAAAAAGCAGCAATCTATATTCCTTTAAGCATTGTTTTGCAAAATTTTGTCCATGAGAGATTTTGTAATGCAATATAAAAATAAAGCAAGAATCATAGGTGAATTTTGGCATGCACGATTGTGACCCACTCCTATTAAATATATACACATATATTTATTTATTTATTTATATCCAGGTACCGTGGTACATAAATGTGCCAGGTAGCTATAACCCGTGTTTCCTGGTAGGAATGTGTACGTGATATAATGATGTATTATAAAGTATTTAGATATTGCGATATAAGTATGAATATTTTTTTTTTTTATTACATTATAATTATTGTATCCAGCCGGGAATCGAACCCGAGACCTCTCATTCCCTTATGAATGAGAAGCGGTGCGTCAATCACTGCACCAATGGCTGGATCACATATATTTTACATATCTTGTAAATTGTATTTATGTATCCAAGATTTAATTTTTTATTATATGCCAAAATTCTCATTTTACAATTAAAAATTATTGCTTTTAGACAAATCCATTTTAATTTTTGTTCAAAAACAATTAGGTTTAATCCACGAATTTTTAGATTTTGATCCGATCCATACACTTCACTTAATTCAATGGTTTGAATTTGAATGCATAAAATGGAGTTTGAACTCAAATTTAACTTTTTCAAACAAATACGACCAGTTAAAGCATAGTTTTTGTTTAAAAAATTAAGATTTAAGTCAAAGCATAATTTTATGCAATGCACCCTCAATCTGGCATATATTACCTATTTGAAAGTTTTACACACTTATAGGTTTTCACAAAAAAAATTATAAAATTGTATCTCTTTTAGTAAATCTAAATTAATTTTAATAATAAAAAAAGAACCGACCAATCAGGCAAAATGGCTTGTTCAATTTTCATATAATTGCTTTCAAATTTTTATTTAAAGTTTTTCAAATACTTCCAATGCAAAAAAAAAATTCAATATCTTTAATATATAAAATAAATTTGATAAAAATTTTTGAGAAAATTTAAGTTTTAAATTAAAAAAAAAAATTCTAAACAGCTATTTTGGTTCACTGTAAATACATACATATATACAAACACCAATAAATAACTAAAAACTCAAAAAATAAAAAAATTTTATAATTACAGCAGTAATTAGATGCCATTATCAAAGTAAACAAAAAAAAAAAGATGATTACATTTTGATATCTATACTTGGGATCTATATTAAACGAGATCTGTGGCGTGTAAAGATTTAAATTTAAGGGTATCAAACATAAAAATATTATGAAATATTATTGTATTTAAGCAATGCCCTTAAGCGATAGCAATATCTGAATAAGTTTCTTCTCGAATTGCTCTTAAAATGATCGTTCTAGAATATAAAACTGAATCTAAAGCGTTTCACCATTTTAGAGCATTGTTAACCTAAAGTATTGGTTAAATTAACAAAAAATAGAATTTTTCGATGAAAGAATATCTTTTATTTGGATTATTCGGAAGAGAGTGTGATTAGAAGTAAAATATTCTTCCCACATCCCACCATAAATTTTTATTTTAAAGTAAGCTGTTTTAGTTTACTAAAGTTTAACACTACCTGGAAAAAATCACACAATTTCTCTAGATAACTTCCGATGTTTACAGAATATTAATGTATGCATGCTTGTAATGTAATGCTTGCTTCCCATAACATTTTCCACGAATGTAATGGCTTCCCATAACATTTTTTCCTTGTACGTCAATAAGTTTTTAAATTATTGTTATCAATTTTTTATTGTTTACAAATTATATAATTTTATTTCCACCAAAAAACAGTTATGCCTTAATTAAACCTATCAACGATTATTTTTTATTTCAATTTAACAAAATAATCTTTCACAAAATATCATTTTATACATATACAAAAATGCACACACATATAAACAAATAATAAAATAATTTAACATAACATAAATTTGTCCAATGTTTCAATAAAATAAAAAAAAACATTCCTCCTTTTCGGTTGATTTGGTTTTTTTTCCCTGTTCTTTTCTTTTAGTTTAAACATAACTTTTTTCTTGTTGTGTTTTTATCTTTTTTGTTTTGTTAATGCAATTTATTAGCCCATAAAATTTAATGTTTTTTTTTTCAAACTTTACAATCAACCAACAAAATCAAATTAAAACACATAAAAAAAAGTATAAAAAAAAAATAGAAATTGCAAAGCCAAAAATCTCTACTCTTTTAATTTAAACGTTTAATAAAACCAATTACAAAAATATTTTTATAATTCTATTTTAAATATATTAGGAGTTACCAGATGTATATATATTTTGTAATCTAAAGGATAATAATAATTTACTCTTACAGGCAGAAAAGCGGTATTTTGGTAAAATTACTTATTTTTCATCATACGGCTGTAAAATACCCAGGGCCCAGAGGCCGCAAGTACAATAGAATAATTTAAGTACAAACAGAAAATTAACATTTTTAAGTTTTATCTGTTACCATAATGTTTTTCAAATTTTAAAATCATCCGAAGAAGTAAAATTTTAGTAGGTCGTATAATTGTGCACTTATATACCTTTTTTAACCAACTTTTTTATAAAGGACTCCATATAAATTAAATATTTAATATAAAAAGAAAATATTTATTAAAAATAAGTACAACATTATCAATTATGATCTGGTAACCTTTATATTTATATTGGAAACATTTAAGTACACAAATTTATTAGAATACAAAAATGTTTACATGATCCTTGAAAAATTGGCGCGAATAAAACTATAGAAAATATTTTTGGAAAATTAATTTGTTCTTTCCCTCAACTCCTTAAAAGTTTTTGGGTAAACTTTCGCAAATTACATCTTTTACTATCTCAATACTGGTATTATAAAGTTTCATTTATTTCTTTCTATTTTTCTTTTTTATTTCATTATTGATATTTTTAAAAGAGCTGAACTGATTATGCATTAAGAGTTATATTAAAATAAATAACTAAATTTTTCATGTAAAACAATTTTTGAATATGAAAATATTAAAACTAAAATTGGTAAATAACATTGTAATGCATTATTTGAAAAAGAAACTTTCCATTTGACATCATTTTAAAAAAAATGGTATCCTGGAAAAAGCTATAATCCTAATTTTGTAACCAACTAACAAACTAAAACTTACTCTAACTAATTATTTTTTTATATATATACATACTTACCAATAAAACATGGTTTGTCTTTTAAATTTTATTTGCTAAAAGTCTTTTTGTATATATATGTATGTCAACTAATGTTTTATAAATTACATTACATATTTAAATTTTGAGGTTATATGTTTAAAATTTTATAAATGTTTATACCTTCTCGTGACAGTATTCTGGTAGCATCGTATGATTTCTTAAGGAAATCTAATGCCACACCAACAAAAAGCAGTTTGTTACACAGCGATTTAACAAAAATACCTAATTGGAATTTAAAAAATTGAGTTGAGTTTAACACTTTTAAAATTTAAAGTTATCTGATTTGTTCTAAATGAAATCAAGTTGACTCATTTCTATTATTTCAAAGAGAAATGCTTGTCAATAATGGAAAATCTTAATATTGAATGCAGTTTAATCAAAAAATATTGTTTGATAAGCCTGTTTTTGATGTAGTTAAGAATGCTGTCAAATACCTATCTTTGTTTTTTAGTTGTAAAGTGTATTTTATGGCTAATGAATATGGCTAATATCTATAAAGCATATTATACTTATTTGATCGAAGATGGAGTACAATAATAACAATTTATTCTGCCACTCTGCAAAACTTTACTGAGATACCTCAAGAAATTCGAAATTGCACCTCACGCCTAATAGGATTAATATTTCTGTCATTCAAAAATTACTACTTTTCTTAACATTCGTCGAAATATTTAAGCATTATTTCTATTTTTTAGATATCTTGTAGGTAATGACATTTGTCGTATTGAATTAAAATTAATAACGCCTTCTTCCAAATAATTCCAATACAACACAAAAGACGTTAAAAGTACACATTTCCATACTATGAAAATTTAGGTGGTTTAAAACTTATTATTGGAATTCATTTGTGTGGAGAATTGCGTGGAGAAAAACAATCTTTTCAATTTCGTTATCAATTTATCTTTTGTCTCCCTCTTATTATCCTACTTCCCTCACTACTTCGAAAAGAAAAATTAAAAAAAAAATTAAAATTGTGATTTAGTATCATTCGAACCACTTGATTTAAGAATCTTTTTGATATTATTTTTTTAAATTAGAAATTCCTAACCAATTAATCAATTTCGCTAATATTTATAACAACTTTGTTAAACTTAAAGTTAAAGTTTTTCTAAACTAGAGGAGCATCTTAGTTAAAAGAATAGCTAATGAATTTTAGAATTATTATAAGGATAAAAATTTACAGTATTCTTAAAAATTAATTTCCAATTTATCAGATTTTTACTTCATAACTCATCACTTAAGTATCAATGTTGGAACAAGAATGATGAAAAGTTTATTCAAAACTTACTTACATAATATAAAAACTTTAAATGCAATATATTTGTCTAAATCTTTATGGAAAATAATTAATGGCGAACAAATTCAGAAATTAGCATAAAAATTTTGAAATATTTAATGTCCTTTAATATCCCTTAACATCTTTTATCAAGTATCTATGTACATATGTATATATATATATGTATATACTCGTATAATAAATGCAATTTTCATAATACGAATAAAAATTTTTATTAATTAATTCTAACAAATAAGGTAATCTTGGCAAATTACCAAAAAACTTATATAATTTATAACAAAAAATATTAAATTATAAGACCATTCGTTTATTAATACTTTTCTAAGTCATAAAATATGTTAAATACAAAATTAATAAACATTTTCTATATAGTTATACTTTAGTTTTTTTTTTTTTTATATTATGAGTCAAAGGAATAATAGTTTTTCTTTTTTTCTATTTTTTGATCTTTTTTTTTGTGTTCTGTAATTAATATGGTACTAAAAATCACCTAAATACCGTCTGGTAGTGCTATAAAACTTTTATATTTCTATATAATAAAGCATCTAATTTATTCACCATAATTCTACAAATTAATATGATACTTTAACGGAATTAGACTGTTAAAATAATTCCCGGTACTTTAACATATTCAATAGGTTATAAAAAAAAAAAAAAAAAAAAAAATTTTCCAAATTGTCACCCCAATATTGTAAAGGAATATTCGGAATACAAAATTATATGCTTCTTTGACCATATAAAAATAAAATCTAATACAGTACCCAATAATGAAGAATAGAATAAAATGGAAAATAGAATTTAAAATATAAAACTAAACAAAAAGATTTTTTTTTTTTTTTTTTTGTTTTTATTTTAAAATCCAATCAATTTTGTAAAACCCCGAATAAAAAAAAACATTAAAAAATCTTGTGTTTTTCAATAGAATAAATTTATAAATAACGTTCAATGTTAACGATTATGTACACTTGTAAAACAAATAACATTTACATAATATATATAAATAAATTTTTATATATTATGTATATACTTTGTAATGTAAAAAGCATTAAATATTGATATTTAATATAAATATTTAATTTTGTTACAAATCCAAATAAGGATCTGGTCTCCTATATATTAAATACAATTTAAATTACAATTTTTGTTATTTCAAAAGCCCTTTTAAAGCGATTAGATTATAAGTTCGTTCGTTCGTTAGAAAAAGATAGCAGAATAAGAAGCGGAGGAATGGAGATGTTAGCAGACATTGATAGAGTCATAAAGGAAATCATCCATTCAAATAAGTCCTAAAGCCACATTGGGCGTTATGTCTTATCCGATTAAAACTACTTTAAAAGAAAATCTATTACACTTAATCAACCAGCTTTAAAATCCATCTTAATTATTTTTTTTATAGATATTATAACAATAAATAATTTAATATTGTGGGGACTATCGTTCCCAAATTCCAACTAAACTAATTATTGGAATCCTGATTTTGTAACCAACTCTCGAATTCGCCCCAATTAACGGTCATTTTGAAAAAAGCACATATCCTGATTTTTTAACCAAATATAAAATCCCTCGTAATTACATTTCCGACATACATATTTCCACAACAAAACAAATTTAAAATAGAGGAGGCTGCCACCCCAAAACTCAAACCATCGTTAACAAAATTATTCAAATTCTAATTTTACAATCAACTCTAAAATCTTTCCGATTTATTTTTTTGCACACATATTTCAGCAACAAGGCACTGTATGCTGATCGTTTTAATCAGTAATTTTCGCTTATGGTACTTATAAGTACTTATGCTTAAACTTAAGTCCGAGAAATTAAAGAAATTTTTATTTTTTTCGCTTGACATTTAGTAACCTTCTCAATTAAAATTTATTTTTTATTGAACAGTGCTATAGAGCACTCCACAAAAATATTGTTAAAGTTTTCTTGAAAGTTGTACGATATAGAATCTATGGATAACTTTTATGTTGGTTATGCAATTGTTATGATTCTTATAATAATTATACATTCATATAATTGTTATGATTTCAATTGAAAGGCATACGTGTTAAGAAGTAAATTATTTAAGTGTTATATAAGCTAATCTACTCGGTGGACGGTATGTCAACAAAACATTATATGTACCTACATAAATACACAAACAAATTTTTTTGGACTCTTTTCAAAAAATGTCACTAGTTTTTATTTTTTTTTTTAATAAAGGGCATTAGAGCAAAAGCAAATATATTTGTAGTACACATAAGTATATATCATGTACATATGCGTATTTATATTTACAAGTATTATTATTTTTTTTGGTTCAGATTCAAATTGCTTTCGATATTATTATCCTTGTATATCCTTTTCTTGTTTACAATTTTAAAATTGAAATAAAAATTCTGCACAGAGTGTTCAGTTGTGAAAAGTAACAAAAAAAGGAGGTAATGGGAAGGTCAAAACAAGCAATAAAAATATTAAAATTAAATCCACCTACTCTTTTTTTTTGCTACGATCTTCTATATCAGAAAACTTCTTCGTGACCTTCAAAAGCTGAATGTCCTACAAGTATATATATAAATAAATATATAAAAATCTATATATTAATATATAAACTATGTACATAAATATATATTCATACACATATAATTTATATGGGTATATACATTAAAATTAATGAGTTACAAAGTATTTATGTACATACACACATACATATACATTTATCTCTGGCATATAAATAGAATTTTGGCCTATTAGTAAAAGAATTACAGCAACCAATTACAATATTTTTAATGGAATATTTTATTTTATCAAAACAAAAAAAAAAAAAGGAAAAATAGCAAATAAAAATTTAAAAATGGTGAATATATAAAAGAGGCATTTACTACCCACACCTTTATTCACCACATTTTTACTATTCATATTTATTTTTATACTTTCTATAATACTAAAATATAAAAAACAAACTTACAAAACAAAAAAATATTTTAAGGATATAACATTTTCCTAAATTTAAATTTTCTTTTTTTTGTCTAGTTTTTGGATGGAAAAATTTAAGAACAAAAACAAACATTAACCTTCGATTTAACAGTTTGCCGGTCTACTTGTTCCTTTTTGTTATTATTTTTTAAATCCTTTTATTACGAAAAAATGTGAGTGTTACTTCAATACTTATTAAATTAGTAATAAATGTCTTAATAAATGACAATCTAGGAATATGTCTTTTTTTTCTAAAAGTAGTTATGACTATACTCAGTGGTATAAGAATACCAAAAATTCGTATAAACGTAGTAGATTGCATAGATTCATCTTGAATTTGGGCAAATTTTAAATCGAAATATTACCAGACTACTTTTAGTAAAATATTCAGTAGTAATTAGTTCCAAATACTTGCAGTTCTGACAACAAACGAATTGCCATATGCAGTAGAATAGGAATGAACAAATACAGCGACTCTAATGGTATGTTAAAACTGTTTAAGAGGTTATGACTGTGGTTTTATTTCATTAGAGCAAGTATAATTACATGCAAAATATCTAAATAACAAAAAAAAGTCTTTAATTTTACGATGGATGTCAAGAGAGAATATTACTCTATGGATGTGCCTGAAAGAGAAATACGATTTCAAGTTGTTAAAAAATTAATATAAGTATATTAAAATTCGAAAATAATTATGAGAAGATTGTAAAATTTACAAGGTCCTTTCAGATTTAAATTATTTTCTTATGAAAATCTGATTTACTTTAATTTTTTTTTTTTGGTTTGTGAATAATTAAAGTCGTCACATCTTAACACGATTAAATCACTTCTTTGAATACTGGTTTAGAATAAAATCTTCTGAAATTAGAAATTACTGCTATTGTGTTAACGGTTAAAACTTTTCTTTTATTTAATTTTTTTTGCCTGTGAAGTGCTTTGCTGCTTTTTTTTTCAAGCTTTGTGTGGTTTTTCATCATTTAAATGGTTGTAAATATCTTTCAAAATTAAAAAAAAAAATAAAACACCAAGTATGAAAAGAAAATTATTTTTTATTTGGAAAAATTTTTAAAACCAAAAAAAATAGAACAAAAAATAAATAAATAATAGAAATTTGTTAAAATTAAATTTTAAATAATAATTTTAAATGGAAAAATTAGAAAATTAAAATAAGGAAGTAATCAAAAAAGTTTTTCTTTTATTTTCATTATTTTTCAAAAGAAAAAAATAATAAATTTTTCACTTTTAATGTTCTTAAAAATAATTTTTAATGGTTTTTTTATTACCAAAATGAATGTAATTCAATGGTAATCATAAATTTTTATTCCTTTTGTGGTGTTGATAAGGGTTTTAAATTAAAGTTGTATTCATATCAGTATTTAAATCAACTCTTTATGTTAATGTGGTAACCTACATAATAATAATTTTTAAATAGGTACCAAATTTTAAATCTAAACTATATATATATATATATATATATATATATATAATTTCTTAAATATTTATTATAGTCTTCTTCCATAAAAAAGAGAATCAACTGTATGAATTTTGAACCCATTATATTTTTTGAATAATTGCATGATTCAGTGT
Organism: Poecilobothrus nobilitatus; assembly: GCA_947095535.1. Taxonomy (NCBI): domain Eukaryota; kingdom Metazoa; phylum Arthropoda; class Insecta; order Diptera; family Dolichopodidae; genus Poecilobothrus; species Poecilobothrus nobilitatus. The sequence goes on along the minus strand of OX352774.1, from coordinate 240,174,827 downwards.
AGTTTTAATAGTCAACTACAGAAATATTCTTTTCAATAATCTTGAATTCATTAATTTTTATGTGAAATTTATTCTTAAAGCAGACAAAACTATTAATTTTTAATAGATTTTCTGTTAGAAACCTCATATCACTCATATAAAATAATGGATATACACTTTACTTTAGGTAGATTGGTCGATCCTTTTCAAACTTCGCTGAGAGATACTTTAGATCACGTGATGAAACGCTATAATATGGTTTTGAGTAAGCTATGGAAACATTAAGGATTTCAAACACCCCTTTGTAAATATATGGAGGCAACTGACTTAAAGAGACTAAAATTTACATCGCTTTCTGGGCATATATATAAATCCTTATATTCTAAGATGTTTACCTCACCCATTTATTTTAATAACTCAAAAACTGTATTAGATATTGAAATTATTAGAGCGATTTTGGAAAGAACTATAAACAGGGAAGCTGTTGACGTTGTGAAATTTACTGTTATATCGATATTTTTTTTTTATTTAATAAAAACCACAATTTTTTTTATTTTTTTTTCTTAAGCATCCTGCACCGAAATCGTTGAATATCTTATAACACTATAAACGTGTTTGGAAAGTAAATTTCAGGGCTTTCGTTTAAAACTTGCTGGGGGTCCGTAGCTCCGCAAATGTAGGTGCCTCAGCTCTTTAAAAAAATTTGGGTCCCATCGCTTATGTGGGCCCACATTATAATGTTTCATAACGTGATCTGATAGGTACCTTATCCGTTTATTTATAAAACTTTTACACCATTTAAGATGGAGCAATGCAATTTTAATCATATGGTTATCTACATATGTATCATAGCAAAATTAATTTTGAAGAAAAAAATTAAACGGAAGAAAATTTTTTTAAACTTCAAGGATATAAAAAATAATAATTTTACATTACAAATTTAAAATACAAATTTTTATTTAAATTTACCATTATGTTAAATTTCGAATTTTGCAAGATTTTGTTTCCTTTTCGTTTTCGCTGAAATGCTCTTAGTTAACCCGTAGAAATTTAATTGAAGCTCCTTCAGGAAATTTTTTCTATTTTCCCATTTTTATAGCTTTAAGTATTAAAAATTGAAAGTTTCTTATTTTATACATTTTTAACTCCTATATAAATTTGTTTAAAATAAAACACAAAATTAAAACCTCCAGACTCCAACATTATAATTTAACTTCTATTACCCCTATATCTTTCTTATATAGGGTTTACTTATAATTGAAGAAAGTGTCTTTTAATATTTTATTTTTTTTTTTACATAAATTAACCTAAAAATGGCTCAGAATTGGATAGTACAGTACAGTAAACTGATTTTCTTGGCTTTTTAAAAATGTGCGACTTAAAAATCTTTGATCTTACATACTACTATTGTTTTATTCTAGTTTTATGGATTTTTTTATAATCCTTTATTTTAAAAATAGTTTCAAGAAATATGGACAGTAATTTGATTTGTTTAAAAATTTTTTTTTTATTTCCCAAATATATTTAATTCTATTTATGTATCATTTATACTACATATTTTGCAATTTATTCAACAGTGCATAAGACTTTATGCACTTATGTCTTTTCAACTGAAATATTTACAAAATATTTTCTATGATAGTCGAATATTTAAGTATTAACATTTCGCAAGGAAATTTAGTTTAAATGAAATAAAATTTAATAATGCCATTACAAATAACCCTCAACTGCAAACACAATAAACACATACTTTATAAACGTAACAAATTCTTTAAAATATATCAAGAGATTCCATTCATGAAAACTATTCAGGCTTTTTTCAAAAAATTATTCATAATAGTTTTAGCTTATCTCCTGCAGACGGTTATCTCCTCCTGCATAGAGGAAGTTCAAAAAACAATTGACACAATTAAGTTAAGATCGGCTACTGGATATGACAATATTTAATTGAAAGTTTTAAAAAACTATTTTAACCAAATTAGTCCACTCATGGTAAAATTCATTAACTCTGTCTTTGGATCTGGACACTTCCCTGATGCCCTAAAAATTATCACAGTTACACCGGTACTTAAAGCAAATGATAAATCAGATCCTTCGAACTATAGGCAAATTTCAGTATTAAGTTCAATTTCAAAATTATTCGAAAAAATTATTAAAACAAGGCTAAGACATTTCATAAACGCTAATGGCATTTTGCATAAAGATCAGTTCGATTTTGAGAATAACTCAAACGTGGCTGCCGCTTGTTTAGCTATGTCGGATTTTATAACAAAAAACATGGATAAGAAAAAATATATATCTTGCTTATTTATAGATCTACAAAAAATATTTGATTGCGTCGACCATGATATAATTATTTTTAAATTATTACAATTGGAATTTAGTGAAACTCAGTTAAACCTTTTCAGATCTTACTTATCTAATAGAAAGCAACAAACTCGCTGCAATGGCATCGTCAATAGATGACATAGCAAGGCTACATTTAAAAGGTCTCTTACAGCTCTTTGGCGATAATGCTGTCATTAAATATTCCACAGACACGGAAATAGAGTTAAGAGAGGCCACACAAAACGAATTATGTAATACAGAACAATGGTTGGACAAAAATAAAATGTCCTTAAATATTAAAAAAAGGAAAATTCTCATTTTCGATAACAAAATCCTTAATTTCCACAATATTAAATGTAAAAATAATGACATTAATATAGTAAAAACTTTCAATTATCTAGGTTTCGTAATAGACAGTCAACTTACATGGCAAGAACATATAAACCATGTCATAAAAACAAGGTAGAATGTAAACCAACTGTTTTTAAAAGCGCACATTTCCAAAACACAATACAAACTGTTTAGAATTGTGATTTGCACAAAAATTTGAAAATTTAAAAATTAAAATTTTAGAAATTTTTTGTAATAAGACAATATGTGAAAATAACACTTTTCTGGAATTTTGAGGGGCTGTAAGTCCGGAACCTTTTATAACTAAGAAAAACCGTTAACACACGTAAAAATATATTACTGGAGCTTTAATTTTTATGTCTTACCGAAAATAAATTTGCACAGGTGCTTAAGTTACAGGTGCCTAAAAATAGCAAATTTACAATTTTTCAGCCATAATACCTCTTACACAGGGGGTGGTGCAAAAAATTTTTACTTATTCTAAATATATATACTAATTCTACTAGTTCTTTCTTGCCTCAAAATTTCAAGCCTCTATCTAAAAGCGTGCCGAAGTTATGAAAGTAGAAAAATCATGCAAAATTTGGTTTTCACATAACGGTAAATTTAAATACTAAATTTAAAATAATTGTATAATTTTGATATTAATTTACAAAGTTAAAAAACATACCTGCCGCATGACGTTATCAGATTGAAAAAATCTTAAGCAGAACATAAGATATATGCATTTAAAAATAGGGCTTTTTCAAATTTTGAGGGGCTGTAGCTCCGTAATGGATGGGGCTACATGAAAAAATTGTTGATGATGAAATTTAACGGTGAAGAAGTTTTGTAAACAGATGAACGGACGGACAGAATGAAACTAATAAGCACATTTTTTCAAAATTTTTTTGGAAATGTAAATAAAAATAATATATTTCCACATTTTTGTAAATAAAAATAAGTAAAATCTATCAAATAATTAAAAATGGTGTAACACTAAGCCTATGAAGAATAAAGAAAAGTTTACCTTGAGTGTTCTCCGTTTGTCGTGTAATCACAAAAAAAAAATACGCGTTTATGCTTTGAAATCATTGAACATTTTATATAAATACATTAATAATTTAAATATTTAAACTTAATTAAATTAAATGTAAAATGAAAGTGAATAAGTTTTTTTTTTTTATATAAAAGCAATAAAATACTGCTGAGCAACGCTGAGCATTTCTGTTTATTCCTAATATAAAAGAGTTATTATAATAAAGCTAAATGTTTAAAATTTAAATAAAATATTATGAAAGTCGGTTTACTTAAACGAAGTAACATTATGTATATACATTTCCCCTATAATTATGTACTAGTACTCGGTTTAAATTCTTCCAAATTATATTTAACCATGCAAATGTAAACTTTTTTTATTTTCCTTAAAAATTTGAATTTTTAAAAGAACTTTATTTCACTTTATATAACTTTAGACCACTTAACATTGTCCTCTTATTAATTCTTCAATTATTTTAATTTTTCTTTTTCAAGTTTTTGATCAGTTAGTCTTTCCATGCATTATTTATATGCAAAATACTTAAGTTTTATTCACTTCACTTAATTTAAATTATGTATTATAAAAAAAAAAAAATCAGTGCCAAAACTCAGTCTAATATCTTAAATTACATATATGAGTTTATGCTAACATTAAATACTTGCGATATCTTTAAATTTTTCAAATTTTCTTTTTTAAATACCATGATATCCAACAGATACAGATTGTTTAATTCAGATTTTCTTCATATATTTTCATATGTAAAATAGTTCAGAAAAATCTCTAAATTATATTAAAATGAGCTTCAAAACATTTTTCTTTTTTTTTTTTGGATTTTTAGAAAGTATTCTATTACTTTCTTTTTTACTTATTTTTATTAGTTTGAAGAAAATAAAACCAACTTGATAATATTACAATAAACCACATTTATGGTTGGTAAAATTTGAAATAAAATTCAGTAAAAATAACGTAACTTTTTCCTTCTATTGTTTTTAAATTTTTATAAATTTATTTATTTCTTCTTCATACACATATCATTTTTATCCTTTTTAGTTTAATTCTATTTTTTGTTTCTTTACCAACTTCACATATGATGCAAATTTATTTAATTTTTTTTTTTTTTTTTTCAATTTATTTAAATTTTTTTCATTTTCATATTTTAAATATAACATTTTTACATCAATTTTGAAATTTTCATTCAAATAATATTTTTAAAATAAGTAAATATATATATAAATATAATATATGTAAAAAATCATAATATTTATGTGGTGTAAAAATGCATTTTATTTAAAAAAAAAAAAAACTCCGACGATACGATAAAAGATAAGGTTGAGTCTGTTTATCTAAAACTATTTTGTCCAAAATACATTTACTATTTTCTTATTTACTCTTTTAGAAATAATATTTTATTTATTTTGCTAAACGTCTTTTTTATTTAGTTTTTACAGTCATTAGATAGCATTTGAGCTTTAAATTGTTATACGTTAACGTCACATAGTTTTATGAAGTCTAATTGCTACATACAGTTGTTAGCTCTAATTTATCCTTTTTAGCACATTTCCAAAAAAAATTTTGAAAAAATGTGCTTATACCTTGCCGTTGAAAGTTTTGCCTTACAAAACTTCTAAACCTTTAAAGATAGAGAGAATATAATTTTAACCATGGGTAGGTTTAATAAAAAAATTAATGTTTAAAACAACTTTTTCATGCATCACTAAGCTGCTACCACCCCTCAAATTTTGAAAAGCGTATATCTCATGTTCTGCTTTGCATTTTTTTAATCTGAAAATGCCATGCAAAAAGATTTTTTTTTACCTTTGTAAATCGTTATCAAAATTATACAATTATTTTAAATTTAGTATTTAAATTTACCGTTATGTGTAAACCGAATTTTTCGTTTTACATTTTTTCTTTTACATAACTCCGCCAAAGATAAGAATAGATAAGATAAAAACTTGAAATTTTGATATAAGAAAAAACTTTTAGAATTTACAGTATAAATTTCCCCAAACATTTTTTTAGACCAGCCCCTATTTATGCGCTATTAGGGCTCAAAAATTGAAAATTTGCTATTTTTAAACACCTGGAACTTAGACATCTCAACAAATTTTTCTTCGGCAAGATAGAAAAATTAAAGCTTCAGTAATATATTTTTACGTGTTTTCACGTAACAGGTTTTCTTAGTTATATAGGCTACAGCTTCTCAAAATTGCAAAAAAGTCCTATTTTAACATTTGTTTTTTGTTATTTTTTTGTTATTGGTACTTTCACTTAAACAGATTAAATTACTTGGCTTGAAAACTTGTGTAACACTGTAAGTGAATTTTAAAGCAAAAAAAAAATTTTCAACAAAATTACATTAGACCAAAATGTCTTGTAATATGTTGTTAACAAAATATTTGTACATATAATAGTAAAAACGCACACATTTTCCAGCATTTTTATTATTTCTATTGAAATTGAGAGAACATGTGTTTTGATTTTTCTTTATTTTCTTTTTTGTTTGTTACACATGCAAACTCTTTTATGAATTTCATCGGGATTCCTTAGAGAATTTTCCTTTTGTAATAATACAAAAATGTCTCGCTTTTATTTTATGAACGATTTCCAGAGTCTAAGAAAATCTAAGAAGAAGATCTTCAATTTAAGAAAACACACAAAACTCATTATATGTAGAGTATATAAGGATTGCATATCGGAATGTATAACCTTAGAATAATATAAAAGAAAAAAAAATCATATTTCTTTCTGCTACTTGAATTTTTATTTTGTAGTTATTTTTTTTTTACAACAATAAAATAAATAAAAGACTACTCACAATAATGGATACAAAATAGAGAAGAGGTGTATATATAGAAATTAAACTTTTGAAAACAATGTGTATAGTTTTAAATAATTCCTATAAATATCAAGAAAATATGGGACTTCGGTACGTAGTGGGTGAGAGCGTATGAAATACGCTGCAAACATCAGCGAGGATAGTATGATTTCCTCTTTACAACATTTACAGCTGCAACAGGAAAGGAACGGCTGTGTAATTTCATATGTATACGATGAATTATAAAATATAGTACAGTTTAAGAAAAATATTAAGCAATTTCTTTAAAATCACCATTTAAATTTTACTACCCATCCTCCATAATCCTATATTTTTAATAAACCTCATTTTCATAAGAATCCTTTCCACATTCTTATCCTTAAAACCAAACTATACATTTCTATTAAAGGGCTCAATCTTAAGTTTGATTTTAATTTGTTGGTTTTAGTTGGTTAAAATTTAAATTAATAGTTTTGGTTGGACCCGGAGAAACCACAAACAATACGCCAGCGTGACTTTTGAAGTTTTCCATCAGTTCTCTCATAAAAAAAAAACATATTTCTCAAGCTCAATTCTTAATGTAGAACAGCATTTTCTCCTTCTAGTGTTAGATCTACTATAAAATATAAGTTCAGATTATTTATATTTTTTTTACTTTACTGTGACAAAGAAAAACTTAATGAAAGTGAGCTGACCTTGTTTCAATAATTATTTCAATAAATATTCTGTGTTATAAATGATATTTGTTTTTTTTAATTTGCCGAATAAAAAATTACCTTTATTAAGTAAGGTGTTTTACATTTTCATTCAATACTCAAAATCTTAAAATTATGAGCATATGTCATTTAATCTTTTCAGAAACAATGTATGTAAAATGATAATATAATAATAATAATATCGTCAGCGCCAGACACAAGTAATCTTTTTTTATCTTCTTGTATGTGATGTTACTTATGTATGTCCTATATTTATATATTTGTTTTTTTTTTCTTCTTATATAAGGAAAGCAAATAATAACATAACGGTTATAGGTAGGTAGCATTTGTAAATAAATTATATTCATATATTTTTTAGTATTAGACAGAAACACCAGTGTCATGACAGTATATTATTATGTATGTAAGAGAAATAGATGCATATAGTGATAACAGTAAATTACTAACTTATAATTGTATATTATTATTATTTGCATATGTGACATGAGGATTCTTTTCATTTACTTGCACAATGCACATATATAAATATGCATTTTATTTTTAATATCCTTGGAATTTTAATTTGTGAGTTAATTTCAACAAAATGTTTAATTAAAAAACAAAAAAAAAAAATTAAATGGCAACAATAAATTCATTGAAGGAAAAGGAAATTTTTAATGAAATAATGCAAAAGTTAATTACAAATAAAAAAAATAAAAAACATTTTTTTATTAATTTATTAACTTTTACAGATGAATTTTAATTTCATGTAATTCTTCTTAAGTCTAGTAGAGTTTTTTTTATGCAACATGCAGTTGTTTTTACATTCATTGAGAATATCCTTGATTTTTCATATTTTCCTTTTCTTTATTTTCTTTTAAACTTTTTCCTGTAGGCTTCAATGAGTCGAATACCTAGAACAGAGCGAGAGCGTGTCTTATGCCTGTATTTCATTTGCCTGTATTTCATTCTAAATTAGGAGAAATTTTAGAGTTGCATTCAAAAGCAGCACTTTACGCTTTTTTCAGAAAATTTATATATACAGATTGTACTACTGTATACGAGTATCTGAGAATCTGATTTATAGGAGGAACTTTAGTGAATTCAAAATCAAAGTTAGTTTTTAATACTTATGACAGTAACCCTTAGACCAGGCTTATCATAGTAGGCTTATCATACCTTTTGAGCTCAAGTTCAGTTTTATACTTTTGATCCTTTATCATTCAATATCAATACAATTGAAGTTCATTTTGGTATTAATATAATTCTAAAAAAAAAAATAGAAAACCAACATAATATACAAAAAAAAAAAAATCAAAAAAAAAAATTCAAAGATCAAGAGTATTAATGTGAATTATCAAAATCCTATAAATGAAAGGATATTAAACCAAATTGCAATTAAAGTAAAATTTATTGTTTAAACTGTTTTAGTTTAAAGTAAATTTGTAAAATATTTCATTTACATTTTAAAAAGTTAAAAACTATAATTTAGTTTGTAAATAATTTAATTTGCTTTGCAAAATAAAAACTTTTATTTCAAATGATAAAAAACAAATATTTATTTTTAATGATGAAAGTTAGTAATTGAAATTAAAAACTCTTTATAAAAATTACCAAAATAAAAATTCTACTAACGTTTCAGTTAATTTTACTTTTTAAAGTAAATTTAAAAGTGACAAATATAATCCGCATATTTTTCAAAGTTCATAAGTCTTTTGTTATAAATTTTTATAAATCTGTTATTTGTATACAATATTGTAAATATGTACAAGAATTAATTCAAATTTGTAATTATATTAAAAAATATATATATAGTTATAATTATATTAAATAATTATAAATAAAAACATAAAACATAGCTTTAAAAAAATTTTCCTTTAAAATTTTATTTATTATTATTTCGCCAAAAATAATTTTTAACTGGAAAAAATATTGAATCTCTATCATAATAATTTTTTTAATTGATTTTTATTATTAAAAAATTATAATTAAGTTTTTCATTATATAAATATAACACTTAAAAGATAATATTCAAACTAAAAGAAACAAATTTTTTTTTTTATGCATACACAAAATATTAAAAAACACCTATACAGCCTTACAGTATTATTATAGAATTTATTAAAGTTATTTTTAAATATTCTTAAATATATAGAGATATTTTATTTTAGGAAAATTATAAAAAAATTTTCATTGAAATTGTTGTCTAGAAAATATGATTTTCAGATTAAGAAGCGGGTTGGGTACGAAAGATCCAGATAAGTTAGATCCTTTTACAAAAGTCCCTAAGACAAAATCCTCTACGACAAAACACTCTATATCAAAAGACCCTTTATAGAATTCTCTAAGACAAAAGACCCTACTACAAAACCTATTTGAAAAAAGTAGATTACCTACCTTTTTCATAAATTTTGGTATTAAAAAGAAAAATTAAATAGTAACCAGATTTTGAATTCAACTACAAAATACCTCCGAATTTAAAATATCGCATATACTTATATGTAAATATATTGTAAAAGGCGTAAAACTCTGATTTTGTAACCAATTAAAAGTTCCCACTGAAAAGTTTGGGCGCTGCCGCTCCAAAACCTCCGTTAAACAAAATATTGAAACCCTTTTTATAGAGTCTTTTGTCGTAGAGGATTTCTTTCATACATTTTTAAAATTGAAAAAAGTGGTAATTTGTCATAATGGATTTTTAAAAAGGGTGAATGGCTTCCTCAAGAAGTACTATTCATTATATGTCAATCAATAAATTCTATTTAAATTAGTTTTTTTTTAATTCAATCTTTTTTAATAAGAAAAACTCATTAAAAATATGATAATATTAATTAATTATTTGGAACATTTTCACTTTCAATTCTTCACATGGATTGTTTTTATAAATTTTCAATCAAATTTGAAATTTTTTTAGAAAATATTAAGTAAAATTATATCCTTTAATTTTATATTTTTAATATAATTTTACATTAATACCATAAAGGTTTTTTTTTTAAATATCCAATCATTAAAATTCTAAAAGAACTAAAAACCTATTGAAATTTTTCTAGCAAATCTTAAAAAATTTATTTTTATATTTACACTTTTTAGTTTTATTGTTTTGGAACATTTTAACCTTAGTTATATTCAAAATAACTAAAAGATATCTGATATCTAATACTCTGATTCGTATCTAATACAAACCAGAAACTAACAATTTATAAAAGGTGAAAAGGTAAAAATTTTCGAATCCAAACTACTTTATTTTTTAACATGCGGACGAATATACATGGTTGAATCGAATCAGAATTCCATTCTGAGCTTGAGAATATAGAATATACTTCGTCATATCTAGTTCGGCTCCTTTAAGGTAACACAAACATAATGGTAAATTTATTATACTCTTAAACTATCTTCATGGGTATATGAATTTTTTTTCACCTTGTTTTGCTCATATAATATTTTTTTGGAAATGCGAGTGTTGTATTAGGGTCCAGCCCGTTTATCTTTGTTTGCCGCTTTTAAAAATTTTTCTCTATCTGCAACCAGTTTCATCACAGGTCTAAAGAATTGGACACATCTACCCGATTTCGTTACATTCCTTAAGGATTTTAATTAATTTTATATGACGGGAGTAATTTTAAAAATGTTCACATTGCAATCCTTAATTTAGCATTTTCATTTGAGAAATATATTTTTATTTCAGATTACAAATATTACAGATAAATATCTCATAGATATATATTATTATATTTTGTTTAATGACTACTACTTAGATCCATACACAAGTGCAGTTTATACAACTAATTTGAATATACTACACACCAACTTTTAAAAATATATAACATTTGATTATTCTAAAGTCTACTGTTAAAATACAATAGACCAGTACTCTTTAATCTTCAGCCCATTTTTGCAATATCAGTAAATTTAATGATTTTTTAATCGAATTTTTTTCTTATAGTTACGTACATTAAAGAACACTTAGCAGAACAATATAAAAATATAAGTTTTATAACAATATTTCAGGAAATTTTATTAATTTTTTAAGCTAAAATTAAATTTTTATTGATTTATGTTACAATATTGCTTTAATTTGTTTTTTTTTTCAACAAAAAAAAAACTTTATTTGAGCTAAAATCATATTTTACCCGTTTAAAATTAATATTAAATTAAGAAAACAAAAAAAAAGTAATCAAGAAAATAAAAATTAATATCTTAAAGTTATCAAAGAATTATCCATTATGTATATTAAATAAAAAGAAAAAAAAAACATAACTTGGAAATTGTAAAAGTTTTTTTTTTCACTAAGAAAATTATGAAAATTATGTACCTATCATCAAAACAAAAAAAAACAAAACCGAAAAGATAAAAAAGAAAAATTGTAGTTTTCTTGTAAATTACCTGGTACTTAAAAAAGTTTATCTTTTCTTTCTGATTTTCTTTTTTTGTTACAATATAAAATAATTTGGAAGATGTGTCCTAGAACTGTTAGTTACCATTGACAGTATTACCAAAAATAAAATTTATGAGAATCAAACGGAATGGTTAAATTTATTTAATTGTTCTTTGTCACTTTTAATTTATGACTTCGATTTAAATTCTCAGAAAATGTCGTTTATTAACTTTCAATAGTAAAAAATAATTCAATTAATCTTATGAAGCATATATATAAATTATTCTTAGATTTCGTAGTTTAACTGATGAATTAATATTAAAGTATGATTTCATCAGATATAATTTATTATGAGTCGGTGCCATATTTTCGACTTATAATGTTATTTGGTAATCTGTATATCAATTTATGAATACTCCATTTGCCCAGGTATCTGTACAAACCCTCAAATTCAATTTTAAGAAAAACTTCCTTGAGTTGACCAGAGATCGGTGGCTTATAGATTGTACTTACAGTACAGCAATAAATATTTGGCCATATTTAAGTTTAAAAAGATGCAAATGCATACTTTCTCTCTTTAAACCTGAAATAAGACAATTAGTTGGTATTATTATAGACCGTATTGTCTTATTGGTAGAGATGCTAAAAGATTAGGTAAACATATGGATCTTTATTGTGATTTTGCAGTAGAATTGAACTTTCTGTACACCTGTCCCATTCTTCGAAAGAAAAGGAAGAAATATTTCGGCAATTTATTTTTTCAAGAATTAGATGAACTTTCTGACATGGATTTGATAAGCTTTCAAAGCTTCTTCCATCATAGTGTGATGTCATCGTGAAATAAATCAAAGGAAAATTAACACAAAGTCTTGTCGAATAGATTCTTCTATGTTTTGAAGCTACATAACGGACTTAGAGTATAGTAATTACTGACGCGTTAAGTAAGCCTTCAACACTAAAAAACTTGGTTTAAAAGTGTTTAATTTGATTTATTATAAAATGTTCTTGTAACTAAACTAGAATTTTTCGCATAGTGACTTTAAGGTGTGAAACTTTAATTTTCAATTAAATCAATTTTCACTTAGTTACTTTATAAGTTAATTTAAAAAAAAGTAAGGTTTCTTGAAACTCACAGACAGAGCGATGGCTTATACTTGTTTTTTCCTCCTGATTGACTTATACTCGAAGATTACTTATATGACCAATTTTAATTTTATTCTTAAATATTATGTTTTATTCTTATATAAATATCTTATGTCATTATCTCTGAGTCATCCTGTTTTTTTTTTTTTGATATCAGACAATTTATTTTCTCAAATAAAGGTATTGTGTCACGTGATAATACAAAATTACTTTTGCATATTTTAATGCACGCACAGCGTAAAAATAAAAATCATCCAAAAAAAATTCTATGAAAAAAAAAAAAATAAGATGATGAGGTTAAAGTGAGTGAAAAAAATTGATAAAAAAATGGAATAAAAAACTTTTAAATATTTTTTTTATAAATTTATAAAGTATTTTCATAAATTTTTTTGTCATAATTCTTTTGCTGCATAATTTCCTCGTCTAGTTGTTTTTTTTTTTTTTTTTTTATTTTTGAAGAACTACTGTTAAACTTCTGGTATACTTGTGAACTTTCAGAAAAAAAAAACTACACCACTAATAATAAGTATATGGATGATTGTTTTTTTTTATGAAAGATTTTTGGAAATTTTAAACATAAGTTAAAGTAGTCCATTTAATAAATATTATAATGTCCTTTTTTTTTGTTTGTCCTTCACTTTTGTTTTATTTTAATTCAATATTAAGCCTTACCTATACTTTAAAAGTTTCTTTTTTTTTACCTTTCTCAGAAAAGTACTTTTTATGAGTTGTGTTAAATGAGATTTTGTTTTTATATTTAGTATTTTTGTTAATAACTTTTTATAGTTCACATTATATACAGTATTGAAAAAAAAACTCATTCCATAAGCGATTAAAAATAAACCAATAAGAATTTTTCAATTTTAATTTTTCCGTATTCTCTATATTTTTCTTATCTTTCCTATATGTTCTATATTATGTAATTATTTGTCCGGGTAATAACGAGACTTATTTGAATTATCATTAATTAAATAAAAACCCTTATAGTTTTCGTTTTTAAAAAAATTTTTTTCATAACATTTCATATTATCTTTAAAAGCTGGATGTTATGTTGTAAATATGAATGCTGTGTCACTTTAAACCTATATATTAGCATCTTATATTATAAGTATCCAAAGAAGAATCCAACTATACTTCATCCTTAATATGTATTAACAGTCCACATAATTTTTAGAATTTACATAGTAGTTACACAACCCGTAAATTGCAATCAGTTAATGTATTTTTGTCTACTACTGTACAAAATTAGTATATTGTATTCATTTAAAGGGATATTATAACAAATTTTCAGGTTTCCTTTTCAGAAGAAAAACTTTATACTCTTACGACATAATTTCAGTATAAATATTATAATCGTTTTTATATTTTTTTTTTTCTCTTTCTTTTTATATTTTCTCTCTTTGATTTTGTTCTTTGTTTTTTTTTTTTTTCATTTGATGAAAGAATCATTTTTCTGATGACTGTACATTGAAAAGTGTTGTTTCTTTAAAGTATATAAAAGATATGAAAAGAAAACTAGAAGAGTAATAAAATAAGAACAGTTTTATAGAAAAACAAAAGAAAAGAAAAACAAAAAAGAAAAAGTAAATATAGAGTAAAAGTAAAAATTTAAAGAGGAAAAGTAAGGGGACATAGAAAATTAATGTATATAAAGTAGGTATTTTTTTAAAGTACGTTTATATGACATTTTTTACAAAAGAATGTCTACATTCAGTGCAAAAACTGGTTGTGCAGTTTAATTTTTATAAGAATTAAGCTGATTGTAAAGTAAATTGCTTCAAATTTTATCTTAATTAGTACCTCACAACATTACAGTTCATTTTTGTAAGTCGTAAGGATACATTCAAAAAACACAAAAATTATTATGGCTAAGAGTCATGTGGCTCATTTGGACATAAGCTTCCAAAAGAGATTATGAACCGGAGACAACTATAATAAATCGGTTAAGATTTAAGAACAGCTCATCTTAATGACATGTTTTGATATAAAAGAAAATGGAGTTATATATGTAGGTAAATGCATATTTTCGTACATCAACTACTAAGACTAATTCGACTAATAACTAAATTCAAAATTACGTTTTAAAAAATATTAATTGAAAATTTGTTAAATTTCTGTAACAAGATGTTTTTCAACAAGAAAAAAAGTTATAATACATAAAAACTAAAAAAAAAAAAGTTTAAATTTTTTGTATTCTTAAAACTTTTTCTTTAAAAAAATTTTTTCTTTGTTCGTTTATTTTGTGCTGTATTTGTGATCCTGATGACAAATTGTTTTGAAAAGTTTCAAGAATAATATTGAAAAGAAAAAAAATGATATCCCTTTCTGTTAATTATACTCATTATAATCGTTTTTCTTTTTTTTTGCATAAGAGGATACAAAAAGGAAATAAAACTCTAAATTACTATATATAGTACAAGAAAGAAATCCATATTCATCCATAAGAAAGTTTTCAGAATTAACCTCTTCTATTTTTAATAATTTTCATTACAACTATACATATATTATTTATTGAATTTCTTTTGTTTTAAAAGTTTTTTTTTCTTTGAAGAGGTGGATGAGAAGAACTTGTAATAATTTAAATTCAATAGAAAACTTAACATTGACATAAAAGGTTTAACTAAAAGTTATTCTTTGTTGTTCTTCTTCCTAAGGATAGCAATTGATAAAACATTCTAGTATAGTTTTAAATAAATTATTCTTTTAATTGAAGATTATATAATATTATTGATAGGTATCATATCTAAGTAAATATTTTACATATTTTAATATTATTTTTAATATTCATAGTGTATAAATATGAACATAGGATACAATATGCTTTTTTGCAACTGACAAAAAAATTTTATTCTTCAATATACCGTAACATATAAAAATAAATATCGATATTAATTCTTATATTTATCTTATCTCTCCATATTTTCGTTTATCTCATCCACCATTAACCTAAATCTCTTAAACCCTAATTCCAAAGCATCCTTACTATATTTTTATCCACAAAACCATACGGTATATTGCATTAAAAGTCTTAGCCAAAAGTTTGGTTTTATAGAGGGTTGTTTTGGTTGTCTAAGATTTAACACTACCTAAAAGAAGCTTGTCCTTCGATGATTTTGATAAACCTGGAAATTCGATATTTCCCACCGATCCTCGTAACAAAAAAAAACTATATTTGGCAACTGAAGTTTGATAAAATTTTGGAAAATTATCTTTCTAATTCTTTAAGAAACGCTTCTTTTAACACTCTTTTGTTGTTAGCGCGTGTTTATATTCCTTTTTTTCTCTACCCAAAACTGGAATTCCACATGAAATATTTATACTAATTTTTACTGGTTAAAGTACATGTATTCAAGTTAATTGTATTATATATATTTTTTTGTGCTTAAATTATTACATTACTTAATTGTACACTGTAATCCTAACCTTTTTATTCAATATTAAAACAAGAAACAATATTTATTTAAGCTAGCATAAAACGTTTTTATCAAACCGTTTACCAAAATTTTTATAATCTTTTAGAATTATTGTTCAATACTGCTTAATATATATTTAATCCGATGAATAGGATTGATTTTAATTCTATAATAGGTTGCAAGTATCTTAAAAATTCTTTAAATTAGAATTAAGTTTTAAAAAGATTTCCATACAATATCCTATTTAAAACAATTTAATCTTTTTAATAGTAAATGTATACTTCATCATTCAAAAATGGTTTTCTCAGTAAACTATATTAGGTAATTGATTTAAAATCTTAACAAATCTTGAAAGGATTCTGTAATTCTAAAATACTGTTATTTATAATTGTACGAATATATATTGTATGCTTCATTATTTAATATTAATTTTTTTTCTTATTCTGTAGATAATTTAATCTATTACATTACAAGCATATATACATTTACTAATGCTAATATAGATTTTCATATCTAAAATGAAAATCAAATAAAAAGTTTTTGTTTTTACTTTGAAAAATTATTTTTTTCAAATTAAATAATTTTTCAATTTTTCAATTAGTTATTAGGCACGTTTTGTCCACAAAAATTTTCATTTGACTTAAAATTGTATTTTAAAATTACCCATAAACTTATTTTGTTCTTAGTTTTTAGAGATTGAAAACTTTTTATTCAATTTTATAAATTTTTTTTATTTTATATTCAAAAAAAAAACATGAAATATCAATAAGGATTCAAAAGCCTTTTACTCAGAGTAAATATATGAGATTTTATATCTTTCAAACCTTTTATATCTTATTTATTTTGTGTTTAGTTTTCCTGCCATATTACAACATTATATTTTTGTACCACATAAAATAAATTATTGATATTATCATATCAAAATTGAATACAGGGATCTCGGTGGCCTACTGCGTAAGACCGTATAAAATATTCTGTAAAAACTGAGAGACATGTGTGGGATTCAAATTCACACTCCTTCGGTCTTTATCCCCCTTTCTGATATTTATAAAAATGAATACAGTTATCGAATACAATATATATAAAAAAAAAAACAAATTCCATAATTAACAGAGCAGCTCAAAGTTGTTCTTCATTTAAAAGTTTAAACCATTTTTTTTAAAAGAAACTAATAAGTTCTATTTAAACTCTCACTATTTCACCACTATTTTAACGATTCTTTAGTAATTAAAACTGTTCAGATTTTTTACTTAAATTGGGACACAAGTCGTACTACTGACATAACCTATACTTTGCAATTTTATACATCTTCAAACAGAATTGGCACAATAAATTTTTGTAACATATTAAATAGAAATGATTTTTATAATTTGAGTGAAAAGTCAGCAAGTTTTTCAATATACTTCTCTATTAAAATTCACTCCGTTATTATTTATAATTAAAAATTGTTGAATCTAAAGTCAAAAAATAAAACTTTCTTTTTTTGTTTATTTCTAATCTTTTTGACCATAAAAATAAACAAAAATTAAAAATTTTTTTTTTTTTTTTAATTTTGAACCGTTGTATCAATAAACCTAAAAATATTTACATTTTATGTAACATTTCAACTATAATCAAAATATATTTTTATATATTTTGACTGTGTTTTCTAAATTTAGGGCAATGTGAATTTATGATAACATAAAATAAAATAAAATTTCAAAAATTGCATACACAACCACCAAATTTGACTTATAAAATGCTACATATGGGTTTTTTTTTTTTTTTTTTTATTAGAAAATGTAAACAATCATGTTTATATGTTGAATTTTTCAGAGAAAAAGAGAAACAAAAAAAAAAAAAAATTAAACAAAATTTAGTAAAGTTTTACTGAAATCTGACCATATTTTGTTGTTTATTATTTCATTCATTACCCTGCTGATACCTTTTAATTTTTCTGAATTCTCTGACATGGTTATACCAATACTAAAAATATTTATTTTTTTAATTTTTTGATTTTTTTTTTGTTTTTTTTTTTTTAAATTAAAATATTCTGAAAAATTATGTAGATACACACTGTATAATTTGTAAACCAACAAAAAAAAATAAATATTTTTTTTTTAACGAAATCTTTTACTTTTCATATGGTTTTCGTTAGATATTTTCAGAAGTTTTTATCAGAAGTGAATATTTTGAATATGAAAAAAAAATTTAAACGGTAAATAAAAGTTAAAAGGATAAAGCAGAAACATTCAAATCCAGTATCTAACAAAACAAAAAAAATAAGGATGAGAAAAATGTTTATTTTTTTTTTTTTTTGTTATAAAAAACTGTTCAAGTTATCCTTTCGAATATACCACACATATATATTATATATATATATATATATAATATATAGATATATGGAATACATATAAATGTTATTAATATAAAATTTATACTTATGTATTATGTTTTATAATATTATGTAGTATTATGTTAAACATTTCCTTGTTAGAAAAACGAATCTGAAAGTTCAAATCATCTGAAACTTATCGATAATAATAACAAAAAAAAAAAAAAAAAAAACAACAAGTAAAAATAAAAACCAATATGTTGGTTGTCTTTAATACCATCAATTTTGATATTAAACTTGTTCATAAAATTTTAAAATTTTCATAAAAATATTTAATATTTTTTCTTCGATATCGCTGGAATTGTTATTATTCTAAATGAAATTTAACTTAGGTATCAAAAAACTTTAACTATATTAACAAAAAAAAAAAAAAAAACAGATATCAAGATATCAAACCAAAATTAAAGTTCTATAAAATACATATATCATCCACATTGCGAAAGTTAAAGTATGCACATCATCCACATGAAAGTAAAGTAAATTAGGTTAATGAAAACCATTATAAAAGACTTTAATTGAATAGAATTTTAATTTTTGATTGATAGTTTGCCGCAGTGATACTGAAATTCTGAACTCCTAAAACTATAATTAATCAAACTTTAATTGAATGGTTCAATTTAATAGTTATATCCTTCAAATTAATAGAGAAGAACAAGCAATCAAAACGTAACTGATTTTTTTATTTTTGGTTTTTTATGAAAAGATTAGAACTGCTGGGAAACAAAAATAAAAATTAAAAGATTTTCAAATTTATTTAAAAGTTAAATCTTACAAAATCTGAGTTAAATTAAAATAATTAAATGCAATTACTATATCATGAATTTAAACTTAAAAGAGATTCCATCAACAAAAATAAAAGAATTCAATTGTTTCTATCGTATACTTTTTCATGTCACAAAAAAACTAAAATGAAAATTCATATTCATATTAAAAGAAATCAAAAAGGATTTTGATAGGAAAATATGATTTTCTCTTTCATATTACAGAAAATTGTATATATAATATCCTTAGATTTTAATAGCAGATATTCTACATTTTATATTGCTAATATAATATAAGCATATATATATATGAACAAAGTACAAAGTACTTTAAATAATATTAGTTCGGGTCAGGATTTTAAAATCTTTATAGAAAGAAGAAAGAAAAAACCAATTTTTTTTTTAAATTGTCTCATATTTGATAAAATAATGACAAGTATTTCAATATGTTCTCTTTAGATTACATATATACAAATTTGTTCATAATTTAAAAATGTACTCAAGTTGTATTCAACGTATTTTGTATAAAATAAACGTGACTCATTCACTATAATATTTAAATGATTTTAAAGTTATCATATTATTTGATGCTATATGTAAATCCATGAACGAAAAAAATTAAAACGAGGAAGAGTGCAGTAGAGTAGACTGTGTCAACTCTGGGATACCCGTATGAACGTAATATATCCTGTTTCTATAAAACTTGATCATCTTTTAAAAACATTCAGATGTTTTAGTACCGAACTACAGAGATATATTTATGTAAATTGTGGAGTTGTATGACAGCTACCTGAATCCATTGCGCCTAGCTTCATTAAGTTCCAAGAAATGCAAGAAACCTGAACCGGCTGCTTTAGACCAATAAAATTTTACAAAAGTTGTTGGCCTATAACTCGACACCTCTTTACTAAATTTCAGGTTCCTAGCTTCAATAGACACTGAGTTATTCTCATTTAAACGGATAAGTTGTATGGCAGCTACCCGAACCCGTCGCACCACCACAACCAAATTTTGCAAAAGTGGTTGCCATAAAACTTGATCATCATTTGCAGGATTTCAGACGCCTAGCTTCATTAAGTTCCAAGAGGTGCAAGAAGCCTGAACCGGCTGCTCTAGACCAACCAAATTTTACAAAAGTTGTTTGCCTGTAACTCGACATCTTGTTACTAAATATCAGGTTGCTAGCTTTAATAGACACTGAGTTATTCTCATTTAAACGGAGAAGTTGTATGGCAGCTACCCGAACCCGCCGCACCACCACAACCAAATTTTACAGAAGTTGTTGCCATAAAACTTGATCATCATTTACAAAATTTCAGAAACCTAGCTTGAATAGATACTGAGTTATTTCTATATAAAGATAGAAGTTGTATGGCAGCTACTCGAACCCGCCGACCGAAAATGTTGGATTTAAATAGCAAAACTAACAATTTTGTAAAAGTGCCGTAAAAAAAATTTCAGCCTCCTAGCTCCGGACGGACGGACGGACGTACATGGCTTAATCGACTCAGAATTCGATTCTGAGCCGATCCATACCTTTGACACTATATCTAGCTCGACTCCTTTAAGGTGTCACAAACGTAATGGCAAATTTATTATACCCTTGAACATAGTTCATACGGGTATAAAAAATATAGAACTAACTTTAAATAGAGAATAATCTACTATATATACTTACGTACGTCTATATAATATCTAATAGGGTAAGTTGCTGATAGTTCGCCGTAATACTATTGAGAGGATTTAAAATAAAATTTTAAAGTATTCTTATTTTTCTGTTTTTTTTTTTTTTTTTTTTTTTTTTATGGTTTACTTTTTATTTTTCTTGTATATGCTTTAAGTGAACATCTCTTTATTCATGTTGGGTCCGTTTGAATTTTCTCTTAGGGTAAACACTAAATTTACAACATAGAATAGACAGGATATTCCATTTAGTTATTCTGTACTTACATTTTACAGCTAAAATAACTGTATTTTTTTTTTCCTTTATTAATAAAAACTATTTTTGGTTTAACTGTAAAAAGAAACAAAAAAATTGAAGAAAAATACAAAAAAAGGAGACTACTGGTGTTTAAAAAAAAAAAAAAAAAAATACGCCATTTAAATCGTATAAAAATGTAATACGAGATTAGCTAATCTGGGTCGGTTGGTCTTAGTATTCTTTTAAGGTGTAATGGTCGTCGTTATCCAGCATAAATTGTTATAGAAACGTATAAGAATGTTTAAGAATATTGTATAGTTTTTTTTTTTCATTCTTACCTTTTTGTATTTTTTTGTATTTTTACCTTTATAAGAGGATTTTTTTTTTTTGTCCTCTATATTTTTTCTATTTTGTTTGCTGTATTCCTTCACAGCAGAGCACACGTTTCTCTTGTTTTATTATTAAAAAAGAAAATTTTTATCATGGCGTGTGATGTGTTCATAAATGCGGTTGTAATGCTAAATTATAATCGAGTGTTCAGATTTAAAAAGAAAATTATTAAAGATGAATGAGAAATTTAAAATGGTATTGTTATTTGAAATCTTAAGACTTTAATATATGTCTAGAAATAACCTATCAAAAAAATTAAAGTATATGTTAAAAAAAATTATAACCATTTATTTATTATTTAATTAAATCTGTACCGTTGTTTTCGGTTCGTCTAACCTACCTCTTTGAATCTATAATTGACTGAGAAGTTAAGAAGAAAATTTTTTAAGATAAAGATATAGGATTTGTAAGCAGTAGAGTTATAAACCTAAACTAGTTTAGTACAATATTTTAAAGAATTTTTAGGTTATATGATGATATATTTTTTAATTACTTTAAAGTATTTAAATTATCTGAATGCAATGGTGTTCTAAGATAATTTGAAAAAAAAAAAAAAATATTATATATGTATATATCTAGTCATTTTTCTTTTAACTTAACAAAAATTTGGATATTAACTAAAAATAAACAGTTATAGTCATAAAATACTATGAAATACTATAATATATTTTAATTATAGCTTTCTTTTATTTTACCTCTGGTAAGCCTAAAATTATAATTTTTATAGCGAATATTTTATTTAAGTACTATATAAAGAGCCCGACAATGTATTTTGTACAATGTTTTTGCTGCAATTTTCATTTTTTGTTTTGTTTTTCTCAAACCATTCAAACGACATTAAAATTACTCCCAACGGAACCGAATAGAATATGGAAATTTTTTGTGTCATAGTGTAAAAATAAATTTTGTATTCCTGCCTGTGAAGGTACAATGAACAGAAAATTGAAAAAAAAAAAAAAAACAGCAAAGTTAATCTAAGTACGTAGCAAAATTCTCAATAATTTATAAGATAAGCCTATAAAAAGTTTAAAAATAATACACTTAATTGGGTTAATTAAATATTTTTTTTTTTTTTAATTTTCGAATTTTACTTAAACAAATTTCCAATGGAAATATTAATTTAAATAACATTAGAATTAGCTTTCAAAAAATTGAATATAAAAAACGTTTTTTTATCTTCCCTAGTTCAGTATGATTTAATTAATTTTAACAATATCTAGTTTAAAATGTTCTTCCTTTAATAATATTAATATTCAAAGATGCTTCTAGTTTTTTTACTTTTTAGATCTGTATACGTCTCTGACCTCTAACAAAACACAAAAGAAAAATGATAATATAATATATCAACCCTTTGAAGTAAACTATAATATTAATATCCTTTTTTTTCGCCAAAGAAATCAGTAAATCAAATTATCTGTAATGACAATAAAATGTTGAATTGATTTATCTACTGCCAACAGAAAAGAAAAGAGTCAAAATAGTTTAAAACTCGATTCAATTTTCTATATGAAGACACATTATAACTGTAAATTAAATTGTATTTTTAATCTTTCATTTCTGATTTAATATTTTAAAGATTCAACTTTATATAATGCCAAAAATTGAATAAAAGAATAAAATAACTGCTTATTACATTAATAAGATTTTACTGATTGATTTTCTTTATCCTTATTTAAAAAAAAAAAAAACAACATCCAAGATACATCACCATATTTTCTGGTGGTATATATTATATCCTTAATAATAAATAAATCACTTCTTAAGAATTTTTGTAATTATATGTTTGTTCCAAAGAGAAAATTTTATTGAATTTAATAGGGATGAAATTAAGAAAACTTTGAAAGATAAAAAATAACATACAATATTTTTAAATTGAAAATCATCCAAAAAGAGAACAATAACAAAAAACAAAAAAGTAAGGTTAATTTATAACTCTATCCATTATTTTAAGAGTCGTCACGTGTTCTGATTATCGTCAATAAAAAATTTAATATTATTTTCTTCTTTTTGTTTTTGTTTTGAAGGGAAAGAAAAATTCAATCACAGTTAATTTTTTGATTTGAAAAAAAAAAAATACAAAACTTTAGAGCCAAAACAAAAAGAAAAATAGGAGAAAATTGCAGATTTATTACCACTGTTATTATTAAACTTTTAAATAATAAGAACTTTATTACTTATAAAAATAAAGGAAAGCAAGGAATTCGTCAACTGTCTGTTTAGACAGTTTAAAAAATTTAAAGTTTTAAAATAGAAAGAAAAATTATTAGCGAATCACCAGCATATTTTGTATTCAAATCAACAAAAATAGAAAATGAAACAAAAAAGTATTAAATAACAAGATAATTTATTTATTTATTTATATTAATATTACAAATCATATAGGATATTGCAATATTAGAAAATCATCGGCTAATAAGCTCATTATAAGTCGATTACTATTATTAAAATATACCCTTATATGATTTATTTTGTTTATATTATGTATTTTATACTCACGCTATATTTGGTAGCAAGGAGGATTTCAATTAATGAAACTTGCTACCTATCCAGGATTTGAAACCGCACTTCCTCGATTAATAAGCCACGTGTTAGCCATCACTAGGTCACCGAGGCCCCTCATAAGATGATTTTTAAAATCATTTTTATTAATTTTAACATAATAATATTTATTAATATTACGTTTTTAACCTTAAGTATGTTAATCAACGATTTAATTTAGTACGAACTTTTACAAATCAGTGCAAATTTTTATTACTTTTAGTTTTCACACCTAAAAGTTTGATTAAGTATGTTATCAATATTAACAGCAGCACACTTTATAGAAAAAAATAACCTTGCATATTTATAGGAGAAAAAAAAATTACTGAACATTGCTGAACAAATCATAATCAATTTTAATTAGAAAGAAAATAAAATAACTGAAAACATAATTTTATAATTTTCCTTAACAAATTGATCAAAAATATAATATATATATAAATATTTGATAGTATATAAATTAATAGTAGTATTTAATCTATAATAGCCTTAGTAAAAGAAAGTTTTAGTAATATTGTATAATACTATATGATTTATATAAAGTACCCATTCCTTAAAAATATATAATAAAAAAATTGATCTATTATCATAACAACGGTAAAATTTTATTTATTACCATCAAAATATATTCACAGTTATATTATTCTTCTTGAATTATAAAAAATTACTCTAAAATCGTTACTATTGACTTTGTTAAAACTTTATATAACTAGATTGTTTTTTTGACTTTCCTTACATATTATATAATATAATCGTATTGTAATACAGAAATATAATATTATACTTTATACGTATATATATATATATATATGTTACAAAAACAATTTATATTATTTGTTATATATTTTTTCTTATTTTGTTGTAAAATTCTTATGCTTTGAGGTCATATAATTGACTTACTGATTTTTCTTAACAGCAACCAATTTTTCTTTTTTTTTAACATGAAAACAAAAATAATGAAAAATATAAGAAAAACAAAAGGAAACAAAAATATATACCAAAAAGCGACGTTTATTTACTTTTTTACAATAGGCCACAAATTTTTCAAATTGGCTCATAAATTATGGGGTTTATCTTAAACTCTCTGAAAGTATTTTTTTTTTCTTTTTTTTTTATACTTTTACTTGTACTTTTTTTTTGTATTTTCTTATGATTACTCCCAATTTCTTTTAACCATCAGTAAAATAATTCTATTAAATTTTTTATTTTATTTTTTGTTTTTTTTTTTTTTCTTCGTTTACAATATCCTTTCAATTTCCAACTGGATTTAATACACAATTACATATTATATAAATATAAAATACACTTAAATACACTGTGATATAAAATAATAGATGAATTGAAAAATTTGTACTATACATAATAATTTATTTATAATTCGGTTGTAATTTATAATTATAAATTACCACCCATTTCATGTAATTTGTAATTCTGTAGTAATCAGTGTATGAGAGTAAGATTTTGCAAGCTGAACTTAATTTAACAAAATTTAATTTAATTTTTCGATTATAAAAATTAACTTATTGTATTCATTATTTTGCTTACTAGTGTGCATGTATTTATATACAATGTAATAAAAATAATGTTTAACTTTATATCCTGATGATAGCTTTACTAAAATAACTTTTAATATCCTTTGCAACACATCAGTATTTTTGGTTTGTAAAAATTTTCTTCTTGTGTTTTATCCTTTTTTTTTTTTTTTTCTTTTTTTTTGTCCTTACGATATTACGTTGATTACCGTTTTTATTCATTCAATAAAAAACAAAAACAAAAAAATAAATAATAACAGCAAATAAAAATTAAACTAATATACAAGTTAAAGCTACAAAACAAAATTTTTTGCCTTGGTTTTTCTTAGAATTTCTAATCATTGGTATTAGCAACTCCATCAGCATCAGATCGTATACTTAAAAAGAATGACTAAAGAAAAACAAATGAACAAGAAACTGAACTTATAATTCTGCAAAAAAATAAAAGTTTTTTTTTTTTAATGTGCCTAAATTTATTTTTTCCAAAAAAATATAAAAATACAAAAAAATAAAACAAAATAAATAAATTGCTTGATACATTATGTGATATATGTACTTAAAAATTGATGAATTACCTGTAAAATGGTGGAAATTTGGAAATTCTCTAAAAAAAAAAAAATATAAAAAAAAATAAAAGCAAACAAAAAAAACTTTCCATATAATTTTTTTTAAGATGAATTTATTCAGAACAAATTCTTATAGAAAACGAAAACAAAAAATATGTATTAAACATGTTTTCAGAAAATTGACAATTTTGTTTTTTAACAGCAACTTCGGTTTCAACCCAAGAGACTATGAAGCAAGTCAAAATTGCGTTCCTCTTTTTTTTCAGAGGATTTTTTCTTTTCATTTTCATGAGATTGATATAATATGTATGATATTTAAATCTCACATCAATTTTTTTACAGCTTTTCGATTTTTTTTTTTTTTTTTTTTTGACTTTGTAAAGGCACATATGTGGCTTTTTTTTATTAAAATCCCAGGAGTAAGAAATTAAAAAAAAATAAAATAATATTTAAATTTGGGGTGCCAAGAAGTAGATATTTATTCTAAAAATAGTTAATATAATTTGTTGAAATTCAATTTCATTCGAGTTTAAATTTGAAAAGTAAATAGTATTCAAGACAAAGAATTGTTACTCGTTCGTATCATCTTTTTCATTCAATTTTATAATGCCTTTGAATTCGCAGTCTTTAAATAATTTGTTAAAATATTAAAGATTCTTACATACTTACATTTAACTTAAATTTCATTTAATATTGATAATAACTAACTAATACTGGATGCGCGTTACTGCGCCTCTCAATAAATAAAACATAATATGGGCTTTTAATTGAAGATGATATTATTGAAAAAAATTAACACAAAAAATATTAAAGCTGTTGTATCGCAATAGCTTAATAAAACTCGACTTTTATACATACATATAGAACATAACTTTCGAAAAATTTTTGAGACTTTCTTTTTAGTTTAAGGAAAATTTGTACTTCGCAAAATTGTACATAATTTGCTTCAATAAAATTTAGGCCTCACAGCCCCAATTTGGCTGCCCTTTAGAACAAAATTGTTAACCCAGAAACAAAAATGGTTAGCCCCATATCCAAAAATTTTTATTACGGAAAAAAATATTAAAAGAAAAGTTAAATAGATTCATTTTATTAAAATGTATACATCATAAAATCCTGGAATTAAAAAACCAATGAGATCAGAGAACGAAAATTCTATAGGTATAAAAAAAAGTTATAATAGGTTGGGTACGAAATCTCGACATTTTTAATCTCAATTTTTATAAATTTCGCTTTTTTTTAAATTGCGTTTTATTTTTGAATTTATTTATAATTTAATTCTATTGAAAAAAGCGAATCAGCGATTTCAGAAATAAATATAAGAAAAGAAGAAAAGTTCACATCCAATATGTTTTTAAGACTTTTTCTCTTGAATTTATGCAATTTTTATGTTTATTTTAAATGGTATTTTATATCGTTAAATTGACTATTTTAGAATCATATGATTTAAGTTCTCAGAATTTTTCATTTTTTTTTCTTCATTTTTGAAATGTTTGAGGGTATGTACATTTGAAATTCTTTGAATTTGGAATTTTCTATAATATTAATTCTAATGATTTTATGTTGATATAATTATTTTAAATTACCTTTACCTTTAATTATTTACCATTTGGTTGGTAAATCCTTTACTATGTTAGTGACAAAGATCGTGAAATAACTTAAAATTACTCTGACAAGATTAACAAAATGGAAAATGGCAAAATTGGTAATATAAATAAAAGAGCTGCTATAAAATTAAAATGAAAAAATAAAGAGAATAATAAAAAACAGAAAAAATATTAATAAATTAGACTTTTTAAAAAATAAATAAATAGTTAAAAATATAAATAAATTAATTAAATTTCAGAAAAATTTAGAAAAATGGTTTTGTTTTTGTTTACAAAATTTTTATATTATTTGCAAAAAAAAATTTTCGATATTAAAGTGCAAGATTTTGAAAAATGAGATATTAAAAAACGAGAATTTAGATTTTGCCCTTGCCTCTTCCTTTAGATTTTGACAAAACGAGATTTTAAAAAACGAAATTTAAAAAAATTAGAGATTTTAAAAAGTGAGATTTCAAAATCCGATTAAAATGTCGAGATCTCGTATCGTTTCCGTTGCAATTAATATAAAGTTTTTAATTATTAATTTCGTTAAAAGTAGTTACCTCGGTAGTTGATTGTTTTAAACCCATGACATAACAATCTTATGAGGAATGGGACTTCAAATCATAACTATTTTATTAATTAAAAATTACACTTACGACAAAATATAGGTATAATGGAAAGATAAATAATAAAACATTATAATTTTTTGATGTTATTGATGATTGATCAATTGACATTGATTACAATGGATATGACTTTAGTAGTATTACATAATCATACGTGATATATAATATAAAATAAATAAATGTTTCCCCCCAAAATGTAAAATTTTGTTTATTCTTCAATTTAAAAACAAATTAATACAATTTTTCATATAGAATTAAAAATATTTTCCCTTCATTTTTCCAATCAAAAATTAAACAGGTCATCTGAGAACAATTAGATTTTCTTAAATCTTATACATTTTAAATGTATAATTATATATATATGTTTATATATATATATATATGTATATATATTAATATAAATAATCATGATAATAGTTATGCTAAATAATAATAATAATAAAAAGATCCTATTAATGATTCTCAGAAAGAAAAAGTTTTTTTTTTGTATCTCTTTCTACCTTTTATATGGACTTTTGGCTTTATATATGTATATACATATACGTAATATATATATACATATATTTTTTTTAAATTTTCTATATAAACATAAAGTTAATATAATATAATAAATATAATTGAAAAAAATTCAAGTTATTTTGGATATTTCCTTTTAAAAAGAAAAAACAAAACATTTTCTCATATATACTTATACATATTATGTATGTTTGTACTATATGTATGTATATAAATATACGAGGGGATATCATTAAATATTTGTTTATAATAAGAATTGCCTTTTTTTTTTTAACCAATTTTTGTTCAATGAAAGACTATTTGAGAACCTCAGTTTAGTTTTGTTTACTCCGCTGCCAAATAAATGTAATAAGATAATTACACATTCTTTCCTTTCCAGGTGTGGCAGTAAATGTCGTAATTAATTCTTACGATGTATGTGGGATTCGAACCCACACTCCCTTAGTATAGCGTATTTTATACAATCTTACCTACTAGGTCATCGAGGTCCCAGTAAATATTTTCTCATTGTATCCTCTAGCTCTAAATGGTACTTTGGCTCCTCTGAATGATTACTCTGTTTCCTCTGAACGATACTCTGTTTGACTAAAAATTTCATAAAGGAGTATAAAGAAAAAAGTTAAAAATTAATTTCCTTGTGCTCTAAAAAGAATACTTTGATATAATATAAATAGAAATATGGGATAGCCAAAATAGAAATTATTCAAAAAATAAAAATTTTTTTAAAGTCTAACATAATTGTAGGTCTAAAGCTTCTAGGACAAATTTTATAAATATTAAAAAATTTTCGATAATAACTTGATAATCTTTTGTTATATATATTCATAAAATAGATTATATATGTACGTACATACATAATTATATACATTAATTTATACATTAATTTGTAAATTTATTTATTTCAAATTATTGAAGATTTGAAGCTTAAAATAAGAATATTGTATTGCATAAAGTTAATAATACATGTTTGTTTGTATGTTATCACTGCTAAATTACCAATTCATAAAGAATAAAAATACCTAATATATATATATAATATATAAATGTATAAATATAAAATACATAATATTATATCAATGATATGAATATTCATATAAGATAAAGTTCAATGGAGTGTACAGGAAATACAAACATATAATAAAAAGAGAAAAACAAAAATAATGGAGAATAAAAAAAAAAATCGTTTTTTTCGTTCACAAAATTCTTATCTTTAAATCCGGTATATTAAATTTAACCAGGATAACAAGAAGGATATTTTTGGTTTTGATTGTTGCTTTTATTATACATAATATTTTTGTTTTTGTTTATATTTTTCCTGTTAAATTTCTTGCCATAATATATTTATATATACATATACTTGTATATATACATAAAAATATATTATATATACTTGTATATACATTACATATATATATATATATACATGTATATACATATATTTAAAGAGAATGCATGGTCATTATTTCCAGAAGGATTTTTTTTGTTTTTGGAAAATAATAAAAATAAATTCTTTGGACATTATAATGAGGTGATCTGTTTGTTTTATTTATTTGTATATAAATTTATATATGTACATATATATACATTTTGTTTTCAAATAAGAAACACTTATAACAAATATCAGAGAAGGAATGAATAAAATAAACTAATAGACGAATTCATTCAAATGGTTGAAATCAAATTTATTTGTTCAAAAGAATAAGAAATTCATTTTTTTCCCTTTTCTTTTTTTTTTTTTGTTTGATTTTACTACACTTCAATCAACCGTAAAAAAAATATTTTTAGAAAACAATAATTATTTTATTTTGTTTTGCCTCCTTCTCTAGTCATGTACCTATATGTATATTTATCTTTTGATTTTATTATGTAATTAAAAGATCCGTGGAAAACAAAAATATCAAAGGATTACTTTTTGATTTCCTTCTTTGTCAAAATAAGGAAATAAATCTTTTCAAAAATCTATTTCAAATGGATATTTTGTTGCATTTATTTTCTTTACATGTATGTAGGGGCTATCATATGAGTGTTTATGTTAACTAGATAAAATTCACCGCAGCACTTTTGTGTCCCAATCTAACAAGAAATTCTTACTTCTCTTAACTTTTGCTGTCAAATGGATTTTTTTAGTATTTTATATTTTATGGATAACTTTTAAGTTATCGAGACCTGATAATGAACAGCTCTTTTCAAAAAGAAAAAATCTTTAAAAGTAATTATAACTTTCATATACATAATATTGTTTTTGTAACTTTTGGTGGATTTTTATTAAATAATTCTAATAAAAAATGATTAGTAATATAAGATTTTGTATTATTGAACAAAAAAAAAATTTCTGACAAAATGTCGTATAGAGGTTTCTTACAATAAGTTCATGTTACAACACTTTCGACACAATAAATCTAAGTATGCTATTTTTTATAAAATTACTCTACAAAACTAGTAAGGCTTCAAGTTCACTTTTTTGTGAAATGCCGTAGATGTATAGTAGGTATTATATTATGAAAATTAAGTTCGTGAAATTTTACAAAATGTGATCTTTTTACCATCAAACGTTTTTCTAGACTATTATTCTCCATCCTTTTTATTACAAATTAAAATTTTATTCCAAAAAAAATCTTTATATATATTCGTGATTTATTTACTTTTCAATTCCACTCCTTTAGTATTCCTTTTTCCTCACTTTTACCCCAATTCTTAACCAGTTTGGGCGGCTGACATTAACCACAAGGAACAATGTTTATTATTGAACGTATTGATTTTTTTTTTTTTCATGTTTTTTTGAAAAAATTTCAATTAATTTTCTTTCAATACACTTACATATACAACTATACATATATTCATTAGATATTATTATTATTATTAAAATATTTATAAACATAATATTATTTTTGTTTCAATTTGAAATCAATATTTTTTTTGTTAAAAAAGCAGGTCTTTTTTATTACAAGGATATTCAAATAACACAAAACAATTTTTTGATTTTCGTAATATTATGCTGAATATTTTCCTAACAAAGAAACATTTTTCAATCATATGCATATATACATAATATACATATGTATAATATAAATACATATTTTACATGAAAATGAATTTGAATGTTATTTGTACATACAAAAAATGTTTATGAATTTGTGCAATACATAAAATTTATTCAACCGCGAAAAGATGAAAATGACAGTTTTGTAACATTTATTAAAATAAAAACTAAACAAAACAAAACCAACAAAAAAAAAACAAAAAAAAAACAAAAACAGGATGAAAATTTGTAAATATTTAATGGAATGCTAAGCAAATTCAATTCTCCACATAAAATTATATTACAGTATTGAAAAAATCATTTTAAACTTTTGTTTTTTGTGTATATTTAGTGGTTTTTTCTTTAATTAATATCTACGGCGAAAAAAAACTTGGGTTGTTTTAGACACTTTGCAAATTAGATTAAGTTTAACAATAGGAGACCAAATCATAAGAAAACCTTATTCTTTTTTTTAGAGTAAATTTTTCAATTTTTAATAAATATTAATATTTAATATAAGCGTTTAAACAACTTATAAAATTTCAGTTGCTCAGCTTCATTAAGTTCCTATAGAAGTGCACAAAGCCTCAACCTACTGGGCTAAACCAACCAAATTTTACAGAAGTTGTTGGCCCACAACTTAACATCTGTTCACAAAATTTCAGATTACTAACTTCAATAGGAACTGCCTTATACAATATATAATGAAAGAAATTGTAATGGTAGCTCCTCGAACCCGAGACCTAAATTGCTGCATTTAAGTAATAACGAAACTAACAATATTATGCAAAAGTTGACATGGTAAAAATTTTAAAATCCTAGCTCTTTCATTTTTTGAGTTATAGTACGGACGGACGAACTGACAGACAGACGTACATAGCTTAATCGAATTATAATTCAATTTTTGAGTCGATCCATACACTTGAGTCTATATCTAGCTCAATTCATTTAAGGTGTTACAAAACGTAATGGCAAATTTAGTATACCCTTGAACATATGTTCATACGGGTATAAACAGTACCTAAATAAAAATTTATTAAAGGAATTCATTCGAACAAATTACATTTGTGTAAAGAAAAATTTATTTCAATTAATTGAAATGACCAGAAATTTTCTTCAAAAAATGTATTTTATTCAAAGACTATCGAAATGAAAAATAAAGTAGAAAATTTTATGAAAGTTAAAAAAAGTAAAAAAAAAGTTAAAGATATTACACTTTAAAAAAAAAAAAACAAGTTTTAGTAAAGTTCTACTTACAAAATATTCAAAAAGAAACTGAAAACCATAACTACAATATATCATAAAATAAATATCCAATTGCAATTGATAGCTTATAAAGTCATTTTTTTTTTTTATATATTTCCCATATTTTATTAATTAAAAATTATTAATAAAAAAATTTTTACTTTAATATTAACTTTGATTTTAATTTGATTGAAAATTTTATTTCAATTAAAAAACTTACAAAAAGTTGCAAAACTTTACTACCAATTTACAATTTTCAAGAATATTAATACTAACTAAAATAAAATAAAATTTTTTTGATCTGACTCATGGCGCAGTGGTTAAGTCGCCAACCTTTCAATCGAAGGGTTTTGGGTTCAAACCCCGGTCAGGTCATAAATAACAATATGTAGTACTTTTATATCGTAATAATGTATATCGTATAATTAATATTAGTAATAATAATAATAATAATAATAATAATAATAATAATAGCTGCTACAGTGAAGCCATCTTTGGTTATATCATGCAAGTAAGGTGTTATATTCTGCTGCATGTTGTAATTCACGGATGGCGCTGACTCTGTAGTAAAATAATAATAATATTAATAAGAATATTAATACCAATAATAACAGCCGCTACAGTGACAGTGGGGGTTGCCTTCAATAATTACCTCATGTAGTAATATATAATACTACTACTACATATTGTAACTGTTGTGACGGCTTTAGTCACTGTTAGCAAAATAATAATAATAGGCGGATTCATTGTTTCCTTACAGTCCCACTCCCAATTCAATGTTTCTGTATCCATTTTCCTATCCTTTCCTATCCCTACTCCCTAGCCAATATACTGCTCGCAGGTAAGGGTTTCATCTCACTATATTGGCTAAAGCGGGAGGTGGGTTTAGTCAGTAAGAATCTGACACTACCAAGGGGTAATTCTTGGTGTCTTTGGAAGATTCCCACCTCCCTTAGGAAAAAAAAAAAAAAAATTAAAAAATTTTATTTAGTTCTGTGTTTTTTAATTTTTTTTTAATTTCAAGATTTCATTTAGTTTTATTTCTTTTGTCCTATTGTGTTATAAATAGGAAAATTTTATTTAGGAAATTATATAAAATATCGGACATAAAAAAAAAATTAATATAATTTAAGTAAACAATTCAATATGATTCCAATTTAATAAAGAAGAAGATTTTAATGGAATATATTTGATAAGCAATGAATTCATTATCCTTTATTTTGATAAATAAAAGCTAAAATACAAAATGTTTGCTATACAAAATATGCTATCGAAAATTTTTGATGATTACATTGTTAGATACTTTTTTTCTTTTTTTGTGTATACGAAAAGCAAAAACAAAATAAATAATACATTTTGTTCAAACCCCGCTAAAATCCAATTTACCATTAAAAAAGAAAAACATTTTTAAAAAAGAAAACAATTCCTACACACTTTTACAGGTATGACTATTTGATATGGATGTTGTAGTTGTTCAATTAAAAAAAGAAAAAATTCAAACTTCCATAATAATAATATAATATAAAAAAAAAAACTATATTTATCTAAGTCCGAAAATAGCATATGTAGTAAGAATTGAGAATAATAAGTGAAAATAATTGGATATATAGTAAATTTTGAATTAAAAATTTTGTATTTATCCTTTCTCTTAGCAACAACCTACCTCTATGTCTCGGAGTAAAATTCTATTAATTTCTTCCGGTTATTCATTAAACTTTCAGAAAGTAAATACATATTATTGTAAAATCATAAAAATCAAGATAGTGAAAAATTGTAATGATTAAACCTGAAGAAATTAATAGAATTTTACTCCAAGACATATAGGTATGTAGTTGCTAGGAAAAAGGATAAATACAAAATTTTTAATTCAAAATTTACTATTAAGTTTGAAAATGTTATATCCTATGGCGAAATATTATAATAAATGAAGATTCTAAGGCGCCAGTTATAGCAATCATTGAAATGCTTATGGAAAATGTTTATTTTCAATTTTTTTGCAGCAAAGACATATAAAATTTAACAAAAGTGTTGATTTAATGATTAAATAATTTCTAAAGAATAAATTCTGTTACGAATTTTTAAATTTTAAGTTAAATATTACAAAAAAAAAACCAATTTTATGATTTTCCGGATTGGTAATTATTTTCCTGAACAACTGATCAGTAATTTTGCTAATGAAACAAAATTGTTCATTCCAATGACATATGTTTCATTTCTTCCCATTTCAGTTTGTCATTGAAAAAAATTCTGATGCAATTCTTGATATATTTAATTATGCTTTTCTATTTTAATGAGTTTTAACTTAAATTTTGTTTCTTTTTTATTATTTTGTAAGTTAAGTTTTAAAATTTTTTGTTTTAAAATGGAAATTTCAAAAAAAGTAAAAAAAAAAATTCTTTATTCTTTATAACTGTTTTATTCTTCTCAATTCAGCCAATGTCATTATAAAATAAAAAAATCTTTTTTTATTCTTTATTAGTACCGTTTTCTACAAATAATAATTAAATAAATTAAAATAATAAAACTTTATTTTGCAAACATCAAAATAACGCTAACAACAATTTAAATTACATTTATTTTTATTATGCCTTCATTATTGTCATTTGCCATTTGACAGATAATCTAACTGACAGTTTTCTCTGATTGCTATAATCGCTTACACGAAAAAAAGTATAAGTTTTCAATGAAACGTTTTTTCCGGAAGCATTTCAATGATAGCTATAACTGGCACCTAATTGTCTAATTGGAGTATTAATATATATTTTATTATTTAATATTTGTAAAATGCGAGATAATAATATTTTTGTTTTCTATATTTTATTTATTTATTTATATTTATTATTAGTTTAGCTCAAACTTTATATAAAATATATAGGTATATATTTTTTAAATACAATCAAAACAATTAAATTTATAAACTAAATTACAATTAATATAATTTAAATATACAAAAATCATTGCTGTTTATAGAATTTAAGTTTTTGTGTTTGTTTATAGTTAAACAGTCTAAAATCAATGTTATTCTTGTACTTTTTTACCCATTAGTAACATCTTATGCATAACTTGGTAATTACCACAAATTAGTCTTCTGAGAACTTAACATAAATAAATTAGCATTATGTAGACGATTGTTTCAATTAATGCTGATGTTATTCAGAATTTGAACAAAATTAATGTTCCCTTTTATAACTTGAGTAAGAAAAATAATATCAGTTACTTCTCATCTTGATTCTAAAGTTTTAAATTGAATCAAGTTCAGCATGTGTTCATACGGAGATAAGGCAAATGGATTTTATCATTGAAGGTTTCATAAAATAAATCTTACAACAATTTCTGCCTGTACATTCTCTATTCCATTGATATGAACTTCATAGAAAGGCGATCGAACTTGGCTAGCATATTCCAAATTAGGTCTAAAGAGATAAAAATAGAAGGACTTGAGAACGAAAGGATCATTAAATTTTTTAGGTCAAACGTTTTATAAAATCAAGCATAGAATTAGCTTTATTGATGTTATTACAGAAATGTAGTATAAAGTTAAGTTTATCAACAAAGTAGACCCCTAAGTTTTTAATAGAACTCGTTTTACAAAGAATAATACCATTTAGAGAGTAATTAAAACTGACCGGATTAAGATGACGCGCAAAATACATCGATGCACATTTATTCACATTTAGAATAAGATTATTATTTGTACACAACTTAAAGAAATTATCTAAATCATCTTGTAGAAGTAAAACATCATATGTAACTTTTTTTTTTAATTTTCATTTCATTTTATGCATACTATAATTTAGTCGCATACAAATTTCAATGTTTATCATTATTATTTAAAAAAAAAAAAATTAAATTTTAAATTTACTATCAATTTTACTACAATTTTCATTTACTATTTATTTTATAACATGCCTTAATATACAACTAATATATAAAAATTTTATGTTAACCTTTTTAATAAATTTAAAGTTAATACCGTCTGCTTAGAAAAGCAAAAAAAAAAAACAAAATTATAATTGCATTTTTTTTTTTTTCAAATTTTTTCATTTCAATTTTTCCAATTTTCTTTGTTTATTTTCCTTTGTTTATTATCCTGTACGAATATTTGAGTTTACGTTTATAGTTATTATTTTTGTGATCAGTAAAACATAACCAAAAATTATTTATAATCTCTGCAATTGATTTTTATTTTTTATTTTTTTTATTTTCTATTTTCGAAAATCAAAACGGAAAAACTATATAAGGAAAAACGTACATACGTAATAATACATGTACATATATTTATACATGCACACCGGAATACTTTTTTTTTTTAAATTGTATTCGTATTAAACAAAATAAAAAAACAAAAAAATAGCAGACAAAATAAAAAATATTTATTAATATCCAACATTTTTATGTTGTTTATGAAAGTTTTTTTTTTTGTTATACCTCAAATAAAAATGCAGGCAGTAAAAATCTTTTTTATTCTTAACTAATTTATTTTATTACATACTAAAAGTTAAAGAAATAATATATACTTAAACAAAACATACAAATAGCCAAACATACATGATTACATATATTTTATACGTAATATCTTTTTTTTTTTAAAGAAATTTCTTTTTCTTAAGACCTAAAGATAAAAAATAAAATTTAAAACTTAAAACTTAATTTATTTAATTTTGTTTTTATTTGATTTACTTTTACAATTTCAAAATTGAAATTCGAATTAAATTAAAAATAAATAAAAACGAAATAACGGTAACAAAATATTAAAGAAATAACCCACTGTTTCAAATTTTTTGTCAAATAATTTACAAAGGTACCAGTGAAAAAAAATTATATCAAATAAAAAAAATCAAATTAACCTCGAGCTACTTTATAAAAAAATCTTCCTGGTGTCCTTGCAAAAAATTATTTATTTCCTTACAAAAAGTAAATTATTTTCTTATTTTTTTTTTTATGTTGAAATCTTTTCGACAAAAACATATGTACATACGGTTACATATGTGTGTGTATAAAATTATAAATATATGTAGTTATTTATTTTTCAAATAGATTTCATTTTCTTAAAAGTAAATTTAACAACTATTTTAAATAATTCTGAGTTCTAGAATATTCAGAATGGCTGTCATCTTAATCTGTCAATTTAACCTATTAAGGATCAACGTGGTTCTAACATTGTTAGACATAATTTATATATTCAATTTATCGTATAATTAGATCTAAATATTAGGTTGAACTGCTGATGTATTATTTATATTATACGTATATATATATATAAAAAATTGTTAAACAAAAAAAAAAAAAACGAAAACTGAAAAACATAGGCTAAAGTCAGACTGAGGAAAAGCTTTTACTATATGAATAAATAAAATTGAATTTAATTGAATTCATTATCTTCAATATACATATATATTTGGAACAGAAATTATGCTTAGTATTAAGCCCACCAGTGTATATACTATTTACTATGTTAATAAAATTTTATATATTAGGTATATACTATGTTAATAAAATTTTAAATAAAAAAAAAACATATTTTTAATTCTAAACATGTTCTCAATTTATTCACTTATTTCCTAGTCATTTCATTCGTTTCATATTCGATTCATTATTTTTCTTTCTTACTTTTATCATTATACCCGTATGAACTATGTTCAAGGGTATAATAAATTTGCCATTACGTTTGTGACACCTTAAAGGAGTCGAGCTAGATATAGTGTCAAAGGTATGGATCGGCTCAGAATCGAATTCTGAGTCGATTAAGCCATGTACGTCCGTCCGTCCGTCCGTCCGTCCGTCCGTCCGTCCGTCCGTCCGTCCGTCCGTCCGCACGATAACTCAAAAAATAAAGGAGCTAGGGGGCTGAAATTTTTTTTACGTCATTTTTGCAAAATTGTTAGTTTTGCTATTTAAATCCAACATTTTCGGTCGGCGGGTTCGAGTAGCTGCCATACAACTTCTATCTTTATATAGAAATAACTCAGTATCTATTCAAGCTAGGTTTCTGCAATTTTGCAAATGATGATCAAGTTTTATGGCAACAACTTCTGTAAAATTTGGTTGTGCTGGTGCAGCGGGTTCCGGTAGCTGCCATACAACTTCTCCGTTTAAATGAGAATAACTCAGTGTTTATTGAAGCTAGGAATCTGAAATTTAGTAAAGAGGTGTCGAGTTACATGCCAACAACTTTTGTAAAATTTGGTTGGTCTAGAGCAGCCGGTTCAGACTTCTTGCACCTCTTGGAACCTAATGAAGCTAGGCGTCTGAAATTTTGCAGATGATGATCAAGTTTTATGGCAACAACTTTTGTAAAAGTTGGTTGTGGTGGTGCGGCGGGTTCGGGTAGCTGCCATACAACTTACCCGGTTAAATGAGAATAACTCAGTGTTTATTGAAGCTAGGAATCTGAAATTTAGTAAAGAAGTGTCGAGTTATATGCCAACAACTTTTGTAAAATTTGTTTGGTCTAGAGCAGCCGGTTCAGACTTCTTGCACCTCTTGGAACCTAATGAAGCTAGGCGTCTGAAATTTTGCAAATGATGATCAAGTTTTATGGCAACAACTTCTACAAAATTTGGTTGTGCTGGTGTGACGGGTTCGGGTAGCTGCCATACAAAATCTCTTTTTAAATGAAAAGAACTCAGTGTCCGTCCGCACGATAACTCCAAAAATAGAGGAGCTAGGAGGCTGAAAATTTTTTTACGTCACTATTGTAAAATTGTTAGTTTTGCTATTTAACTCCAGCATTTTCTGTCCCCGGGTTCGGGTAGCTGCCATACAACTTCTTTCTTTAAATAGAAATAACCCAGTGTCTGTTCAATCTAGGTATCTGAAATTTTGCGAATGATGATCAAGTTTTATGGCAACAACTTCTGCAAAATTTGGTTGTGGTGGTGTGACGGGTTCGGGTAGCTGCCATACAAAATCTCTTTTTAAATGAAAGAACTCAGTGTCCGTCCGCACGATAACTTAAAAAATAAAGGAGTTAGGAGGCTGCAATTTTTTTTACGTCACTTTTACAAAATTGTTAGTTTTGCTATTTAACTCCAGCATTTTCGGCCGCTGGGTTCGAGTAGCTGCCATACAACTTCTTTCTTTAAATGGAAATAACCCAGTGTCTATTCAATCTAGGTATCTGAAATTTTGCAAATGATGATCGAGTTTTATGGCAACAACTTCTACAAAATTTGGTTGTGCTGGTGCGACGGGTTCGGGTAGCTGCCATGCAAAATCTCTTTTTAAATGAAAAGAACTCAGTGTCCGTCCGCACGATAACTCAAAAAATAAAGAAGTTAGGAGGCTGCAATTTTTTTTACGTCACTTTTACAAAATTGTTAGTTTTGCTATTTAACTCCAGCATTTTCGGCCGCTGGGTTCGAGTAGCTGCCATACAACTTCTTTCTTTAAATGGAAATAACCCAGTGTCTATTCAATCTAGGTATCTGAAATTTTGCGAATGATGATCAAGTTTTATGGCAACAACTTCTGCAAAATTTGGTTGTGGTGGTGTGACGGGTTCGGGTAGCTGCCATACAAAATCTCTTTTTAAATGAAAGAACTCAGTGTCCGTCCGCACGATAACTCAAAAAATAAAGGAGTTAGGAGGCTGCAATTTTTTTTACGTCACTTTTACAAAATTGTTAGTTTTGCTATTTAACTCCAGCATTTTCAGCCGCTGGGTTCGAGTAGCTGCCATACAACTTCTTTCTTTAAATGGAAATAACCCAGTGTCTATTCAATCTAGGTATCTGAAATTTTGCAAATGATGATCGAGTTTTATGGCAACAACTTCTGTAAAATTTTGTTGTGATGATATGACAGGTTCGGATAGTTGCCATACAACTTCTCTTTTTAAATGAAAATAATTCAGTGTCTATTGAAGCTAGCTATCTGAAATTTAGTGAAAAAGAGTCGAGTTGCATGCCAAAAACTTTTGTAAAATTTGAATGGTCTAAAGCAGCCGGTTCAGGCTTTTTGCATTTCTTGGAACTTAATGAAGCTAGGCGCAATAGATTCGGGTAGCTATCATACAACTCCACAATTTACATAAATATATCTCTGTAGTTCGGTACTAAAACTCTGAATGTTTTTAAAAGATGATCAACTTTTATAGAAACAGGATATATTACGTTCATACGGGTATCCCAGAGTTGACACAGTCTACTCTACTGCACTCTTCCTCGTTTTTATTCAATTTGTCTTTATACCCGTATGAACTATGTTCAAGGGTATAATAAATTTGCCATTACGTTTGTGACACCTTAAAGGAGTCGAGCTAGATATAGTGTCAAAGGTATGGATCGGCTCAGAATCGAATTCTGAGTCGATTAAGCCATGTACGTCCGTCCGTCCGTCCGTCCGTCCGTCCGTCCGTCCGTCCGTCCGTCCGCACGATAACTCAAAAAATAAAGGAGCTAGGGGGCTGAAATTTTTTTTACGTCATTTTTGCAAAATTGTTAGTTTTGCTATTTAAATCCAACATTTTCGGTCGGCGGGTTCGAGTAGCTGCCATACAACTTCTATCTTTATATAGAAATAACTCAGTATCTATTCAAGCTAGGTTTCTGCAATTTTGCAAATGATGATCAAGTTTTATGGCAACAACTTCTGTAAAATTTGGTTGTGCTGGTGCAGCGGGTTCCGGTAGCTGCCATACAACTTCTCCGTTTAAATGAGAATAACTCAGTGTTTATTGAAGCTAGGAATCTGAAATTTAGTAAAGAGGTGTCGAGTTACATGCCAACAACTTTTGTAAAATTTGGTTGGTCTAGAGCAGCCGGTTCAGACTTCTTGCACCTCTTGGAACCTAATGAAGCTAGGCGTCTGAAATTTTGCAGATGATGATCAAGTTTTATGGCAACAACTTTTGTAAAAGTTGGTTGTGGTGGTGCGGCGGGTTCGGGTAGCTGCCATACAACTTACCCGGTTAAATGAGAATAACTCAGTGTTTATTGAAGCTAGGAATCTGAAATTTAGTAAAGAAGTGTCGAGTTATATGCCAACAACTTTTGTAAAATTTGTTTGGTCTAGAGCAGCCGGTTCAGACTTCTTGCACCTCTTGGAACCTAATGAAGCTAGGCGTCTGAAATTTTGCAAATGATGATCAAGTTTTATGGCAACAACTTCTACAAAATTTGGTTGTGCTGGTGTGACGGGTTCGGGTAGCTGCCATACAAAATCTCTTTTTAAATGAAAAGAACTCAGTGTCCGTCCGCACGATAACTCCAAAAATAGAGGAGCTAGGAGGCTGAAAATTTTTTTACGTCACTATTGTAAAATTGTTAGTTTTGCTATTTAACTCCAGCATTTTCTGTCCCCGGGTTCGGGTAGCTGCCATACAACTTCTTTCTTTAAATAGAAATAACCCAGTGTCTGTTCAATCTAGGTATCTGAAATTTTGCGAATGATGATCAAGTTTTATGGCAACAACTTCTGCAAAATTTGGTTGTGGTGGTGTGACGGGTTCGGGTAGCTGCCATACAAAATCTCTTTTTAAATGAAAGAACTCAGTGTCCGTCCGCACGATAACTTAAAAAATAAAGGAGTTAGGAGGCTGCAATT
Source organism: Poecilobothrus nobilitatus (assembly GCA_947095535.1). Taxonomy (NCBI): domain Eukaryota; kingdom Metazoa; phylum Arthropoda; class Insecta; order Diptera; family Dolichopodidae; genus Poecilobothrus; species Poecilobothrus nobilitatus. The sequence goes on along the minus strand of OX352774.1, from coordinate 240,132,084 downwards.
TTTTTTACGTCACTTTTACAAAATTGTTAGTTTTGCTATTTAACTCCAGCATTTTCGGCCGCTGGGTTCGAGTAGCTGCCATACAACTTCTTTCTTTAAATGGAAATAACCCAGTGTCTATTCAATCTAGGTATCTGAAATTTTGCAAATGATGATCGAGTTTTATGGCAACAACTTCTACAAAATTTGGTTGTGCTGGTGCGACGGGTTCGGGTAGCTGCCATACAAAATCTCTTTTTAAATGAAAAGAACTCAGTGTCCGTCCGCACGATAACTCAAAAAATAAAGAAGTTAGGAGGCTGCAATTTTTTTTACGTCACTTTTACAAAATTGTTAGTTTTGCTATTTAACTCCAGCATTTTCGGCCGCTGGGTTCGAGTAGCTGCCATACAACTTCTTTCTTTAAATGGAAATAACCCAGTGTCTATTCAATCTAGGTATCTGAAATTTTGCGAATGATGATCAAGTTTTATGGCAACAACTTCTGCAAAATTTGGTTGTGGTGGTGTGACGGGTTCGGGTAGCTGCCATACAAAATCTCTTTTTAAATGAAAGAACTCAGTGTCCGTCCGCACGATAACTCAAAAAATAAAGGAGTTAGGAGGCTGCAATTTTTTTTACGTCACTTTTACAAAATTGTTAGTTTTGCTATTTAACTCCAGCATTTTCAGCCGCTGGGTTCGAGTAGCTGCCATACAACTTCTTTCTTTAAATGGAAATAACCCAGTGTCTATTCAATCTAGGTATCTGAAATTTTGCAAATGATGATCGAGTTTTATGGCAACAACTTCTGTAAAATTTTGTTGTGATGATATGACAGGTTCGGATAGTTGCCATACAACTTCTCTTTTTAAATGAAAATAATTCAGTGTCTATTGAAGCTAGCTATCTGAAATTTAGTGAAAAAGAGTCGAGTTGCATGCCAAAAACTTTTGTAAAATTTGAATGGTCTAAAGCAGCCGGTTCAGGCTTTTTGCATTTCTTGGAACTTAATGAAGCTAGGCGCAATAGATTCGGGTAGCTATCATACAACTCCACAATTTACATAAATATATCTCTGTAGTTCGGTACTAAAACTCTGAATGTTTTTAAAAGATGATCAACTTTTATAGAAACAGGATATATTACGTTCATACGGGTATCCCAGAGTTGACACAGTCTACTCTACTGCACTCTTCCTCGTTTTTTATATAAATTGTGTTATACAATATGAAACTGTTTAAGTCTTTAAATTATTTTTTCATTTTTGTTTGTATATCAGTTTATTTGTTTGTTTATTTAATAGTTTTATTTTTTATTTTGATTTTATTCCGTTATTATTTTAGTACATATTGTGTTTCATTTGTTTGATGTTGCCTTTTAAATTTATCAATAGTCAATATTCTAAAATGTAACAACAACATCAACAGGAACTAAATTGTTTGTAGATAAGAAAATATAAAAATTAGTATAAGAGAATATTTTTTTTAAGAATTGAGAGAGATTAGAATTGAGAAAAAAAACAAAAACAAAAATATCCATACCAACTACTAATATTAAATTTTTTTATTTTTATTTTTCCATTTTTTTTTTTTTTTTTATTAAATGTACAATTAATAAGTAATGTTATAATAATAAATTTTAACATACAATTTTGTTTGAGACCATAGCAGAGTGCTGTGTGGTGCTATTATTTTAAGTTATAAGATTTAGTAATTCATTTTAAAAAGAGAAAAAAATTGAAAAAAAAGTTAAATATAAAACAAACTAATTCAAAAATTAACAATTAATAATTAATTTGTTTGTTTTTTATTTTTAACTTAGTTTTTTTTTTTTGCGAGGGTAAGTGGGAATCATCGAAAGATACTATAGAGAAGTGAAAACGAACACGAGCCCTCTATGAGTGTGTGGGACTTTAATTCACTAAACACCACCTTCCTCTTTTGACCAAGGCTATACGTTTTTTAGTACTAATGTACTGCCTGGTCAGAAGTAGTAGAGTTAGGGAATGAAAATAGATTTGAAAATGGCAGGCATATTGTGAACAAAGTTGTTAATATTCACCTTGAAGCTTTGCACGTTGTAAATGTAATCATCACCAATTTTGGGGAACACATGAGGTGGATGATGGTTCCACATTCGCGATGTTCGTACTACAAACGAATTTCCATAAGCTGAAGTATACCATCTAGGAATTTGAACTATATAGCGGTGGGCAGCAGAGCTCTCCTTGTTTCTCTTTGGAATGCTTTGAGAGCAGGGATCAAACTTTTAATCTCGTTAGAACAAGAACCCAACCCTATGTCTATAAAACAGGGTAACTGTTTAGGCGAAGGAGACCGAGTGGAGAGAGGGTAAAGGTGACATGGGGATCGTTTATTAAACTTAAAGACGTTTATTAGAAGTTAGTTAAAACAATTAACAATTAATTACATTATCTTTTCCAATTAAATTTTGAATATTCTTTTCTTTTTTTTTTTTATTATTTTTTCATTACAAGATTTACAAATATGTTCTCCTTACTTATGTTACATTAATTTGTTATGACATGTTATGACATATAATCATGTAATGACTTATTATTATTACATTTTAATTAGAAAGAAAGCTTAGTTTAAATTTAAATTTAAATACTGTAAGATCTGTAACCAACTTTATTTCTTCTGGTAACTCATTGTAAGCTTTCAGACAATTGTATAAACCAATTACTGTTTTTTGATTATTTGAGAGGTAAAAATTTGATTTGTTTCGAGTATTGTGGCTGTCTATGTCTAAATTTCTATTTAAGATAAAATTATATTTAATTTAAGTTAAATAATATTTTTTAGACTTACATATTTTTCAGTATATAAACGATCGGTCGGATGTAAAATGGGTAACCCTATGGTTAGTTTTACGCATTTCTTGTACATTATGTCTAATTTATTTAAATAAATTTGGGAAGCTCAGCTCCATATAGATATAAGATAACATACATGTGCGATTTAATATAAGCAGAATAGATTGTGAAAATGGCTTCATCAGATAAGTAGTTACGCAGCCTACGCTATAGGAATATTTATGGTGTTATGTTTTTTCATAATTTTTTCTATGTGAAAACTCCAGTTGGATTTGCTGTCAATGATTAAACCTAGGTAATTCAATTTTTTTACAATTTCTACCTTAACAATTTTATACTGGAAAGAATTTTCAATATTGCATAATTTATTTTCAAACATTAGTATCTTAGTTTTGTTTAGATTTAAAAGAAGCCAATGTTTGGTTAGCCATTCTTCTTTTAATTGAAATTCATGTTAAATAGATGTGTGAATAATTTTTTCGTAGTACTCAGCTTATTTTAGAACTGCATCATCGGTAAATAACTGAAAGTTGCCCTTTAGATTCAAATGGGTAATATCATCAATATATAATTTTTATTATTAATTTTCTTTTCTTTTTATTTTTAAAAAGAAAACTGAAAAGTTTTTGTCGTTTTTTATTTGTAAACAGGAATATTACAAGAAGCACAAAAAAAAAAGGATGACAATATGTCATGATTCATGAATAACAAAACAAATATCAAATCCCACCACCACCAAATATAATAAAAAACAAAATAAACCAGTTTTTTCACAGGAAGGTGAACAAAAAAAATAGAAAAATTATCAGGAAATACAATTATATACTAAACAATTCTAAAAGATATTAACCTATAATATAAAAAAAAACAAGTAAAAATAACAGTAAGTAGATGCAACCGACTTATTTATACCCTACACCTAAAAAATTCAAATTAAATTAAAAATCCATAAGTTATTTTAGTTAGGTATTTAATACAAGCTAAAAAAAATAAATGCTGTTACAACCTTTGTACAAAATTTCAGGTTTCTATCTTTATTAAATTCGAAAATATGATTGTTAAGTCTTGGGAAGTGTGTGAAGGCACGCGGACCACCACCCCAATTCATCTCAAATTTTAGAGACATCAACAGGGTAGAACATTCTTATATCAAATTTCAAGTTTATATATTTATTCATTTCGAAGATATGCTTGTCTGGTCTTAGGAGTTGTGTGGCAGATACTCGAACAACCATCCTAATTCATCTTAAATTTTGGACAAATCAAGGATTCAGGAAACAACACCCTTGTACCAAATTTGAAGTTTCTGTCTTTATTAATTTCGAAGATACGCTTGTTCGGTTTTGGGAGTTGTATGGGAGGTACCCGAACGACCACTCCAATTCATCTCAAATTTTAGGCAAATCAGGGATTTAGGAAACAACACCCTCTTATCAAATTTGAAGTTCCTATCTTTATAAATTTCGAAGATATGCATGTTCGGTTTTGGGAGTTGTATGAGAGGTACCCGAACAGCTCCTCCAATTCATCTCAAATTTTGGACAAATCAGGGATTTAGGAAACAACACCCTAGTACCAAATTTGAAGTTTCTGTCTTTATTAATTTCGAAGATATGCTTTTTCGGTTTTGGGAGTTGTATGGGAGGTACCCGAACGACCACTCCAATTCCTCTCAAATTTTAAACAAATCAGGGATTTAGGAAACAGCACTCTCGTATCAAATTTGAAGTTCCTATCTTTATTAATTTCGAAGATATGCATGTTCGGTTTTGGGAGTTGTATGGGAGGTACCCGAACAACCACTCCAGTTCATCTCAAATTTTGGAGATATCAGGGATTGAGAAAAACACACCCTCGTACAAAATTTTAAGTTTCTATCTTTATTAATTTCGAAAATATGCGTATTAGGTTTTGGAAGTTGTATGGGAGGTACTTGAACGCATGGTCCGATTTCGCCCATTTACAATCCCCGCCTTACATTAGTCATTGTTAACCTACAGTATAAATTTCATCAAGATAGCATCATTATTTTTTGAGTTATCGTGCGTACGGATCATTATTTTTTGAGTTATCGTGCGTTCTTTTTGGTGGTTACAAACACCATACCAAAGTTAATATACCCTATACTTAATGTGTAGAGTATAATAAAAGAGATTATAAATTATTTCGTTTTTATTAGAAAAGTGGATGTAAAATGACTATTAAATGCCTTCTTTAAGACGTATGATTTTAGTAGACTTAAAATATATTCTAAAACTATTGTAATATAAAAATACATCTAATTATTATAGTCCTAGTTTTGTCATTGACTTTTAAATTCTTCCAAACTCTTAACTTTAACCGTTATTTTTTAATTTAGCTTGACATTCAATTCAGATCCTAAGACTCTTATAGAAAACTTTCAAAAAAAATTTTTCTTTAATTTTAAGACAATAAATTTTTTTAAGTCGTTGATTCACAAAAAAAAAAAAAAAAACAACAAATAATTGCCTTTACGATAGTATTACATAATCCAATATACATAAATAAATTTACCATTAATAGTTCAAAAAAAATTCATCGAATTAATGGATTTATTAAATTAGGTATATTAATATTATTATAAAAGGAAATTAAAAATTTCTATATCTTTTTTTTTTTTTTCTTTTTTTCTTTGAATCGTCTACAAAATACAAATAAGGATCAAGAGACAAGAATAGCATCCTGCAAATATTAAAGATAGAAGATGAAAATATTTAAATTTATTTTGGTTCACTTCTTAGATATATACCTATTATATACATATATATTTTTTGGTTTATTTATATTCAAATATTTTTAGATTTTGAATGAAAAGTATTTTATTATATACAGGATGTTCGTTAAAAATCGATTTATACAGAACCATATTATTTAAATATATGTATAAGAATTTTGTTTATTTATGCTTTTTCGTTTTTTTATACCTATTCTTACCGTAAGATTTAAAATTTGAGAAGATTAAAATAAAAATATTTATAAATTTTTTTTTTTTTTTTGGAGAACATAAAAATAAATAGAATTTAAACTTTAATGGATTTTAAATATAAACTTTTATGGAAAAAAATACGTGAATATTGCACAAATTGTAAATCGATATATTTTTTCACCAACTCTTTAAAAATTTTTTCGAATTAATTTAGGTTTTCCAGATAAAAAATGTCAATTAATCTAGATAATATTTTATCTTAATTGAATGTTTTTTATTCTAAATTTAAAAGTTTTAAAAAAAAATAAATTTTTCTTAATTTGAAACTCAGGGGGATTCTTAAAAATTTCGCTATTTCAAAAGAAAGGAAAATTTAATTATATTAATTTGCAAAGCGTTCTTTTATTTTTTTTATTATTAGTTCTTTATTTATTTTAAAATTATAATTTCTTTAAACTTACATTTACATTAGATTTAGAAATTTTAATTATGATGTAATTTTTCACCTGTAAAACGATAATATGTATGTATATTTATATGGATATTCATAAGGGAAAACTAAAACCTTATAAGTGCTTTATAACTTATGATGAAACTTAATCTAATAAGGAACTTAATAGTGACTAATCTACAATTGGAAAAAATGCTTATATAATTTATTTATTAATAGGAGTTTTTTTTCTTTTATATGCTTAGCTTTAAAATTTTCCGTTGTTAAATCAATTTTTTTTTAAATATTCAGAATGACAATATATGTTAGTATTGGTTGGATAATAGCTTATATTAGAGAAGTTTATTTTTAATATTTAGAGCAGATCTTTTGTTAAAAAAAAGATATAAAGGATACAAATAATTTTTACGATTTCATTTTTCCCACAGTTATGTTCATATAGCCTTTGAATGTTAGCCTGGGGTTGAGAATATTTTTTAAGGTAAAATAACGCAGCAATTATAAAATATGATTTAAAACGCCCTTTTATTTATATAGCAATTATAAAATATGATTTAAAGTTTAATCTGCCCTCCTTTTTTTGTTTTAAGTTTAATGAATATCTACTTTATAGAAATGATTTAAGGTTTACATGGATAAAATTTCAATAAAATCGAATAAAATGTTGAAAAAATTTCAAAAATTTAAAACCTCTGTACACTTTAATAATTGTTTTCGCTGGACATAATTTTATTCATTTATTTTCACACTTTTCATTAAATATCAAAAAGCATTTAATTCATAACATATTAAAACATTGTTTGTAGAATCATATTAACTACATCTGTTAGAATCAATCTACGATAGTGCATCACTAAATTTTAATAAGATTTGTAAAACAATGTAAAAAATAAATTAAAAGAATGCCTGATAACCATTGGATATATACATATATTAAACTTCAATTTTCAAACCCATTTTTTCCGCATTTTCTTGACATCTTTTGGTGGTTCTTTTAACCATTAGAAGAAATCGTGTTACGAATCTTGTTAAAACAATCAAATGTGATTTATAATTCCTCTTAAAGTTATTCTTTTTAAGATTTCTCATATTAAACTTTACTATACCGTTCATGTATCGATAGAATATCTTAAATCATAAATCAATATTCAATATAATAAAAAAAAATTTTTTGTTTCCTAAAATAAAGTTCTTTAATAATTAATTTAATTAAAAACATTATTTTAAACAAATTAAAATTAAATTTTAATTAAATTAATTAAATCTTTCAAAAGAGGTGTTCAAAATTTTTAAATTGAATAGAAATTTCAACAAGTTTTTAATACGTGCGATTAGAATTTTAAATAATTTAATAAAGATATTTTTATAAAATATGTAATTTAGTTTTTTTTTTATTATTATTTACATAATATATAAATCCTAATTTTATAACTTCATATATCTTTAACAAAAAAAAAAAATTTTCTGATAATCTTTAAAATTCCATTTATATTCCAAGTTCAAATTTCAAAGTAAAATAACCTTTACAAAAATATTAGCAAAAAAGGAAAAAAAGGAACAAAAAAAAATAAACAATTTAAAGACAGGAAAAGAAAAAAAAAAATTCCATATCTTATATTCAAATTCTTAAGTTCACAAAACCGGAATTTTTTCTTCAAGACCATTATTATTATTCAATATTTATCAATTTATCAATATCCACATATGTATGTCTACACCTAAATATATTTATTGAAAATTTAAAGTTCATATATACAGGGGGTACCAGAGTATCCGTATCGGTTTTTTAATTTTTAAGGATAAAATTAAAGATTTTTGTTTTATTTTTATTAATTTTAAAGAAAAATATTTAGAAAAAAAAAAAATAATTAGAAAGATAAAAGTTTCTTATTTTTCGATGTACAAACCTATTTTCATTGAAAAATACCGCTTCCTATTTAAAAATCTGGATTTAGGTGAATTTCTGATATGAAAACCATATTTCCGGTCTTTTCCGAAAGTTCAAAATATCACCAATTGATAGAGCAACGATGATTTTGTTAAAAAAATTTTTTTTTATATTTTAAAATAATGATTATATGTTTCAAAAACTGTTACGCTTTGGGATATCCAGTATATATCTACTATATACATAAATATAAACATATTACATATACATTTTACATATGTACATATATATTAAACTCTTTAAACTCTTTAAAGGTATTATGAATAGAATCATCTCAAGTTTCGTTTTTGAAATTCAATAAATTTTTACTGTTCGTTGCTCTCCTAAACCTATATGGAAATTATAAATATACTAGTGCCGCAACTTGTCATAAATCACGAAAATTAAATAAATTTTAGTTTTATTTTTTCATGAGATTTTTATAAAAAAATTTTTAAAAAAATCATAATTTAGTTCTTTATCATTAGGATGTATTTTTTGAATATTTATTAAATTCATATTATATAGTTTTTTTTTCAATATTTTTATTATTAAATGTTACGAAAGTCTATGGAAAACATCAAAATAAACCAACTAAGCCCTCTAAAACTAAACTTTCAGATACAAAGTTTTTAATGCATATGGTGCATTTTAGTTTTCGGGATTTTTGTGATTTTAAGAATAATGGAGGTATGATTTATGTCTCCAATATTATTTATTTTGTGTATATTGTATATTTATATAATATTATATATTTACATTATATTTGGTAACAAGGCGGATTTGTTAAGTAAACTTACCTTTTCAGCTTGAACCCATATTCTCTCGATTATTGATCCCATGTGCTTAACCTTGTCCGGCCATTTTATTTATTTATTTATATTAATATTACAAATCACATGGGATATTGCAATATTACAAAACCATCGCATACTAAGGCCATTATAGGTCGAATACTATTATTAAATTATACACTCATATTATTTATTTTGTTTATATTATGCATTTTATATTTACGCTATATTTGGTAGAAAGGGGGATTTGTTTTCTAATTTTGTAAACTTTTTAAGGATGTAAACAGAAACGGAAGGTATAAATAAAAAGTAAAAATAAAAAGGGGGTTTGTTTTAAACTTATAAAACTTGCTACCTGTGCAGGATTTGAACCTGTACTTCCTCGGTTAATAAGCCGCGTGCTTCACTAGGCCACCGAGACCTCTGCGGCCATTTTATTTGTTAAAGCCATAAATCAATTTCAAAAATATTGCATATTTTCAGGAGAAAAATGTATTTCTTATTTAATTATTTTCTTATTTACAAATGTTTCTATTTGTTATTTTTAATTTTATAATAAAAATAAATAACTGTTATTTTAATAACAGTTAAACCTTTTTTCAATTATTTATATTTACAAAATGTACATATTTATATTAGTGTATTTCTAAATATATTTATTTAAACTGTAATGGTTTGAAATACATCAATCAGTTTTGTAATCGTTTTGTTGTTTTAGAAAGATATTCTAAATGCTTGACTGAATTTTGAAATATAACATATATATATATATATATATTACAATGAGCTTCTTAAAAAATATAAATATCTATATTCTATATATAAGTAAATAGAAGAAAGGGTTTAAAATATTCGATAACATTTTATTATTGTGAACAAATTTCTTAGAAAAGATTGTTATTTTTGCTTTTCTTTTTTTGTTTTTTTTTTGTTATCTTGTTTGTAAAGTGTGTTATTTTTTTCTTGAAAAATTCACAAAAATATATTTAGTATATATACTTGTATAGAAAAAAAGAGGACATTATTTTTATTTTTTTTTTTTTGGATATTTATTTCATATAAAATCTATTTCGAAGAATAAACAATGTATTATAATGGTACTTATTTTTATCATTTATGATTGACATCTTGTTAAAATAAAAGTAAAGATATTCTCATATGTTAAGAAATTCAAATATGTTTATTTTTTTTTTCATCGTTCTCAAGTGGGGCTTGACAAAAGAAAAAATTTTTTTTTTTTGTTCAAATCTGTAAATAAATATTATAACAAATCATAACAAAATAAATTTAGTAAAATTCTTTGAACCTAGGTTATATTGGAATTTGATATAAAAAATTGCCAATTTTATTCTTTTTTTTTTTTTAAGTACCTTTTCCTTTTTCTAGAAAAGGGAAATTAGAGAATTAAATTTTAATAAACAAAAAATTTCCTTTTTATATTTTTTATTTAAAAAAGAAAAATTAATATGAAACTTGTGTATATTATATTTAATAAAAATTTTTAATAATAAAGGGTATTATTTCATCCATTGATTCAATATACATAATATATTGGTTTTATATTAATTTAAATCTTAAAATTATAGACAGTACTAGGTAACTAGTATGAGCTTTTGTGATAAATTTGAAAAGCCTATATCTGTTAGTACGAAATGTATACAGTTAGAATAAAGAAAAACGACGTGATGTAGAATATTTTTTTTTATATATTATTATGGTTTTACCTAATTAATTATGAAAAATAAACATTATATAAATAATAGGGTATAGTACTAAAAATAAAGAAGAAATACGGATAAAATTTGAAAGAAACTTTTGTAGCCATTGATGTTATTTTTTAACTTTAGTTTTATTTATTATATCATATAGTTCGCAATTGGCAAAAATTAATAACACAATTAATATTGTTTCTTAATTAATTACAAATGAAATCTTAAAACTATATCTTACTTTTCCATATAGTTTTTTTAAGTGGAATTAATTAACATTTTGTATTTCCGCCCTTTGCAGCTATTACCTCTTGAAGACGTTTCAGTATGGAGTCTACTAAATTTTTTAACATTGAGGGGTCTATTTCATTCTAAGTCTTCAAAGCATATGCCTCTTCTTTTAATTTTGAAATTTTTTGAGAAATTGCAAACTTCATCTTATACCAAAAATTTTCGATTATATTAGGATCAGAGGACTTCATGGAGGCCATTTTAACACATTTTGTTCAACGCCCGATAAAAATCTTGTTTTATGAATGGGGGCATTCTCATGTTGCAAAATAAAATCCTGATCAATCAATTCGGTACCTGCAACGAGTGTAACATCATTCATAATATGCAAATACTAGGCTGCGTTCATCTTTTCTCGGCATGCACAAGTGTACCAAAATCATTATAAGAAACACATCTTCACAAAATGATTTTTCCTCCATTTGAATGACATGTTGGAATATTTACAGCCTGTTTTGCCTTTCCGCTTGGGTGGGAATATTCCAAAGCAAATTCTAGCAGAAGTTTTTAGTTTTTAGGAGAAATGAAATGAAAGGCTGTTTTCCAGAGACATACGCTTTAATTTTTTTTTCTTTCAACCTTCTCCAAATTGTTGTTTTGCTTATTTCTTTCTTTTTGTTACGGTTAACATTTTTTAGAATGTTTCTCAAACTTTCGGTCGATTTCTCTTTACAGATCCAAAAATATAATTATCTTCTTTCTCATTTGTTACCCTTTTCTTGCCTCTTCAGGTACATTTAGAAGGCTTTTTTTATTATTTTTTTTTTTTGAAAATTGATAATAAATCGTACGCTTGTGACATTTGTATTTTTTTTTAAAGCTCAGAAGCCGAAATTTTACTTTTATAATCAACAACGATCACTAAACGTGTTTATAAAGTTAACTCTTTACTTCGTGACATTTTTATTCTTTCTAATTACTTTATTATGATAAACGAGGAAGAGTGCAGTAGAGTAGACTGTGTCAACTCTGGGATACCCGTATGAACGTAATATATCCTGTTTCTATAAAACTTGATCATCTTTTAAAAACATTCAGAGTTTTAGTACCGAACTACAGAGATATATTTATGTAAATTGTGGAGTTGTATGATAGCTACCCGAATCTATTGCGCCTAGCTTCATTAAGTTCCAAGAAATGCAAAAAGCCTGAACCGGCTGCTTTAGACCATTCAAATTTTACAAAAGTTTTTGGCATGCAACTCGACACTTTTTCACTAAATTTCAGATAGCTAGCTTCAATAGACACTGAGTTATTTCCATTTAAAGAAAGAAGTTGTATGGCAGCTACTCGAACGTGGCGGCCGAAAATACTGGAGTTAAATAGCAAAACTAACAATTTTGTAAAAGTGACGTAAAAAAAATTTCAGCCTCCCAACTCCTTTATTTTTTGAGTTATCGTGCGGACGGACACTGAGTTATTTTCATTTAAAAAGAGAAGTTGTATGGCAGCTATCCGAACCTGTCATATCATCACAACAAAATTTTACAGAAGTTGTTGCCATAAAACTCGATCATCATTTGCAAAATTTCAGATACCTAGATTGAATAGACACTGGGTTATTTCCATTTAAAGAAAGAAGTTGTATGGCAGCTACTCGAACGTGGCGGCCGAAAATACTGGAGTTAAATAGCAAAACTAACAATTTTGTAAAAGTGACGTAAAAAAAATTTCAGCCTCCCAACTCCTTTATTTTTTGAGTTATCGTGCGGACGGACACTGAGTTATTTTCATTTAAAAAGAGAAGTTGTATGGCAGCTACCCGAACCCGTCGCACCACCACAACCAAATTTTGCAGAAGTTGTTGCCATAAAACTTGATCATCATTCGCAAAATTGCAGATACCTAGATTGAACAGACACTGGGTTATTTCCATTTAAAGAAAGACGTTGTATGGCAGCTACTCGAACCCGGCGGCCGATAATGCTGGAGTTAAATAGCAAAACTAACAATTTTACAAAAGTAACGTAAAAAAATTTTCAGCCTCCTAGCTCCTCTATTTTTTGAGTTATAGTGCGGACGGACACTGAGTTCTTTCATTTAAAAAGAGATTTTGTATGGCAGCTACCCGAACCCGTCACACCACCACAACCAAATTTTGTAGAAGTTGTTGCCATAAAACTTGATCATCATTCGCAAAATTGCAGATACCTAGATTGAACAGACCCTGGGTTATTTCCATTTAAAGAAAGACGTTGTATGGCAGCTACTCGAACCCGGCGGCCGAAAATGCTTTAATGTAGAACCAGATTAGCGATGTGATGTTGAACCATTTTGGGTCCATCATATAATATTATTAGTCTGATGAGACCTTACGGTTTCGGTCGTTAACAGTATATATTAGAAGAATTAATTAAAAATCAATTAAATCAATTTTTTTTTAACTAAGTTTCGTTTTAATTAATCATCTTTGAGACACATGAAGATTTAAACAAAAAAAAAAATAAAAGAAATTCTTTGTAAACATAATTATATGTTAATAAAAATAATAATTAATTTTAATAAATTAAAAAGTTTTCATTTATATATATAGTTTTTATATAAGGTTATATATAAATTTTTAAATACATATATATGCAAATTTATATTTATATACATAATTTAAAAAAATAAATAAAACTTTAATAACAAAAAAAAGAACACTATAAAATCGATTTATCATAATAATTTATATATATATATATATATATATATATATATACATATTTTAAATAGCAAAACTAACAATTTTACAAAAGTAACGTAAAAAAATTTTCAGCCTCCTAGCTCCTCTATTTTTTGAGTTATAGTGCGGACGGACACTGAGTTCTTTCATTTAAAAAGAGATTTTGTATGGCAGCTACCCGAACCCGTCACACCACCACAACCAAATTTTGTAGAAGTTGTTGCCATAAAACTTGATCATCATTCGCAAAATTGCAGATACCTAGATTGAACAGACACTGGGTTATTTCTATTTAAAGAAAGACGTTGTATGGCAGTTACCCGAACCCGGGGACAGAAAATGCTGGAGTTAAATAGCAAAACTAACAATTTTACAAAAGTGACGTAAAAAAATTTTCAGCCTCCTAGCTCCTCTATTTTTTGAGTTATCGTGCGAACGGACACTGAGTTCTTTTCATTTAAAAAGAGATTTTGTATGGCAGCTACCCGAACCCGTCGCACCAGCACAACCAAATTTTGTAGAAGTTGTTGCCGTAAAACTTGATCATCATTTGCAAGATTTCAGACGACTAGCTTTATTAACTTCCAAGAGGTGCAAGAAGCCTGAACCGGCTGCTCTAGGCCAAACAAATTTTACAAAAGTTGTTGGCATATAACTCGACACTTCTTTACTAAATTTCAGATTCCTAGCTTCAATAAACACTGAGTTATTCTCATTTAACCGGATAAGTTGTATGGCAGCTACCCGAACCCGCCGCACCACCACAACCAAATTTTACAAAAGTTGTTGCCATAAAACTTGATCATCATTTGCAAAATTTCAGACGCCTAGCTTCATTAGTTTCCAAGAGGTGCAAGAAGTCTGAACCAGCTGCCCTAGACCAACCAAATTTTACAAAAGTTGTTGGCATGTAACTCGACACCTCTTTACTAAATTTCAGATTCCTAGCTTCAATAAACACTGAGTTATTCTCATTTAAACGGAGAAGTTGTATGGCAGCTACCCGAACCCGCTGCACCAGCACAACCAAATTTTACAGAAGTTGTTGCCATAAAACTTGATCATCATTTACAAAATTTCAGAAACCTAGCTTGAATAGATACTGAGTTATTTCTATATAAAGATAGAAGTTGTATGGCAACTACTCGAACCCGCCGACCGAAAATTTTGGATTTAAATAGCAAAACTAACAATTTTGCAAAAGTGACGTAAAAAAAATTTCAGCCCCCTAGCTCCTTTATTTTTTGAGTTATCGTGCGGACGGACGGACGTACATGGCTTAATCGACTCAGAATTCGATTCTGAGCCGATCCATACCTTTGACACTATATCTAGCTCGACTCCTTTAAGGTGTCACAAACGTAATGGCAAATTTATTATACCCTTGAACATAGTTCATACGGGTATAAAAATGAAACCCGAATCTCTATTTCAATAAATAAGTTAGCTGATTTAGTCATACATGCCAACTTCCTTTGCAGAATTATATTTTTTTACCTTTTTGTTCCGATGTGTAAATAATATTGAAACACTTAACAATTATGCAAATAATTATGAAATTTTTCTTTTCTGTGTTATTATTTTGTTTCTAAACTTTTTGTCGTCGTTATTTTTTAGAATTGTTAAAAAAATAGTAAAGAATTTATAAATAAAATTTGAGTACTATTTAATAAAAATTGTAGAATATATTTTCATTTCAGTTCATAGTTCCAACAAAATTTCGTAGTGTGCAAATAATATTGAAACTGACAATATTTGCTATATATTGGTTCTCGCGTTCTATGAAGATTAAAGGCAGTCTCTTCTGCATTTACTTTAAAATTTTCTGAATTTTTTCATTTAGGTTGCTTTAATGTAGAACCAGATTAGCGATGTGATGTTGAACCATTTTGGGTCCATCATATAATATTATTAGTCTGATGAGACCTTACGGTTTCGGTCGTTAACAGTATATATTAGAAGAATTAATTAAAAATCAATTAAATCAATTTTTTTTTAACTAAGTTTCGTTTTAATTAATCATCTTTGAGACACATGAAGATTTAAACAAAAAAAAAAATAAAAGAAATTCTTTGTAAACATAATTATATGTTAATAAAAATAATAATTAATTTTAATAAATTAAAAAGTTTTCATTTATATATATAGTTTTTATATAAGGTTATATATAAATTTTTAAAAACATATATATATGCAAATTTATATTTATATACATAATTTAAAAAAAAAAATAAAACTTTAATAACAAAAAAAAGAACACTATAAAATCGATTTATCATAATAATTTATATATATATATATATATATATATATATACATATTTTGTCTTTTACCTATATAATATATATTAGTTTTTTTTTTTTTCTTTTAATACAAACCACAAAAATGAATTATAAATTCTTACCCATATTAAGTTTTTTATCACCCTTCATGATCTTTTGTGGCATTATTTAAAACAAAAAAAAATAATAATAAAGCAAAAATTTTAATTAGAACTGAAAATTAATATCCTAAATAAATATAACATTAAAAGGAATTTATTAATAATATGTATTTTAGAAATCTTTAATTATAAAGTTTTTTTTTTTTTAATATATAAAGTATAAAAAAACTTACGACACCATATTTTGTAATACTGTTTGTGCAATAACACCTTTCATAATTTTTTTTTTTTGCCATAGAGCCCAAATCAGGATTTCTTAAAAATAACCAAAAAAAAAATTTTTTCTTTACGATGACCACTATATATTTTATATATCCATATTTTTATATATCCGTTAACATATATATACATATAGTTTTCTAAATAATTGTTCCTATTATATATAATTAACTATAATATAAAACTACTACACATAAAATAGAAAAAGAAAAAGCAATAAATAGTACTAAGGATTAAAATTTTTTTTTTTTTTTATATTCTAACCCTTTTAAAAACAAAAATATAATAGTAATATTTTGTATAAATTTTTAAATAAACTCACTTATAATTATTAAAACATTATCATCATAAAAATATTTATACACCTATAAAAAAAAAAAACAAAAAAAAAACATCCCAATTTCTATCACTGATAGAAGTTATGAAAATATAAAAGTTTTATAAAGGATACAAAAAAAAAAATATTCTAAATTATTTTAGTTTATCTTTAAGATCAAACTATGGGCTGAGTGTTTTGTTATAACGTATGCTTGACACTACAGTTAAATAAAAAACTAAAAAACAAAAAAAATATTAAATTTTTTTATCACTTTTTCTTGATTAAAAATTAAATGAAATCTGAGGTATTTTTTAAATTTAAATTTTTTTACACCGTACATCTGATATTATCTTCAGGGATTCAACCTTTCATATATATTATAATATAAGAATATAGAAATATTGTATTTAAAGTTTTTTTTTTTTTTATTAAAATTAAAGAGTTGTAGCTTAGAGAAGGACAAAGATGAATAGAGTTAAAGTAAAACAAAAAAAAAAAAATAAAACGAGAAAAAAGCGATTTTAATTAACACCTTTTAAGGTGTACTATTAGTAGAAAATGTATATATAAAAATATGTATCTACACTGGCAAATACAAAAAATAAATACAAAAACTTTTCTTTAATTCATTCTATATTGAATAAAAGTACTAAAAATATTTAAATACAACTATATTTATAACAACTTTTTTTTACAAGAGATCTGAGGAAATAAACAATTTTTTTTATAACCTAAGTGGAACTTTTGTAATGTTGAATAAGATTGCCCCAGAGTATATGTTAATATTAGTTTCTTTGGTCAGGTGAAGTTCAATTTTTTTTAGAAAAATAAAGAATCTGTTATATTCAACCCTATCACTGTTTAATTTGATTTTCTGTGGTCAGTACATTGGAAAAACTATCATAATCCACTTTTACAAAAACAGAGTAGTCTAAAAATATGTCTTGAAACATATTTATTTTGATGGTTTTCCTAGAACATTTTACACACAGAGAACTTTGTTAGGCTTCCAATATTTATTTTGCTTATTATTTAACTATTTTTTATTATAGTTAGAAAATGCATGGGTTCCATTATCCATAATATGACTAATATAATATACATAAAGTTTTTTTGATAGATTTAATTTGAAACCATTTTTTTCATTTACAATTTATTTGTCATAATTCAGTTTTTGTTAGAGATTTTTGTAAGCAAATTTCTTTTCTATTTTCTAAGAAGTCAAATTTTACTTGTTTTATATACATAATTAAAATAATGTCTTTGTCATTCTAATATGCCAAATGCACTCATTACAAATACAAAAAATAATTGTTAAAAATACTGGTTGTATTTTTTTCGATGCCCAGTGTATATAAAAACTTTCTTTTTTATATTATTATGGTTTTTTTTTTTGCTTTTTTTATTATAATTACATAATTTTAAATAGTGGAAGCTAGAAAAGGATTATCAAGAAAAAGGATCTTTTTATTCAATGTTTAAATTAAAGAACACTCTTCTTTATTTTTAATTTATCTATTGTGATTTTCATTTCTATATGAACATAAGAAAACTGTACATTAAACTGACAAAAATTGACCAAATTTTCCTTTGCATTAAAAGAATATTTCATGGAAAAATTTAAAGTATTCTTTAAAAATGTTATCCATTAAGGATATAAAACTTAAAAAAAACGTTATAGTATTAAAAATTTGATCATAGTATAAATATATCATATTTTTTTTTTTTTAATTTAAAAATATAAAACTAAAGAATAAAAAAACTAAATTTTTTATGTATTTAATTAAATTTTTGAATTAATTTTTTTCATTAAATTTAATTAAAAAAATAAAAACAAAAAGCAAACAATTTTAATTATAAAATCTAATATGAATTTTAGTTACTTTTACATAAGAGAAATTCATTCAATCAAAAATTAATTTTAATCTTATTACAAGTACCTATACAAAAAAATATCGAAAACCAAAACAAAAACATTCAATCCAATTTGACCATAAATTTTATTTTGTTTAAATGTACATATGTACATATAAAAATGCAAATCTATACGCAGAATATATATATAAAGGATATCTGCACCCTTTTTTTTCAGAACGAATAAAATAACAACCTGTTAATGTATATTTTCATCAGGTAAAAATAAATAACTACAAAAGAAAAAATATATTTTCCATCATAAAATATCAGAAAGTTTTTCTTACTTTTTTCAAAATTTATTTTTATTTTTTTTTTTTCCGTTTTTTTTTTTTTTGTTATAAGAATTTAAGCTAAAAAACCATTTGTATATAAATTCTGCTACTAAATATACATTTATTGTTATATCCTTTTTTCAGTTCCAGAGAGGATAGTACGTAAAGGAAAAAAAAAAAAACAAAGTTAAATACGATGAAAGGTGATATTATTGTACATGAAGTTACTACAAAAAGAAAATGTAATATATCACATTTTATTAATATTTAGATTTTCGTAAATCTCTAAGAATAATAATAAAAAAAAAATAGGTTATATGTGTACACTTATAATATGTATATCTAAATGTTATATCTAAAAATATTTGATTTTATTAAGAATGATATAAATTGTTCTTTGTCAAGAATTTTTATATAGATAGTTGCAATTGCAAACACTCAACTCTAAAAGTAAATAGTTAATACTTACCTTTGACAGTAATATCCCATATTTAAAGTAAAAACTTTAAAGGAGCATGAAGTATTATATACATTTTAAAACTAAAATTCCTACAAAATAGCCTAAATAAACATAATACTCGTAGTATTACCATTACGGTCTTAACTCTAGCAAAAAATTAAAAATTGAACTTCTCAAAAAACTCAATTTTTGATTTAGGTGTTGTTTCTTTATCAAAAAATTTTACAAATTAATTTATATTTTATATGGTAAGAAAAATCTATCAGATTGATAAGTGTGTGATAACTTGAATTTCAAAGAAATATTATTTTACTAATTTCCATTCATACTGGATCGATCATTTAGAATGACAGCCAAAAAATGTTAACAAATTGAAGATTAAAATTAATGTGCTATAAATTTATATATAAATCACTGATTTTATCTTTTAAAATTTTTGGTTTGGTTTTTTGTTGTTTTTTGTAAAAATCATTGTAATATATTAAAAGAAGTCGATAAAAATTTGTTTTATGTTAATATATGTACAATGATTAAAGAGAAATGATAAATTAGCTGCAAATATGGTAATTATTGGTAACATTTTAAATTTTTATATCTGATATATTGAATGGTTTAGTTTTATAGTAAATAAAGATTAAACCACTAAATTAAATTATAATTAATTAGTGTTAGTGAAGTTAAATGATGGTTAAAAATTAAAAATCTAATATTTTCCTCTATAAATTTATATATATTTCTAAAATTTCTCTATAAAATTAAAAATTTCAAATATATACGGTTAAATTGCAATGCGAAATTTATCATGCAAACTATACAGACGGATGTTAATCATGCTAGCATACAGTTTGGTTCTTAGTGTTATTTTGATAACAATGATATTAAAGAGCACAGACATTAAATTAGTATCTACTACGCGATATAGGCCGATATTTACCATAATCTGAAGAATGGGGTGCAATATTGAAAAGCTCAACCGATCTTAAATTGTTAGGATTTTCGAATAAAATAAGAAGTAATATTACCACGAATAACTTGCTGAACAAATGTTATATCAGCTACTAAACGACGTGACTGGAGAGAATTCATCAGTTTATCAAAGAAAATCTAACTTTATAAGGCAGAAGATGTATCGGATCATTTCAAGCAAGATTGCGTAAAGCGAAAGGAAAAAAATATTGTTTGAACTGATCTAATACCTAAAATGTCTTAATCATGATAGAAAGACGATATTTCACTTGAATATTCAAAGATAGGTGTTACATAAGTAATAAAGGGATGTTTTGTCATAAGGATCAGAGAGCTATTTTTTATTATCAATAAAAGGATCATATTATCAAGGATTTTATTATAAAGTCAAGGATCAGAGAGCTATTTTTTATTATTAATATATATATATATATATATTATTCGAATTCTTCAATATACATAGGTATGTTTTTTTTTTTTTAAATTATAATAACTTGTTTTGTACTATCGGATCTCTAATCCTTAGTCAACATACTTCTTTATCATTTAGGAGTTTCATCCGATTATATTGGCTAAAAAGGGAGTTGGATTTAGTCAGTAAAAATCTAACAATACCTAAGAGAGTATTTTTGATGTCTTTGGAAAATTTGTAGCTTTTCCTTAAAAATTTCTAAAAAAGATAGCCATCTTGCATTAGAACACTTAGTATACTTTTTTGATAAAGTCAAAAAAAACTGACATAAAACGTATTAAAATATACTCTTAAAATGTTTATTGTAAGTTTCAGAAAAAATACCAAACCTTAGATTAAATTACATTTTTACAACTATCATTTATGATTAAGTTTAAAAAACTTATTGATCCCTAAATTTTCGCAAATTTTCCCTTTAAATAAGCGAAAAAAATGAATAATATTAACACAAATTAGATAATTTTTCAACAAATTTATAATTTATTTGTTAATAAGTATACCAAAAAAAAATATTTTGTTTTAATAATAATTGTTTAAACTTAACATTTTAACGTTTTATTAAAAAAAACCATTCACTTAAAACAAAATTATATCAACATTTGTACAACCATAATTCAAAGATATACCTTATAGATTTTAATAAAATTCAACAACTATTTTTTATTTATTATTTTATATGGATAAATTTAAAAAACTACTATAAATATATCATTTAACCTTTTACATTTTTTAAAACGAAATCTAATAAATATGAAAATCACTATTTTCAAATTGAATATTTCGATATCAAATTAGTTTACAATTTATACAAGCTAAAAAAATATATACATATATCTAATGTTTATATATATATACATATATCTAATATTATTTGAAATTTAATTTAAAGTTTTATAAAAAAAAAAAAAAAAACACCATTCATTTAAATCACAATTATTTAAACTTATTTATAAAACATTTTTAAACTAACAAAAACAAAAAATAACAAAAAACACAAAAAAAATAAATAAATTAAATTCGACAGGAAAATTTATATTGTATTCGGAAGTCCCACATGTAAAACCAAA
Organism: Poecilobothrus nobilitatus; assembly: GCA_947095535.1. NCBI lineage: Eukaryota > Metazoa > Arthropoda > Insecta > Diptera > Dolichopodidae > Poecilobothrus > Poecilobothrus nobilitatus. The sequence goes on along the minus strand of OX352774.1, from coordinate 240,110,347 downwards.
ACTAATTATATTAAAAAAACAAAAAAAATTTTATGAATTATTATGATGGAAAATTTTAGCCAAAAAACAAAAAAATAACATCATTACTGTTAAAAAAAAAAAAAGTTATATACAATGATTATAAAATATATTTTTAATTTTTAAATTAATTATAAACACCGTAACACGATTGAAATTCTAAAATAATTTTCATTAAAATTAAAATTATACAAAAAAACATCAACTGATTAAACTAAAAATTTTATGTATATAGGTAAAAAATATTTTAGCGCTTCATAATTACATTAATAAAAAGGTGAAAGAATTCTCTAAACATATTTTGTAAACCATTTTCTAAACCAGTTTTTTTTTTTTTTTTTTTTTGGGAAAAATTTTTGCATATTTTTACTAGAATTAGCATAAATATTATGTACAAAAATATATGTATAAAATAAGGTTAATTATAAAATTTTTAGTAACTAAAAATATAATGTTTTAAATTTATTGAGTATATAATTTAAATAAAAATAAAATATTGTTCATCCGAATATTTTATTTTTGATTAGAAGTTAATAATAATCCAATTTATAATTTATTTCAATCTAACTCATAGTAAATAAATATGTACCCTTTTTTGAGTCGATAAGACTTTGTTTAAAATTACTGTAGATCATACCTAAATAAAAATGGACTTACATATTATATAAAATTAATAGTAGCTGACCGATATGCCTAACAGGCAAAAGATTTTTTTTTTTTTTTTAATTATAATCTTAAATTTAGTTTAGCTTAGAAAAAACAGCATTTTTTTTTCTTTTTTTTGTACTAACATTTAAATTAATTTTTTAAAGATGTTGATCAAGTTTTTTTTAAATTTCTATATTTTATATTATTTTCTTTCTTTTTTTTTTGCGAAAATTTGAATCTTAAAAATCAAGATTTTTTCTAATTGTTAAAATAAGAGCAACTAAGGTACCCTAGCCTATTTATTCTAACCTAAATAACTGTGTCTATTATCTACAACCAAATATATGATAGAAGTACATACTTTAATCACACTAGGATATGTTATTTTACTACCAGTATTACGTTTTTGTTTTTATCCGCGATAGACATGTGGTATTTTAAATTTTCTTCGTTGTAGTCCGTCTATTATAATGATATAGTAGGAGGAAATGATTTCGGTGTTGAATATTAAAACTATTTTTATCTAAAAAAAATGAAATGCTTAGGGTCTATAAAACCTGTATAAAGCAAAGTCTTTGTAAAGTACTGCTCCTTATCGTAAAGTATACGTTAACAAGCAAAAAATTTATCAAATACCTCAACTAGTATATAATTATTAAATCGGTAGACGATATATATACAAAATTAATAAATAAAATATTTCACGTTTTTTACAGAATTTTCTTATTTTCAGACACTACTCATGATTGAAACCAAATATTATTTATATCAATTCAAAAAAAAATTAAAAGAAAACGAGTTATCAGTTAAGAGAACCTTAACCTATGATCCTTGTTGTATAAATACAAATTTAAAAAAAAGATATAAAAAGTTTTATACTGTGTACTAAAATTAAATTTAAGGACTTGAATAGATACGATTTTAAACATTTTCATCCGTCAAAACTGCTAAATGTCCCTTTCTGGTATATGTCTATCAAATTTCAACATCGAATAATCTACGTTTCGCGGAATGATCTTGCATGTAGCCCGCCTATTACAATAAAATAATAGGGAGACATATTTTTGATCTTGAATGTAATCATTTGAATTTTTTTTTTTTTTTTGTTAACTTTTATTTTATTTTCTTGTTTCATTTTTTTTTTACAATTAGAAAAAAAGTTTTATAAAACTAATATTATTTCTTAATTTTCTTAGAACTAAAGCCTTAACACTTAACAGTTATTTAACTTGTTTAGTTTTTTCTACATTATTATTTACACATTTTACATACTAGTATTCTTATTTGTTATTTTTATGGTAAAAATTTTATTATGATTTTATTTATTATTTTGGAAAATTTTCATAGAAACCAAATTTTTCTAAACTTTTTTTTATTAACATAAAACTTATACTAGCTTAAATTTAATTTAGAACTATACTTAATCTAACCCTAACTAACTTAATCTAAACCTATTCTATTGATATATTGTAACTATTTTATTCTTACTTTTATGAACTATGCAACCACCAATAGTTTGTTGATAATTGTTTATCCATTTGAATCTAGGCAGATCTAGGTACATAATATAAAAAAAAAAAAAAGTCTACAATCAAAAAATTATACGATAAAAATTGCATAAGTTTAGGATTTTTCATCAAATGTTGACAACATGTAGAGCTAAAATTAAAAATAAAATCTTTTTAAAAAATTATATTGTTTTATTTCAATTTTTTTATGCCTTTAAACACTTTAATAAAAAAAAATTAACAAATCCATGTAATAAGACAAAAAAAAAAAATAAATAAACAAAAAAATTTGATTTAACATAAAAACAAAAATATGTAAAAAAAAATCCTGAAAATTACTGTGATGTTTATAATATACATCCTACTATTATGCTTAAAACTATGAAGCAAGTTTGGAAGAAACTCTTTCTAAAATATTTCTTTATTATTCCAGACTATTCAAAACTAATAAAATTTTAAAAGTTATTTTAGAAATAAAATTTTTGTTAAATTTTTTAAATTCAATTTAATTTAAATATGACTTCCCAAATTGGAGATTTTCTAAAAAAAAAGAAAATACTTTAATAATGATTTTTTAATTTTCATAGTGAATAATCAAACATACATAAAACTTTAATTATCATCGAATTTCTCCTATACAATAAATTGTCACTGTAACACATAAAATTTTAAAAACTTATAATACCATTTCAATTGGAATTTGTAATAAAGTTTGAAAATGATATGATTTATATAACTTTACTGGTTTTAAAAGGTAGAACGTGTTCAGGAAATCAGGAAATGACAATTTCCTGGGTAAAAAAAAAAAAATGTTTTACGTATAAACTTTTCATTTGATTTCTTTCTGTTTTTTTTTTTTTGTTTTTTGTTTTTTAATCAAAAACAAATATTGAAACTTTTGAGGTGAAAATGTAACCGAAAAAAAAAAAAATATAAAATAAAAACAAACTAAAAAAAAACTACCACAAAATAATTATAAAAACCATATCACGAAAAAAATAATATGAAAGAAATTCTTAAACATAAAATTGGAATAGTTATTTTTTGAATATAAATTGAAAGTTATAATGTTAATAATTATTACAATGTCTACATATCTGTTACCTACAGACTGTTAATAAAATTAATCTGGTGAGTCCAAATGGTGAGTTTATGTCTCATACATTTTTCCAAGCAATAATTACCTTCTTAATTTGATTAATTTAAGTAAGAGGGTGTGAGATGCGTGTTTTAAACATCTGTTAAGCGATTTCGGATCAGTAGTATTAGTAAGTATACCAGTAGTGTTAAAGCAATAGAATAATATCGAGAATTATTTCCTTTATTTTAGTTAAAAATAATTTCTATTTTAAGGGGACCAAACTTCAATTCAGTATATTATTATATATTAAGTATATTACAAGTAATTATTAAATATACATTAAATAAGAATTATAACTATATATATATATATATAAAATGATTGTAGATGATGTGCTGTTTAATATTAATTATTTTTAATTTACATCAATAATCACCGATTAAAGTAAAAATGTAAAATGTTTTATTTATCCTAAATGTTTAGTATCTATATATATCATATTCATAACGGTATACAAAAACATGTTACATAATGATAGCCTTTACTTATTTATAAATTTAATAATTTTTGTTTTATTTTTATCAATGGAAATTTAACTATTCTATTATTATTGGATTTAACATATCAAAAAGTTTTCATTTTAATAAAAATTTAACAAAAACATAAACAGAGTGTACCGCCTAAGAGTACAAATATTTCTGATGGTGATTCCTTAAACTGAAACTAGAAAAGCATTGTAACTAAAAAATATTCGTATGTTTTTAACGTTAATTAAAAAAGTATAATTACCACAAGATAAAAGGTCCTTCAGCTGATGACAGCTTGAATAATACGATTTCAAACAAAATTAATTTAACTGTCAAGTATTATTTTGACAATTAATAATATAAAGCAAAATAACATAAAAGTCCCAATGTATCTTAAACGACTAATATTAGATCACCCATACAATTTTTTTTTTTTGTTTTCGCCTCAGAGGAATCATCTCCTGAAATATTTCGTCTCTTATGTGAAACACTCTGTATATTATATACTTATTTTTTCGCGCATTGTGTATTATATATTACAATATTTAGTATTGGACATATATTTTATTTCATTTTAAAATACTGCATTATATTTTGAAATTACATAAATTTTATACATTACTAAAAAGTAAATCGCCTTTTGGTTAAATCTGACAGTTGAAATAAAAGTAAAATATTTGAAAATGTTATATTTAAACTTATAGTCATTTTGATATTTCGCTCATATTTAAAACAATATATAATATTTTACCCTTTTCTATTTTAGATTCTTTGGTAATATTTACAAGGATAATGAAAATTTGTGCTATATTTATGATATTAATATGTACTTAATTTCAAAAAAACATTTTTTCAGATTTTTATCTAATTATGGATACAAAATTAGTTATTTAACTATTTATTAAATTTAATATTACATATCAAATAAGATTATATATTGTGTCTAAGACTATCGACTACAGCTAAGGATATTAAGAAGGAAAATATGTTAAAAACTTTTTGAAGTTATTAATTTTGCTTGCAATTAAAATCCATTACAATCTATACAGGATTTAACATCACATATTTTCGATTAATGTATTATCTGGTAACTCACACCCCTTTTAAGAAATTTAATTTTATGGCTTCTGGAAACACTTAAATTCATATATAAAATAAATTGCATATATATAGGAGGTAATTTAAAGAACTTTACATATCATGTAACAAATATTATACTGATATCGTATAAACGATAATATCTAATAAATTTTCTTTTTTGCGTTTAACATCCGCAAAATGACATTGAAATTTCCCATTCAAATTTTAGAAATAAACACATTTATTTGACATTTATTTTTAGTTTTTGAAAATAAAAAAAAAAAAACAAGTAGATAGGTATATACTATATATTAAGTAAAATGTAATATAGAACATTGAGGATGAATGGACATTGTACATTTTCAATAAATTTATATATAACTATATACATATATACATATATATGTTTCTTAGTGTTTTTCAATTTGCATTTTTAGGGGTTTATTTTTTTTTAAATTTAATTAAAATTTGAAAGAAAAAATGCAATTTCCGTGAGTTGTTTTTTTTATTTAGTTATTTTCGAAAATTAATTTTATTTCACAATTACGAAATATAATAAAAAAAAAAATTCAATTTGTATCTATAAAATATTTTTTTATTTTTCAATTTTAAAACAAATTGCTGAATTAGAAAATGAATTTTTAATTTCTTTTAAACTTTTTTTCAAAGCATAGGTTTTTTTTTTTTTAATCAATGATAATATTTTGTTCAAAAAATGGTTGTATTATATTTCGAAAACAAGAAGGGTAAGAAGTAAACAGTAGATTAAATGTAAAATTTTAATCAATAGAAGTCAATATAAATGAAAAAAAATAAATTAAATAGTTAAAAGAATTATTTTTATTTTCTATATGTATACCTACAATGTTCTAAATATATTATATATAAAGAAATTTTTTGTTAATGTTTGTTTGTTAGTTTTCCAAAAATTAATAGATATAGAAATTTAATTTATTTATTTTTTTAATATTCATTTCATTTCGGTTTGTTCGCAAAAAATATGTTTATATAATACAAAATAGATTCGTCTATCTATGTATGTATGTATGTATATGATTAAAAATTATTTAAAATATGAATTTTATAAATTATTAATTCTCGTGGAAATACTAACAAAATATTATTATTGGTGTATTGTAATGTTCTAGTACTATTATTCTGTAATCTTTTTATATAAAAGGACAGATAACTTCTTTTTTTAGAAAAGGAATATTATAAGTACATTATAATAAAATATTAATATTATAATAAAAAATAACACAAAACATATCTTTAGCAACTTTTTTCTCTTTCTTTGTTTTTCCGTTTTCGTCTTATTAATTAGTCTTAACCCTATTTTAAGAACAAATATTCCCATTTAGAAATAAATAACCCTAACCGTAACCCTATTTTAAGAACATAAAAATTTCGATTTAGATAATCATAATTTAAAAATAGTCTCGAAGAAAATTTCTCTAAAAAAACGGTTTTTATTGTATTAAATCATAAAAAAATCCAAATCTTCAAAAAAAATTCTGTATTTATTTTGTTTATAAACATTCTTTTATATTCCACAATGTTGCTTAACATTATTGACAGCACTTTCAACTTGTTCTTGTTATATCTTTATTCATAGGTATTAGGTAACTACATTATTTTTTTATATTGAAATTTTTTTTTTCTTTCAAAAATGGCAGTACTGGCGATTTTTTGACAACTTTTGTTATAACTACTTTTGTATTAAGAGCAGCAGTACAATAAAATTAAATACAAATATTTAATAAATATATTAAGGATATTTAGTAATGTTATTAATTTTTTTTTATTATATTTATCAATAAATAGTAATAAATATATAAAAAAAAAATATTTAAAAAACATGTGTATTGTGTAAAAAAAAAAATATTTTAAAGTTTACAGCAATAATTGAAGGGGTAGAGTTGGAAATAAATTTTAATAATCAATGAAGCTTTTTCTTTTTTGATTACGCATACATACTTATTATATAATATGAACTTGTTTTATGTAATTGTTAACTTGATAAAATAAACCAATTCAATAAAACAATGTATAAAAGTGTGTACATACATATTGTAAAAAGTTATAAATATGTCTAGTCAAGTTCAAGGTCGAGGATACCAATAAATTAACTTGAAATACAAGTGTAAAAATTTAAAAAAAAAAGAGGTTTTATTTATTTGTTCATTTTGTTCTTGATATGTATATATGTATAATATGTTGACTGTATTAAAAGTAAAAAGAATATTTATTTTCGATAATCGTTTTTTAATGGGATTTTTCACATTCTATACAAATCAAAAATAAGAAATAAAAAATTTATTTATCTTGAAAAAAAAAAGGAAAAAAGATTTTTAATATATTACCTTGAAGGACCGTTATAAGAATTGAACTTAAATTAATTTTATATTTGATTATGTTTTTGGAATTTATAGGCATTTTTAGGAAAAATAAATTTAAAATATGTCTGGCTTTAAATTATTGATTTTCTTCAATTTATATTCAAAATACAAAGAAAACATATTGTGATTTAAGACAATTAAATAAATTTAAATTACTTTTATTTTAATTGAATTAAAGTATAAGTAGATATACCTATAAATATGTATTGAAGTAAAGTATATTTATTTAAGTTATTTTTTAATCAAATTTTATTTTATTTTTTATCCCTTCGTTATAACAGAATAGTTATCTTTTAATTAGGAATAAAAATTAGTTTTATTAATAAGAGAATGTGAAAAACTGGAGGCGGATTAATATGATTAAAATAAAGAAGACTAAACAGTTAGATAACATTATATTCTAACGAAAAGTTAATTAATTATGAATTAATTTTTGTTTCAACTTCTCATAACGTGGAACTTTTTTTTTTTTTTTTTTGCAATGAAATCTAGATATTGTTTTAACTGAAAATTGTCGAAAATACCTAAAAAAAAAACAAAACAAATTTTATTTGTCATTGTTTGTATCGAACTATAACTCACTAAAATCATTTCTCTTTTATACCAAACAATCATTTGAATTTGATTTTTAAAATCTGGTTCAAAATTATTTAAAATATTTCTGCAGTTCAAAATAAAATATAATGGTAATGACAAACAATTAAACTTCTCTTGTTTTTCATTTGAAAAGAACTTAGTAATTATTTTTTTATTAGTTTTAGAAAAATTCTAAAAAAGGTTTATTTAAAATTTTGTACTACTTACCTTAAAATTTTCAATTTATTGGAATAAAGTATTTTTGTTTTTGTTTTCAGTTTACCTTTTAGTAAAAAGCAATGCACAGATTTTCATAAGATGATAATAAACTTTACATTTTCTGTAAACTAGCTTTGGTGGTGTTTGGAACCACCAAAAGGAAGCGAGTTAGATATGGACATGTATATATATTCTGAATCAGGATCACCTCCTAAGTCGATTTAACGATGTGCGTCCGTCCGTACGCACGATAACGCAAAAAATAATGATGCTATCTTGGTGCAATTTATACTGTAGGTTAACAATGACTAAAGTAAGACGAAAATTGGCGAAATCGGACCATGGGTTCGGGTACTTCCCATACAACTCCCAAAATCGAATACGCATATCTTCGAAATTAATAAAGATAGAAACTTTAAATTTTGTACGAGGGTGTGTTTTCCTGAATTCCTGATATCCCTAAAATTTGAGATGAATTGAAGTGGTTGTTCGGATATCTCCCACACAACTTCCAACACCGAACAAGTATATATTCGAAATTAATAAAGATAGAAACTTTAAATTTGGTACTAGGGGTTGTTTCCTGAATCTCTGATTTGTCCAAAATTTAAGATGAATTGTAGAAGTTCTTCGGGTACCTCCCACACAACTCCCAAAACCAAACAAGCATATTTTCCAAATTAATAAAGATAGAAACTTCAAATTTGATACGAGGATGATGTTTCCTGAATCCCTGATTTGCTTAAAATTTCAGATGAATTGGAGTGGTTGTTCGGGTACCTCCTATACTACTCCCAAGACCAAACAAGCATATCTTCGAAATTAATAAACATAAAAACTTTAAATTTGATAATATAATAATAATGAAAAAAAATAATAATGGCTGAAGCTCAAACAATGGCTAAAGAGCAAGAAAAAGAGGTATGGGAAGGAATACGTTTATTGTTTGAGGAGTAAAATATAAACCGGAAATTGCGAAAAGACGATCGCTTCTTACTTAATTTTGTTCATATCATACCAATTGAGAAACACATTTGCTGGTAATATGTACATCCACTTGGAGTTGTGTGTTCTGAGAGATATCAATTAAAATTTCTGATATTTCACGGTATCTTTTGCAACGGCAAAAACATGCTCATTCCACGAAAATTTCCCGTTTATTTCCAGACCAATTTGTAAGTATTGTTTCCTTTATTCAATATAGTAAAAATATAAAAAACGATAAAAAAAAAACAGTGTTTAAAAGAAATTAAAAAAAAAAATCGTTAAATAAGAGTGGGATTTATTATATTTAACTATATAATTAATATAATGAATAATATAAATATGTATTATGAATAACATAATGAATTATCTAGAAACACAAAAGGAAAAAAAAGTAAACTATTCGATATTTTAAGCTCGTTAAATGGAATTCTATTTAAATTTAACAAAAAAATACTAAGAAACATTAAATTAAAATTATATTTTGCACTTTTTTTCCCCGTTTTTTGCTGGAGATTTTCTTCATTCTGTTTTTTTCCTGTAGAACAGGTATATGAACCTTTTGTAGCTAGATTTCAAATTATACTTATAAAAATAAATTACTAAAAAATATGTCATTAAATACCATAAGATATTATACCATTAAAGAGTATTTTTCAATATTAAACAAATTTTTATGGACAATTTTCTGCTAATTTCTAGAAAAATTTCATTTCACTGATTTAACACAAGCCACAGAATTAATGTTTGAACTTAACGGACTAGAAGAGTTTTTTTCTTCACAAAAATAAAAAGTAACTAAGAAATTTGTGATCATAATAACGATAATAATTAGTTCCTATTATTATGAGACCCTTCAAAATTCTTATGATCTAAAGAGTACTGTTTTTTTGCTTTAAAAAAAAAAAAGATTATTAAATTTCGAAAATGGATTTTATAAAATCCTTTTAAATAAAGAATTTAAACAAGACTAAAACAAAGATAAAAAAATAAGAACCATATTCTTTTAAAAATTATTTTAAATATTCCAAAAACAAAAAGAAAAATTAACATAAGTTAATCAGAAATAAATAAAAAAAAAAAAAAAAAACATAAATCATAAGGTTTTTAAAAAAAAATAAAATACGCTTAAAAATTTAATTCTGTATTCATGTTTTTTTCTTCAATATAAATTCAATGTAAATACTTAAAAAAGTATCAACAGTTATCTATAGATTTATGTATTTTTATTTATGTATTTTAACGTTCCATTTTCATAATAATTTTTTTTTTTTTTTTTTAAATGAAATGATTTTATTTCCATTTAACCTCACCCTTTCTAACCCTTACTTTAGACATACATATAATTGCCATATATCTTATTTCTCTTTCTAACTCTTCTTTTATTTATTTTTATTTTTATCTTTTTATTTAATTTAAATAAGATTTATAATATAAATCCATAGATAAATTCTAAATTCAAATAAAAAAAATAAAAAAAATAAAAACATATGGATATGAACCTATTTTGATCCTTGTAAACGCGTTATATTTAAAATAAGATAAATTGTATCCTATATACGATTGTATAATCAGTGTATGATGAAAAGAATGAGGGCGTATATATAAATTGAGTAAAAAAATTTTTATATTTTCGTTTTTCGTTTTTTCTTTTTTTTTTTTTTTAAATTTAAATTCAATTATATCTTTTGAATCCTTTGAATCCTCTTATTATATTTATTTGTCATATTTAATGTTATGCAATATATATATTTTTTTTTTGTTCCATAATTTTGATGCCTTAAACTTTAAATAGAAATTTTTCATATTGTATACTATAGATTTAATTCATCAATTTAAATATATGTACTCGTAAAAATGTTAAATTGAAAAGATTTAAAATTTTTGAATTGAATAACTATAATCTCGTATAATGTATATTAGAAGTGAATTTGTTGTGAATTGGTTCAAATATTTGATATTTCATGAAATAAAATAGAAAAAGACAAAAAATTAAAGAAAATTAATCTCATTTTTTATTTTATTCTATTTAATTCTAATTGATTTTATTTTATATATTTTTAACTTTTTTTTTTCAATACTGTAAATCCAGTAATCTGAATTAGGTAAATTCCCATTGTAGAAATTTAAATTGATATTCGCTAAATGTTTGAAGAAAACTTCTTAAAAAAGTGTAAAATATTTCTTATTTCAGAATTAAAAGTAACTTTTAAACAATAAATTGACCGAATACTAGGTTTAACAATCTTTAATTCTAAAATATACTATGATATATATAAAAATTGTGAGTGTTAAGGCAAATGAATAGAGACTAGAATAAGACAAATATTAAGACATCAATCTTCTTTTGGTATTGTGTTAAATATCATATAATTAAATATGTTAAATTTTTGGAAGTAATAGTGAAAATAACTTATTTCCATACACAATATATACGTATGGGAATTCCATACAAGACTGTATGGGAATTTTGATGATTTTAATAGCAAAAACCTTCAACTCTTCCTAAACACAATAACAAAAGACTAATTTTTAAAGATTCGATTAAAAATTCTTGATATGTACAGAACAGGATTTCAGGATTAAGACTGCAAAGACGAAAAGAGGTGGTAGGAAAAACTGGTACATGTAGCAAATTTTTTATTAACTAATTTTATTTTTATTAATATAAGAACTTCCATATAAATATTTAAAGTCAACTCTAGCCATGGTAGAGACTATAGCCATAATCAATCAATTTTTACTTTCTTCCTTTAGTTTTATTCACATCCAGGAATCTTATTTTTTCATAAAACAATGTTTGTAATTTGAATATTTTAAAATTATTAGATATCAACAAACAACAAAGTCGACATTGCAATAACGATATTGTACCCATTTATCAATAGACAGTCCAAAGTAAATCGTGAAAATAAATTAATTCTATGTAAGGTAATTTTCCAAACAATTTTTTATTACGGTGCTCCTGTATGGGGTAACTGTGCAAACACACATTTGAAAAAACTACAAACTAAACAAAATAAAATTTTAAAAATGATGCTTTACATGCCACATCGCTACCCAACATCTACCCCATCGCTACCCCTTTACTCGATGTAGCGAACATTAGCTCAGTAACTAACAAAATTAAAGACATTACTGAAATAATTTTTGAAAAATGTACACAATCCGAAATTGATATAATCAAATCTCTAAGATCTTCGTTTTATTAATTCAATGTTTAGTCTGTTAATTAATTTTATTTTGTCAACTAAATTTATGTATTAAGTAGTCTTAAGTTTACATTTGTAAGTTTTAATTAAAATAAAAATTGTATTTGAGGTTTTCTTTGATTTTTTTCTCTAGTTTTAATAGCGCATTATAATTATTTAGTTAATACAATATTTATACTGTAGCTGTAGTGAATAATTGATTCCTAGCACTAAAATATAAATCTTATTATTTATGTATACTTTTTAAATAAAATATTTCAAAGATATTTTTTTTTTTGTTTTCAGATCTAGAATTTTAAAATCTTTTTTAATAACTAACGATATTATAATATTTTCTCGTTTTAATATATGTACAAGTATAACGTAATATTGAATATATCATTTGCATCATTTGCAATTTGAAAAATATAATTCCATCATCTAATAATTTAATTTAAAATAATTAATTTTAAACTTTTTAACGCAGTTTATTTTTAATAACTTATGACGCAGAATCAGTGTAACAAACATTGTTACACAATACACTGATTCTGCGTCATAAGTTATATTCCAAGAAACAATTTCAGCTCTAATCTAATTCTGCTCTTGTGTATAGCTATAGAGCCTACAGTAAGAACTATCTAAAAGTGCTCTTAAAGCTGATTTGGAACTGATATAAAGTAAAATTTGCGAGTTTAAGAGCTAAATTTGCTCTATAACAATGTTTTTCTACGCTAAATACCTTCAAATAAGCGTTATTTAAACAGTTAGAGAGCTGATATAAAGGTTTTAGTTCTATAAATACATATCATTAGATGGCTCCACACAACCACAAATATAAATAATACAAAGAAGAGAAATTTGCATGCGTTTCATAATTTTTATTAATTTTATACATATGTATTGATTTTCAAAGTATTTGTAAAAAGTTCAAAATAAATTATTTTAGGGAATAGGGATGAATAAAAATTAAAAATGGGCAATAAAAATATTGTAATTAATAAAGAATATTAAATAATCTAATTTTTGTATGAGTTAATTGCTTTATTTTATAATAAATTACAACGACTGTAGAACTAATATAGAGCTACATGCTTTAATTTTTATTTTATATGCCAGAAGCTCTCTTTTTGATTAGTTATTATCTTTATAGAGCTCTATGCATTTTTATTTGCTTTTATAAAGCTTGTAACTTTATCAATGAATTATATATTAATCATACTTTTGTATAATTAACATTTGAATTTTATTATAATACAATTTTGTTTTAAAAGTTATATAAAAATTTCTAAATATTATGTAGGTAAATATTTTAAAAAGTTAACGTGTAATTATTGAACGTTTGACATTTCCATATTAAAGATATACCTTATAGAACTTGCATTATAACAATATAAATATAACGGTTTTTCCAACTTTGGTGGGCTGCAACTCCGTAAAGAGTATATAATAAATATATACTTGTGCGAAATATTTCATATTTACCGTTATGCAAAACTGAATTATTGCTAAATTCTTTAACCTTTCTATCTTGTAAACGGTTTAAGTTAGAAACTTAACATTTTGACAGAAGTTAAATATTTGAAAATAAGTCTGAGTCATTGAAATGGGTTTAGGATCTGTAAGGGGTTAAAAACTGGAAATTCCCTATTTTTAAACACCTGTAACTTGAACACCTGTTAAAATTTTTTTGAAGTAATACATAAAAATTAAAGCTCCAATATTATACTTTTATTTCTGTTAGCAACTTTAATCTTAATAACATAGAGTTACCTTAAAATTGACGAAAGTGTGACATGACAGAGTAACTGACTATGAACATACTAATGATTTCGTACGGGTATCTAAAAGTTGAAAAGGTATTCTTCCTTGTTTAAATAGATTTTCACAGTTTTTAAAGCTATAAATCAGAGTATCTTTGTATTACATGCTCTATAACAAAACTAAAATAGCAAAATTAAAGCAAAATTTATAAAAAACAAAATTTCTCTCTTTAACAGTTCTATGCTGATTACTTTGCTACACAATAAAGCTACCAGCTCTATTCAAGAAACTGCTCTTAAATAGTAACTATTATTTTAATCACTTATAGAGCATATTTATAAAGCTCTTATAGCTTAAGAGGTTAAAACCACCATTTAAAAGCACAATATATTTTTCTTAAAGCTAATAGAACCATAGTAAACGCTGTTATGAAGCTAACAGTTGCCAAATAGCTATAGAGATATTGTAGAACAATTTTTTAAAACTGGTACTATAAGCTTTAAGCAATGATATAGAATATGAGCAAAAATTGAAAAGTGGTCACGCAATAAGCTTCAAAAGGCTGAAATCCTTTACCAAAGCCTTCAAAACAGTATTTAAAGATTTTTTAAAAATCCCAATTTTTTATTTTATGCTAAAAATTAATAATTTTGATGTAAAATTGGATATTTGAAGAAAAATTAAAAGTGATCACGACATAAGCTTAAATAGGCTGAAATCCTCTTCTAAAGCCCTCAAAACAGTATTTAAATCAAAATCCCAATTTTTAGTTTTAAAGTTAGAACTACTCCAAAATGTCAAAAAATTTCAAAATCATACCTAAAATTATTATTTTGTATAAAAAAATAAATTTTATGAAAAATTGAAAAATTGTTTATTTGAATAAAATTAAAACTGATCATGAATTAAGTTTTAAATAGGCTGAAATCCTCTTCTAAAGCCTTCTAAAGCATATAAAAATTTTCAAAATCCCAATTTTTATTATTAAAGTTAGAACTACTCCAAAATGTCCAAAAATTTCAAATTCATACCAAAAATTATTATTTTGTATGAAAAATTAATTTTATGCCAAAAATTAATAATTTAGATGAAAAATTGGATATTTGAAGAAAATAAAACTAACACGAATTAAACTAAAATAGGCTGAAATCCTCTTTTATAGCCCTCAAAACAGCATTTAAAAATTTTCAAAATCCCAATTTTTACTTTTAAAGTTAGAACTACTCCAAAATGTCCAAAAATTTCAAAATCATTCCTAAAATTATTATCTTGTATGAAAAATTAATTTTTTGCTAAAAATTAATAATTTAGATGAAGAATTGGATATTTGAAGAAAATTAAACTAAAGACGAATTAAGCTTAAATAGACTGAAACCCGCTTCTAAAGCCCTCAAAACAGCATTTAAAGATTTTCAAAATACCAATTTTTACTTATAAAGTTAGAACTACTCCAAAATGTCCAAATATTTCAAAATCATACCTAAAATTATTATTTTGTATGAAAAATGAATTTTATGCTAAAAATTAATAATTTAGATGAAGAATTGGATATTTGAAGAAAATAAAACTAAAGACGTATTAAGCTTAAATAGACTGAAATCCGCTTCTAAAGCCCTCAAAACAGCATTTAAAGATTTTCAAAATCCCAATTTTTACTTTTAAAGTTAGAACTACTCCAAAATGTCCAAAAATTTCAAAATCATATCTAAAATTATTATTTTGTACGAAAAATTAATTTTATGCTAAAAATTAATAATTTAGATGAAAAATTGGATATTTGAAGATAATAAAACTAAACACGAATTAAGCTTAAATAGGCTGAAATCCTCTTCTAAAGCCCTCAAAACAGCATTTAAAGATATTCAAAATCCCAATTTTTAGTTTTAAAGTTAGAACTACTCCAAAATGTCCAAAAATTTCAAAATCATACCTAAAATTATTATTTTGTATGAAAAAATGAATTTTATACTAAAAATTAATAATTTAGATATAAAATTGGATATTTGAAGAAAAATTAAAAGTGATCACGAATTAAGCTTAAATAGGCTGAAATCCTCTTCTAAAGCCCTCAAAACAGCATTTAAAGATTTTCAAAATCCAAATTTTTACTCTTACAATTAGAACTACTCAAAAATGTCCAAAAATTTCAAAATCATACCTAAAATTACTATTTTGTATGAAAAAATGAATTTTATGCTAAAAATTAATAATTTAGATAAAAAATTGGATATTTGATGAAAAATTAAAAGTGATCACGAATTAAGCTTAAATAGGCTGAAATCCTCTTCTAAAGCCCTCAAAACAGCATTTAAAGATTTGCGAAATTAATAATTTAAATAAAAAATTGGATACTTCAAGAAAAATTAAAAGTGATCACGAATTAAGCTAAAATAGGCTGAAATCCTCTTCTAAAGCCCTCAAAACAGCATTAAAGATTTTCAAAATTAATAATTTAAATAAAAAATTGGATACTTCAAGAAAAATTAAAAGTGATCACGAATTAAGATTAAATAGGATGAAATCCTCTTCTAAAGCCCTCAAAACAGCATTTAAAGATATTTAAAATCCCAATTTTTAGTTTTAAAGTTAGAACTACTCCAAAATGGCCAAAAATTTCAAAATCATACCTAAAATTATTATTTTGTATGAAAAAATAAATTTTATGCTAAAAATTAATAATTTAGATATAAAATTGGATATTTGAAGAAAAATTAAAAGTGATCACGAATTAAGCTTAAATAGGCTGAAATCCTCTTCTAAAGCCCTCAAAACAGCATTTAAAGATTTTCGAAATTAATAATTTAAATAAAAAATTGGATACTTCAAGAAAAATTAAAAGTGATCACGAATTAAGCTTAAATAGGATGAAATCCTCTTCTAAAGCCCTCAAAACAGCATTTAAAGATATTCAAAATCCCAATTTTTAGTTTTAAAGTTAGAACTACTCAAAAATGTCCAAAAATTTCAAAATTATACCTAAAATTATTATTTTGTATGAAAAAAAACAGCATTTAAAGATATTCAAAATCCCAATTTTTAGTTTTAAAGTTAGAACTACTCCAAAATGTCCAAAAATTTCAAAATCTTACCTAAAATTATTATTTTGTATGAAAAAATGAATTTTATGCTAAAAATTAACAATTTAGATATAAAATTGGATATTTGAAGAAAAATTAAAAGTGATCACGAATTAAGCTTAAATAGGCTGAAATCCTCTTCTAAAGCCCTCAAAACAGCATTTAAAGATATTCAAAATCCCAATTTTTAGTTTTAAAGTTAGAACTACTCAAAAATGTCCAAAAATTTCAAAATTATACCTAAAATTATTATTTTGTATGAAAAAAAACAGCATTTAAAGATATTCAAAATCCCAATTTTTAGTTTTAAAGTTAGAACTACTCCAAAATGTCCAAAAATTTCAAAATCTTACCTAAAATTATTATTTTGTATGAAAAAATGAATTTTATGCTAAAAATTAACAATTTAGATATAAAATTGGATATTTGAAGAAAAATTAAAAGTGATCACGAATTAAAATTAAATAGGCTGAAATCCTCTTCTAAAGCCCTCAAAACAGCATTTAAAGATATTCAAAATCCCAATTTTTAGTTTTAAAGTTAGAACTACTCCAAAATGGCCAAAAATTTCAAAATCATACCTAAAATTATTATTTTGTATGAAAAAATAAATTTTATGCTAAAAATTAATAATTTAGATATAAAATTGGATATTTGAAGAAAAATTAAAAGTGATCACGAATTAAGCTTAAATAGGCTGAAATCCTCTTCTAAAGCCCTCAAAACAGCATTTAAAGATTTTCGAAATTAATAATTTAAATAAAAAATTGGATACTTCAAGAAAAATTAAAAGTGATCACGAATTAAGCTTAAATAGGCTGAAATCCTCCTCTAAAGCCCTCAAAACAGCATTAAAGATTTTCAAAATTAATAATTTAAATAAAAAATTGGATACTTCAAGAAAAATTAAAAGTGATCACGAATTAAGATTAAATAGGATGAAATCCTCTTCTACAGCCCTCAAAACAGCATTTAAAGATATTCAAAATCCCAATTTTTAGTTTTAAAGTTAGAACTACTCAAAAATGTCCAAAAATTTCAAAATTATACCTAAAATTATTATTTTGTATGAAAAAAAACAGCATTTAAAGATATTCAAAATCCCAATTTTTAGTTTTAAAGTTAGAACTACTCCAAAATGTCCAAAAATTTCAAAATCTTACCTAAAATTATTATTTTGTATGAAAAAATGAATTTTATGCTAAAAATTAACAATTTAGATATAAAATTGGATATTTGAAGAAAAATTAAAAGTGATCACGAATTAAGCTTAAATAGGCTGAAATCCTCTTCTAAAGCCCTCAAAACAGCATTTAAAGATATTCAAAATCCCAATTTTTAGTTTTAAAGTTAGAACTACTCCAAAATGTCCAAAAATTTCAAAATTATACCTAAAATTATTATTTTGTATGAAAAAAAACAGCATTTAAAGATATTCAAAATACCAATTTTTAGTTTTAAAGTTAGAACTAATCAAAAATGTCCAAAAATTTCAAAATTATACCTAAAATTATTATTTTGTATGAAAAAAAACAGCATTTAAAGATATTCAAAATCCCAATTTTTAGTTTTAAAGTTAGAACTACTCCAAAATGTCCAAAAATTTCAAAATCTTACCTAAAATTATTATTTTGTATGAAAAAATGAATTTTATGCTAAAAATTAACAATTTAGATATAAAATTGGATATTTGAAGAAAAATTAAAAGTGATCACGAATTAAGCTTAAATAGGCTGAAATCCTCTTCTAAAGCCCTCAAAACAGCATTTAAAGATATTCAAAATCCCAATTTTTAGTTTTAAAGTTAGAACTACTCCAAAATGTCCAAAAATTTCAAAATCATACCTAAAATTATAATTTTATGAAAAAATGAATTTTATGCTAAAAATAAATAATTTAGATATAAAATTGGATATTTGAAGAAAAATTAAAAGGGATCACGAATTAAGCTTAAATAGGCTGAAATCCTCTTCTAAAGCCCTCAAAACAGCATTTAAAGATTTGCGAAATTAATAATTTAAATAAAAAATTGGATACTTCAAGAAAAATTAAAAGTGATCACGAATTAAGCTTAAATAGGCTGAAATCCTCTTCTAAAGCCCTCAAAACAGCATTAAAGATTTTCAAAATTAATAATTTAAATAAAAAATTGGATACTTCAAGAAAAATTAAAAGTGATCACGAATTAAGATTAAATAGGATGAAATCCTCTTCTAAAGCCCTCAAAACAGCATTTAAAGATATTTAAAATCCCAATTTTTAGTTTTAAAGTTAGAACTACTCCAAAATGGCCAAAAATTTCAAAATCATACCTAAAATTATTATTTTGTATGAAAAAATAAATTTTATGCTAAAAATTAATAATTTAGATATAAAATTGGATATTTGAAGAAAAATTAAAAGTGATCACGAATTAAGCTTAAATAGGCTGAAATCCTCTTCTAAAGCCCTCAAAACAGCATTTAAAGATTTTCGAAATTAATAATTTAAATAAAAAATTGGATACTTCAAGAAAAATTAAAAGTGATCACGAATTAAGCTTAAATAGGCTGAAATCCTCTTCTAAAGCCCTCAAAACAGCATTAAAGATTTTCAAAATTAATAATTTAAATAAAAAATTGGATACTTCAAGAAAAATTAAAAGTGATCACGAATTAAGATTAAATAGGATGAAATCCTCTTCTAAAGCCCTCAAAACAGCATTTAAAGATATTCAAAATCCCAATTTTTAGTTTTAAAGTTAGAACTAATCAAAAATGTCCAAAAATTTCAAAATTATACCTAAAATTATTATTTTGTATGAAAAAAAACAGCATTTAAAGATATTCAAAATCCCAATTTTTAGTTTTAAAGTTAGAACTACTCCAAAATGTCCAAAAATTTCAAAATCTTACCTAAAATTATTATTTTGTATGAAAAAATGAATTTTATGCTAAAAATTAACAATTTAGATATAAAATTGGATATTTGAAGAAAAATTAAAAGTGATCACGAATTAAGCTTAAATAGGCTGAAATCCTCTTCTAAAGCCCTCAAAACAGCATTTAAAGATATTCAAAATCCCAATTTTTAGTTTTAAAGTTAGAACTACTCCAAAATGTCCAAAAATTTCAAAATCATACCTAAAATTATAATTTTATGAAAAAATGAATTTTATGCTAAAAATAAATAATTTAGATATAAAATTGGATATTTGAAGAAAAATTAAAAGTGATCACGAATTAAGCTTAAATAGGCTGAAATCCTCTTCCAAAGCCCCCAAAACAGCATTTAAAGATTTTCAAAATACCAATTTTTAGTTTTAAAGTTAGAACTAATCAAAAATGTCCAAAAATTTCAAAATTATACCTAAAATTATTATTTTGTATGAAAAAATGAATTTTATGCTAAAAATTAATAATTTAGATATAAAATTGGATATTTGAAGAAAAATTAAAAGTGATCACGAATTAAGCTTAAATAGGCTGAAATCCTCTTCTAAAGCCCTCAAAACAGCATTTAAAGATATTCAAAATCCCAATTTTTAGTTTTAAAGTTAGAACTACTCCAAAATGTCCAAAAATTTCAAAATCATACCTAAAATTATTATTTTGTATGAAAAAATGAATTTTATGCTAAAAATTAATAATTTAGATATAAAATTGGATATTTGAAGAAAAATTAAAAGTGCTCACGAATTAAGGTTAAATAGGCTGAAATCCTCTTCTAAAGCCCTCAAAACAGCATTTAAAGATATTCAAAATCCCAATTTTTAGTTTTAAAGTTAGAACTACTCCAAAATGTCCAAAAATTTCAAAATCATACCTAAAATTATTATTTTGTATGAAAAAATGAATTTTATGCTGAAAATTAATAATTTAGATAAAAAATTGGATATTTGAAGAAAAATTAAAAGGGATCACGAATTAAGCTTAAATAGGCTGAAATCCTCTTCCAAAGCCCCCAAAACAGCATTTAAAGATTTTCAAAATACCAATTTTTAGTTTTAAAGTTAGAACTTATCAAAAATGTCCAAAAATTTCAAAATCATACCTAAAATTATAATTTTGTATGAAAAAATGAATTTTATGCTAAAAATTAATAATTTAGATATAAAATTGGATATTTGAAGAAAAATTAAAAGTGATCACGAATTAAGCTTAAATAGGCTGAAATCCTCTTCCAAAGCCCCCAAAACAGCCTTTAAAGATTTTCAAAATACCAATTTTTAGTTTTAAAGTTAGAACTAATCAAAAATGTCCAAAAATTTTAAAATTATACCTAAAATTATTATTTTGTATGAAAAAATGAATTTTATGCTAAAAATTAATAATTTAGATAAAAAATTGGATATTTGAAGAAAAATTAAAAGTGATCACGAATTAAGCTTAAATAGGCTGAAATCCTCTTCCAAAGCC
The DNA here is from genome assembly GCA_947095535.1 of Poecilobothrus nobilitatus. Lineage (NCBI taxonomy): Eukaryota > Metazoa > Arthropoda > Insecta > Diptera > Dolichopodidae > Poecilobothrus > Poecilobothrus nobilitatus. The sequence goes on along the minus strand of OX352774.1, from coordinate 240,088,878 downwards.
CCCAAAACAGCATTTCAAGATTTTCAAAATACCAATTTTTAGTTTTAAAGTTAGAACTAATCAAAAATGTCCAAAAATTTCAAAATTATACCTAAAATTATTATTTTGTATGAAAAAATGAATTTTATGCTAAAAATTAATAATTTAGATATAAAATTGGATATTTGAAGAAAAATTAAAAGTGATCACGAATTAAGCTTAAATAGGCTGAAATCCTCTTCCAAAGCCCCCAAAACAGCATTTAAAGATTTTCAAAATACCAATTTTTAGTTTTAAAGTTAGAACTAATCAAAAATGTCCAAAAATTTCAAAATTATACCTAAAATTATTATTTTGTATGAAAAAATGAATTTTATGCTAAAAATTAATAATTTAGATATAAAATTGGATATTTGAAGAAAAATTAAAAGTGATCACGAATTAAGCTTAAATAGGCTGAAATCCTCTTCTAAAGCCCTCAAAACAGCACTTAAAGATTTTCAAAATCCAAATTTTTACTTTTACAATTAGAACTACTCAAAAATGTCCAAAAATTTCAAAATCATACCTAAAATTACTATTTTGTATGAAAAAATGAATTTTATGCTAAAAATTAATAATTTAGATAAAAAATTGGATATTTGAAGAAAAATTAAAAGTGATCACGAATTAAGCTTAAATAGGCTGAAATCCTCTTCCAAAGCCCCCAAAACAGCATTTAAAGATTTTCAAAATACCAATTTTTAGTTTTAAAGTTAGAACTAATCAAAAATGTCCAAAAATTTCAAAATTATACCTAAAATTATTATTTTGTATGAAAAAATGAATTTTATGCTAAAAATTAATAATTTAGATATAAAATTGGATATTTGAAGAAAAATTAATAGTGATCATGAATTAAGCTTAAATAGGCTGAAATCCTCTTCCAAAGCCCCCAAAACCGCATTTAAAGATTTTCAAAATACCAATTTTTAGTTTTAATGTTAGAACTAATCAAAAATGTCCAAAAATTTCAAAATTATACCTAAAATTATTATTTTGTATGAAAAAAAACAGCATTTAAAGATATTCAAAATCCCAATTTTTAGTTTTAAAGTTAGAACTACTCCAAAATGTCCAAAAATTTCAAAATCATACCAAAAATTATTATTTTGTATGAAAAAATGAATTTTATGCTAAAAATTAATAATTTAGATATAAAATTGGATATTTGAAGAAAAATTAAAAGTGATCACGAATTAAGCTGAAAATAGGCTGAAATCCTCTTCTAAAGCCCTCAAAACAGCATTTAAAGATATTTAAAATCCCAATTTTTAGTTTTAAAGTTAGAACTACTCCAAAATGGCCAAAAATTTCAAAATCATACCTAAAATGAAAATGAAAAAATGAATGTTATGCTAAAAATTAATAATTTAGATGAAAAATTGGATATTGGAAGATAATAAAACTAAACACGAATTAAGCTTAAATAGGCTGAAATCCTCTTCTAAAGCCCTCAAAACAGCATTTAAAGATATTCAAAATCCCAATTTTTAGTTTTAAAGTTAGAACTACTCCAAAATTGCCAAAAATTTCAAAATCATACCTAAAATTATTATTTTGTATGAAAAAATGAATTTTATGCTAAAAATTAATAATTTAGATATAAAATTGGATATTTGAAGAAAAATTAAAAGTGATCACGAATTAAGCTTAAATAGGCTGAAATCCTCTTCTAAAGCCCTCAAAACAGCATTTAAAGATATTCAAAATCCCAATTTTTAGTTTTAAAGTTAGAACTACTCCAAAATGTCCAAAAATTTCAAAATCATACCTAAAATTATAATTTTGTATGAAAAAATGAATTTTATGCTAAAAATAAATAATTTAGATATAAAATTGGATATTTGAAGAAAAATTAAAAGTGATCACGAATTAAGCTTAAATAGGCTGAAATCCTCTTCCAAAGCCCCCAAAACAGCATTTAAAGATTTTCAAAATACCAATTTTTAGTTTTAAAGTTAGAACTAATCAAAAATGTCCAAAAATTTCAAAATTATACCTAAAATTATTATTTTGTATGAAAAAATGAATTTTATGCTAAAAATTAATAATTTAGATATAAAATTGGATATTTGAAGAAAAATTAAAAGTGATCACGAATTAAGCTTACATAGGCTGAAATCCTCTTCTAAAGCCCTCAAAACAGCATTTAAAGATTTTCAAAATCCAAATTTTTACTTTTACAATTAGAACTACTCAAAAATGTCCAAAAATTTTAAAATCATACCTAAAATTACTATTTTGTATGAAAAAATGAATTTTATGCTAAAAATTAATAATTTAGATAAAAAATTGGATATTTGAAGAAAAATTAAAAGTGATCACGAATTAAGCTTAAATAGGCTGAAATCCTCTTCCAAAGCCCCCAAAACAGCATTTAAAGATTTTCAAAATACCAATTTTTAGTTTTAAAGTTAGAACTAATAAAAAATGTCCAAAAATTTCAAAATTATACCTAAAATTATTATTTTGTATGAAAAAATGAAGTTTATGCTAAAAATTAATAATTTAGATAAAAAATTGGATATTTGAAGAAAAATTAAGAGTGATCACGAATTAAGCTTAAATAGGCTGAAATCCTCTTCCAAAGCCCCCAAAACAGCATTTAAAGATTTTCAAAATACCAATTTTTAGTTTTAAAGTTAGAACTAATCAAAAATGTCCAAAAATTTCAAAATTATACCTAAAATTATTATTTTGTATGAAAAAATGAATTTTATGCTAAAAATTAATAATTTAGATATAAAATTGGATATTTGAAGAAAAATTAAAAGTGATCACGAATTAAGCTTAAATAGGCTGAAATCCTCTTCCAAAGCCCCCAAAACAGCATTTAAAGATATTCAAAATCCCAATTTTTAGTTTTAAAGTTAGAACTACTCCAAAATGTCCAAAAATTTCAAAATCTTACCTAAAATTATTATTTTGTATGAAAAAATGAATTTTATGCTAAAAATTAATAATTTAGATATAAAATTGGATATTTGAAGAAAAATTAAGAGTGATCACGAATTAAGCTTAAATAGGCTGAAATCCTCTTCCAAAGCCCCCAAAACAGCATTTAAAGATTTTCAAAATACCAATTTTTAGTTTTAAAGTTAGAACTAATCAAAAATGTCCAAAAATTTCAAAATTATACCTAAAATTATTATTTTGTATGAAAAAATGAATTTTATGCTAAAAATTAATAATTTAGATATAAAATTGGATATTTGAAGAAAAATTAAAAGTGATCACGAATTAAGCTTAAATAGGCTGAAATCCTCTTCCAAAGCCCCCAAAACAGCATTTAAAGATTTTCAAAATACCAATTTTTAGTTTTAAAGTTAGAACTAATCAAAAATGTCCAAAAATTTCAAAATTATACCTAAAATTATTATTTTGTATGAAAAAATGAATTTTATGCTAAAAATTAATAATTTAGATATAAAATTGGATATTTGAAGAAAAATTAAAAGTGATCACGAATTAAGCTTAAATAGGCTGAAATCCTCTTCTAAAGCCCTCAAAACAGCATTTAAAGATATTCAAAATCCCAATTTTTAGTTTTAAAGTTAGAACTAATCAAAAATGTCCAAAAATTTCAAAATTATACCTAACATTATTATTTTGTATGAAAAAATCATACCATAATCAAAATCGTACCTAAAATGAAAATGAAAAAATGAATGTTATGCTAAAAATTAATAATTTAGATGAAAAATTGGATATTGGAAGATAATAAAGCTAAACACGAATTAAGCTTAAATAGGCTGAAATCCTCTTCTAAAGCCCTCAAAACAGCATTTAAAGATATTCAAAATCCCAATTTTTAGTTTTAAAGTTAGAACTACTCCAAAATGTCCAAAAATTTCAAAATCATACCTAAAATTATTATTTTGTATGAAAAAATGAATTTTATGCTAAAAATTAATAATTTAGATATAAAATTGGATATTTGAAGAAAAATTAAAAGTGATCACGAATTAAGCTTAAATAGGCTGAAATCCTCTTCTAAAGCCCTCAAAACAGCATTTAAAGATTTTCAAAATCCAAATTTTTACTTTTACAATTAGAACTACTCAAAAATGTCCAAAAATTTCAAAATCATACCTAAAATTACTATTTTGTATGAAAAAATGAATTTTATGCTAAAAATTAATAATTTAGATAAAAAATTGGATATTTGAAGAAAAATTAAAAGTGATCACGAATTAAGCTTAAATAGGCTGAAATCCTCTTCCAAAGCCCCCAAAACAGCATTTAAAGATTTTCAAAATACCAATTTTTAGTTTTAAAGTTAGAACTACTCCAAAATGTCCAAAAATTTCAAAATCATACCTAAAATTACTATTTTGTATGAAAAAATGAATTTTATGCTAAAAATTAATAATTTAGATAAAAAATTGGATATTTGAAGAAAAATTAAAAGTGATCACGAATTAAGCTTAAATAGGCTGAAATCCTCTTCTAAAGCCCTCAAAACAGCATTTAAAGATATTCAAAATCCCAATTTTTAGTTTTAAAGTTAGAACTACTCCAAAATATCCAAAAATTTCAAAATCATACCTAAAATTACTATTTTGTATGAAAAAATGAATTTTATGCTAAAAATTAATAATTTAGATAATTGGATATTTGAAGAAAAATTAAAAGTGATCACGAATTAAGCTTAAATAGGCTGAAATCCTCTTCTAAAGCCCTCAAAACAGCATTTAAAGATTTTCAAAATCCAAATTTTTACTTTTACAATTAGAACTACTCAAAAATGTCCAAAAATTTCAAAATCATACCTAAAATTATTATTTTGTATGAAAAACTGAATTTTATGCTAAAAATTATTAATTTCCATATAAAATTGGATATTTGAAGAAAAATTAAAAGTGATCATGAATTAAGCTTAAATAGGCTGAAATCCTCTTCCAAAGCCCCCAAAACAGCATTTAAAGATATTCAAAATCCCAATTTTTAGTTTTAAAGTTAGAACTACTCCAAAATGTCCAAAAATTTCAAAATCATACCTAAAATTATAATTTTGTATGAAAAAATGAATTTTATGCTAAAAATAAATAATTTAGATATAAAATTGGATATTTGAAGAAAAATTAAAAGTGATCACGAATTAAGCTTAAATAGGCTGAAATCCTCTTCCAAAGCCCCCAAAACAGCATTTAAAGATTTTCAAAATACCAATTTTTAGTTTTAAAGTTAGAACTAATCAAAAATGTCCAAAAATTTCAAAATTATACCTAAAATTATTATTTTGTATGAAAAAATGAATTTTATGCTAAAAATTAATAATTTAGATATAAAATTGGATATTTGAAGAAAAATTAAAAGTGATCACGAATTAAGCTTAAATAGGCTGAAATCCTCTTCTAAAGCCCTCAAAACAGCATTTAAAGATATTCAAAATCCCAATTTTTAGTTTTAAAGTTAGAACTACTCCAAAATGTCCAAAAATTTCAAAATCATACCTAAAATTATTATTTTGTATGAAAAAATGAATTTTATGCTAAAAATTAATAATTTAGATATAAAATTGGATATTTGAGAAAAATTAAAAGTGATCACGAATTAAGCTTAAATAGGCTGAAATCCTCTTCTAAAGCCCTCAAAACAGCATTTAAAGATTTTCAAAATCCAAATTTTTACTTTTACAATTAGAACTACTCAAAAATGTCCAAAAATTTCAAAATCATACCTAAAATTACTATTTTGTATGAAAAAATGAATTTTATGCTAAAAATTAATAATTTAGATAAAAAATTGGATATTTGAAGAAAAATTAAAAGTGATCACGAATTAAGCTTAAATAGGCTGAAATCCTCTTCCAAAGCCCCCAAAACAGCATTTAAAGATTTTCAAAATACCAATTTTTAGTTTTAAAGTTAGAACTAATCAAAAATGTCCAAAAATTTCAAAATTATACCTAAAATTATTATTTTGTATGAAAAACTGAATTTTATGCTAAAAATTATTAATTTCCATATAAAATTGGATATTTGAAGAAAAATTAAAAGTGATCATGAATTAAGCTTAAATAGGCTGAAATCCTCTTCCAAAGCCCCCAAAACAGCATTTAAAGATATTCAAAATCCCAATTTTTAGTTTTAAAGTTAGAACTACTCCAAAATGTCCAAAAATTTCAAAATCTTACCTAAAATTATTATTTTGTATGAAAAAATGAATTTTATGCTAAAAATTAATAATTTAGATATAAAATTGGATATTTGAAGAAAAATTAAAAGTGATCACGAATTAAGCTTAAATAGGCTGAAATCCTCTTCCAAAGCCCCCAAAACAGCATTTAAAGATTTTCAAAATACCAATTTTTAGTTTTAAAGTTAGAACTAATCAAAAATGTCCAAAAATTTCAAAATTATACCTAAAATTATTATTTTGTATGAAAAAATGAATTTTATGCTAAAAATTAATAATTTAGATATAAAATTGGATATTTGAAGAAAAATTAAAAGTGATCACGAATTAAGCTTAAATAGGCTGAAATCCTCTTCTAAAGCCCTCAAAACAGCATTTAAAGATATTCAAAATCCCAATTTTTAGTTTTAAAGTTAGAACTAATCAAAAATGTCCAAAAATTTCAAAATTATACCTAAAATTATTATTTTGTATGAAAAAATCATACCATAATCAAAATCATACCTAAAATGAAAATGAAAAAATGAATGTTAT